>JAEAOA010002353.1:3560201-4280201 GCA_016746295.1 Potamilus streckersoni | reverse complement strand
CATCAGCAACTCAAAGCCTCACTTTTTGCAACACCACATCATGAAATTGACACAAACTTCAGTCTGGATTTTCTGCGTGAAATGAATCATCGTGATGCACTCAAACTTTCAGAACATCAGCAGCTTAAGATTCTGTTGTTCCAAGAATGTCAGTGATAGAATCGGTTTCAAAAACTAACACCAAAAATGTACTGTCAAAGAGACAGGTTAATTATATAAGCATGAAGACTTTCTTGGAAAATATGTGACTGAGAGAGATTTTCAGCGTGTAATACCAACTATAAGAATGATTCTACGTCCAGTAACATTACAGACACATGAACATCAGGAACCACAGAACATATATGAATCAAAGTCCACACCTTTGCCTTAGTGTGTCTTGGACACAAAAACGTTGCAAATTGGAAATTATTTCATCAAAAGGTATTTGTGTCCACAGAGGTTGTACTGCGGCTTCTCTGCGGTTTACAAAGTGTTGAGCTTGTATTCTCTTACTAAGCATGCCAGACCTTGAATATTGATGAGCCCATAGTTCTAAAACAAGGTGTGAAAGCTGGAAAGAGGGTTACCATCGCATACTGATGTAACTACAAAACAAGAAAAAAGAAAGAGAAAGAAAATGCTACAAAGGCTTGAAAAATTCAACGAGCCTGCCACATCAGAAATGAATACCTGTCAAGCTGTTGTTACACCTGAGTTAACTAAGGGAAACGTTACAACGTCCAAAGGTGTACCGACTGCTTTGGTTCCACTTTTGACTGAGTTTAATACAGATGAAAATAATAAAATTTTACCTAAGGGTGATCATCAAAAGAAAGGCGCAAGCTTAATTCTACTTGACGATAAGAAAGTCCCTGTTCATTTTCACAAAGGACAGCCACAATCCTAGTAGAGTTTGAAGGGGTCAAATCTAAAGCATTTGGCAGGTCTGGGCTTCAATATCTGCAGCACGCAGAAAACGGAGTTTTGAGGTGATTGCTAAGAAAATCACAGAATTCGTCAGGGCTATTGAAATGAGATATAATGAAGACAAAATAGCGGTGATTCTGTCTTTCAGTCTCAGCTTGGGTGGTAACTATTTTATTCCCAAATTTTATGGGATCTCACATGAAAAGTGGTTGAAAGGTTGAAAATGAAACCTTCAGGGGAATTCTCTTCAAGATCCGCTCAGTGTAATCACTGACACCGGGGGGGGGATGGGTAAATGAGTCTGCTCAAGAACCTCTACTGCGCTAGTAAGCAAGACGATGAAAGACTTTCCTTGGAAGAAGAAAGACAATTAAGGATAAAACTGCCTGCAAAAAATGTAAGAGGCCCGAAGGTGCGAATTCCTCAAGCTACTGAATTTATTTTGCCGGAAGAGACGAGATGTTTTGAAGATATTTCCAATACTTCAGACGGTGTCTGGACAAGCAAGGAATGCATACAATCCTTTGAATACAGCCTCCCTGTTAATTCTTATTGGTTAATTGGATCTGTATATTTCGCAGTATGCTTGCAACATATCAGTTTTTGTCATGGCGATATGATTCTTGTCTCAATAGGTTTTGAACTGCTATGTAACGGTTTTCATATCAACATTCTATATTCACTTTGGCATTTTATCGAGGGACTTTAATTCAAATTTGCCTTATGTTTTGACCATATTAATCATAAATATACATAAATGTATAACCTATATAACCATGTGATTTCACCATAACTGAACAATATGTATTGAGTTGTCTGCCATGAAATTTTTTTTCTAGAACTCGATAGCCTCTGGCTATTGTCTTTGATATATATCATCTTTTTCAAACTGTTCATCCTTACTATTAATCTAATATAGAATGTAGTGTGCACGTGCGTGCACGTGTTTTCAGTTGAATGTGAAGCTTATGTGTCAGATATTAGGATACCATATTTTAAATACATGTATTTAAATGATAATTAGAATTAAGTTGAGGAGAAAGTGGGCAAGTCGATGTATGCTCACAGAAAGTATATATACTTTTAGTGATTGCATACGTTTGGTATAAAAGTAATCTTTCTACTACATTCATAAATAGTTGACTTGTTTTTGATAGGCTAAAGAACAATTATTACATATGTTTCGGTTAACAGGCATTGTAGGTAGTCGATTTAATTTGCTTATATGTTCAAAATTTATGTTGCTTTATTTTCATTTACCTTAAAGACACACTCAATAAATATGTTGATTTAAATCTGTATAAGATTTTGCAGATGCAAAATATGTCAAAATATTTAATTTTGTATGAGCAAAAAAAAAATAATTATCAAATGCCTCAAAAAGGGAAACTCTTGAAACTAAGGACACTCTCATGAAAAATACTTTCCTATCAGTTTTGATTGACAGAGTTGGTCGTTTAAGATCTTGCTAGCTGTAAAATTTTCTTTCTAAGAAAAGTATGTAAATGGTTTACACAGAAATTACTGATAAATGGTGTTAAACAGGAACTAAATATATCTGATGGGCAATGCATAAATGCTGCTCTTGTATTGTGTTTAATGTATGTCAATAGTTCTAACGGACACAATTTAATACAAGTTGACACCTATTAATCATTAGTGACAATTATTGTCTAGTGTGGGCTGTAGAATGAAGTCCAGCTGAACCGACCTTGATGGGGTCATTATCTAGCTATTTTTTAAAGCAAACATTTGGGGAAATCTTACGATTGTTATGATTCTTTCTCTATCAATTATACTGGCCGCTATTTATAGCTAACATGTGCTAATGGCATTAAACCAACAAAACGAAACCAAACAAATTCCATTTTCTCGATGGAAGGTTTGCAAATGTCTGCGACTGTTATTTATTTATTCTTGATTTTTTAATTTATTTATTAGTGTGATTAGTATGAGTAGGCTCTATGCATTTCATAAACCCGGTCAATGGAGCGACTTAGGACAGAACATATCATTTAACGTGCTTATTATATCTGACACTATTCCTAGCAGCTGTACGCATTATGAATTATGGGTAATTTGTATGTAGCAGTTGCTCATTCTTTGGATCAAGCTTGCCGTTTATAAAACCACTGATCAAATATCAGATAGCTTGTCACTTACAATGAACGTGGAAACACTTAATGTGTGTGTGTGTGTGTGTGTGTGTGTGTGTGTGTGTGTGTGATTTGGAATTTTGACGTAGCATTAAAAAAAATTCAGTTATATCGTTACGATGTCTGCATTGTGGCAGTTTATAGTGATATCTAGTACTGGAGCATTATGACGCGAACATGTAGCAAGGTTCCTCACCTCTCAATTTATCTTGAAACCAGACCGGACAGTCCTAACAATAACCTCTCAATGCTGAGCACCTAGCGAGGCAGCTCTTCGAACCATTTTTATAAGTCTTTGGTATGACCAGGCCAGAGTTCGAACACGCGACATCCCGCATCAGAGGCGGATGTTCTTATCACAAGAAGCAATCTCTCTCTCTCTCTCTCTCTCTCTCTCTCTCTCTCTCTCTCTCTCTCTCTCTCTCTCTCTCTCTCTCTCTCTCTCTTGTCAAGTGATTAATTGGCAATCATGAGCAGTTTTAAAAAAAATTCAGTCATATCACTACGATGTCAACAATGTGGCAGTTTATTGTGATGTCTAGAACTTAAGCATCATGCCGCAGACATGTAGTATTAAGCCCAAACCAGTCACATTATCTTGACACTAGGCCAACCAGTAATTCCAAACATTTACCTCTTATTGCTGAGTGCCAAGCGAGGCAACTGCTTGAACCATTTATAAATCTTTGGTATGACCAGGTCAGGGTTCGAACCCACTACCTCCGGCATCCGAGACAGACGCTCTAACCACTTAGGCCACTGGAGCAGATGTTAATCACCCAGCGAAAGTAATTATGGGTGTAATATTTATACTAGCTTTGCCTGAATATCCTTTAATTTGGAGATATTGAAACAAATTATTTAATTTTGCAATAAGCTCAACTCTCTTACACATACATACACGGCGGTGGAAATGCATAACATTCTAACGTGCGCACGTGAGCCTCACTGAGAGTACAATCACAACGTGGCTAGAACGTTTTGCAAAGGCATCATATAAGCGATTTGACCAGTCAAAATGCAGCTGTCGTGTAATGTTCATAGCAGACATCAAAGGAGAAATCGGTGATTTAGTCAATACATTAACACTGTCTGACAAGACTATTGAATGATCTAGGGTAAATCGATGATTGAAATGATGTTTTTTTTTTTTTTTGCTTTACTTGTTTCCTGCTTTCCTTTCCATGCTTAATGCTACCAATATATTTATACAGTCAAGTGAATGCCATATAAGCCCATGTGACATTAATGGTAGCAATCAACAATGAATGTAATATGGCAAAGTCCTTTCTTGGCAACCTTGCCTATGTCTTTGTAGAACTAATAATCCATATGCCTAAGAGGAATGGAGGTTAGGAAATTGATGCCTCAGGGTACGAAGCTTGGATTGCAGGGAATTAAATGGCATCCAACTGGAGGTACATCCGCTACCACATTTAAACTTACAGCAAAAAGCGGATGCGGTACTAAAGACCTCAAATATGTTAATTTTTAATGTTTACATCCTGTGATAAATGGCGAATCATATTTTAACCATCTTAATGTTTAGTTCTTTTATTATAGGATTAAATAATCATAGTTGGGTATTTATCGATGTGTAAATATTACCTAATTACTCACAAACTTTCTGAGTGATTAGGTAAAATTCACACACCGATAAATACCCAACCATGATCATTTAATCCTTATAATTCCAATTTACTTTCTTTCTAACATCAGATCAGCAGATTTAATCAACAAAACATTCACTTTTATGTACATCAAATGTTTCTTTCATTAGCCTCTTAGCTGCTATAGAATACATAGCCATATCTTTGCTAGCCAAGATTCATCGATTCTTTATACAGTGATACGGGTAGAATGTCATAGCGTATCATGCCAGTAATATATTATTATGATCATTATACTAATATATAAAAAATGGTTGTTGCGCTTAAACCAGGAATATTCCTCTTTTTCGAAAATTACGCTTGCGGATGGCACGTGTTATTATAACAACTTTGTTGTTACTTTCTACACATTTCGGTCTTTCAAAAGTAAATTTGTGTCCAGTTTTAGAGCGATCTCTTCCTGACCCGAATAAGATCCTGACCATTAATAACCACTACTGTAATATGGTGTCGAGGTGAAATGCAATAATTTCCGAAGATTGACCTCTAAAGCCTGCTATATGCTTTCTTCGGCAATAGAGGTAAGTGCTGGAGTGCAAGAAGGTTTATGCAGTTACATTGTTTTAACTTCTAGGCTTAATAGTCGATTTTAATCTGTGACTTGTCATTTTTTATCGGAAATCACAGGAGTGGGTGGGTGGGTGGGAGCTTCTTGTTGTTATCGATAGGGTATAAGGCATTGATATAGATAAAACATCAAATCAAATGATCTTGAAACAAGGAACCAAATGTAGTCCGCATAATTTATCGATGTGTAAAAATATTCCAGATCAGTATCACGTGACCGTTTACATTAAATCCAACCGTAGAATACGCATTCAATTCACACAAAAATTGGAATTATATCTAATTGTTTAATGTTCTATAATTATATGTAAAAGTGTCTTAATTTCTTAATATCGTTTAGTATGTTTGTCTGTATTTTTCTTCGTCGTATGTAGTGTCGCGCGCTAGACGCAAGTTTGGAAAGAAAATGGCGTTTGCTCTACTTAAAATTGGAATTTGGAGTATTATTGTTAATAAATACGCATTGCACAACTTTTCCATTTGATCTGGAATGAATAAGTTCTGGTATGTTTGTCGATTCAACGCAATCTTTTGATTATGGTCTGGATTTATCGACATGAAGTAACTTGCATCGGACTCCAGTAGCCTCTGTCAATTTAATCGTTTTGAATTGTATTGACATCGGCATTCAATAACACTAATGTCATTGAATGATTCAGATTATAATGTGGGAAAATTATGAAGACTTTCCATTGCAATTATCGAAAAGATGCTGTGGAATTTAATGTTTATTTTATTTTGAGTGCAGTAAGGTGGATGTAACTGTACTTAATATACTCTAAATTACAGTACAATTTCAAAATGTGTAATCAACCTTGAGAACTCATGACATGGCTCATCTAATTCAGATTTACATACCTACGAAAGTATATTTTTTTAGGAAATTCATGATGTAAAATTGAAAGTATATTTTGGCCATTTTTATTAACAGTTAAAGAAGACAGTTTATGTGTATAACTTGCGTTTTGTTGTGAGGACTCTGTATAGCGTCTATACTAAATAAAGCTGAAACATTGTATCAAAAAAGTAAACGCGGATTGTGCCAAAACAGTTTGTATGTGTCAATCCATGAAACTTTTGCTGGTATTTGGCCGCCCATGAAATATCTGCTTTAGTTCATTCAAAACAATTGTTTACTTTAGAAAATAGTTCCGTAGCGCGCGGGCTACAGAATGAAGGTGTACAATATCGGAGAATATTACACGATTCTGACAATGTAAGCTTAATGGAGAAAAAAAGATGAGCTTATATATATATATATATATATATATATATATATATATATATATATATATATATATATATATATATATATATATATATATATATATATATAGATGCTATAAACTGACGACGAACAGTACGAAACTAGTAACTAACTAGCCTAAGCGCTTAATGAGTCTTTTTCAAAGGAAAATACAAAACATATATACGATAAACAAATAAACACAAAAACGTTGTGTTTGTAAACCTCTACATGGCTGTCTTCACATGTGCTAAAACTATAAATACAACCAGCTTGTATAGACTAGATGCGGAAACTGAAAACGGTGTATAATTCCCTAAAAGTCTATAAGCCAAAGCGACATCTATTTTTACTTTTTGTACATATGTAACGCAGATTATATCCCGGATATTTGATTCTATACCGGTTATTCTTATAGTAAAAACTGAAGGATAATAAGAAGATTTAGAAAATGTTAAATTTTACTAGTGAATAGTTTCCATTTTCTAGTCTTTTTTTTAGACCGCTTGGTTTCAATGTTCTAAGGCGGCGTATCCAGTATGATTCCTTTTCCTTCCTGGTTTTGGAACTCCAGCTGTGGTTGTTAGCAATAGCGATAAGTATTATATCACTGAAAGTGTGGCCAGGGGAGGAGAAGTGTTCTGCAACCGGGCTTCTGTACAGCTTTTTTGTCATCCAATCAGATCTATGAAGGTTTATCCTTTTGTGTAGCTTTTCAGTTTCTCCACAGGCGATAAACTATGCAAAACCTGTCAACATATGATAGAGACCAAGACATTCACTAGCACAGTGACTAAAGAAAAACTAAACATACATGGTCCAAACAAAACGTGCAAAAACAGAGAATGTGATTTATCTCATCACATAAAAGATCTGTAGCCGTCAGTACGTCGGAGAAACTGAAAAGCTACACAACCACAACCACAGCTGGAGTTCCGAAACCAGGAAGGAAAAGGAATCATACTGGATACGCCGCCTTAGAACATTGTTTGGGTCTATGACGGCCCCTCTATTGCTCCATTAATACCTAAACTACTGACCCACGTCCATGACGCACATCAGTGCAAAAATGCATCGTTATGGTTCACCGCCTTCTAGCCCGCCACAAACGATGTACAAAACATTAAAATTCAAGGAATGCAGATTCAAAAGATGTTTGTAATGTGCGCTATACGGCTTTCAAGTTCTTTGAATGCTGCTGACCTCACAAAAGCACATGAATCTATAGGGCCAATAAAATATTTGTTATTTTTTAAATATGTTTCGTCTTGAACTGAATTATGCACCAACGTTTGTCTTGTTTACACCATTTGGTACATTTTATCATTAGAATGAAGACTTGCATACGGAAACATAAAATATATATTTTTCAGTATCGGGAACTTCGCCGTGACGTCATAGGGCCTGATCAAGTGGGGGTCCCTAGTCTGGTTGTCAGAAAAACCATAGGCTTACTCTGAATTGGATTGAATACAATATATATATATATATATATATATATATATATATATATATATATATATATATATATATATTATATATATATATATATATATATATATATATATATATATATATATTATATATAGTATTATGTATTATATGTATGTATGTATGTATGTATGTATGTATGTATGTATGTATGTATGTATGTATGTATGTATGTATGTATGTATGTATGTATACACACACATATACAATTAACAGTAAAATTTATTTCAGTAATCATGGATCAGGATAGGTTTTTATACTAAGACATGCAATTAAAGCACATGAAAGCCAATACACCAAACCACATTAAATAAAAGTTGGAACCAAGATGAGTTGATAAGTTGTATCGTTTTGAGTAAAAGACCATTAAACAATTCTGTCTTCAGCTGTTTATGCATATAATATTCAATCAAGAAAGGAAATATAAAGTTCAATGATAGATCTGACAAGAACGTGCATCTCCTTTTTCTGCATCATGAGTTTATGATGCCGATGACGACGAAAAACGGAGAATTGTCCATAGTTATTACATACTTAGGAAATGAGGTTAGCCCAGTTTCTGTTTGATGAAAATGTATGCAAGTAGCATATCATTGATACAGCATTCATACTGTACAAATATTTTATTTATACCAAATGCTAATACACATATTTACCCTTTGAATGGAAGGAATAAAGGATTGCAATGCAACAGTTTTTCCTGTTAAATTCCGCTCCTGTGGCCTAGTGGTTAGAGCGTCCGCCTCGAAAGAGGGAGGTCGTGGGTTCTATCCCCGGTCGAATCATACTAAAGACTTACAAAAATGGTACTAACAGCTGCCTCGCTTGGCGCTCAGCATTAAGAGGCGTGTTAGGACTGGTCGGCCTGGTGTCAGGATAATGTGACTGGGTGAGACATCATGCTACATGTCTGCAGCATGATGCCCCAGTGCTAGACATCACCATAAACTGCCACACTGCAGACATCGTAGCGACATGACTGAAAAATTGTTTAAAGCTACATTAAAAATCATAATCACATCACGTCACTTCCTGTTAAATTCATTTAAAAACGAGGTTAATTTATGCTAATGATTAATGAGTGGAAATGCATCATTGATTTAGACGCTTAGAATTAAGATCATGCAGTTCCAATGTTTATATATGCGTATTATTGCACATGGACGTATCATAATTTGTTATTCCAATAGTATAATAATGGTATAGTATCGATGTCCTAAGCTGATCCTCTTCCTTCGTCGCCATGGTCGTTCTGCCAACCAGAGCTCTGCTAAAGCTTAGTTGTGACGTCATATAGGGAATCTCCGTAGTTCCCTATTGTATTTGCCACCCCACCCCCTCTCTATCATGAAATTATTTCTTATGGCTGAACTTGTCGTCCATAATGTTGCAACAAATGAGCATACTCCTGCCTTTTTGCTGCTGTGTATTTCTAATAGATAATGTAATTTAGTATTTTAATACTAAACATGTTAAAAATAAAAATTATTGCTATCTTCATATAATGTGCATTGTTATACTCTCCTTAAGAGGGCCTCAATGGAGAATAGCTGTCTATAATTTTTTTAAATTATTATTATTATTATTATTATTATTATTATTATTATTATTATTATTATTATTATTATTATTCCAGTCTGCTTGTGTGAAAAGTGGAATGGAATTCTGCCGTTAATCATAACCTCCTGTCATACCCATGTCTTTTGTGCATTGACCTAGAACGATGTATAGCACTGACAGTTCTAACTTCAATAACTTTTACACGTTTTTGTTTCTCAGTGTTAATGTCAGGTTACACCTTAGTAGCACAAAAAGATTCACAAGTATTATCGTAAAGCGTTCAATATGTCGCATATTAAAACGTTTTACGTTAATTCCAGCAAATTCATTACAGCAAATTCTTATATATATATATATATATATATATATATATATATATATATATATATAAATATATATATATATATATATATATATATATATACACACATACATACATACATACATACATACATACATACATACATACATACATACATACATACATACATACATACATACATACATACATACATACATACATGAGTCCTTCCTTCATTTCTTATTGTTGGCTTTCCTTTAAAGTTTCAATGTGCACATCAGAAGATTTACACACAAACCAATTATCAGTGAAGTTTCTATTTATTTTTATTCACTATTATCTTTAAATGAAGAATTCAAACAGAGCACATATTTGCAAACAACTATTCATTTAGTTCCAAATTTTAACCTTTTTAAAAAGCAAGGTGATTTCGTCTGCTTTATCTGTCACCTGTTGAGGAACTGCATTAATTTTTCTTTACCTGGAAAGAACCGTGTATTTTTTTCCTCCAGCCCTGCGTAAAATTACATTCGATTGAGATTCGACCGTGATATTATTAGAGTACCTGTTTATACCACAAATTAGGTCACCCCTGGATCAAGGCATATTTACAGTAACGCACCCTTCTTATTTACAAAACACAGGAAAAAATAGGTCTATATGTTGCGCGTAGCCAGATGAGAGTATTTCGGTTAAAGTGTTAACTCAATCAAAAGAGATATGTAACTATGTCATTTGGTAACGTGACTGCTGACTCGCAATCTTCGCGCTTAGCAAAACCGCAAGTCAACATTGTTGACTAGAGATAGATAATTTACTACTGAAATAATTCACATTGGCGGGGCTTTAACTATAAGTTAATAAAGCTTCCCTTTCAAACACTAAATAAAGGAGATTGAAAATGTGCATTAACTGAAGCAATTTATGAGCAATCTCAGGTGGGACAGCATGTGTACTTTCAGCTCGCTTGTTTACAGGCACCATCACTTCTATATTGTGATTTATTTTGTTTACTTGCCAGCTATATGACAAACATTTTGAATACGAGTATGCTTATTATATTGGAAATGCAACTTAAGTGTCTAAACGACTCATTTTTGGTCTTAAAACATGTTTTTAAAACTCAAGAGAAATACTCGAAACCAAAAGCTTTTTCAGAGTATTTAAAAGAGTCTGCTCTTCTTACATTTGTAAACATGTTTTCAAACCATATAATAAGTTATGTTGATTTAACTTTTATTCTGAAGTCTCTTGGCTATACAATTTCCCTCTTAAACAATTTCCAATTGTGTTAAAATTTGTGGGATAAAAGGGTCTCAGTTGATTGAAGTTTCATGTGGTTTTAGGTACCTCTACAGTTATACGACCGCTCCGGTGGCCTAAGTGGTTAGAGCGTCCGCCTCTGATGCCTGAGTTCGCGGTTCGAACCCCGGCCGTGTCATGCCAAAGATTTACATAACTGGTACTAACAATTGCCTTGCTGGGCGTTCAGCATTAAGAGGTTAGTTTTAGGACTGGTCGGCCTGGTGTCAGGATAATGTGACTGGGTGGGACATGATGATACATGTCTGCGGCATGATGCCCCATTGTTAGACATCATTATTAACTGCCCCATTGCCGACATCGTAGTGATATGACTAAAATATTGTTAAAGCTATGTTACAAATCGAAATCATACACACACAGTGTTTTATTTACAAATGGCTTCATGTGAGTCATTTGATTTATCAAGGCAAGAAACAGTGAGTCAAAACCCGAACCGATGAGTCTTAAACCGATGATCAGTTTTCAGTAGTTTTTAAATAATATTATATTGTTTAAATATGTAACGAAAATATTAGTTATATAATGTGGCTAAAGTCAATGAGGCAATTCCCTTGCCATAAGCATATGGAATATTCTACATTTATTAAAAAGATTGCAATCCTAGCATATATGACAAGGCGTTTATTGTTGGCACTGTCACTGCTTTCATCTGCCATTGCTTTCACAAATGACGAATTTTGCAGCTCACGTGTAGGACTCTCCTCAATAACGTTTGATAGGCTCTCATGCTGTCTGAATTCTTCACAATGCCATGGCATCAATTTCTTCAGCCGCAAAGTTGTGTATTAAATTAAAAAGAGATTTGTATTTTTAAAAAATGGATATCTTCTACAACGTATACACTTGTGTAGCACTTCCACTGATATGTCTTGTTTGGAAGAATGTTTTGTATTCAAATTTGACTGGTGTTGTGGACCTTCATTCAGCAGTTTGTGTTGTGTACCGCAACACAACATGCCTTGCCAGTGTACTGTTCTGAAATTTATTGATTTTTTTTGGTGCACATTTTGTCATGGAGGTTGTTTTTAGCCTCTGCACATATATGGCAAGACATAAAGGCGTCTTCATTGACATATTCTTCACTTGACTTAGCGTCTTTTATAACACGTAGCCAGCTGTGTTTTCAACCATTGCTGCACAAAATACGTTTTATCTTTAGAGTAACCGTCACATCATCTTTGGATGATGAAGGCTCCACTGGTTCAATAACAATACTATTATCATTGGTTGGTCATAAAAGAGGTCCGAAATTAAATTTATTTTGCTTCGGGTCTATTTTAATTAGTATTTTCCCTGGACGCGATATTCAGTCGAACGCTGACAGTATCTAGGAATAACACGAGGGATACAGTTGAGCGAATACAAAAGTTGCTGTTTCGTTGCGTGACAACGGTGCGCATAAAAGTTTCTCTTGAGAATCACTTTTAAGTCACGTGTTTATTTTCCGCCTCTCTCTCTCTCTCTCTCTCTCTCTCTCTCTCTCTCTCTCTCTCTCTCTCTCTCTCTCTCTCTCTCTCTCTCTCTCTCTTGGGTATGGTGATTAGACGGTTCTAAAATCGTGTTGCTACAAATGATGAAAGTTTCAGGTCACATAAGGTCAGCTCTAAGCTTCACACTCAGTTGAAACCCTGTGTAATATGATAACATTAGAGTAAGAAACTGATGTGCGCGTGTTTTTATTGTTTGGGAGAATTAAAATCTAGCTATTAAAGTAGTTGGACCAAACCCTAATTTTGTGTCGATCAGCAAAACATACTATCGGGGTGCATCAATTTACGTACCGGTGACGAGTTTTATACCGAACCTTTGTTATTTTCAGCAAAACATTGGGGACAGCCAATATGCGTAACGGCGACGATTTTAGTGCGTCAAATTGGAAATGTCTGCGTATTTGACGCATGACGCATAGGTAGATAACACACACACTCACACGCACACGCACACGCACACGCACACACACACACTTGTATATTACCTTTATCATTATTTTAAAAAAGTACGAAACCCAGTGCAATCTTTCAGATGCATCATACTGACCAGTTATTGTTGCAACACCCTCCACAGCTGAAATGACCAGTATTATTGTTGCAACGCTTTCCATAATTGAGCTAACCAGTTAGTGTTGCAACAATTTCCACAGCTGAATGGTCCAGTTAGTCTTGTAACACTTTCCACAACTGAATGGACCAGTTTTTTATTTTTTTATTTTAAGACTTTCCACAGCTGAATGGACCAGTTAGTTTTTTTTTAACACTCTTCACAGCTGAATGGGCCAGTTAGGGTCGTAACAATTTCCAAAGCTGCAAAATAGCATAGTAGATGCTATATTTTACTGCTTTCTGGCTACCCAGTCAGATGCCATTTAGGTTTTGCAGCCTCTTCACGCGATTTGGAACTACTTAAGTGCATATTTAGAGTAATTGCTCCAATAGATCACAGCCAATTCGGAAAAACTGACCACCATTAAAAGGGAGTTCTGAAATATTATCTATTATGTCCTCACATGGCTTTAGGCAATGTATTTTTAAGAACCATGTTTAAATGGATACGATTTAGTAAGCCCACAGATGACATGTATGTGTATGCTATGCATTCATGCGTGTGTGCGCGCGCGCGTGTGTGTATTACAATTTTGGTCATAAAGTTTCATGAAAAATCTTGTTAGCAAAGTCAAACGGTTAAGCAAAATGCCCATGAAGAAAAATCCTCCAACCAAAAATTCCTATTCACCATTTGAAAAAAGATAATGGTAGTATTGTTTAACACCTCACGCAGATAAGCAAACAAAACAAATATCGAGGCCAATGTCAATGTCAACATTTTTCTGCAAAAACCTCACTCGTTAAAAAGTAGCTGGAACAACATCACATAGTACAACCCCCTCACCCAAAAATAGCAAAATCAAACATCATGCCAGAGTATTTATTCTGGCGCTGATAGTTTAAATCACCATGGTTCCCAAACTGTGGAGGACTTCCATTAATCGTTCTGACTACATGCGGGACTGGATATATGGTCTACGTTCCTGAAACCAGCGTGACCACGAGTAATATACATTTTGTACGATTTATTATTCATTTTCACCCTTTTTTCAAAAACTGACTAGAACTTTAGTACTTTTGGGTTTATAGTTGCCAAGGAAATTGATTTATTTAGACCTCTATAGACAAAAAGTTGCATGATCATGCTGAACTTAAACTAGAAAGATTATCCATTATTTAACCCAAGGTTCCTTTGAAATCTTAAAAATGAAAGAATCACGTATCGGCTCAGTTAAAGTTCTCATTTTTCAGAGTTGGCAAAAATATGTTGTTGAGATACTATAATCCATTCCCCCCCCCCTTGCTTTAGAAGCCGATGTTATTGTCAGGTTATCGTGACTGGAGCAGTGTAACGTACAAGAGTATAAATTTGTCAGTGAATAATCGCGTCTGAGAGGATTCCACAGTAGTCTCTAATTAGAAACCCAGGCTCCTGGACTTTAAAAACTTTTCCGTCATAAAACATGTGTAGCTGAGTTTATGCACTATGTGTTGTTTTAGTATTCTCGCATACCAGATATGTTTGAATGCATCTACATTTTTATATATTATCTCTTATTCATAACCACAACCGATATTTCTACAATGGGGTGTTAAGGAGGGAGTCGGCAAGTTTTTTTTTTTGAGATGCCATTAGTTGCGGGTGTGAAAGCATGTAGTGGTAGGGCACATGATGGTTGTTTGTGCGATGGGGTTCAACACTGTTCTGACTTACTCTGGGATGAAACCAGATGTGTTCGTGTTCGGCTTTTCGCTTAGTGAATAAGCTATGCAAATGGGAAACAGGGAAAAAGTGTCCGAATATGAAACGAGGAAAAGACCATGCAGTTGTTAAGTTATAGATGCGTATTTGTGTTAATAGATTAATGACAGGAAAAGTGTTTATAGTCTAAATGCGTTATGTAATCTTCCAGTTGACAACCACTGTTGTCTTGAAGTCGTTGGAAATAGAGGAAAACAAGTGGCTACCAACTAGAAATCACTCGTGTGGTATATATGGGTTTTGGTTCGTATCTAGGAGTGACCTCCAACGATGAAATTTGCCCGGTATCGAATAAGCAACTACAAGTAGGAATTTATGAATGGAATAAAGAAGTAATATGAGCTAATATATAGAACAAATAAGTCGAGCCCCCGTTACAAGTAAAGACAAAATTTAATAAAATTTCAAACAATAATTTCCACGAGAAAATTATATGAAAATTACACTTCGAAAGATACACTTTTTCTTTTCGTATTACTAATTAAGGAATTTCAAAAATACAATGACATTATAAAACTAGCCGATTCTGTTTAAAATAGAATACAAAATCATCATTTACGAGAACGAGTATATCGAATAACTATGCCTTGTATCATTGCATAACTTGTTGACTGATTGCGTCCCACAAGTCCTCTCAAACTGTACTTCAGTTCCGTTATTTCAGAACGTCTTCCGTTCCACTTTCTTTCTTTCCACCAACTCGAGTTGCTTTTCCAATTGTTTCAAACTGTTCTTTTCCTTCCCACACTGATTGGGTTGTAACGGCTTTTCCAGACTCTCTCACCTTATAAAATTATAAACAAACAGCCTAAATCTTCCGTCGCATTAAACGGAAATACATAATTAGTTAACCCATCAAGGTCAGAATTTAACTCTATCGACTTTCAAACAGTCTACACGCCTAGTTCCTAGACTAATGATCTGCGAATGGACATTTACGCCACATGTGACATTAGCCCTTTCACTCGGCCTCGTTACACGTAAATGAATGAAATTCTGTCTCTACTTCAAGGTTACCATTATACATAATAAGTTTATTCGGATAGTTCCAACTACTTCCGTAACATCGATCATCAGTTCATCCATTTTTTTATAAATACAATATCATCAGCTAAATGAACTCAACACAGTTATATCGGATACATAATTCCGTATATAAAATAGGTATGAATTCAACATACTCAATTCCTACAATAATCAAGAATATAACTTAGCAAATCGCCAACGCATATCGTTGCGCCGGCTAAGACAAACAATCTAGACACACACATATACCATATCAAGAAAATTAATCTACGACTCAACAAATAAATTCCTGCAAATACATGCTTCTACAAGCAATTAAGTCACATCATAAACGGCGTATATACATTCCTGCAAATACAAGTACCTACTAGCAATTAAATCATAGCATAAAAGAAGTATACCAGATTTATGCAATTACCTCGTTTTCTGCTTCTGGTGTCTTTCGAAAATTCCGACAAACGTCTTTTCCTTGGATAATAATTTTTTAACGAGAAATTTACTCTTTAAAATTCTCGGAGCCTTTCAGATCTTACTTCCTTTCTCTCTTGTAGGGAAATGTAGACTAAAGTTTCAAAATCCCTCCAGTATATTTTAACGTAAGGTTTTCGTTCTACAGCGTGACCAATCAGATTTACAATAATTCCCACCTTTCCGGTACTAAACACTGCGTTATTTCAATCAACAAATGTCTATGACTGTGCTTTCTTCTACATCCAATTCTAAGCAGAACAAAACTTAAACCCCGCTCGGTAAGTTTAAACAAACTCAGCTCTTAATTAAAAACTAATAACTTCTTGCCTCGCCCAAACTAATCAGTACTATATGGCTTGTACAAGGTGGCCATTTCCCCATAAATCTCGTTAATGGTACATGTATGCAACTATGTGTGTTCCACCATAATTAATTCTAACAAACAAAGACCGACCTAAAATTTTGGTCTTTTACAACTCGAATGTTTGGTTACATCGGCAGAGAGATCCCTTTGGGTATAATAGTAATGTTTGACTTGGACCACCCTATCACCAGCGTGATAATGCACGAAGATTTAACATTGATCTCGATTCGGGTAGGTTTAACATTTTGAGGGTTGTTTATTATTACAGCTAGTACAGTGTGTCGCATTTCAGTTGCAGAAGGCATAAATTAATTTTGATACAAGGTTCCTTTGTATACAGCGGGAGTACAAAAATGCCTGACAATCAATTCGTGTTATGACTCATTCTTAAGAACAAAAGCTGAATTACATGAAACGTGAAACCTTTAGAATGGATTTAAAATTTTGTTAGTATATATCGACAGTATTACCCACTTTGACAAACACAGTCCAATTCATTCCACTTGCTGTGTATTTTGTTATTGTTCCTGTAAATATTCTAGCCTTGTTATAGGTGTGTATATTACTTACATTGAACACCTACATTTTGGTTGATATATATATTATTAACTATATATAGAAACTAGTAACTAACTAGCCTAAGCGCTTTCGGCTCTTAATGAGTCTTTTACAAAAGCAAATACAAAACATATATACGACAAACAAATAAACACAAAAACGTTGTGGTTGTAAACCTCTACATGGCTGTCTCCACCTGGGTTAAAATTATAAATACAACCAGTTTGTATAGACTAGTTGCGGAAACTGAAAACGGTGTATAATTCCCTAAAAGTCTACAAGTCAAAGCGACATCTATTTTACTTTTTGTACATTTATGTAACGCAGAATATATCCCGGATATTTGATTCTATACCGGCTATTCTTATAGTAAAAATTGAAGGATAATAAAGAAGATTTAGAAAATGTTAAATTCTACTAGTGCATAGTTTTCATTTTCTAGTCTTCTTGGTTTAGACCGCTTGGTTTCAATGTTCTAAGGCGGCGTATCCAGTATGATTCCTTTTCCTTCCTGGTTTCGGAACTCCAGCTGTGGTTGTTAGCAATAGCGATAAGTATTATATCACTGAAAGTGAGGCCAGTGGAGGAGAAGTGTTCTGCGACCGGGTTTCTGTACAGCTTTTTTCTCATCCAATCAGATCTATGAAGGTTTATCCTTTTGTATAGCTTTTCAGTTTCTCCGACGTACTGAAGGCCACAGATCTTACATGTGATGAGATAAATTGGACCATGTATGTTTAGTTTTTCTTAAGTCACTGTGCTAGTGAATGACTTGGTCTCTATCATATGTTGACAGGTTTTGCATCTTTTATCGCCACAGGGTCCAGATTGACTAGGTTGGTTTTTTACTAGCGATTGGCGTTAGCTTTGCCCTGACTAGGATGTCCTTTAGGTTTTTGTTCTCCGGTAAGCTACTACAGGTTTGTACGAAAGTATTAGATTTAGTATGTCTGACGATTGCACTGTTGGCCAGTGGTTTGTGATGATTTTACCTACTTTGGGATTGTCTGGGTGATAGGTCAGAATAAATGGTATCCTATCAACCTTTTCTTTCTGTCCATATCTGAGTAGGTCATCACGGTTTGTTTGTTTGGCCCTTTGGATTGCCTCCGCAATCAGGTCTTTGTCGTAGCCTCGGTAAATTAAATGTTTAGCCAGCTCTTCAGACCTTTCTAGGAATCTTTCATCGTCGGAGCAAATTTTGCGTATCCTCAGTGCCTGGCTATATGGAATGTTCCTTATGCAGTGTTTTGGATGACAGCTGGTTGGGAGGAGATACTGGTGTTTGTCGGTTGGTTTCGAGTAGATGTCTGTGTGTAATTTGTTTTCCACCAGTCTGGTTGTTGTGTCCAGGAAAACATGGTTTGAGTTGGAAATTTCTGCTGTGAATTTTATTGAAGGATGAAAGTTGTTTGCTTTTGATATGAAGTCATCCAGACTTTCTCTTCCATACTGCCACTTCATTTCTATATCATCGATAAAGCGTACCCACTGGCATGGTGTACGCTCAACCCATGCTAAGAGCTGACCCTCAAGTTTTCCCATGAAAATGTTAGCATACGAAGGGGCCATTTTAGTACCCATTGCAGTTCAATTGATTTGTAGGTAGTTTTCTTCATTAAATTCAAAGTTGTTGAATTTTAGGACAAGCTCCAGGAGTTGGACTAAGAAGTGTGTGGGTGGATTGTTTACAGTTCTTGTTTCCCATGCTTCGCTACATGCCTGTAACCCTTCGTTGTGCGGTATGTTGGTGTACAAAGATGTAACGTCTAAGGAAGCAAGTAATGTATCTGGCAGTAATGGTTCACTAGCTTTGCTTTTTATGAGATAATCTGTCGTGTCTTGAAGATATGATGGTAATGTGTGGACATGTGGTCTCATAAAATGATCTAAATATTCTGATATCTTTTCTTATTATCCTTCAATTTTTACTATAAGAATAACCGGTATAGAATCAAATATCCGGGATAAAATCTGCGTTACATAACTGTACAAAAAGTAAAATTAGATGTCGCTTTGGCTTGTAGATTTTTAGGGAATTATACACCGTTTTCAGTTTCCGCAACTAGTCTATACAAGCTGGTTGTATTTATAGTATTAACCCAGGTGGAGACAGCCATGTAGAGGTTTACAAACACAACGTTTTTGTGTTTATTTGTTTGTCGTATATATGTTTTGTATTTGCTTTTGAAAAAGACTCATTAAGAGTCGAAAGCGCTTAGGCTAGTTAGTTAATAGTTTCGTACTGTTCGTCGTCAGTTTATTGCATCTATTTTTATATCAATCCCTGACACACGTGGTCCTTTGGTGGATCCAGTAAGCTTGAAAGGGTTGTTATTCGCCATATGATTTGTATTATATATATATATATATATATATATATATATATATATATATATATATATATATATATATATATATATATATATATATATATATATATATGTGTGTGTGTGTGTGTGTGTGTGTGTGTGTCAAAAATATCGTTGTTGACATAATGAATGATTAAATTTATTTCATCTCACATAGGTTGAAATATAATCTTATCTCCTTGATACTCATTTTGAACTTTACATTGTTATAGTATTATTGTTAGACCATTGTATATTTCTTTATTATTCTGTATATTTGGAAATAATTTCTTCTTGCTATTCCAACAATCCATGTGTAGTATATAAAAATTCGTATTACGTAAGTGCGAAACAACTACAGATTTTGAGCTGTTATCTATTTTATATGATCACATGCTATATTCGACGCTTGCATCCAAACACTACGGTTAAAAACATGTTAGCCATCAACACACTTTCGTTGAAGCTCTCAAACTTAACGAAGAGATAATACACTTATTTCTTATAGTTCTCGCTTTCCAGATTTTTGTCCGCGCGTTTATCAAGCAATTCTTCTGTGTCTGTTTTGATACAAGCTTCTTGTACAGGCAGGGGTAAATTGCAGTCTGTCCAAGGTCGTTTGTTTCCTCCAGGCACTCGTTCCTCCTGAAAGATAACAGATGTGCTCCAAAACTGAAAAAGAACGTTGTATTAATTGTTTTCACCTCATATTTCATTGTTCGTATCAAATTGACGTCAATGAGTTTAAAAATACATATTGGGGGTCTGGATTATAGCTTTAAAACATTTTCAGTCATATCGCTGCGATGTCAGCAATGTGGCATTTTATAGTAATGTCTAGCACTGGGGCATCTTGTATCAAGTCCCACCTAGTCATTTTGTCCAGACAACAGGCCGACCAGTCCTGACACTGCATTCTTAATGCCCAGCGAGGCAGCTGATTATATATATATATATATATATATATATATATATATATATATATATATATATAGAGAGAGAGAGAGAGAGAGAGAGAGAGAGAGAGAGAGAGAGAGAGAGAGAGAGAGAGAGAGAGAGATACATGCCTTGTTCGTGAAAATTCGAGTCATTTGATATTAGTTTTACTGTCTCTAAATGGCGTTTACTGGTTACGCATGGTTTGATTTTGTGGGTATATCGCCATTTCTTTTTCAGCACAGGAAAAATCACGGCTAGTAAATTACAACATAACCGGGATAGCCACCACATAATTTCAAAATCTCTGCGCGAATGTTTGCAGAAACCAGTCTTTGGCAATAAGATTGATACATGAAGATTCCCTGCAATTAGCGAAATACTTTTAGTCACAGACCTATTCAAAACGTGTGGAAAGTAAGGAAAACAGAAGTAAAACACTTACTCGGGAATTTATTAGGTGACTATCCCTGTTATACCAGCCGTGAAACATGGCGGCCATTTTATTTTGCAGAAGAAAAACCGGGAAAGAACCATAACCCTCGGGAAGCTACTGACAAGTTTTCTCACATAACCTCTTTGGCCGATTCGAGACTAAAACCCAAGCAGAGGTCAATGATCTGTGAAGGCGAGAGCTTTAGGCTTGGATCACTCCGCCAACCAAGAACTGGGCAGGTGATGCGTCAGTCGAGCCGGTAAAATTGATACTTCAGGATGTTTGCTATGTCTATGCTGTCGCAAACTGAATTTTACTAGCAATACAAAAGTTGACTTAGTAATACCGATATTTCAAACAAACATTACACTAAAATCTTTAGTAGCGACGCGAGGGGTGGGTAATGGTGGCAATTCTCGGGCGCCAGGCGATGGGGATAGTAGGGACTTGTTTGTTGAATCAATTGCAATTTTCCTATTATTTAACCTTAGTCAAAGAGCCTCTAAACAAAAGTGTCACCAGATGCCAATCGTTTTGGCTTTAGTACCATAAATGGTATTCCTTTAGTACCAGAAATGGCATTCCTTTACGTGCAAACCCGAAACCCACCCTTCATTTATGAGTCGAACCCACTGTCTATAGTGGATTTTTAAAACGTGTCTCAGTAATATCCAATTATTGTAGTTTACGTTTCGCTTTGTTTGGAATTAGAACTTACAACCTTTGACTAGTGAGATAAGAATCAAAGCATATAGAGTGGAAGAAAGCTAATACAGCAAACGTTTAAACTTTTTTGTTCCAACTACATACTATTTTGGATGCAGTACTAATAATGTACTAGATCTATTCAAAACCGTCATCGAGGCATGACAGACTCTACCGGTATATTATCTTTTTGTGCACTAATATATCCTATGATTTCATATGGTTCCAAGCTAGCGCTCTTCAATTAACTGTAAACTTATTCCACTAAACATAACACAATGAACAAAGAGACTGTCGAGTCAGGTGGAAGTTTCGTCATCTGCATAGCAAACAATGCGATAGCTGCATAAACTTGAAAAGTGTGTGTGTGTGTGTGTGTGTGTGTGTGTGTGTGAGAGAGAGAGAGAGAGAGAATCAATATAAAAATCATTTCATTCATTTCGACGAACATAAGTATATAAGAAAGTTTTGCTAATAGCTTCCCGTATATAGGTGGTTCTTCCCGATGTTCTTCCTCCACCAAATATAACGGCCGCTATGTCTAGCCTAACATGTACTTAAATATGGCATTAAACTCATAAAAACAAAACAGAAATATAAAAATTGTAACAATTGAAGACACGTGCAGCAGTCATAAGTAAATAGCTTCAAAATTAATAATGAAAGTTAGAGTTCAGTAAAACAAATAGTCTTTTGAGAGCTAATCCTTGACGTTACTGAAAAACTCAGAGGCATTGTTTTATTGATAGAATTTTAGTCCCATTACAAACTTCAGTTAGGAAGATAAGGAAATCAGCAACTGACTCTTTGGTGCGGCATTGCTAGCGAATATTTCAAACACATGTAGATCCAGAAAATTCCGCGGCTCATATGGTTTTCTCTACACAGAAGCTGTCATCGAGGATGTTTCTATACTTATAAATATAAGTTTGATCATGAGTGTAATTGTGCAAAATGTCTGTAGATGTTTTGTCGAAGCACATTTTGTTGTGGCCAGCGTGACACGTAAGCATTAAATTTGACGTATGGGCTAGGTTCGCAAGAGATTGGTGGCTTACGATGGTTAATTTATGTTCTGTTTTTGGCATGGTAAATTTTAATTAAGATCCGTTAGGTTAACGGTCTGAAAGATGGTCAAGTATAGGAAATGATAACGTTGAAACAAACCAGAGACAAATTTTGGGAATTCTAAGTTCATTGGAAATAGGTGTCATAATATGATATTTTCTTGAATATTATTAATAAAGGACTAAAGATAATTATTATGAGTTCGACCGGAGTATTAAAATTTTTGTGTTTAGAAAAAGTTAATCCTAATTGGCTAAGCTAAGCGAGAGATGTGTTTCCCAGACGAAATTCAAAGTTCTAAGTAATTTCCAAGTTTTCTGTTGATTGTGATGCTGGCTCCGATATGAGTAAAAAGTACTTTTCATGTTAAAAGAGTCCAAGGGAATATATCTGGAATAAGTTGAGGGACACGGAAAGAAATATTCGTTTGCATTGAAAGAGCGAGTCTCGAAAAGGCACAAAGATATTGTCTCAGTCGCATACAAGATACTCACTGATGTAAGTTTGCAATGATATTGTTGAATTTATTCAATTTAAACTCATTCATCAATTTTCCTCGAGTTTGGAAGCTAAAGGTTTGCATGCATTTGTCTCGAATGTCATATGGCTCAGGTATTATATGAATTCGTTCGAATTTATATTAATTTATTTGAATTAGTTCCTTCGCCTGTAATATAAATCATGTATTGTAGGAATTTCATGCATTACTCTGAAACGATTTGTGAGAATACACATTAAATGAGTAACATAACCAAACAGGAGTGAAGAAAATGCAAAAGAAGGAATTGTAAGTGGTATAGTTGCTTTGTATTCAATAGCCTCAGCGTTGTCATGAACAGTGCCCATGCATTGTTCCTTGGAAATTGTTGTCATGAACAGCGCTCATGCGTGATACATTGGACAACATTGTCCTGAACAGTGTTATTGTATGATAAATTGGACAGCGCTGTCTTATACATTGGTCAACGCTGTCATGGACTGTACTCATGCATGATAAATTGGTAAACTTTATCATGGACAGTAACGTGCATGATACATTGATGAGCGTTATCATGACTAGTGCTCATGCATGATAAATTGGACACGACTATCCTGAACAGTGCTATTGCATTATACATTGGTCAGCGTTGTAATGGACAATTCTCATGTATGAGACATTCGACAATGTTTTCTTGAATAGTGCTCATGCATTGTCCATTGGTCAGCATTGTCATGATCAGTGCTGAAGTATGATACATTGGAAAGAGCTGTCATGGACAGTACTCATGCATGATACATAGGAAAGAGCTGTCATGGACAGTACTCATGCATGATACATTGGAAAGAGCTGTCATGGACAGTACTCATGCATGATACATTGGAAAGAGCTGTCATGGACAGTACTCATGCATGATACATTGGAAAGAGCTGTCATGAACAGTACTCATGCATGATACATTGGAAAGAGCTGTCATGGACAGTACTCGTGCACGATACATTGGAAAGAGCTGTCATGGACAGTACTCATGCATGATACATTGGAAAGAGCTGTCATGGACAGTACTCATGCATGATACATTGGAAAGAGCTGTCATGGACAGTACTCATGCATGATACATTGGGAAGAGCTGTCATGGACAGTACTCATGCACGATACATTGGAAAGCATTGTCCTGAATGGTGCTTGCTCATGAGCTTCAGATTCCGTAATAATATCAAGAAATGTTATCTTCTTTTGACTGACAACGATACAGTAGATAATATCTTTATTTTCGATAATACCATCGTATAGCTGGATGGAAACAACTCAGCTGGTTAGCGTTTCGTCCCGATTCAGCAAGTTTTGTGTTCAACAAAGTGCCGATGTCAGAAGAGTGGTCCTCGTTTTGGCACGACCCAATACAACTTAAAGTTCATATGTTCCATTGTTTTTCGAGGCCGATGTTGTAGAGCTGTCCGTATCTGATCATTTTGAATGGCGCAGTCTAACAGGCTGTCTACGCAGTAGTAACACAATAAGCGACTCTGCCATCTGGTGATTTTCTATCCAATTTTGGAGGATATCCATACGCCGACTAAATAACTCTGAAGTCGCGTTTTTATGTTAAGAGACAAGTTAGTTCCAAACATGTGGCCCTATTGCTGTGCTAATTTTGATGGCTTATTGAAGTCAATCTAAAACATCTCTTGAAAGAAGTTTTAAACTAAAGCACAATTCTGTCAACGAAAGTTTATTAATATATATTTTTGCAAAGCGCAAAATTGCCCATGCTTATTGGAGGACTTCCGTTGTCAAATCTTCTTTTTCAAAAGGTGAATAGTTTTGCACGCGGTAAAGCTATTCAATTTAAGATGTAAGTACATCTAGTTTGCAATCCCATAATGCCTAAATATGTGATTGGTTTTCAAAAGAAACCGGAACTTGTGAAGCTTGGCAAGCAGGTTTTAGCTTTGATCACATTTTTATTATCATCATACGACATTTGTCGTTTCCTGATTCGATTTTTATGTTATGTTGACCAATGAACATATCGGTTTCGTACACAAGTAAATGTTACCTTCACCTTCTAAACATAAAGGAAGACCAGACTATAACTCACATTGCCAGACAGTGTCTTAACAAGACTTCCTCTACATGATCATCAATCATCACTAGTACCTAATCACCTGGTTTTGATTATCTTCGATCTTGATGGACGAACAACCTCTAACTACCTATGGCCGATGGCAGGGCTGTTTGGGGCCAGAGAAAGTCTTTTATATTACACATTTGGTAAATTTTTCCTTCGATATTTCAACAACGTAAGAAATAAATAGAGTGGATGATGCATTGGTGAAATTTATTTAGACGTCTACAGAAATATTTTTAGAAAAACTCAGAGGTTAAAGATAAATTTTTAATTTGCATAGAAAAAGATTGAACGATTTTTTTTTGTAAACCACTGAAAACTGTGCACTGAAAATTCAATTGCAAATCAATTTTGGCACAGTAATGTATCTATCTCATTTACACATTTTGATGTAAACATGAAATTGGGTTACCAAAAGAAAATCGCAAAGGTATTTGTTCACTTACGTTATCTTTCTCGCTGTCTATTATAAAATTACAAAAATATATAAAACTTATAGGGCAAATGTATGGCACAAACACTAGCAAAACAGATGCATACATACATGTATACGCATGAATGCACGGACATATGAACAAACACGCCCACATGTGCAATATCGTTTTAAGGCATATGCATGCGAGCCAAGTGCCTAGGGCTTCGCAGCAGCCCAAAAACTAAATTTCGGCTTCGGTTGTGTTAGCAGTTTAGCACTATATTAATAAATTTAACAAAATGACACACATACACATGGAAATGCAATGCAATACTCTGTATCTGAGACTGAGAGAATGAGGCGCAATTCTGGCTACTTTTAAGGTTAGAGTTTGTGCCTATGGCCCCCAAATGCCTTAAAACGACTCTGCACATACATACATGCATACATACATACATACATACATACATACATACATACATACATACATACATACATACATACATACATACATACATACATACATACATACATACATACATAAATGTAACGTTTTTACAAACATCAGCACAAGGCCAGTATGTCAAACTCGTGTACATTCTTTGCATGACCTTCACACTCGCGATTTCCTCTTCTTGCAGCGTATTATCTGTTTCTCACAAAGTTATAACTGTGAGATTTTGCACATCTTATAAAGACATCTAAAATACCGAGCACTATCAGCTAAAGCAAAAGAAAAAGAAAAAACAATTATATCAAGAAGATGTTGACTAAGTTAATAAGAGGTTTAAATCCTGAGATAAACTGAAGAAAACAATGAGCTTATTAGCATGAAATATATTCGTTGATGTGTGTATAAATATTTAAACGTGTATATGGTGCAATCCTAACTGGCACGTACATTTTACGGCAGTTGTGTATGACGTTCTTGTTAGCATCTTCCTGGTTCATCTCTAATTCTTCTTATCATGAAAGCTGTTGCTTTTTGTTTTGTTTTGTTTTAATTTAAAGAAAGCATAATGATTACTGACCTACTATTTTCGAAGACAACATTTTCGCAGAGCTTAGAACATTGCCGATTATTCGCGCTGTGTTAGCTATGAGCAACAGATACTGCAGTTACTGATTTACGTACTAATATTTATAGGAACGTCTGGACCCTGGCCAAAGTCTCTCTAGTCTTACTCACTTAGTCACATTATCCTGACACCAGGCCGACCAGTCCTAACACTAACCTCTTGATGTTGAGAGTCAAGCGAGGCAACTGCTAGTACCATTATGGCTATAGTGTGACTCCGCGACACGCGACTTCACGCATCGAGGCGGATGTTCTAACCACTTAGGTCGGAGCATTATGCGACGGATGATCAGCGATTACGACGTGGGTGAGTGTTATTCACAGTAAATAGGGTTGTCTGAAAATATTAATGGTTTTGTGATAAGCAATTATTTTCAGTCTGATTAATTTAGATCTCCACTGTCCTACGTTAAGAGCTGACAGAAACCGCATGTGGGTGAACTTTTTGAATTAGCCAATTGAAATGCAGCTTTCAGAAATCGGAACGTGAATCAAATTGTCCGGCACACTTTGATGCTCTTCAGCCATAACAATCTTCATCTGATTGGATTTTAAAATTTGCGATTATGGTAACAGCACAGGTCAACAGAACATGACCCCTGAAGCGGTCGCTGTCAGATCCTCACGTAGATCAGTGGAGATATGATTTTAATCAGACTGGCAGGGTCGGATCAGGTCAAGTGTTTTGAGGAGGGGGTGTGGTGTCCAAAAATTCAAAAGGACCCTGACTTTCCTCAAAAGGGCACTAAAGCAAAAGCCTATGTATCTAATTGCTCAAAGTAATCATAATACCCAGTAAACGTTGCACAAGAATCAAACATGGTCAACAAGATGTTTACTAAACTTTAAGTTCAAATCCCAAACTTTTTTTACGAATCGGACGGAGTTTTTTGTTTGAAATGAACCGTATCCTGAGCATTTTATTGTGTCTTAGTTCAAGTAAAATAATTAGTTGCTTTCAGATACAGTCTGAGAGAAATCATTTAAATTATTCACTGTAATAAACATAGTGCTCGTTGACATTTTGGACTGTAACACTACTTTGGAATTATTATGAATTCATTCGAAGGCATTCTGTATGATATCTTTATGATTGTTCTGGTGCTTAACGCCATTTTTCAGCACACGATAGGCTATACATGGCGGCCAGTATTAATGGTGGAGGAAGAAACCGGGAAATCACCGGAAAGAATCACCGACCCATGAGAAGCTACTGGCAAGTTTTCTCACATATCTACATTCGCTGAATCTTAGACTCGAACCCACGCAGACAGAGGTGAGATGGCAGTGATCCGTAACGGAGAGCTCTTTAGATCACTCAGCCACTCGGGGCCCCGATATCTTTATGATACATTAAGACCATTTGTACATCAACCAATTTAAAATTATTGGTATATTAGCACAATCAATATTGGAATTCATTCGAAACAATATACTTTTAGACTTGTGATCGAACATTTAGGAATTTTGGGGATTTATTTGACAATTCCTCTTACGTTTTCATTTTGTAACTTAAACAAATAAATGATTTGTACAAAAGGATTTCTTGGATACAATCACTATTGCTAGCAATGTGACCAAGACTTTTTGCAGCCGGGACCTACACATGAAAGAAACGAAAGAATTCGTTGCTCGGCTTGCAGGCGAACCTTTGTCGGTCCCACTTGTTACGACGAATATCGTATGAAACACTCACGAGCAGACAAGTTCTTGTTAATTATTCAGACTGTGATTAACTTGTAAACACCTTATTCGAACCAAAAATTCAAAAATATGCGCTGGTCCAGGAAAAAAAAAAGTTTCTGTATTGAGACCATTGCGTGCACTTTGATCGTCAGTGGTAAAACCTTTAGAAATAAAGGAAGACTTTAAGGAAGACCAGAGAAAGGGAGAAAAAAATAAGCAAGTAGATACCATCTCTTTTGACTATGAATATACACAACAGACTGGCATTCACATCCATAATTTCATCGTAGCTCATCGGGCTTGTGAGAAATGCACGTATTTTAGACCCTACCGAAGACCCTTGGAGCAGAGAAGACATCCAGCGTGACGGAGACTCCCGTTGATATCCTTCAGTCATGACTCAACATTTCTCGGGATCCGATGGATAATATCTTATGAGATATTTACAATTTATAGCAAGGTACCGAATGTCTCACACACAATAAATGAAGCCAAACTTATCCATATGAAAGCAGGATAAGTACGGTTTAAAGATTCCGTGAGTTATTTAGCCCTGCCTTTAAGCAGAATTCCAGAAACATTTGTAATGGCAGAAATGACCATAAATCTATTTTCCACATATTTTTAAAAATATTGAAGCTAATCATCACGGAATACTTCCACATTTGCCCGACGTTAGATTCTACGACCTTGACGGTATGCACACAGAACAACGAGAAGCATTCGCTGCATTGTACGAAACTATCTCTTCAAACCCGTCTGATTTTCAAGCAGAACTTTTAAATTATTGCTATCTGATCTTGACAATTTACGCCGTTGCTGTTGAAACTTTGGACAATTATTTCTGAATCATGGAGATATAGATCCTTTAAAAGAATTTTATGCCATCACTAATGCGTGTGGATTAGTCTATTGAAAGAAATTCATGCCCGGGAATAAAGTTGCAATCATAGACACTAGTTCTATCTCTAGGTCAGTAGTTGATATTTCTCTAAAGCTTTGCGTTGGGACCATTATCTGAATGAAGATGAAGACAAATTGATACGGCATGACAGAACGGTGGATGAAAGAGAAAATCTTTCTGTGGACTAAGAAAACTTCCAGATTGTCAATGAATTCCAATTTTGAACGTGATACTTACCGTAGCGTGTCTTAGAATGCTTTGAAAAAGTGTTTACGTCCAAATATCGTATCCAGTAAAATGGATAGTAGTCGCAATGGAACCCAGGATAGTATCCATACTAGATTACGACATGATGCAAACTCATTCATAAAGCTGATCTTACCTTGTTCAATTTGCTGACACCTTTTTTGTTTATACGGTCGGATTGAAACTACCATGTATATCTTCATGTTTTGTCACGTGTTCAGTAGACAACGATCTGAGTTGATGATAAAATTGCTCTCAATGCAGTATGTAACTATTGGCTTAGATTTATTGCTTTGGGGAAAGGTCGATGCAAATAAAAAAATATATAATACTACATGTACAAAGACATATAATCGATTTCAGATGATTTCGAATATTTACTCAGATCGCGAATGCTGTCATTTTGCCCCTCTCTCTCTCTCTCTCTCTCTCTCTCTCTCTCTCTCTCTCTCTCTCTCTCTCTCTCTCTCTCTCTCTCTCTCTCTCTCTCTCTCTCTCTCTCTCTCCATTAACTTTTCATCATTAGTCACTACAGTCATGTTGAATTATGTTGCAATACTTGCATTATGCATGGTGAGGACTAATTTAAGATTTTAGAACTTGCTTTGACTGTAAAATATGTTTAAAATAATTCTATGAATGTATATTTTAGTGATACCCCACTTGTTTTCCTCAGTAAATTCTGAAAAGTTCTTTTCACAGTTTGCCATTGAAGAGCTGTACGAGCCTGAGGTTACAAGGACAAATATACCAAGTGAAAGAAATGATTACGATCGATGTTTAAAGACCGATTCAGAATTCAGACGCATTGACGAAATTTATAAAGTGATGGATGTATAATCTTTGAATCCACCAAACAGTTGGTTTGGAGGACTAACCAATGCAACACGCTTACATTAAGACGTGGAATAATCTCAGAAACAGAAAAATAAAATACATCTTTTTCTATCATTGGGTGTGAAATATGCTCGATTTCCTACTGGACAAGGCGAAATGTTCATAGAACGAACCGACGCGGAATAAATTCTTAAGCAGGAATGATTGATCACAATGAAAAGTCTTACTTCCAACAGACTTGTACCATCCTGTTTAACCACATAATTGCTAATGAAAACTGATGTTTCCTTTATTTGTACGTATGTTGAAACTGGTAAGCAAGATCAGCCTTGTTGCCACAAGAATGAAGAACGCGCATTGTACGTGGGTGAGTGTCGAATTGTGGATACCCCTGTTAAAAGTATACTAAATTTATCGCTTTCCTTCTAAAGATTAATATCAGAATAAAGACGATTCAAATAAAAATGTTGATGGCTACTTGAACAAATTTCTCAAATTGAAACAAAATGCTATTAGTCATCCATCTTCGTGTCAGACTAAATAAGACAAAAAGACATTCTAAGAAAGGTACCGATTCTAAAAGTTATGACATTGGAACAGGTGGGAAAGAATGAAGAAAGACGATCGTTTCCTAAAGTTATGCTAAGTTGGTTGTCAGGAACATTGGTGCAACGTCGATATTACCCAAGACAGAATGCATGGCAGCTTCAAGTCGCTGCTTTCGACAGGTGGACGACAACAGGAAAATTTGATCTTGGTCAATCACGAAGAAGCTTCATAATTTGCTATCATTCCACTGTTCGTGACAGCCGGTGCCCATTTATTGATGCCTTAGATCTTTTAGGAGACAAAATCCTTTACTAAGATACTGATATCTTTATGAACATCAGTCGCCCTAATAGCCATCATCCAAAACGAAGGGATCGATTAAGTGCATTTTATTACCCAGAGTAAACTATTTTCAGTTTTGCTAGCGGTGGCCCCAAAAATTACGGATGCCAGTACAGAGACCGACAGAATTTAACGCAAAGGCAGAGCTGACATTCAACTATCGACCAGTCTGCTTTACTGCTAAATGTGATGTGGTTCTTGTACCTATAAACGGATCTCATCCATGCATTCGCAAACCATTTTGAATACCACTGGCTCATCGAGATTTACAAATCAAAGAAGAATACACGTTTCCCGTGGCTTTGCCTGGTTATCGTGACTTTGGAAGTAGACCCATGTCGTTCACATAATGGCCTGAAGATCTGGATGGCATGTGCAGTACCAAATCGTTAGCCAGAGACGGATATGTCTACTCAGGACTAGAAGACCAAGAAGAGTGTTTTAGTTGTGGCGTCCAAATCCACAAATTGAAATATAAAGATCCAACTTACTGGAATATGCCAGATGATCCCCGTGCTGTCACTACCTTCTTTTGTGGGACATTATTCTCCGCATGGGTGTTTTAGAAGAGAACATTCGCAGTTTGCTTCCTTAGCTAAGGGAAAGCATTTACAAGGAACTCATGCAGATCACGTGAAACACGAAGAACAATTACATCCTTTACGACATAGATGTTTAAATAAGTGGTCAAACGTTGATCAACCAACCACGACTCAGAGGAAGGTTGCAAATCAGCAAGGAATTCTTCTTCCAGAGAATAAAGGCATACAGAAAGACGTATACAAGAAGTGTCCACGCATGCATGCAATACAGACATCGTCTATTGTGGCATTCTTACACACTCAACGTAAAAATTAAATCCTTGAGACATTCGTGTACCCAGCAGGGTGTTGTCAGGTGTGTGACTCTGTTCCGACCTACTAAGTAGCATTCTGTGCATATCTTGAAATGCCAAGTGGCAGCACTTGGCGAGAAATTAAGAAGCGTGCCATGCAGGTATTATACAGCCATATAAGGCCGAATGGCCGTACGCGACTCAAATTATAAATCCATGAATGATGATGACCGTCTGGTCTATTTACAGCGTCTATAAAATTTACATTAAAATCACGCAAAAAAATTATGAGAAATGCCATGGAAATTGGACATTGGTCCGAATGGATGCAGGTTTATACCCTGCAAATAAATTTACGTAGAAATATTAGTAGAAAAAAAAATTGGTGAGCCCATGTGGTACTAAAGTCATTAATGTAATTTAAAACTTGAAAACCCTAGTATCCAGTAGCTTTTTTGAAGGTTTTTACCAAGTAACAATGCAGTCAGCATTAACTGCCCACATTGTCTCATCCAAGAATCACTTTACAATGAATGACAACCTAAATAGAGCGAATAGAGAGACACGTGTTCCATGAAAAAAAACAGATAACACTCAAAGCCCAGATAACATATTCAGAATTATATAACCAGGAGAAAAGACAGATTGATTCGATATATAACGATATCCTGTAATACCTTTCTGCCGTAGGAACAAGAGGAAAATTATAACCCTCAACTAGGAAATAATGTAATAACTACAAAAGGAACAAGACACTAAAGCAAACAAACAAACAAACAAAAAAAAAAAAAAACCGAAAAAAAAACGAACAGTCTGACGGCAGCTAAAATGGGCAAACATCACATGACTAGACAGGGTGAGCAGTGCCGGATTTAGACAAAGCGAGGCCCTAAGCTATGGGAAGCTATAGAGGCCATATTTGGAATAAAATAAATTCGAGGGGTGGGGGCTTCAGACTGAGTTCAGACTTTGAGACCCTAAGCTGTAGCTTGTTTAGCTTATGCCTGAATCCGGTATGAGGGTGAGGGAGGAGGCGGGGATATGTACACCATTTCTGCTCGGGGTAATGGTTCGCCAATACAACCTTCCTTGGCGAAGGAGATCCCTCTTCCACTTAGCTGACAATCTTTCGTAAGCCCCAATATAATACAGAATTGACTGACCCCAATTATATCCTCCTTTTGCATAAACCAATTAAATATGTTAAAATCAATCCTAACCACTTAAAAAACTCGAACAATACGACTATTGAACGATAATACATGCACCCCACCCCGTACTGCTAACGTTAACCTCCTCCTTTATCTCTACGTCAAACCAAATAACTTCACATCCTGCACGTGCCTTTAATCTTAAAACCCGACAACACGAAACAATAACAAAAACTAAAAATACTCTCTTCTTGTCTACCTTAGTATGATATTGATATCGGGGAATAATACCAGTAATCTATCAGACCTTAAACAAAATTTAAACTATTTAATGTGTCCTAAGCCCAGTCCATCAGGCCCCGCCACACAAGGTGTTAATTATTGGTTCACTTAATGAAGTTTACCCATTGGACCCGTTCAGCTGACCCCCAAAATAATTAAGAATATAAAGTGATCAAATTCAAAGGCCACCGGGTCCAGCAGCGTAATGCGGTAACTGATTATTACAAAAAAAATCCAAAACATAAAACTAAGCATCGGAACCAGACGATTCCCAAATCAAAACCATGCCCCTAAATTAGAAAGTATCTGTTGGTCATTAACCAAAACCATCAGACCCAGCCACACAAGGTGGCACCGACTATAACAAATAAAAGATTCAAAGCAGCCCATATAGGTGCAGCTGTTTACAAATTTAGGAACGCCTTTAACACTACAATTCTGTTCATGAACCAATACATACAACTTTTTCTTCTTTAATAATATTATAATCGCCATGTGTGCAGTCTAATGTATACTCAAAATTCAACATCCAGACATCATTAAATTTTGTATAATACAAACTTCTCAACATTGAATCATTAGGTGTCGTCTTGTGAAATCGAGACGAGTTCCTCTCCCCCTCTTCTTCACCGTTGCCGCTTCCAGACATGACCAATTAAGAAGTGTTCCTTCAATCTTCTAAAGTGATGTGTTCCCCAGTCTTGCCATCCGCAACTAAATAAACATTAATATTGCTCAATAATCATCAAATTGGTAAAAACCACAGATTGACACTACCTCCATCTCCCAGCACTCTCGATAATATTCCCTCTTTTCTTCCACTTTCTTCCACTTACCAAATATCAACAAGACATGGAACCCCAATACCTAAATGGTGAAATATCAGGGATTAATTGAAGCAATAACACAAACCTTAATGAATGCTAAATCATTATGAGGTGGTCCTAGGCCCAATCCATCAGGTCTGCCACAAGGATTAGTTCACAATAAAACAAAATAGCTACAGGACCCCGACAATCTGACCCGAGTTTAAATAAGAGTGTGTGTGGTTTAGATTTTAACGGAGCTTTAACAATTTTTCAGTCATATAGCTATGATGTCTGCGGTGTGACAATTTATAGTGATGTCTATCACTGGGGCATAATGTCGTAGACATGTAGCATGATGTCCCACCCAGTCACATTATCCTGACAACATGCCAACCAGTCCTAACACTATCCCCTTAATGCTGAGCACCAAGCGAGGAAGATGTTAGTCCTATTTATTAAGTCTTTGGTACGACTCAACCGGGGTTCGAACCGCGACCTCCCGCATCTGAGGCGGACGCTCTAAACACAGGGAAACCAGAGCGGTATTAAATAAGAGTATAAGATATAAGGTGGTACAAACTCGAGATCATCAGACTTTACCACACAAAGGTGAACAATGGTTCACTGCACATAAATTATACACTAATCCGATCCCAAAAGTAATAAAAATAAAGGTGGTCCAAAGTTCAATATCACCAGGGTCGATTGAGCAATGCGGTGAATATCACCCCACCCCACCCCACCCCAAAAAAAACCCACAAAAAGTAAGCATTGGCACTGCCGGATTTGTAAGACAAACCTTCGCTAACCAATGGCCATAAGTACATATTACTTATTTTCAACATTTAGAACAAAACACTTATCACTAAAATGGGAAATAAAGAATAGTTTTCAACCCAGGATGAATACAAACTTTGCGGCGACATGGAATCCTTAATCGCCCGCCCCTCTCCTTGCCGTCTCCAGACACTGAAATTAAGAAGTGAGCCATGCACATATTCAAGTGTTGTGAAAGTGCCTAGCGTATGTACGATAATTACTTAGGAAGTCTTTCTGTCTTGTCATCCTTCGTCGACTCAATATGCGTGCAAGAAGAATGGAAAACCAGCACTGAAAAGTGGGTAAGCTGATGGAGGCTATCAACTTAATTGAATAATTTCAGCACATCCTGGACCAAGGCCAAGAATTGGAATGCTACCCCTACACCATACACATAAAGAAAGAAATCACCTTGTTGGGGATTGCTAAACAGTTGGCCAGAAATGTGATGGAAGGGGAAGTGGAGAACATCCAGAGGGTGTGGATGGAGGACAGTAGACTGAATGAGAAAACAAAGATGCAATTTCATCGACTGATCCAGGAGAAATTCTGTCGAATGGTCATTCAGATTAAATGCCAGAGGAGAAAAAAAAAGATTGGGAGAATGAGGCCAACGAGCCTGTTTCATAATATCCACCAAAAGAAGTTAGAGAAAGAATGGAGACAAATGGGGAAAAGATTGCGGCCTGGGACTGCAACTACTGCTGGCAGTGGTAAAAGAAAAACAACTGCTCTTATCAGGCTACCCAGATCTCTGGAATAGAGAAATACTAATATTTGCCAAACAATTTTGTTTTATGTGTTTTTGTGTATGTGTTTGTATTTTTCTATGATCTTGACAGATTAAACTTAAAAACACCTTTACCCCTACTCTCGCTTCTGTGGTAATATGTTTGTATATAAAAGTAGATCAGTTTGTCTATAAATATTTTGAATACCCTTGTGTTTCATAGTATGCACATGAGAAAGTATGTGTATCAACACTTTTTGCCATTGATATTGGACTCTATGGGGGTGTGTTTGGATAGTTATTAAAAAGTGGGTATTGGATAGTATATTTTGTGTGTGTTTCACTTGTAATCAAACGTCAGGTGCTGAATTGTACGGGTTTGTATATGGCTTATAAATTGAAACTAAAATAGCATTACTTTACAACAAGATATATAATAATACAAAGCTGTGCAGAAAAAATAGACGAGCGCGTCCTTGTGTCTATCACATACCAAGTTAGTATGTTTTGACCTAATTATAATTTTTGAACAAATGACGGAAACAGCGTGGAGAGATATACACTATAAGTTTTGGTCAAGAAATCTTATCCCTGTATAGCTATGTAAAGACATTCTGAAGTGAAGATATTAAAATAATTGTGTATCAGGACTATGGACAAGAACTAAACCAACAACAACAACAACAACAACAACAACAACAACAAATATACTAATAATAATAATAATAATAATAATAATAATAATAATAATAATAATAATAATAATAATAATAATAATAAAATAGACGAGCGCGTCCTTGTGTCTATCACATATCAAGCTAGTATGTTTTGACCTAATTATAATTTTTGAACAAAGGACGGAAACAGCGTGGAGAGATATACACTATAGGATTTGGTCAAGAAATCTTATCCCTGTATAGCTATGTAACGACATTCTGAAGTGAAGATATTAAAATAATTGTGTATCAGGACTTTGGACAAGAACTAAACCAACAACAACAACAACAACAACAACAACAACAAATAAATAATAATAATAATAATAATAATAATAATAATAATAATAATAATAATAATAATAATAATAATAATAATAATAATAATAATAATAATAAAGACAATAAAATAATACAAAAATGTATAAAGGGTAAACTTTTGCGCAAAATTTGCCTCGGTTTGAAAAACTGATGACTGGCTGTATTTTTTATAGAGAGCAACCGTAATATTTTTTTTCTTCATAAAGTCAAACTCCCCATGAGTTTTGAATTGTAGTATCCAGTATCGTTCCTTACGTGCACGTTCTACATCCATCCACCCCAGGTTTAATTATGTCCATTAATATTTCAAGGCACTCCACTGAATGTCCTTTCGAGTTGTAATAGTTAGCAAATTTCGCGTTGGTTTCGTTGTGAACATGGCTTTTGTGATTATTCATTTGCGTTCTGAAATCAATGGTTTCGCCACCATATTGGATGGCACAGATCTTACAGCTCAGAAGATATATTGTGTTATTGGCCTCAACATCCTACTTTCCGATTGATCGTGTAGTTAACTTGCGTTGTTGAAATTGGGATACTCTTAAGAGTTTTCTTGGTTTTATATTTCAGGAGTGTTAATAGCCTCTTCTTTATATATTTAAACATAATATTTTAATTGAAAATAGGGATTCAGATCGTAAAGATTTTTAGCAGTGATCAAGTTTTCGGGAACGGGTGTGGGTGTGGCTCAAAGCTTCAGATCCATTACTTAGGTTGCGAAATACAGCTTTGTACTTTGTACTCTGCTTGGCAAATTTCACTTACTATGCATTTTAAAATAGCTTCCTATAAAGTTTGTTATTCATTCATGACACTTTCAGAAGCTGGCATTAACTACTCATGCAACATTTGTTTTCCCTATTTGAATATTTTTTTTTAAGTCATAGTAATTTGGACTAGTTCAAGATGATTTTTGTTGAGAACATTGGTTAGCCGTTTTGACCACCTGTGTGGTTAGAACAAACAAGATTGCCACAACTGCATCTAAAGTAAATTCAGAGTACATGAAAGTAGCATACATGTATGCCAGCATTCTCTCCACTTTTTCTGTTGCTAATGCAGGCGATTTCATTTCGCACCTGTTATTATGTCAGAAGTACATAACATATGCGGATTCCCACCATAACAATCACATGGTTCAGTAATGGTTGTATAGCTAACACATTTAAGCATCTAAATAAGGCACTGACATCTTCGTCCAGTGCACGGGCCGAATGATGTAAATCAACGGAATAAACCAGGGCATGGGTTGGCCATATTTTACTAATTTTTAATCTATACAATTATTTTGAATAATTCTCACGTATTTTTTCTATAAAACAGTATTCATTAGTAACTAAGTCCCATACAAACACAGCCCTCTTCCCCATGATGTTAAAAATACACATTTCATTTTCTCAACAAGAAAATTGCGACAATTATTCCTAATATGTCACTGATAAATTGTAGCTTGAACAGGGATGGAATAGATTAGGTTCACGTATGTCAATGATAACAGGGTAGAATGTTGATTAATTCTTCTAACACTAGTATATGGGAAAAAAGTGAATTTGCTTTGTTAGTATTTGTTTTCTTAAATCTATTACAAATGAATGGAAAGAAATACTTTTGGTATAGTATTCGTTTACTTAACGCAACAATTTTAAATTTATGTTGACTTTACTTCTGTCGTGTAAGGCTTGTAATTTTCCCTTCAATAAGGTCATTTAATACTGCCATGAAGAAAGAGCAAAATAAGCATAATTTGCCTATTTTGTTGAGAAAATGAAACATGATGAAAAGAAATAAATACAATGGCACAAGCGTTCATATTTGATTTAGAGTTGATCTCTAAAATTCGTGCTTTGCAGCTAAATTTTTAAGAGAATGAAATTCCCACGTTTTCCTCACTATTTGTCATGGCTATTTTAACAAAGGCCTTGCATATCGCATGTATTGTTTAACGAACTTTTAATTCCCTTTATCTTTAGTATACAATTGTTGTGTGTAACTTCTGTTATAGAGTATACAGCTTGGCCTTACTTCAGATGCGCAATTCCCCCCAAATCCTAGCTCAGGTTGGTCAATGTTCACTTTCTGGACTTCAAAGATAAATTTTAAAAACTGAGCCAGTAACTTGTTTTAAATACAAACTTTTACATGTTGTGTAATTCATTCCTTGTACCTTCAGAAGCTGGCATTGTCTCATGTGCGAAAAGATATCTTTCATATTTTAATAACTGCTAAAGTGATAGTAATATAGAAATAGTTCATGCTAATTTATTTTAGCACATGGCAGTAGCTATTTTGACTACCTGTGTACTAATGTCATATATTTATTTAAAATCTACACCAAGTAAGGACATAAGAGCAAGAGTACTTGAAATTATAGAGGTATTCTAACATTCTCTCCATTGTGCATATTGTAAATGTAAGCAACTTCACCTAACACCTGTCACTGTCAGATTTACAGTACATAATATATGTGCAGCTCTACTTTAATCACTTCATACATGTTTCCATGAATGCACACATTCTCTAAGCAGATAAAGGAAAACAATAAATTAAATTAAGAATAAAAAAGTAACGTTTTAATTTCCTTTTTGAATTACATTTGAAAATCAAAAGTTAAATTTTATCTAGTGATACTAAGTGGTAATTTCTCTTCTCTTAGCAGTTCATTTTTCGTTCCTCTACTAGTATTTGTTAATGTTTGGAACGTATAGTACCTGTCGTGATTAGTTATTAAAAGTAGATTACGTGTTTAATAAAGATATTTATAAATAATACAAACAAAATCAGCAATGTGTTTTACTTTAAAAAAAAAACAAAAACAAAAACAAAACAAACTCTTATTACGCCATTTGCTGAAACAGTGGAAAAAGTTTCTGGAAATGTTAAAGGATTGTGAATTACATACTCATATTTACTTATACTTACGCCACCCTTTTTAAGGGCAAATTAGGAATGACACTTCTCTGAGTATTTACTTGCATTGGGCTACATTAATCTTATTTTAAGTTTTCGTTCTCTTAGAAACAGTCATGCCAAACACATGGTTACCATGCCCCGCCGAGTCTTTTATTTTAGTACGCTTTCAAGAATGAAATGGTTTTCACAGCCATGCTGTGTAAGGTTGCGATTTTGTTACATGGGGACATAACGTTCAGAGAAAAGTTGCTAACACCTTACACATTAAGATAGTTGTACTAGTCCTCAGATCTAAGATAAAATTTAAAAAAATGAAAATGACACGGATGTGCATTGATCAAAAGAGCATGTACAACAAATAGTGTAATTTTTGCAAAGATAATGTATAACGTTTTGTTTTACACTATGGAGGCGGGGGGAATTACTTTTTCGTAATTTTATGTAGTTATTTTCAAAGTAAATAATTGAATAATGACGAAAATTTTCCCTGAAATTAGTTAGTTTCTCATCTTTATGCTCACTGACATGAACTATGATAATTGCCTTTTTAATCGCTTACGAAATAACAACCCGAAGCTTGTAGCTCTTCCTGTATCGGCAGAATAACGTTGATGTTTGAGATGATGAATAATCTATTTTCAACCGTCACGATAAGAACATTAATAAATTAATTAATCTATAATTCATATTTTTAGTTACAGAAAATAACTTTTCTGTTGTGAAAAGGGATTCTTTTTTGATTAGTTGTTCTATCATGTCTGTTGACGCATTCAGCACATGTAAAGACCATGTCAAGAAGCGGTGCTATTTCCAGAACAAAGATAGAATGGCCTCAAGAACGTCAGATTGGTCATTCTTGACCAAACTATATTTTAAAAATCAAAGTATAATACAACGAAATAAATTACAATCGAAATTTTCAGAAATTGATGTTTGCGCACACACACACGTGTACATACACACACACACAAACACACACACACACACACACACACACACACACACACACACACACACATATATATGATTATGATAATTACATGCATAAATGAGCCATACAATTTTGGTATTTTTTTAATATTATGATGATGGTGGTGGTAAACAGTTCAGTATTGTAATTGTTCAGTGATAATTATGTAAACGAGATTTTTTATGGGTAATAAACACAGCACATTCGAATATTTTTTTTTAAAATCAACTATCGTCTTTTTGCTACCATATATACAGTACCTTTACGCAAATCGATTCACCATCCACTTGCTTGAATTGACAAGTGTGTGAAAATGTGTAACCCTGCTTCAGGATATTGAAGAGGCACAAGTACAGTGAAGACAGTTTCATTATAACAATTGTTGTTGTTGGGTTTAACGCCATTTTTCAGCACATGATATGCTATACATGGCGGCTAGTATAAATGGTGGAGGAAGAACCCGGGAAAACCCCAGAAAGAACTACCGACCCACGAGAAGCTACTGGAAAGCTTTCTCCCAAAGGCCGAGCACTAGACTCGAACCCACGCAGAAAGAGGTGAGATGGCAGTGATCCGTAACGGTGAGCGCTTTAGACTACTCGGCCACTAATTATTCCAATTAACATCACTTCTAATATGAAAGCAGTGCTGCGATGATATATGACTTTGTGCAAGTATAAAAATTGTTTATCACTTTGCAAGAAGCTGAGCAGAAGAAGATACTGATTGACTTTAGCTATTAGCTTTTCTAATCTAAATAAAATCCAGAAAATCAATATACAAATAAAGTGAATTGTTTTCTTGTATCATGCCACATGTCTCTTCCTGATTATGTATCTTTACTATCTAATATTTTTAGATTCTTATTCAGTTTATCTTGACACTTAAATAAAAATTTTAAACAGTACTGTACAGTTTTATATGTGCGAATTTGAATTAATTTGAGGGAGTTAGCACGTATCCCTGCCTTCTGAGTGTTCAGATTTGTATAACGCTGAGTGCACTCGTGTGCCCTTGCATCTTATCGCTTACACTCATTAAGGTCAAATGACTTATGGTGTTTGGTTTGTCACAAATAACAATCACGAATAATGTGCCAGTGGTAACAATGGCAGCTTTATTGAAAATTATGTTATCTCCTAGCATTCATGCTTGGTAACGGTAACATTTTTTGCAATGTTTACTTTATGTTTTGAACTTTCTTGCCAGCAGTGGGGCATATGGATTTCCGAAACTCAATCAGCTTAATTCTTCGCTATTCAATAGTTTTTATTTTTTTCCCGACTGTTTTGTAAATGTTTCTGTGACGTTAAACATCAACGTTGTAGCAACATTCGGGCAAGTTCGCCAAATCACATTGCCACGACCTTGTATGAAAACAATGCTGGAATTTTAAATTGTTAGCTGGGTTCGTAACGGAGTCAAATTTGACGTCAAACAAGTTTGACCTCATACATGTGTATATTTATGTCACATAACATTGTTTCCATTTAAATGGCATGAGTACACAATTAATAAAATCTGGTTCAGTACCCACGAATGTAGTCCGTTTATTTTTAGATCACTTTTTCCTGTCTCGGTTTGGTGGTGATACAAGAGTTAGATTTTGACATTCTTGGTAAGGATTTAAAGGCAATTGTTTATTCTTTAGAATGTGAGCTTATGGTGTGGTTGTCTGTGTGTATTTCGGCGACAGAGTATATTGAGTAATAAGGTCACGGTGATGATCCGGAAGTGAAATCTGTGTTCCGTTGCATGGTGTTTTGTTTACAATTCAGCCTCTCAAAAAAATGCAGATCAACCCTTGACAAGAACTTCACCGTAAAGTCATCTTTGACGGTATTTTAGATTAACATATGATTTGTATTGATTGTCACACAGTGGAAAGTTCAGTACTAAGAAACAAATGTAGAGACTATATAGTAAAATTGTGTTCTATGGCCATATGCCTGAAACTGACTTACCTCCAGGATATATATTCTTCTCATAAATTGGCCACGCTGGTATTAACAAGTATTGAATTGCATTCCCTTGCATTGATTTAGACATGCAAATTCAAAAAAGTACATTGTACTAAACGAAATTTGCACGTAAACCCGCTTTCATGTTTTAAGTATCCTTTTGTAATTGAAAATCAATCAACTATGTAGAAATTTCCTTATGTAAATATAGAAACCTTTCTGGTCATTAATATACCGAATGTAATAGCTTATAAGTCAGGTGAAACTGAAAGTCGGGTAAAACTGAACAAAATAGATCTGTCAGCGGATCATGGTCTGTATAATTTGTTCTAATGCATAGTTGTAACAAACTGCACAGAACTAAATCTGCCGGTGCATTATGCGACGGCTTTTCTGCGTTAGATTTGACGTAAATGAAGGTATACACCGAATAGATATAGTGAATGGTTAAGACATAATGGTGATTTTCTTTGCGACGTTTATTTTTGATGAAACGAGCTAAAATCGGGTTATCATGGGAATCAAAATGAATTGTACATTTGGTTAGGGACCAACCATTTTTGTTAACGGGGGGGGGGTCTTGATATTTTTTTTTGTAACCTTAAGATACCAAGAATTTTTTTTTTTTGTAACCTCAAGATACCAAGAAATGTTAACTAATATCATGGAAATAATTTGAAAAAGATTTTTCTTCTTCAAGCTATTTGAGATGCCGGCATTGTTTAAAGAACAAACCCGTCAGTTAAAATTAACTGCATAGATCTTATGTTCATCTGAAGTTTTATCGCAAAATAGTTAAATAGAGCATAGAAACAAGAGAATGTGCACTAGATTTCAACCCACGGGATTCCAAGAGAAGGCATGAATGCCCTTCCTAACGTGACCAACTGTAATATCCAGTCTGTTAATTAATGCTACGAGTATGTAGGTCATGTTGAATGTTGCAAGGACAATGAAAATAAGGTAAAGTTGCGAGGAAAAACAGTCGCAATAAAAGAGTAAGGATTTGCCGCTTTTGGTCAAATAAGCGCAGCAAAAACTATACGTTATTAAACCTAATTATGGATGTAGTCATCGCAGCTATAAATAGGTAGAACTATTCAATCAGCGTCCACTCCAACAAGCAATATAATTTAATTTCTGAAACTTATAAAAATAAACCCTACAAGTATAAGTCCAAACTAACGTGAAAACAATGTACACGAGGTACATGTACGCATGTCTTCACTCGTATGTTCGTCAATTCAAACCATAGTGGTCTCTGATTTTATGGGAGTAACCCAATCTTCACTAAATGTTTGAAGGATAAACTCGTTAACTAAATTTGAATCTTGTAGACTTTGTGACTTTGAAGCGAATTTTTGAAAAAGGTGGCCTAAGTGGTTAGATCGTCCGCTTCTGATGCGGGTGGTCGTAGGTTCAAACGTCGTCCGAGTCATACCAAACACATAAAAATGGTACTAGCAGCTGTCTCGCTTGGCGCTCAGCATTAAGATGTTAGTGTTAGGACTGGTCGGCCTGGTGTTAGAATAATGTAACTGAGTGGGACGTGATGGTATATGTCTGCGGTATGATGCCCCAGTGCTAGACATCACTATAAATTGTCGCACTGCCGACATCGTAGCAATATGACTGGGAAATTGTTAAAATTACGTTAAAAATCCAACCCACACATGTCGAGTCTACAACGCTGAGCTCACGTTTAAGTCCTTCAAACCAAATAGTCGTATTGACGAAAAATGAGCAGATTAACCTTAGCATGTTTCGAGCATGAAAATGCACATTATTCTCGTTGTCAGGAAAATGCTTGATCGAGCTCATTAAACTTCCACACGGAGTCAAACGGACCACCTCGACAATTTTCGAGATACCATGCACGTTTTGCAGTAAAATGGTATTCAAAGTGTTTATTGTACTGAGAGAGAGAGAGAGAGAGAGAGAGAGAGAGAGAGAGAGAGAGAGAGAGAGAGAGAGAGAGAGAGAGAGAGAGAGAGAGAGAGAGAGAGAGAGAGAGAGAGAGAGAGAGAGAGAGAATTCGTGCATGTACTATCAACGAGGAGTCTCTGACACTTATATCTAGTTATGTGTTCAATTATGTTCACACGTTCTAGATTAGGCAATGCGTGTAGCACTAGAAAGACGAGGTACCTATTAGTGATTGTGCTGAATTGCATGTTTTCACAAATTACATCAATATTTTAACATTCAAACAAACAGATCTGCACGTGGAAAGCGTAGTTTGGGCAACTGTGGACCCTTGAGTTTTTTTTTTCTTCTTTTAAGACTTAAATACGTAAAGAATTAAATAAGTGATTATTGACCAAAGTACATAATGGAGAGCAGAAAATCGGGTTGGTTTGGCTTTATCAGCATTTTGCTGCACATGAAACGATGGCTACATTGTACTTTGTTTGATGAAGAACCCGGAAAACCTGCTAATAAACATCATGCTGCCCATATTGGCAATTAATAGTAGGGCAGGTAGGGGGCCACAGTGTACTGCTGTGCCTAGAGCCTGCAATGTTGTTACGATGGCACCGGTCATTGTACGTACATTCATAGTAATTCATTATTTTCCCAAAAAACCGTGCGCGTGCCACAAAGTTGGGTGGTGGAAGAAACAGTATTGAGTACCTGTTCAATGTAACCGATTTTGAACATTATACTGGATTGATATAAAATCCTTCAATCTAAATTCTCCATTTGACAATCTAGTGTTCATTATGTGCCAAACTGAGGTGCATATTATCTTCAAATATTTGCAGGCGGGGTTGGAGTGGGTAGGGCTGCGTACTTTTATCCCTAGTCGATAAATTAAATCCACATATAATAAAAATGAACTCTAGGACATCGATTGTGGAAAAAGGAACAATCGAAATATTTTCCCCGGTATTTTTGGGTAATTAATCTCTCCAGCTTGCAGTATTTATTTTCGAGGGCATTTTAACAAAATTATCAACCGGTATGTAGCTGTAAATGAATGTGAAAATGTAAAGTTTTTTTTTTAATTAAAAAAATCCCTTCATTTCAGCATTATCCTATCCATCAGTGGAATTTTACTATTAACTGCAACTTTTCCTCACATTTTCAGGGATAGAGGTTGTTTATATTGGTGATTGTATGGAGAGAGAGAGAGAGAGAGAGAGAGAGAGAGAGAGAGAGAGAGAGAGAGAGAGAGAGAGAGAGAGAGAGAGAGAGAGAGAGGACTTCGGTTCGGACACACTCAAATTTCTAAGGAAGTGGGCAAAAATCGATTTAGTATTACGTCGACGCATGGAAAGGGTATTCACTTTAAACTGTAATGAAACAAGTTAAAAGCGCCCTATCGTGAAATGAACTATTAGTTAGCCAATCGGAAATTGAGAATTTCTCAAGTGATACCTTAACAATATTTTCTAAAGTTTCAAATAGACAAAAATATCCTTTTCGCCAGTAGTTTTAAATGTAAACAATGCAATTACAGAGTGCATCTACTGTTAAAATAGTTGAGCAATACTCCTTTTCTTGGTCATCATTCTGACATTGCTTTTGCTGAGAATAATGAACGTGTAGGATACCTATATTCCCCAACTTTAAAACAGCATGGTGAAGTGTAAGTAATGAAAAAAAAAAAAAAACAAAACTGAAAAGTAGATAAACATTGATCATGTTTAAATGTATCATCTTCTTAAACTGAAAAACATGTTGGTAAATGGCTGCATGGATAACATGTTGAAGATATATATATATATATATATATATATATATATATATATATATATATATATATATATATATATATAGAAGACAGACAACATATCTTGATGGCACTATTTTATTTCTTCAAATCGAGATAACACTTTCAATGAGAGGTATAAAACCTGTCAGCCCTGAGACACTCAGATTAGCCATCTTTAACGAGGCAGATGATTATTTGATCCTGGTGGCTCAATGTATAACTGGTTCTAAAAATCATTTCTAAATGCAACACTACAATAATTTGCTCTTCTGCAAGTTCAAAACACCAGTCTGATTATTTGATCAGTTCAGATACAGCAAGAACAATTTTTAAAAAAATAATTCTTCAGATTGCATATCAACATCTGGTGTCCCCCACAAAGGCCTGTCTACTATTGTAGCAATACAGTAGCACATGCATATAGTCTGACAGAACAAGTTACACATAAAACACATCAAGACAAAAACATGTCATCTATATTAAACAGCTTTTTATTCACATGCACAAATCAACAAATTCTTGTGCACAAGAATTTTAAAAATTTGTCAGGCCCACATTTCCTTCAAGTCATAAAGGAATTAATTTTGTAAGCTTACTCTAAATTAATTGGCAAACCAATATCTTGCTTTTGTAAAAAAAAAATAATCTACAAGTGTTCTGAAAATGCCTCCCAGGTTTGTAATTTCATGATAATCATTTTTCAAATTAAAAAAAGAAACATAAAAAGTAAAAAAAAAATACTGCATTTCATGATTGAATACATTCCTGACAATTGATCATCATATTGCACTTTTACCATAGGTTTTGTGTATGGACTTTTTCTAGACAAGCAAGTAAATGCCATTCCACTTTCATTAAGATATAAAAGATGCTGCACCTTTTCAAACTTCTGCTTCTCTTTATGGACTCCCAATTTTCCAAGCCATGGAGAGGTCAAGTAAAACACATTAAGAAAAATGTTTTTTAAATGAAAATTACAACTATGACAAGGTACCTGAACTTCAATCTACATCTAAAAAGTAGGGGATGCTGGTGGTGGCCGGACAAATGGAAGGGTGCATTTGATAAAATATCATCATATACCATGTATTCTGAATGGGAATCAAGCAGCTAATAAAATTATTCTAATACAGAACCCCTAACAAGTATGGAATGACAGTATAACAAGTTATCCTCTGCCCTAAGAGAAGCATTAGAACAGATTCTTTGTATGACTGAATTTGGCTACATCTAAAAAAAAAAAAACATTCACTAGCACACAGAAAAAAGCTTACAGTACAAATATAACATTGCTTTAGTCATGACTTGTGATGTTATGTTTCAGATCAAAGTCTTTTATCAAAATTCAACAAAAGTTTTTAGAATGTAATATTGGGTGCAACACTTGATGGAATGTAAACATATGTCATATTTTTAATGTTCGTTGGAGACCAAATACAAACAGAGTGAATTATCCAACAAAATAAAAAGATCTGTTATTTACACCAGACTGCTCAAGACCACTAAAATGGGCAAAGATTAAACAGGGGTTCTAAAGATTGTGTTACATCTAGGATAAATACATGTCCTCAGTTATAAGGGATATTATTCTTCAAGTTCATTTTGATTTTATCGATTTAGAAAAAACCCATTGCTTTCAAATTTATGTGAAATAAGCTACAAATCGATAAAAAAAACTTAAGATTTCTCATCAAACAATAAAAATGTCAGATGAGTAGATATGTTACCTAAATCGTTCCATTATTAATGCCACCATTAATTAAAACAGGCCTTTCAAATTAATCAAATCTGTGAAAAAAATGTTGCATGGAAAAATGTTTTATAAAATGATATGCCAATCTGTAATAGACCTTTCAGAAATTTGCTCTTTCCTGTGACCACTCTGGATTATAACAATCTTGATGCATCAAAAGATCAAATATTAGACTTGTTATCATCAACTAAAGCCATTAAAAAACTCCAATCTGAGCAAATATAAAGTTATTCCTTCAAAACATTATAGACATCTCATATTTTAGTCCTCCTTGCGTGGAAGATTGGCAAATGTTGCTAATAACCGGAGTTGCTTTCAGTAATGAGAAAAAATTTTTTCCCATGTTAAAAGGTCTATTTAATCTGGCTGTCATTTCAAAAGCTGAAAAATCCACTTTTATCTTAGGAACAGTTGGAAAAAATCATGAGCCATTACAACAGACATAATCATCACTGATGCTTGCAGTTGTCTGGTTTGACATAATGGAAGCTCATCTGCTTTTAATGAGGCATTTCTTACATCACAAACACAATTTCAGGTGACACAACAGAGCAATCAAAATATTATCACAGACACCTTAAGTATTGGAAATTAAAAATCATATCTAACACAAATTTTAAATTCACAATGGAAAACAAAAATTCATAAATGAATATTCTACTTAGATTTAGAAATTTTTTTCTACAAGAGAAAAAAGAATTATAAAAAATTCATTTTATATAAATAAAAAGTGTCCAGCCAATGAAAATGAAAATTGTTACTATGGCATTTAAAAAACCCTAATTCTACTATGAATTTAGATAATGAATTACATATCAAACTAAATTGTAAAACTAAAGAAAATGATCTACATATTTTCACCCAAAGTACTGGCACTTTCGACATACAAAAATATCTTTTTAACATGTACAGAATAGAAATTTTTTAATCAGTGGAAGTTTTAGATACCACCAACCTTAGTCATGAACATAGCACAATTACAAAATCAAAGCACTTTGAATAACACAACCATGGAATAATCTCACTTTTCGAACACATTCAGAACTATGTATAGGCATTAACGATCATGATGAATTCAGTCACATTTTATTAGTATGAGCACCATTTTTTTGCCTCAGACATCAATTATTCTTTGCAACTGGAATTAAATGGAATATCATTTTACAGATCTAGAGAACAAAAGTCATTTATATTGTACCGACACCCAAACTGATGCACGCACATTTACACTTCTAACAATTAGTTTTCTCTACATTATGAGAGGAAAACAACTTTCAGAATCTACTCCCACCCATGCATCCTCAAAATGTTGTCAATATCAGAAAAATTCTATAATTTGCATGAACCTGATGATCTCATTCCAGGTTTCTTTTCATACGCACTTTAGGGCAAGTGCACTTTTTTGTTTTGTTTTGAGCAGATTTAGATTTCCTTGCATAAATTAAACCCAAACACTGATGAATGCACCATCAAGATATAAGACAATACCATAAAAATTACGCAATTAATCTTAAACTGAGAATTATAATCACGGAATGCACTAGTGAACAAGCAATGCATTCATTTGTGCTTTTTGTCACATTGTCAAGAAATATATATACACACACATGAAATTCACAACTTCACAGTGTGTTACAGACCAAACAATACATGTTTTTATCTACTAATAGATTTTGGACCCATGCATTTGTACTGTACAGTATTTTCTTCTTTTCACTCAAATACACATTCAAACATGCTGCAGTTGCACATTCAATGTACGAGACATCTGCAAAGACGTGAAACATATCAAAAGTGTAAAAATGTAAACAAAGTAACACACTGCTTGTAAAAACAGTTTCAACAACATGATAAAAATAGACCACATGAACTCTGATCCAATGAGAATGGACAAATGAAATGATGTATGATGAAATGAAATACTGCTGAAGATAAAGAATTACTTTAATGCCATCGTTTGACGAATAGTCAGAAAATCTTCTAACCTATATACACAATCTTTGTTTTTACTTAATTTTCTGGACATTATTGAAAGAACCAAGATGAACACTGGAAACAAGTGAATATTTAAAGTGAATATACAATATTTTTCTAGAATTGTTTTTATATACATGTTGGCAAACATGCAATGAAGGTTTCAAAACAAACCAGAAACAAATATGACTAGCTCTTGCTGCAGCTGTTGCAGTTCTTCCATAGATCATTTCTGCAAGTTAACACATGAAAATTCAAGATTTCCATTCCAACTTGCATAAGATATTTAACATGAATCGTTATTACAAAGAACCCCTTAGTTTAGTTATCCGAACAAAGTTGTTCACATGTCTGCATTTATATAAAAAAGCTATGAAAATGAAAATAGCACTAAATGATGATTCCCCCTGTGGATGAATGAGAGCTCGGCAGTGAACAGCCACTATCGAAGTCTGATGAACCAACACTGGTCCTGGCCTCCAAAGGTGAACGTCGCTTTGCCAAGTTAGAAGCGGGTGGGGATAATTTAAATGCTGGCACTACAATTTCTTCCGAATGGATTTCATCGCTTTCATTTCCCTCATCCTCCTCATTATGATGATGATGGCCCAGCAGAAATCTTGGGGGCTCGTTAATAATTAGATGCTGCTGAAGCATGCGGTTGATTGAAATAGCTGTCTCAGCAAATGATTCCAAGTCCTTAGTGCTGTTGTTCCTGTATCAATAACATAGCAATATTCACTTATAGATACAAGATGTTTAGATTGCTGAATATATGTAAACAAGTACATTATACATTAAATCCAAATGCCTACTATTCTTACATTTTTATACACGCTCCATTTACAAAGGTTAAAAAATTTCACTCACCATGGTCAGCAGGTACCATAACTTATCAATCCAAATTTAATCACTGAAAGGTTATCTGGAATTTGTTCTGTAACTCTTCCATCATAAATTGTATGTAATCATAAACTGAGACTGGATTGTAACTGCCTTCCCTCCCTGGTTGGTAATACAATTGAACAGATAGAGAGCTCAAGCAGTTTGTAGAAGAAAAAAAAAAAACATGTGCTTTTCCAGTAATCCCATTTTTTTTCGGTGCTGACCATAGCATTTATTTTCCCTCTGGTTATACAAATAAAATTCTGAAACCGAGTTGTGCATCCAACTGAACTGGTTTTGCCCAATACTTTAAGCTCACAGGACATAATATAAATTAGTCATTAAAGAATAATTATTATATACATAAAAATTAAAGAATATATCTTATCTTTACAGAACTTACCTACCTAACAAATTTTAAAACCAGTGCAAAAGGAATTTTGTTTTGGTGGGGTCAGGGTGCCTGGGCTATCTCTAAATACTTTTAATAAAGTTTACAATATTCTTAAAGAAAATTATTTATTGATGAGAATCAATGGTCAGCCCTTAATAGTAAACCAGTTTGATTAGACCAGTGTACAGAAATTCACTAAAGTTCTTCTTGCCATTTGATTGTAGCAAACAAAACCCCATTACCGTATAGTCACTTACAAGATGACTTTTGTACAGACCCAGACCTGCCATCTTGTAAAACAGCAGATCTAGGTCTGTGCAATTTGTCAGGACTAATCTGTAGAACAAAACAGTACAGACCCTGATCTGTGGGCACATTATGCTAATTCATCAGTCCCTACCAACCATACACTTAACAGAAGGAAATTCTGTGTGAATAAATCATACCAGAAAAGCAGTCTAGGATTGGTAAACTCTGACCTCAGATCACCTCATTAATATGCATGGTTTCACTCATTCTCAAACAAATCAGAGATCCTGATGGTGTAAACAATTATTCAAAGTTTAAAACAATTATCAGGCAAGAAAAGCCAGAGTTAAAAAAATAGTCAAAAGACAGTATATTGATTGACATTGGGTGATGCTAAAAATTTACATAATCACCAACATACTTGCAACTTTTTACATTTTTAATAACTGATAAAAAAAAAAGATTAAACACCTTCCCAATATCTGTTTTGACAAGATCTTCTTTCAGAATACTTGTCCCTGTATGCACATACCTTGCCTATATCCAGATTTTAAAATTCTCCATAAATCATTACCGCTTCAGAGAAATTTGGAAAAAAAAAAAAACTAGCACAAATGCATACCTAGTAAGTATTCTTGGTGTAGCGAGAGGTGTAGCAGCAGGTGGGCAAGATACCCATGGGTGGTTCAAAACCTGCTGGGCAGAATAACGCTTGCGTGGATCTCGCACCAGCAAGTGACGGATGAGGTCCTTAGCACTTTCCGAGATTACACTCCATTCGTTTTCAGGAAAGTCATAAAAACCATTCTGAATGCTGCTGAAAAGCAATTCCTGGCAATCCTGACACATCTCCCCACGGTTCCATCCACAGTCAACTCCACACTGGCCATAAAATGGAGGGTAACCGCATAAAGTGATATACCTGCAACAGAAGAAAGCAAATGAACTGTCTCTTTTTCTTCTCACAAGATCATTTTTATATCAACATGTAAAAAAGGAGGCAGAAAAATGTATCCTTTGGTTTTTCAAAATCTGTTGCTGAATATTATTTTCCCTTGTACAATCCAAGATACAAAGGTCTTGGATGCAAACAAAAATTATTAGCTGCAATTTGCAATTTTCTGTAACACCCCTTAAACCTACTCATTTGGTAAACAATAACATAAGTTTCTGCAAGCTCACATTTTTTTTCATTAACCAAGAAAAACAAAGTGTCACATCCATTTATTTTTTTCTGCTGGGATTAAGTACAATAGCGATGTAGAAAAGAAATGTGGTATATAGGTGAAAGACTACTTACAAAATTATTCCCAGGCTCCAGAGATCACATTTCTTATCATAAGAGAAGGATTCACCAACCCAAGCATCAACAACTTCAGGCGCCATGTACTCTGCTGAGCCTACAGGCGTCAGGAGTTCTGGTGTGGTACAAGTGTCCTTTTGACTGCCGACTGGCACACCACTTGCCAAGTCAAAATCACAGATCCTTATTGGGACTACTTCATCTTTCTTCTCACACAATATATTTTCTGGCTTTAGGTCCCTGTGAGCAATACCTACAAAGACAAATAATTCAAACTTCAAAACAGGATTAAATACTTTGATAACTAAGAACAATTTTTTGAATATCTACAATATATACACCATGTGAAAATTTAACTTATGAAAAGTTAACCACCACATCAACTAATATATGAATGGTAAACAGTGTGATGAATACAGAATCAAGCATTAATATTTCGTTTAAAAGTCCATTTGTATAATTAGACTGTGCAAGCTCACAAATGTTTATCTGTTACTGGTTTGGAAGTGAAAAATAGGTCATGGGCATTTCCCCATTTCCATACATGACAAGACCTTGAAAATGAAAAGTTATCAAGATGTTTGTAACTTTCCAGACTTTAACAACTTGACAAGATTAAAAAAAACCATGAACATGACACCTGCCACCTACCTTTATTATGAAGGAAATCCAAGGCTCGTGCAATGCATTTAACAACTAAGCTGGCTTCCCTCTCAGTCAAGTGTCCCCTCCTCTCAATATTGCTCAACAAGGTCCCTCCCACCATCTTGTCAAAGACTAAATAAAATCTATCTTCTTCTTCAAAGTACTCATAAAGCTGCAAGATATTATCCTGACCTTGGCATAGGTGAAATATCTCTATTTCTTTAAAAACTTTGCTGCGGGATCGGATGGTATCTTTCTGAATGACCTTTTGGGTGAAAAAAAAAAAACATTAAAATCCTACTTACCACTACAAGAATTATAATTCTGTTATTTTTGTGGATAAATAATAAAGATACATGTTATGAACATTGATGAAATGTCAAACAGTCATCCATTATTGCATAGATTCAGTTTCAATATAAAACATTAAGGTAAAAGAAAATGTAGCAAATGTGAAGTACAATTTAATGTGATGTAAAATATTTATTAGGGTTTGACACATTTGAAAAAGATATAAAACAAACTGAAAGAAGCTAATGCCTTGAAAACTAATGTCTAAACTATATACCTTCACAGCATAGTCTTTGTTGTTGGACATATTTTTAAAAGTCTGTACTGAAGCATAAGCACCATTCCCTAACATTTCTCCTGTTGGTCTGTACAAATCTGAACAATAAACAAAAAAAGTAGATCAACAAAATGCATATTAATTAGTGCCATATAAATTCACAAATCACTACAGGGCAAATATATTTGACAAACTGTTTCCATTTTAGATTTATTGCTGGTCCATACGGATTTATAAAAATAAAATCTGAATGTGCAAAAACTTAAGAATTCAATATTTAAGCTTTATATTGCTTCATCCCTTACTATGGCATAAAAATCTAAAAAAAGGAAAAACATTGATATCTGTGCATTCTTTAATAAAGTGCAACATTGGAATGAAATGAAAGTATGGCAAAAATCATTTTGAATAGATTTAGATGAAATGAAGATTCATCATTTCTCAACTGAAAACCCCCTACTCAAGCTGCCTTTCACACCTTATCCATGGTGTTATACACAAGGGTCTTCCAGCAAGAACTTTAATTTCTAAAGCCTTAAAGATTTATTTGCAAAGACAAACAAAAAGAGAATGTTTCCTGTTGACTGACCATCCCCGTTTTTCAATGCTGACCCCAGCGACTCCCCCCCCATGATACCCTCCTTACACATTATATATAAATATTTTAACATGTCTACCCCAATTTTACAACTAGTACAACAGGAAACACATTTTTTCTTGGACATTTTAGCTAAAGTGTAAGAAATAATGATCCATTTATGACTATACAAGTTAAATCAACCAAACTGCATCTTTAGCCAAATGGGTATTTATTAATCAGACAATTCACCTAATGTACTATTTCTACCAGAAACTCCACAACACAAAACTTTTCAATTATATAAAAATCGGACAAGATATTTTGAAGTTACAAAGGTATCAAACTTTTATATTATATAGTCACTTGCATGGGTGACAGGCCATCCATAGCAGACCAGCATGTGAACATGATTGGTGGTACCTCACAATGTTTATTGGTACATGTACTTCTAAACTTCAAAACTAACTTATCAATGACTTTATTTATTGAAAGGTTATCTGGAATTTGTTCTGTAAGTCTTCCATCATAAATTGTACAAATCATAAACTGAGACTGGATTGTAACTGCCCTTCCTACCTGATTGGTAATACAATTGAACAGATAGAGCTCAAGCAGTTTGTAGGAGAAAAAAAAAAGTGGGAAAGTAAAAATGAAAATAAGAAAATCTTGCACAATATCTTATCATGGTTGATTTTATAATTAAACGAGCTCAAGGCACACTTTATTTATCCACCTGATAAAAACTGGAAGCTAAGACCCATAATTGCTGGATAATTTCCAAAAAGATTTTTACAAACCTTAAAAATGTTGTTCTGGGGCTTACGCTATATTTTAGTACACAATAGGCCATACCACCGATCCACCCACACTCAGATCCACCCACACTCAACGAGAAGCTATTGGCAAGCTTTCTTGCACATCCTTGTTTGCCAAATCTTAGACTCAACCCATGCAGACAGAGGTGAGATGGCAGTGATCCGTAGCGAACATTGCTTTAGACCACTCCTCCCCCCCCATGTTAAATTCTATATATTATATGCCTTAATAAAAGTTGATATCCTAGTGAAAGCAAAATTTGTTAAACTTACTCATGGTAATAAGCAAAGACCTACTTAGTCCTAAACTAGAACCTGCTTAACCACACCCAATTACATACCAGACTTTGTTAGTTCTTTCTTGTACAAAGATAGTTCAACTGTATTGCTTATTTGCAAATATAACCAATTCACATTTTAGCAGATGAAGCCAATGAATTAGAAATGCCAAGTTTAATGGCCACACAGAGAAGAGATCTCTCTGGTTGATTCAGCCTAAATTTAGCACAATAGCCCTGGATACTTGCCACATGAACTAGGTCAGGTAAGTAATGATATGATCATGTATGTAGTTATTATTGATTTTTATTTCTTCAACAGTGATAATTATATAGCAATACAAACACACAGCAAGTTAGGTGGGGATATGGCCATATAAAGTTTCCTGTACACTAGTGGAATATTTTGTAAACTGATACCGATAAAATGCTGTTTCATGATTAGGCCTGAAAATAATCCAAAGTTTATGAAAATACAGGTCATATTAAGACTGTGCCAAAATGTGGAATCAACAGTGGAATGGCACACAAAAATGCCACAAAGACAAGTTTCAAGTCTATTAAAAAATAAAATATTGACTCCACTTACCATTAAATTTTTTAACAGGAATATCAGCTGCCCTTTTTTTCTTCTTTCGGTTTCTCTGTGCATTACGATTTGAAATTTTGTTGTTTTCTGCATCCCGTAAATCATGGTTTTCCATATCCCTAAAATCATTATCCATGTCCATATTCAGTCCGTTGTCCAGCAGGCTTGTTGGTCTTGGTGGGGACAGTCTGTACACTGGTTTCTGTTCAACCTGGAAATATGAGCACACCAGATACAGAAATCAAATTAAGCTCAATATTGTTATAAACCTATGATCAGAGGGACCGTCCAGAAAAAAAGACCCACACCTTCCCCCAAAAATGGAAAGGTTATGAAGACAAAAACAATGTTAATGTACAGCTGATAACCAGAAATGATAACTGGACTAAATAGTTCTAATTATATATAATTCTCATTTGATATAGAACTGCAATGGCTGAAATTTACATTTAAATAACAAAATCATTTCCTTCATTCAAAATGTTTCCAATGAGCATCTAAACATATTGTCCTCTTAAAATTTCCATGAGAAGGCACAATCCAAAACACATTTTAAGCAAACAGTATTTTAATGAAAATTTGTATAGACACTGGACTAGCTCAGACTGGGCTCAAATGTTAGCCTTGATCTTTTAACTTGACAATGCACTGTTGCACGAGCATTTCCAGTCCCCAGAAAATTGTCCCTTTTTCTTTCCGAAATTTGTTGATAGAATGTGTAAAAACCTGTTTTTCCTATTCTTTCTCTCAATTATGTTTAAAATATCTCAATTTTCAAAAATTGTAGATTTCAGCTATAAGACTGAGTGTGGTAGAAGACCATAAAAACAATCTTGCACTTCTGCCAGAATTATATTTACCTGTTAAGTTAGAATGAACACTAATTATTGATAATACAGGCACTATATTCCCCATAGCCAACAATGATTTGAACACAAAATTTAAAGCTTCATATTAAAGAAAGTAGATGTTCTACTTATGGGTCATAAACAAGGATACATATTCTTTCAACTACTTCAAAATTTTTTTTTAATAAAATTCATCAGTGGAAAGTAAGTTTTCTCATGCAAATTAATTTACTATTTTTGTTAAGACAAATCTAATCTGGAGTGAGGCTATTATATTGTTTAGCCTTTCTACACTAATATGAATGGAATGAAAAAAAAATTCTATACCATTTGATTTTAAGATCAAGCCTATATGAACTGATCAGATGCAGACAAAATCTCATTCAACTTTACTTATTTTTTTTTTGTCTTTACACCATATATTTTGGTCACACTGCAAATAAATAAATTAGATTTAATTTGTTGGCTAAATGAAATGAATATACTATCTGGAACTGATAAAAGTCCCAATATTCTACTTGCAAAACATTTCATTAACAGTTTTAAACAACTACCAAAAAAAATTATGCTGATGATCATGGTTAATGCTTAATCATATTTAACATAACCCAATTTTGTTATTGTACTTCATTGTGCAACATTGTTTCCCAAATTATCAAAACTTAATTAGTTGTTGGCCTGAAGAAAGATGAGATACATTCTTATTTCTGGAACTGATACGACAGTCTACTTGAAAAACATTTCATTAATGATTTGAAAGAATTCCTTTTAAGGTAAAGATGATTATCATGGTTCATCAAACTGTATTGTGCCTGACCCAATTTTGACATTACACATCACTGTGCAATTTTCCGTTTCCTGTATTAACCAGAACTTTCAGGCAAATTCTTGGCCTATAATAGGAAACTTTATACATTCAGCTTTCTTGAATTAGTATTAACAGTTAGGTTATTTTCTATCAAGAGATACAATCCAACATAAAATTAATGGTTATTAATTTGCAAATTTTATACCTGTTCATAATTCAGTTCATTAACCATTAGACACTATGTCAACAATTATCTCTCATCTAGTTACATGGCTTAAATTTGGTGCTTGTGCCATCAATTTGCAAATTACAATTCTGATATTGCAGGCAGAAAAATGATGGGCTAAAGATATTTTCCCCCCAGACATGCACTATTTAAATTTCACTTTGATATATATATATATATATATATATATATATATATATATATATATATATATATATATATATATATATACTGTTATAGACCAATTCTCATACCAGTTGTCGCCATAATAATAACTCTGTTAATAATAATTATCTGATGCTTATTTTCCATCGGGCTTGTCAGTTATAATCACTTTTTTAAAAATTTTTTCCTTTAAACAGGAATCAAACTTTTGCGTGCAATCGCGAGTTATTAATATGGCTACAAGAGGTACACGGCGAGAATTGGTCTCTAACCAGTATATATATATATATATATATATATATATATATATATATATATATATATATATATATATATATATATATATATAAATGAACATGGGAAATAGTTTGATATTTGCTACGTGAAAATAATACATACACAAAATGCCCAACCCATGTTAATAATGAATATTTATTTTTGCAACAAATGTTTTTCAATACACAAAAATGTTCAAAAATATACTTACGTCAAGCATTTTGAATTTAATCAGTCGTTTCTAAAACGATGAAATTATTTGCGAATGGTAAGTACTTAATCCGCTCAATTCTAAAGAAGCTCCAACATCCAGTGGTATTTCCAACAACGAAGCCTGGCGTTTCTCGCTAACTTTCTATTTACAATCCCATCTTTCCGTCTTGTCGGCTAAACACATACTGACACAACTTTGCATCAGCCGACAGTTTATATAGCCCTACTATTTCATGTGACTCATCAAATCCCTCCTATGACCCCGTGACCCCATCCTAGCCCGCGAGCGGGTTGTTTATGTAATGGTCGCTCAGGCAAATCGTGAAAAACAAGCAGCGTAACAACCATATTCTGATGTAATTTACTTTTCAAAAAAGACGTTGTAAGAGTTATTGTGTATTTTTTTTTAAATGCATAAGTATTTATGCAAATACTCTTACCTGCATTATATTTCTCGTCAGAATTCAACCCGGCTTACTTTTACATCCATTATGCATTTCCACCATTTTGTAAAGACAAAAAAAGCCGGGGAAAGATGGACTGGCTATGTTCTCTTTATAATAATGTCGACAGTATAAAAAAATACCTGTAAACCCATCGGAAAAGCATAAAGAATAAAACTGTTAACTTTGGCCATTATGTTTTAAGCTTTGCTTTTTATTTCGAATATAAATAATATACTGATTGCTATAATGAAAATCTTGTATATCAAAGAAGCAGGTTAAATGCCGGGATAGTCAAACTCATTTAGACGCATTCATATTATTAATTTATGAAATTAAGCGTTTGTGTGGTACTCATAGAAGATTTACCAAAATTTGCTTATGGTGTTTGGTGTACTTTGAAGAATCGTGTAAACATGGAACTTCCCTCACCGCCGGATGGTATGAAATATATACTATGCAAACCATTGCATTTAAAATGAATAGTAGCTGAATTAACATTTGTTTATTTGAATAAAGAACAGTACTGTTGGTTTTAGAGAATGCCGAATGTCTTTTAAGCTAGGGTGGGCAGTAATCTTACAGTATAGTCTGACGCATCCCTGTTTGTTTGTACCGCCCTACCGATTTTAATTACTAAAACGTTTAATGTGATAAAAAGTGCACAGAGCTAAGTCAATTGAATCTTTGATTTATAATTTCTAATATGACTGTGACCAGAATAGCACTAATACTGGCATACCATTGCATATGAAGTGTATGAACGTGGGGGTGATAGTACTATAGTCCGATGCTACATCCCCGTTGGTTTGTACCCCCTCCCCACCGATTTCAATAACTAGAAAGTTTAATGTGATAAAAAGTGCACAGAACGAAGACAATTGAATGATTGATTTATAATTTCTAACCTGACTGTCACCAGAATGGCACTAGTACTTGCATCCCCTTGCATCTTCATGCTTAACGGACTTTCCATACTAACACGGCGCCATATTCCGTACACTACAGGGTAGTTTATTCCCATCCAACAATATAATGACGTAATTGATTCTGTTTGGTAACTGCCAGATAATTCCGTAAATTGCCATAATGTTGACTTTACACATATCAGGATCTACATAGGGATCTAAATTTGTATGAAAGTTTGGCAGCTAATTGTTTGCAGATCTATATGATGGACCTGTACCAAGATTAATGAATTTACAGAATTTACATTATATTTAACCCTTAATCTTTAATTATGGCAATACACATTGTTTAATTACTAACATGTTTAATTTGAATTATTTTTCAGAACAGGTGCTGCTGTGTATATATTTTTATTTTTTCTTTGTTTCATTAATTGAAGTTTATTTATATTAATATATACATTACTGTGTGATGCTAAGTAGTGTCAGGTGTTTACTCATGTAAGCTTCTCAACCAGTGATACCTTTTGTTCTGGTTTGAATGGTCAAAGCTTTGAATATAAAGTAACATTTGAATGAATATATATATATATATATATATATATATATATATATATATATATATATATATATATATATATATATATATATATATATGAATAGGTGCTGCTGAGTATATTTTTTAATTTTTTTTTCTTTGTTTCATTTAATGATGTTTATTTATATTAATATATAAATATATATTACTGTGTGTTTCTAAGTAGTATCAGGTGATTACTCCTGTAACCTTCTCAACCTTTTATTCTGGTTGAAGGGTCAGACCTTTGAATAGAAAGTAACAGCTAGCTGGAGCAAAGATCAAACCAAATCCCTTTAATTACAGGAAGTATTACAGCAGTGTTCCATTTCCCCTAATTTATGCATAATAGATCCATCACATTTTTTTAAAATTAGATCTCCACTTTTGACACAAAGGTTTGTTTTTAAATGACTCTCATTTCTGACATGAGATTTTTGAATCTTAATTATGTGCCCCATTGGGAAATGATGTGCAGGAAGTTTACATGCACTTACTGATAAAGGCAAATTTTACTTGAGGTGAATGTAGAGGTAATTGTACCTAACAATACCCCACCCAAAAACAGCATAAGCTTGCTAAATGAACATTCTTGGAATAAAAATTAAACATGGAAATATATATGGAGATAAATATTGTGGATATTTGAATTATTTATTTTTGAAGGAGAGTGGTTAATATTTTTATTATTTTAAGATTACCTATTTTATTACTTTTTTTCTCTCTTTGATAAAAGATTTAGCTTCAGGTAAACATGGACACTAAGGTACAAATGATTTATCAAAAGATCATAAAGAAGGAATGAAAACATACCCTCTCAGATATTGGAACATATATTATTTTGATGTTGAAGTGCAAGAAGAAAAATGCATCTTGAAATACCCCAAATGTCAGGGTTGTTTTCTAACTTATGTATTTTAATGAAGACTTATATAAGCACATTTAACCAATATATTATTTTAGTGCATGCTGCTTTGGGATAATTATGTCTGATAAAAATGGATTTAATTCATATATTCATCTAAATATTTTGGAATCCTTTTCTATGTCCAGTCTATTGTTTTGTGCAAGACCTCTTTGCCCCAATTATTCTCTTTTCTTTTATACATTAATTTTATTACATTGGAAAAAATATGAATCGGCTTGGGCTAACAGGTCACTGAGATTGTTTTTGATGTTTATAATATTGTTTTTGATGTTTATAATATTTAGATTAAGAGGGAATCATTTATGACCTGACTGGATTAGCTATTGATAAGATATTGGTATTTGTTTTGATAAACAGTATTTTCAGGCCAGTCTTATATTTCCCATGTCTTATTTACAGTGATTTTTGGTGTCTGATTGAAGGAAAGAATGTAATGAAACAAACTTACTGATGATCAAGACAAAGATTTTATCTGTAAAGTTGGGTTCTTTGATTAATGATTTATAATCTACCTATATTTGGACTACAGTATTGAATAATTGCTGTCAGAATAATTCTTCTCTTATTAAGGTACCTTGACTTTGATTTTGTACCGATCTTTATGGATCTGGAAGTCAGCCCCATGATTTTTGAAGGTGATATGATAGTCACATCCAAAATAATTTAAAGGTCTCTCCTACAAAATATGTTCTTTTTTCTGACAGTCAGATGCATATTTGTTTCATTTCAGACCCAGAACTAAAAAACATTATTGATAAATTGGCTAACTTTGTAGCCAGAAATGGGCCAGAGTTTGAGAATATGACAAAGCAGAAACAGAAGGATAACCCCAAGTTCTCCTTTCTCTATGGTGGAGAGTATTTTAACTATTATCAATACAAAGTGACTACAGAGCAACAGTGTAAGTATATCATGATAAGCAAATTATATAGTGTATATATTGTTTCTTGAGTCACTGCAAGATTTTTAATGACAGGTGGCAGTAGTTGCCATTTTGTATGTCATAGTTCAGTATTAATTGAAGACAGATGTTCAGTATGTATCATTTAGGTTTTTAATAAAGTGCTTCTCATTCATTTTTCAGTATTTTTATGTTTCATAATGTTTATGATTTTTATATTTTCTGTATATTAGTTTTGTCTGAATGACAGCTCAGTTCCCTTTATTACAGAACTCCATTAGCTTTGGACTTATTCACCTGTTGTATGACCTTTCCAACTTAGACTTTTAACATTACAGCTAGATTAATGCTAATCATTATATACATAGGATAAGCAAAATAATTAATCTTTCTTTGCTGCAGTGGGTTGGAAGAAGTTGGGTTGGTGGGCATATTATGAGGTGGGTGGGTGAGGTGCATTGATTTAATATTTAAATATTTGTATATTCTTTATTGGAACTGATTGTTAGATTGAAGAAATAAAAAGTATAACAAAATATCTAAAATATCAGACTGTTAGAAAATATTTCAGAAAATAATGTTGACTGAAAAGGATTGACAGTGGTTTATAATGGTATGTCATACTGCTCTGGTGGCCTTGTAGTTATAGAATTTGCCTCATATGTGTGAGGTTGTGGGTTTGGATCCTGGCCAAGTCATACCAAAGACGTACTGACAGCTGCCTCACTGACAGCTGCCTCGCTTGGTGCTCAGCATTTAAGGCACAATAGTACAGAGTGTCTGTAATTTTATTAATTTTAAAGATCATGAAAATAATGAAATATGTAAACTTGTAAATTGAAATAATTCACAAAAACCTAGCGTTTTTGAAGATTCAATGAGATAATTGAATAATAAACGAGAGAAAATGAATTTTTGAAGGGGCCCGCTTTAATTGAAATTTGTAGGTCACAAACTGTTACGGAAACCCCACGTGACCACAAAAACGGATATGTCATCTTTGTCCAGTGGGCGGGTTATGAGTCACATGGTTCTAATTTAAATATCTACTATAAACAAAAAATGGCAGATGCACGAGAAAGTTAAAAACATAAACGTTGCCCACGCTTGTCGCTTTCCAAGAAGAAATGTCAAAAAGCTGTCAACAAAATCAAATGGAACCTATCAAGGATTCGTCTTGGAAACCAGTCTGTTCCATAGAGAGTAATAATGGAGGAGTTAGGAGTGGCATCAGAAACTGAAATGGCAAAGTTGCTGTTGGACAGGTAGGCCAATGTCTTTGTATAAAGCACAGAGGTTCATTACAAAGAAAATTAGGAGTATCAGTCAGTGTTATATTTTTACAGGTTAGACCTTCCCATCCCTTGATTCATGGATGGCTATTCCAGATTTTCTTTGTAACAAACCCTTGTGGTCTATTATTACTATCTTTGCACAAGGACTTGATTTTTCTTTGTAAGATTACAAAAATAAGTAATATCTGCTGATGATATTTCATTCAGTAATTGCATTGTATGTGTATGTTTTATATATGTTGGAGTGGAATTTATTTTGTTTATAACAGCTTGCTCATAAAGGTCATTTTTGTACATGTCCATTAACTTTGTCTCATGCTCGTATCATTGCTTACAAATTTATTACCTGTCATAGTATATGTATGATAGGTACATTGTAAGCAACTATATGAGCCCTTGTGTTTGAGTGTTTGAGATATGTTCTTTAAATTCTGTTAGGAAACATAGACACATGTACAAGCATTATCAATATGTATACCACTTCTCCCCTACCTCCCCTTGTGGGTTAATGTGACAATCCCATTACTTGCATAAAAGCTTAATGACCTTATCATGTGAATGTGTGGAACAAATAATACATGTTTAATGTTGAACTGTTTATAGGGTTTTCTATATTTGAATGTAAAACTATTCCAGCACAATTTTGATCTCATGATTACAATAGTCTGGATGCTAAAATTTATTGTACATCTTTCAGCTACTGGAAAATTTATTATAAATAATTGTATTAACTACAGGTACATAATTTTTTTTAGTCATGATAGGAAAGGATGTACTAGTGCTACCAGAATAAATGGCTGTGTGTGTCTTACAGATGTCATTCTTCTGAAAACAGTGATTTAACAAAAGCAATGCTGATAAATGATATTATTAAAACTGTGCCAGCAGGTTGATTTGACACCTAGTTTGAGTTACAACAAAATAATACCTTGAATTTCACTTTCTCAGATGTTGAATGACGTACCTCAACTGTGCCACCTGATGCATGGAAAAAAGTCTTAATTTGAACTGATATTGTTTTAGTTAGGTAACCCCTCTCAATAATTAGAGGACCAATGACTGTATATTTTAAAATTGTGTCTGTATACCCATATGCTTTCTTTATGCAGTTTGCCATTTATAGCTATGTCCCACATGCAGTTCTTGCTAACACCCTCTTCCCATCTATCCACTTAGTTCATGTTGAATGCACATAGGATATATTTAATTTGAAAACAAAATACGGAGATAACTGTTGAAGTTTTGTTTTTGGACACCTCTGGAATTTATTTAGAACTTTATACATTATGACTGGTGATAGAACTTATTTAGGATTTAATTAACAATATTCTAAGTTCTTTTTAAGTTTTCATTTTTATTCTAGGGAATTAAATGATTTGTTGATTTTCACAAAACTTGTTGCTTTTAACTCGTTTGTGTTATAATACGTTTGGAATTAGAAAGCTGTATCTGTTTTCATGATTGCTTTTCATGCTCTTTTAACTTTACTTTATCTACCTTCTTTTCAAGGTTGACAAAGAAAAGAAAAATATGACTTCATTCTATTGGTCCAAAGATACCATGAACCAGTTTGGTTTTCATGCAAGACTGATGGCAGCTATGAATAATTTTTGGTGAGATTTCTGTCCTTGTATTTGAAACAGATATATGTAAACATCTGCTACTGTTTATTTTTGTATGAAATCAAAGCTACGGTGTATAATCCTTATCATCTGATTTCTTTTAATGTATATTTTATACCCAGTTATGTAATCTATTAAAAGTAATTTATTTGAAATGTCAGAGTAATGTGGAATAATGAAGGAACATTAATCTGAGCAAAACAGCAATCCTGCCACATTAACCATTAGCCAGATCTACAATGTAGCTTTCACTTGATGATATAAATCAAATTGTCTTATAAAATATCAATATGGGGTTACCATGACAAAAGAGACCAGCTTTAGGTGCTATACATATTGTTTGTGGCATTTTTTCATAGTATCTGGAGAAGATTCCTGCATCACATCACCAATACACATGAATGGATCCTCTCACTTGGCCAAGGTATTAATAAATACCTATATGATCCTTTGTTGGAGAATGAAGAGCAGACAAAAACTTTTGCTTGATCCCATGAAGAATGCCAAAGTGCTGAAAACCTTGGTAAAGGTGCTCCTGAACCAAAGGTTTCTAAACAGAGTAGGGTATTACTTAAATTTCAGGTATGCCATTTTAGGATTGCGACAATTGCAAGGTATTTAAAAGAAAGTTGCTAAGACTGCTTTAAATGTTTTTGTTCTCAACTTAAGAATAATTAACTGAATATATTTACCATTTAAAGATCTGAATAAGGTAGCATTCATAAGCTGTGTGCACATGATACATGTATAGTGACTCTCCTTCACAGTTTTTTGACAAGTTTATGCACATCAGGTATAAACAATTTCATGACAATCTATCAATAAACACTTCAGTACAGATTTTATGTATGCAACATTTACCAACAGTAATGCTTATTTAATAAGTGTATTAATTTGTTAGCAGATTACAAATGACATATGTTACAAGATACATGTTTTTAATAATTGCAGAAGCACTGAAGACATTGAAGTTTTTCAGCAGATCTTGATGTACTGTGCCAAGAGATTTTCATCCATCCCTCCTGTGTACTGGATTAGGAATGAGCTAGCTGCTTTGGATAACAGCATCCATAGTGACAGAAGCGAAATGAGAAATACAGAAGAGGGGATAGTGTAAGTTTGTTTCACTACAGGAAATTAGAAATAATTTTATATATTGATTGTACAGTTTGATCCCAGATTGGACATGAAGCCAATGGAATATGATTCACATGAACAAGTATTGAAAACTTTATATTAGATACAATTCAATTTTGCAACAAGCAACACTTTTTTTGTATATTGGTGGTAAGAAATCTTTATATTTTCATGCATACAGATCTTGTAATTAGTATTGTTATCAATCTAATGGATATTTATTTTGATTTAAGCAATGCAGTTCTAATAATTAGATTCAATGTTACATATAGCACTTTCCCAGGGGGACTGACAAACTTTGTTAACGACATATGAGGTGCATTAAATTTCCTAAGGAGGTTTGGGAAAGATGTCATAATGATGATTGCTAGCTAATACCTGTTCATGAAAATATGTTGCCTTTTGAAGGAATGGGCAAAAGTGCATTCAGTTTCACATAACATTAGTACTTTGTAGATAGAACAAAAAACAACCCCACAACAACTCTTTCCTGGGAATTTGTCATGAGGCTCTTAGATTGAGTGAAAAGTAAATTAAGAAATTTTTTCTCTAAAACAGGTATCATCGATGTTACAACAAAAAAGTGGTAGATGTTTCATCTACTCTTGCAAGGAAAAGAAAACATTGATGGCAAGCAGGTTATGAGGAGAAGAAGAGAACTATAGGAAGATGATCTCAGGAAAATTTGTAGAAATCTGGTGCCTCAAGAACCACCGTTAACTCCACTTTACTTTCATACAATATTTTTGCTCTGTACATTAATTCAATGATGAAATTAAACAGTGACAAATATAGATATATTATTTTTAATGGAAAGTAACATGTATCATATTTATTCTGTCAGTATTGTTTGTGAACACATCAGTGTCTTAACTCTTGAAGAATTTATCCTTGCTGTTTCACTTATGATTCAGGTAGTTTTATGTTTTGTACATTCATTAATAAATTTTATGATCCTTTTTTTTCCGACTAAAAGTCCTTCATTGATGAACAGAATCAGTTGCATTAAGGAACATGTTGACACAGGGTACATGATTACAATATGACATTTAGCAGAGAAGGATTTTGTCTAAATGATTTTGATCTTAACATAGTCAAATTATATGGAAGAAAAGAAAAAAAATGAAGAGCACAAGTTTGACATCAGATCATGTTAAAAGACAGGGAAATGAAAAATGCTATGTAAATATATGTATTTTGATCTGTCATTGACATTCATACATGGCAACCATTACGCTTTTGGCGTAATCATTCTGCTTTTTTCACTAAATTACACATTACATGAAAACGTATCTGGATTACACTTTTTCAGTATATCCGGCTCCCAAAAATAATGTTTTCTCATTTTTATTAACATCCCAATAATCCCAAAGACCGTATTCTTGAAAAGATGGCTTCTTAGTAACTACGAGTATGCTTGTCCGTAGGCTTGCATGCATTTACTTAAAATTGTAGTATTATATTATATTTATAGTGGCTGTCCTATTTCCTTTTAAACTTTGACCTTGGCTTCTATTTATAACATCTGTAACTAGGTTTAGAGTGAAGGAAGCGGATTCTGACTGGTTTTCTAATTTGTAATCTTTACTTGCAGATTCTTTTGTTGTAAATCCTTTTTGGTATAGAACCAGTCTATAGGTATTTGGCGCTAAAAAGTGCAATTTAATTTAACCGATGCATTCTATTAGAGGGCAGCACCACACTCATTGGAGGCTATTTGGAAAGAATTTTAACATTTGGAGCTTAAAGTCGTGCGATGAATTCCATCAGATGTGTGGGATAGTGCACAAATACTTTTTAAAAATGATTTCACAGATGGATCAGATAAAGACAAAATCCCAAATCCTCCAAAGATTCGAAGAGGAATATATGAATGGCATAATACAGTATTCCATTCTATGGCAGCATCATGCGCATTGCAGACTGCGTGGAAACAATTTTAATATTGGATATGGTGGTAAATTTGATGTTGAAAAACACATAAAAACAAAGAAAAACCTTAAATTAACTCATCATACTGACTAAAATACTAAGGTAACTTCTTATTTACAGCAGAACTTGAGTGAGGAGATGAATGTTATAAATGAGAGATATCATTTACTGAGTTCTTAGTAGAACACAGAATACCCTTAGAGGTAAAAGACCATGTTGGTCCTTTGTTTAAAACGAATGTTTCCTGATTCCAAAATTGCCGCAAAATATGTTTGTGCAAGAACAAAATCCTGTAATATTGTAGGTGTTTAGCAGAAATTGCCGAAGCCATGAAAATTGGACCGTTTATTATTGCCACTGACGGGAGTTGTGATTATGATGACCAAAAGTTGTACCCAGTATGTGTTAAATACTTCGACAATGAAAAGGGCAGTCATGAGTGTTTTTTACATTACCAGAATTAGCGGTAGATTCCACAGGAGAAAACATTTTTGAATTGCTTGATAATGATTTGAAGAAACATGACATAAGTTGGCAGAACTATATGGGGTTTGCAGCAGATAATGCCTCAGTGATGACTGTAATTCATAAAGAAGTTGCATCCTCTATTTTGAAAATGCCTCCATCAGTGTACATAACAGGTTGTCCCTGTCATTTGATGCACCTTGCTGGAGGAAAGGCTGCTGATAAATTAGAAGTAGATAATGGTCATTTGCTAATTGATATCTGAATTATTTGGAGAAAAGCAGTAAAAGGAAACAAGCTCTAAAGTTGTTACAAGATCAGTTTGATCTTGATAACTACAATGTTATAAAGCATGTGTGTACAAGATGGTTATCCCTTGGCAAATGTATTAGCCATTTACTTAAAGCTATGGACATTACTACAAGCTTTCTTTCAAACTGAAAGAGAATATGCACAGAGAAACAGGGAAAAAAAAGGGAAGAAGAGTAGCGCAAAAGCAGTCTGTTATTGTAAGACAGAAAAGAACAAGAGATGAAAGTATAGACAGAATTACTAACAATATAGAGAATGGGCCATCAGAAAAGAAAGAAATTTAAATCCATGGAATTTTTATTTGAGAAGCCTATATCTATCCAGCTTGAAGGCCTCCAGGCTCAAAGATTGTGAAAGATAAATGTTGTGACAGAAAACTTCAACCCATCATTAGCAAGCTAAATCAGCCAACTAAATCTGGTTCTTCAGAAGAGTGCCATTCCATTGTTTGATACAGCAAATGTTGTCTTACAGAAAGAAGAACCATGCATTCATATTATGCACTAGATTCTGTCAAACCAGTTGTCAGATTTGTTAATAAATCATGTCATCAGCCAATTTTTTAACTGACATAGATTTTCATGACAAAGCAAACCAGAAAGATAATGAAGATCTTGCAATTGGTGCAGAAACAAGAGAATTCATAGAACACAATTCTACTCTTGCTGTGAAGGTGTTCTTTGATAATGTTAGAGATTATTATGCTACGGCATGTGATTACATGCGCCAGAAATTCCCATATGGAGATGAAGTGCTTTGAAATGCTTCAGTTGCTGATGTAAATGAGAGACAGTCAAAAAGCTATAAAAGTGTTAAGATTCTTTGTCAAGAGATATCCCTTTCTATTGCCACCCTTGTCTACCTTGGATCATCTGGAAGTAGAATTCATTAAGTATCAAGTTGACACCCTACCTGACAATATACTTAATGCAGATAGAGTTGATGTGCAATGGCACCTTATTTCCCAGCTCAAAGACCCAGTCACTGGAAGATATAAATTTCCTCTTCTTTATCAGGTTCCTAAATGAATATTGGTTCTTTACCATTCTAATGCTGACTGTGAGATATTGTTAAGTATTGTTAACAAAAATAAAACTGAATTAAGATCCAGGCTCAGTAATCCAGTTCTTTGTGCTCTACTGGTGTGCAAAACATTCATGGAATCAGCTGAAACAAAGTGTTTTGAAATGCAACATGATAAACTGTTGTTTTCTAAAGCTAAAAGTGCTACATATGAAAACTTGAAGCAGTAAAGGATATTACAAGACTGGAGGGATAAATAAATCATTGTTCATTGAAATTTTAGCATGTTATATGTGGATTACTCTCTTTTTTTCTGCTTGGATTACTAATTTTGTTGACTTGGATTACTCTTTTCTGCTTGGATTACTCTTTTTCTGCTTGGATTACTCTTTTTCATCGTGGGAGGTTGGCATGTATGGACATTTGTTTAATTTTATGACAATAAGTAGCATTTCTTAAACATTTATCATGCTAATATGCACTTACATCAGTGTTAGAAACATTTTTGGGGAGGTCACAACACTAATATGAGCTGCTTTGAAACAATCTTTTGTCAGGTTATTTTTGCTAAGTGAGCATTATCAGGATCACTTGGGTCTCTTGTTAGAACTTAACTTTTCATTTGCTATATATAGCCAGAACTGTGCTGTAATGTAGCAATTACAGTAATAGTTTTCATTGCAAAATCCAATGCTCTGGAGGTAATTGATAATGACTATATTAAATAAACAATCCATAGATTATATTGAAAGCAGATGTTAAGGCACTAAATAGATATAAGTGGAATTTAAAGAAGTCCTTTTTTTATCCCAAGTCATATAATTTGTACAGACTTCTTGTTTAAATTTAAAACAATGCTTTCCTGAACATGTTTCTCACTAAAAAATGCAGTTAAGGAAAGTAATGTTAACATGTTTACACAATAAATATGCGATGTAATGTGATTTGGATTTTTATTGTAGCGTTAACAATTTTTCAGTCATATTGCTATGATGTCTGCAGTGTAGCAGTTTATAGTCATGTCTAGCACTGGGGCATCTTGCCGCCCGCAGACTTGTAGCATGATGTCCCACCCAATCATATTATCCTGATAAAAGGCCGACCAGTCCTAACACTAACTTCTTAATGCTGAGCGCATTACCATTTTTGTAAGCTTTTGTTTATGACTCTGCTGGGGATTAAACCCGTGACCTCCAGCATCTGAGGTAGATGCTTTAACCAGCAGGACACTGGAGCAGTACACACGCACACACACTAAGTAAACAAGAGTTATATGGGGCATTTGGAAAACTATTATGTCTGTGAAAATATGGCCAATTTAGTCTGTACAAATAAAACTAAGAGTAGTGATAAGTGGATAGAGATCCTAAGGCTGGGTAACCTTTAATATGGACCCCACCTGATGTAGTTTAAATGTTAACTATTAAGAGCAAATAAACTGACCTGTGGTCATATGCTGCACCCCCAGCTGGCAGAACACATTATCTTTTATGCAGTGAAATAGCCGTCTGTGTCAAGTATTATATTGATTTGGAAGGACAGTTGCTCTTTGAATTATAAATTTTTAAAATTGGGACTCCTTGTTTTTTTTACACACACCATTTGAAAGATGCAACATCTGAACCAGAATGAATAAAAACAGACCACACTATACATGAGGGTATGAGGTGACTGCGGGAGCATAACAAATAAAGGAGGATGCCATCATCACTGGAAATTGAGAAAACCAAAATTGTATCAGTAACATCACTGTTTAATTGTTGAATTATTGTTCTATAATTGCATTGGGAATGTGGGAATGATTCTTAATAAAGAGTTTTCTCTGATAAAGATGATTGCTTTTTTGTATACATACATATATATATATATATATATATATATATATATATATATATATATATATATATATATATATATTACCTTCATTTTCAGTATAATCAGCTTCTGAAAGATTGTTTACCTAGAAGCTTCAGAATTTACAATGTGTAAATGAAAACATGTATTATGTCATTAAGTTTTGTTGTCGATTCACAGCAAATCAAGATTACCTTGTTTTGCAAACTAGGGACATTTATTTCATGAAACGGCTGTCAGCATTGAAACTAGTTCTTTTATTGTTCTATAAGTAAAAATATTGATTCCATGATTTCATTGCAAGTAATAGTGAAATTTTGTCTCATCTTTAAGGAAATCTTGGTGTTGATTCAGGAATTTCAAGTTTGGCACAAACTCTGGAACATTCTTCTCTATAATTAACTGTACAGAGTCTTACAAAGCATTTTGTTAACCAAATATTTTACTTGGTTGCCTTGCCATCTTTAATCACACTTGTGAATGAACATGCTAATTTAAAGCTTAATTATAGTTTTACTTACATAATAGTAGTTAAGATGAGTTGACAAGACACATGACAGTCACCAATAGGTCTTGTGTAGTTGAGTTTTGCATGCTTTTTAGCTTTGCTTTTATTCAGCCTCCACTTTATTTTATTTTGATACTATAGACTTGGTTAACCTGACAACACAAAGTAGGTCTGCTTTCAATTGAGAATAAAAAAATAAGAAATATTTTTGCAAGTTGGAGATCAAAATACAACAGTCATTCACAGAAACACTTGCAGACACAGCTGTTATGGTAGATTGTTTTTTTTAACTTTTGAAACAAGAGAGCATATTGCTTTTATGATGAGTACACTGAAACTGAATTGAAAGATTAACTAAGAAGTTAATTTCACAAAACTTATTGAATTGGAATTTATTTATTAAAGTATTGACACCACTTGGCATTAGTGACATTTTCTTTGATCAAAATTTTGTCAAATATTGTTATTTTCAGTTGACTGAGAATGTTGTTTGAATGGAAAATTTAACATATGACTTATTAAATTTTGAGAATTCAAGACAATTAACATTTCTGAATACTAGCTACCATTTTTGACAATAAAACTAGGGATATGCCAGTTTTTAATTTCCCAATTCTGACAGCAATTTTAGTCTCATTCAGCACATAGGGTTTAATTTGTGGGGTATTTTCTAGTTTAAAAATTTGTGGGTCCACACCTGCATTATAAGCAAGCTCATACTTATCTGGGCACAAGTTATTGAGGGAGTGGTGTATTATGCTATTATAGGATCTGACTTAACTGCAAAATCATAAATGTAGATGTATTTCTTTTGAGTGATCTGATTCTGTTCATCAGATTCTGTGTTCTTTGGATTGAAACTGTTGAGTAGTTCATGATTTTATTTCCTGTTCAGTTTAAGTCGCACCTGAAACACCCAAGTTAAAAGAGAGATGTACACAACATTGAACATCAGATTGATTTGGCAATAATAGTGTTACAAATTTATTTAAATGACATTTTTTTAAACTTTTCAAACAAGGGTTTGTTAAAAGAACCTTCAGTCTGTATCATTTACTATGAAGAAATACCATTTTAAGTTTGTAAGTTACTTTATGGTTTCTTTGGTTGGTAGATACAGTAGAACCTGTCTTGAAAGACCACCCCTTTTGCCAAAAATTATGGTCTTTCAGGACAGGTGGTCTCTCATAACAGGTCATAATGCTATATAATCAATCAGTTTGTGCATTGAGGATGTGGTCTCCCAAAACAGGTGGTTTCACATAGCAGTGGTCTTTCAAGACAGGTTTTACTGTATTACAAAAGCAGCTGATGCAGATGTCCATGCAGTACATGCAGTTGCATTCAAGATTTTCTTAAAAATGGACAGGAGAACATGTTTAAATAAACCACATATAGGTCTAAACCATCGAGTACTTAGCCTGGTATTGCTGTAATAATTAAACCCATATAAAGCACAGTTTACAGGCAGGTTTTAGGGTTCATTTTTTGATCCATAAGGGCCCCTCCAATCTTAAGTGCCCTGTGCCCCCCAAAGCCATAATCTGGCAGTAGCAGCTGTATCAGTATGTTTTGATCATGACTATTAATTTGAATATTGAAACTATTGCATTGATGCTTCACTGAAATTGTTAGATGTATTCAATAAAAAGGACTTAAAAAGAGAATCTTTTCAATATAAGAGGTGAAAAAAGTAAATGAAATATTCACAACTTGGTTGATGTATGGAATGCATGTTGTGATAACTGTCAGCTCTTTAGTAAACCTAGTGGGCAGATAGTGGGAAAGGTTGGAATTTGTAATTGTGACAAAAAAGCAATATTTCAGTTTTTGTAAGCTTTGTACATGTTAAAGTTTGGATGCATTCATACCAAAGAAGTGTTTAAAAAATGGTCAGAGAACAATTTTTAGAGATTTTTTTCTTTGAATTATGTGGGGTCTATTATAGAACTGAAATTTAAAGGGGTCATTCCCTTTTCCATTTGAGCATGAGCTGTACTCTCTGTGTGTGTGTGTGTGTGTGTAATTTGGATTTTAAATGTAGCTTTAAAAAATTGTCAGTAATATCGCTATGATGTCTGCAGTGTGGTAGTTTATCATTATGTCTAGCACTGTGACATCATGCCACAGACATGACAATAATGTCTCACCTAGTCACATTATTCTGACACCAGGCTTACCAGTCCTAATGCTAACCTGTTAATGCTGAGTGCCCAATGAAGCAGCTGCTAGTACTATTTTTATAAGTCTTTGCTATTACTCAGCCTGGGTTTTAACCTGCAACCTCCCACATCTGAGGTGGATACTTTAACCACTAGGCCACCAGAGCGTGTATACTGTATGTTAAGGCAACATATTGTATAATATTTATGAGATCTGACAGTGTTGTCATTTTTACTTGTACCTATTGTTGACATACAAGGTTTATTTACCAGTACATCTTGTATAAATTTGTTTAAAAGAGGTTTGTGTTTTGGATGTACTTTTCACTTCAATTTTGTCTGTGAATCAGTCACCTGATGGAGTTTGATGATTGTGACTCACAACACAACAGCTGATCTGGCTGATGGGATATATTAGATTGATATCAAAAACAGTGTCACTCAGTGGAATTTGGCAAGTGACTGAATCATCCAAGAAACAGATGTTCCTTCTCATAAAAACTATTCTTTCAAAGTGTTTATAGTTTTAATTTAAATTTTTATTAGTTTTGATTGGTAGTAAGGGCTATTCATATTGCAAATTGTGTTTCTTACAAATACACTTCCGTAATAGCCAAGAAGTGTACAAAATATTGACCAACGTGCACAACATAAATCTTTATAGTTGATAAATTTGTTTACTTTAAATGTTTGGTCTTGAATAAATTTTTGTTCAGCCAATTTGTAAATGAAAAAGAAGTTTTTATCTTGGATTTAATCAAAAAGTTTAGTTTTGCTGTTCTGGATCTCTTTTCCTGTTAATAACTTTGGATTCTCCAGATAGGTTTAACTTCTATAGACTATGTTGTATTGGCTTCTGTGATTGATTGATTGATTGATTGGACTGAGGTCATGTGCCTCTAGTTGTGTATGTGCAACAAGTTTATGCATGCACAGCAGGCTGATTAATTGATCCTTGGTGAAGGAAGAAGAGCCACATCCCTGACTTTTTTATGCACACTAGGTGTACTGTTAATATGGTCTGTTTTTGGTGCACCATTATTGCTCCATGGGACATATGGTGGGAATTGTAACACACATGCCAGTCATTTCATAAATTGAGCCTGCATCCACCGCTTGTTATAAAATTTCTATCAGAAACGAGAGCTGGAGCCTCCAAATTTTGTGTGTGCATTGAATGCTGTTAAATGGGATGTATGTAGCAAGGCAGGAGGGTGGGTCACTGCCCCCTGATACTGGAGTCCACACTGTCATCTATTCTTTCTTCCAACATCCTAGGCAACAATTTAAAGTGGGTTTCATGGTACCTAGTGTCTGAGAAGGAGTCTGATGTTGCAGATTTTGTGCATACAGATACATTAGTTGTACATTTTTGGTCAAGTTTTTGCATTGAACATGGGTTTTTTAGCATACTACTTAAATACTGTTTTACCTGGAATCATGAAATATTGCAAGATGTGAGTACTGCACTTATGTCATAAAAAAATGGTCTGTATTTTGTGGTTTAAGATTATTTCTCAACTCTGTTCATGCTTGAATGCCTGCATGCATCCTTAATACCACAGCCTTACCACTGATGTAAGTCATTGATCTACATTTTACATTTTACTGGCTTTTGGTTAAGCATTTTTAGCTGATAATCAAATAGCTTTTTTGTACCCTGCATAGTCATGTATATACATAGATTTATGAAACTTGATGAGGTGATTCATCTTGATTACTATTTTTCTCTTGTAGTAGGCCCTTGTAATCATTCTTTCATGCTTCACTGTCTTAGGATAATTTTGTGTTTGAAGTTTATTTTTCAAGCTTTATTCATGGTAGAGTAATCAAACTAGATGATTGTATGAATATCTATTAGTTCAGATCCTTATTAAAAAAAGGTCATACTGACCTACATCTCTCATTTTTCTGGCTTTAATGTTTGCTTTTATAAAGTCTTTTAATCCAGTTGGTTTTCTAGTGTTCTGTATAGATACTATTACCAGTATATTAAGATTTATGAAACTTGGTCATATAATGCATCTTGATGAATACTAAACACTAATCACAAACATGTCGCTGTGACCCATATTTCATGCTTAAATTTCAAGCATTTTTATGCCAGAATCATCAATCCTGAGGATTGTACAGACCTTGACAATAAAGTATTTGCAACATACATTTCCCATTTTCCTGGTTTGTATAAAGTTTCTAGCCTTTGACTGCATTGTTTTGATCCATGTAATTTTGTTATCCATTTAATTGCATTGTTTTGATCCATGTAATTTTGTTATCCATCTAATCATCTTGATAAGTACTATACTCTTTGTCTTTAAAGGAGATCACTTTTACCCATATTTTACATTTCGCCAGGTTCAGCTTGATGCTTTTACTGTTTATGTTTTAATAATTAAAATAGTTGATTATGTACATCTCTCTTTTTTGTATTACACCTATAACAAAAATGGGAACTCTGACCAATATTTATAATTTTGCAGGCTTAGGTTAAGTTATTGTATTTAGCTCATGATTATATTGGGTATCTTGCATGCTGTTTATATCCTGCTGTATCAGTTCAGGATCAATGTTAGCTCAGTTTGTAGAGCATTGGACACAGAATGTGTGATTTAGATTTTTAAAGTAGATTTTTAAGTTTTGCAAAGATAGTGGCCTCATATGGCTGAGTAATAAAAGGTGCTTGCCTTTACATAACACTGACATCCCACCTTTGTTCATGTGGGGTTGAATCTTGGGCACAGCAAAGGTATGTGAGAAAGTTTGCCATGGGTTAGGTGGTTCTTTCCAGGGTTGTTCTAGGATCTCCCTACACCAGTTATACTGACTGCCATGTATATCCTATAATATAATGTGATGAATAATGGTTAAGGCAACATCATCAGTTTTTTTTTGCAGGTTAAAACTGCTACATTTATACAAATCAGGTGTAATTTTTTTTTACAATCCAACCTAAACTTTGTCTTTCAAATACATCACATTAGCAGGGGCATCCATATCACATAGACACATTTCTTGTTTGGCTCAAATTTATGTAGTGAAAATAACCTTTGTTTTTTGCAAATTCAAGTGAATTTAATATAAAAAAGATTGATGAAAAGAAGTTTTACCATTACACCAGATCTCTTGCTGTTGGTTTATGGTAGAATCTGTGTCATGAGATGCAAATGATGACGAGTACAACAAGAATCTGGTCATGAGACTGAAATATTGCATGGCCACAGCTGTTACCTTTTTATAGGTATTTGATTTCATACTTACACGTAGCTAAAATAAAGGTGGCCACACGTTGATACACATTGCAAGCTTCTGTTTGAGTCAGATATTGATTCTGATTCATCAAATTATTCTAATGTAAGTTTAAATAAAGTATATATTCAGATTGTGAAACTATAGAACAAAATGACAAATGATCATATGTTGATGTGTCATACTGTAAACGTGGCTTGTATTGCTGATCCTTACAGGTGCAAAGGCAGTGGTTCTTGGATGAAGTACTGAGGAATAAATTATCAACAAATCTTTTTGTACTCTCCAAGCACAGAAGAATCACAGAAGTGTTAATAGAAACACTTGAAGAGTAAAGGCATTAATGGTGATGATAATTTCATTACCAGTTTGTTGGTAAACATCAAGTTTCTGATGTGATTTGTTCTCATTGTTTCTCTTGAATGGGAAAGGGTACAAAATCAACTTGGGAGAATCTGGAGATTGAGTTGTGCAGATATATTTATAATAAAAAAATGTGTGGCAAACTGCTTGTATCTCTGGGTATGTTAGTACATTATTTTATAGTAAATCTTAGTAGATCCATAGGTTCTCACAGCATTTGACATTAAGATCTTACCTTAAATTATTCAAGCCTTTCAACCATAAATCTCATTTTTTGACAAAAAAATGTCAGGTTACATTCAGGTGTCACAAATACCTGTCAAGAGCCATAGCTTGGATAGCATTCAACTGGTAAGGCATTTGTATATATTCAGTCAGGGAGGTTCTTTGTTTGATCCTTGGGCTGGCAGTACATTTCTGACACTGACTGCAAGACCACATATTGTCCTATGGGCACCAAAGGGCCAGTGGTTTTTTTTTCTAGTGGTATACAAGTTACCCATCAAGAGTTAGGAATGTCATGCTCAAGCCCTAGTCTAGCCATGCATTTTCTTCCCTCTGACACAAACTTATCAATATTTCCCCCATTTATGCATCCCTCAAGACCCATTAGGTCTCAAGTTTTAGGTACTAGTTCATAATGCAATGGACCTCAGTGTTTAAAAACACAATAAAGATATGTAAAATATAATGTAAAATATATGTAAATCTGCCATAAATTTTGACTAGGGGTGCCATGCATTTTCTTACTTCTGACACAAACTTATCAGTATTTCCCCCATTTATGCATCCCTCAAGACCCATTAGGTCTCAAGTTTTAGGTACTAGTTCATAAAGCAATGGACCTCAGTGTTTAAAAACACAATAAAGATATGTAAAATATAATGTAAAATATATGTAAATCTGCCATAAATTTTGACTAGGGGTTTTCTGAAGAAAACAAATTGCATAATGGATACAGGATACATTATAATGGATTATATATAATGCATTATACATAAATTATAATGGATTACCTTCTAATGCAATTACATTTGTATCATGAATACAGGATTTTTTCATCAGCAGAAACCATTGCTTTTATCTATCTTACAAATGTGCAGGGTTATCTGAAAACAGAACTATGCTGAAAATTCAATGCATCTGACTTGGTCTTTAAGATGCATTCAGTTCCATACCATTAAGGTTGTTATAATCGCAGACTCAAAATTTGTATGATTTTAGAGGGTGGTTTTAAAGACACTTCAAGAATAGTCTCAGCTTATAAATAAATCTGTGTCCATCACCAGATCCGATGTTTTTCCCTCAGATCTTAATTACATTTTCTTTCACAATGTACTTATGCCAAAACAGTTCTTTTCACCAATAATATTGTCATAAAAGTTGGACTCTAATAAGTATCAACAGTAAACAAATTCTATTTTGGTCACCTGATTTTGGTCTTGCATGTTCTGTATGATTTTAGAGGGTGGTTTTAAAGACACTTCAAGAATAGTCTCAGCTTATAAATAAATCTGTGTCCATCACTGGATGTTTTTCCCTCAGATCTTAATTACATTTTCTTTCACAATGTACTTATGCCGAAACAGTTCTTTTCGCCAATAATATTGTCATAAAAGTTGGACTCTAATAAGTATTAACAGTAAACAAATTCTATTTTGGTCACCTGATTTTGGTCTTGCATGTTCTGTATGATTTTAGAGGGCAGACACTTCAACAATAGTCTCAGCTTATAAATAAATCTATGTCCATCACCGGAAACATCCCACATGTTTCCCAAATCCCGATGTTTTTCCCTCAGATCTTAATTACATTTTCTTTCTCAATGTACTTATGCCAAAATGGTTCTTTTGCCAATAATATTGTCATAAAAGTTGGACTCTAATAAGTATCAACAGTAAACAAATTCTATTTTGGTCACCTGATTTTGGTCTTGCATGTTCTGTATGATTTTAGAGGGCAGACACTTCAACAATAGTCTCAGCTTATAAATAAATCTATGTCCATCACCGGAAACATCCCACATGTTTCCCAAATCCCGATGTTTTTCCCTCAGATCTTAATTACATTTTCTTTCTCAATGTACTTATGCCAAAATGGTTCTTTTGCCAATAATATTGTCATAAAAGTTGGACTCTAATAAGTATCAACAGTAAACAAATTCTATTTTGGTCACCTGATTTTGGTCTTGCATGTTCTGCAAGCACGATCTAATCTATTATCATCATTATTATCATGTTCTATGATCACTGTTGCCACGTGCTTGATGTAGCAGAATTAAGTAACATCCTTCCTAAGATGGTTTTATGGCAAACTGCATAGACCCAGATCTGCTATTGCATAATGCTCCAAAAGATATAGATATATGCATTTTGTTAGTATAAGTAGAACAAACAACATAAACCCAGATTTGCCATCACATACTGTGATTCTGGATCTGGATCTATTGTTGCTTGTGATTTAAACTGACGTGTACTTCAATATAGATGGAAATAAAGGAAGATGCCACATGAAATGGGTTGATACAGCAAACATCTGTTGCATGTTTGTTGATTTACATTGCCCTAGTAGTAGTGTTCTTATATTACCCAAGTAGTAGTGTTATTGTATTATAAATGTATTTGGCTTTTATTTTATAACTTTATTGTTAGTGTTTACAAAATGTGATTGTGTATTTAAATACTTTTATTTTATAACTTGAGTGTCAGTGTTTAAAAATGTGATTGTGTATTTAAATACTTTTTTTAATTCTTTATTTTGTTAAGAAGATAGAAAGCAATTTTATAGTTACAGATGAACTTCATTCAGATTGATATGCAAATATAAACATATTGTATATAAACAAGAATCCCAGCATACTTCAATAGTGTTGTCATAGTAAACCAGTGTAGTTTACTGAGGTATTTATGGTATGTACAGTGGTTAATCAACATACAAATCTTGTGCTGATCTTTGCTCAGGAGCATGTACAAGCTCTGTATAATATACTTAAATGGAAAATAAACATAACAAACTTTATGAGAAAGATAAAGAAATGCTTGAACAGAAATTAAGTATAGAAATACATTTCCAGAAAATAAACATAGAAATAGTTATACAGACATTAAGTATAGCTGTTGTTGTTAGATTTAGAGTAATTTTTCAGCACAAGATGGCAATACATTGCAGCAGTATAACTGGTCAAGGAAGAACCCAAGAAAGCTCTGAAAAAAACAACCTATGAGAGGATAATGGCAAGCTTCACAGTTAAAAAAATTGCATTAGGATTTTGGATAATGTTATTTTTAATATTTGTTTATATTTCCAAATCCCCTTAATGGATTTTCTTCATGCTTAAACAGAATCAATATGATACTAAGACAGTTCATTGTACAGCATGCTCAACTGTTTGACCTTGTGGTCAGTGTCACATACTTTACAGCAGTGCTCTGATCACAGGCATAATATGCAGGCAATGGGTATGGGAGAGATTTTCAATCAAGCACACAATATACCATAAAGTTTGTATCTTCAGTCCTACTAGGTTTTTTTTTTTAGGTGACACCATAGCAGATGGGTAAAAAATCTATTTTCATCATCTTCAGAATGTTCCATAGGACATATTTTATCATAATTATGGTTGGGATGGTTCTGCTAGCAACCATATGGATTCCATAGCAATAATGTGAAGAAAACTTTTTGATTACTCCAGAATGGCTGAAACAGTTTTGATCAAACTTGATAGAGATGATTAATTTGTCCAGGTTGGAACCCCTATTATTGTTATGAATTTTCTTGCAATGAGATACAAAACATTTTCAACATTTTGTTAAGCATGGCATGGGCAGTTTTAATTAAGGTTGGGAATGGTACTTGATATATGCAGCTTTAGAACTATTTGGGGTGGCTTTACTAACAATGATGTGGCCTTAGTAGCAACCAGTTGGAAGATTTAACAAATGCAACTTGTCTCCCATGAAATATATGTATTATTTCTACATGTAATTTAGAGGTGATCTTCACAGAATTACTTTTTTTGTGCAAAATTGCCTGACTGTATCAGACAAGATTTGATAGGTCAAATCTTAACATACCTTTCACATTCATATAAAAGATGGAAATACAATGTAAACTTTAGTTGAATACCACCAGTTTCAACCAGATACCTGGAAATTATCCAGATTTGGATATCTTTTGATCCAGATTATTGGTATTATTGTAGCTACATTTGTCTTTTTAAAGCAATGTTTGACAGGGAGTCATATTGGAGCCAGTTGGGCCTCATGATTTTAATATTCTTTCCTGCCAGAAGTAATAAATGAACTGTCCTCTATATAAATGCTTGTCTACTTTTGGTGTAACTTGCTTGAAATGGTTTTTAACTAAAAATAAAATTATTTTAATGAATTTCTTAGAAATATTTCATATGGTATTGTGTGTTTGTGTTCTGACAAGATTGAATTCCAGGAGGCTTTCATTGCAGTTTGTTGGCTTTTGTAATAAGCAGTGGATAGTGTCTTTGGTCTGCATGAAGATTACCCACTCAATGACATTTTCATATTTGAGGTATTATCAACTTTTCAACTAGAATCTTATGATTGTGACTCACAACAAGACAGCTGGTTTGGCTGATAGGATATAATAAGAATGACATCAAGAACAATGTCACTTACCAGGAATTTGAAAAGGTGATTGAATCATTCAAGAAACAGATGTTCCTTCTCAGATTGCTTTCCAAGTGTTCATAGGACTTTGGGTTTTAATTTGTACTAAGGCAAATTTCTTGTCACTGTCTTCTTTAAAAAAGACTACCCATCTCCTTGAAATGAATGCAGTCTTTGATAATTTGATAGCCAATTAATTGAACATTAAAATAAATATTATTTCTTAGAAGTATCCACTAATTGAATAGTTGCACTGAATGTCTTGCTTCTTTTTTTGGCAGTAAGTCAGTGCAGCCAAGTTTCATGCATATTTGTGCACAAGTTGGGTCCAACTGCAAACTGCAAAAGACCTAGTTCTGCTAGTGCAGAGTGTGATGGCAAGTCTAGGTCTATGTAGTTTGTGACTGCAGATCAGGATCAGTTGTATGCAGTTGGACTTATCACATGAGAAAGTACATACAGTGACATCACTTTTTCAGCTAAGGATATTGAAACTTTCTCTTAAAATGGCTTCCTCTTCCAGTATAATTTTTATCCATCAGGTTTTTAACAAATTGTTTATTACCCATCAGTAGACAGAATAGCTAGATTTATTCAGTTCCAGTGTAAGCTTGGTTTAATATTTTGCATTACAAAATTGGTGGAGGTACATGTAGGATGCAGTGGTATATATTGATGTAGATTTGGTTATCCCTGTCTTTGCTTGCCAATGGTCATTGATCCTCTTTATTCTATCAGCAATTTTGGCACAGTGTTGCATGCAGGCTATGGGATTGTTCATATCATGTATTTCTGTAACTTTCATCTACAAAAATATGCATAAAGATAGAATGTAAAAAAAATAGCTGTGTTGCATTATTCATTTATGTCAGTGTTAACCCATAGAAATGAAAAGTAGAATAATCACTATATTCAAGAATAATTTCTTTGAAATGTAAAAGAAATATTGTATCAGGTTTTAAAACTAATATTTACTAAAATATATGTTTAACATAGTTTTCAATCATTGAAACAGTGCCATTTAATCTAAATGATTAGAACCAAATCTCTCCCCCTATCTGTCAGGTATTCTTACTGAACAACTGACAAGTGCTTCTTTCCAGTTTTGATAACATGAGAGAAAGTGTTTATTTTCATGCCATATTCACATTATCTACCTTTAGATATTCATGACCTCAGTGCATAAGTACTTGATTCAACCTCACATGTATTTATTCACATCCTGTATTATCACACCTACTAGTGGTGTTATGTATTAATTTGTATTTAAATTTAAATATGTATTTAATTTATATTATTTGTGGCATTTCTCCTTGATTATATCTTATATGTATGAATTTTGTAATTGACCCAGTCTAACAACAAGTTAATGGAATACTTGACTAGCAACATTTACTTTTTAAACTGCATAAATAATATCTAATATTTCTACATGATTATTGAATAAATATTAAGTTCATTATTTTTTGCAGGTAAACATTTTTATTTGAATTTTGTTGAGTACATTAGTTTTTTGCTTGGAATTTCCTAAACTTGTTGACAACTTTAAATGTGTTAGATAGGAGATGACCTATATCATGGCTCTATTATTGTGACTGAGCTTTTTATATCATTTTTTTTTTTGGTGGATTTATTCATTAAATTATTCATTGGAATAACAAAGTGCTCATTAATACTTCTTTGACTAAATCATTAAATTGGAGTTATAATGAATTCAGTCATGGATGTTTGGGATAATATTATTGTAATATGTTTCAATACTGTTAACACATTGCCACATTCCAGGTCATAGCACATTGGCACATTTGGGACTACCTGCACATCAGCATATTCAGTATTCAAACTTTTTTGGAAATACCACTGGAAATCAATTGGGACTATAAATTTGGATCTGAAATAGAACTTTTAGGATTTGGTCTTGTAATAGAACTTTTAGGACTGTAATTGTTTCATTTAATTTTCAGTTTGTATTCAAGGGAAATCAAATATTTGTTGAATTTTACAAAACTTGTTTCATTTCACTCTTTTGTGTTAGAGTTGTAAAAGTAATAATTGATAACTATTGCATGTGTGCAAATTCTTTTACTGCTTGACTGCATATTGGGCTAACTCATACAATTATTGGCCATTGAAAGACCCAAATCAAAACAAAGTTGGTATGATTAATTATCAGTGTTTGAAATGGCTTTATTATATTGTGTTGACTTGAACCAGATTTACAAATAATCACCCATTGATTTAAGTCCAATTAACTTAATGAAGGGCACTTTACTGTCATTAGTGTTGGTTCTCTTTATGAACTAAGTGACAGTGATGTGTCTTGGTTAGTTGATTATACAGAGAATTTACTTCCACATCCAATCTTGTGTTTGAAAGGTTGGAATTGATGAATTCAGGATTGAATGAATCAAATCTCATGGCAGTTCTGGATATATTCTTTGCAGCACAGTATAAGCATGTACAGAAATTCTTTGCAGTTAGAATTGCTGATACTCTTCTAGGATAGCCACTTTCAAAACTAAATGAGATAAAAATAAAACAAATAATTACTGAAATTCTATTTAACACGACCTTATTGCAACTTTCCTGAACAGAGTATCTTTGTGACAGAGGGTTTTCACCAGAAGATTGTTATGATATCCCTTTGGTCTTCAATGCAAATGGTGCTGTCTGACATCCAATCTTTTTTTTAATCCTTCAAAATGGAAAGTCATATTGATGTGGTGTCATCACAGAAGACTTTTTATGGTGTCTAATTCCAAATGAAAATGGTGCTGATCTGGTTTCCAATATGGCTGCCACAATGTATAGGTTGTAAATTTGGTTGTCATATTAGCATGGGACTTTCACTAAAAGACTTATGAGAATGTTTTGTTTTGATCCTAAACTAAAATGGTGCTGATCTGATGTCTGATGACCATCTTGAAAATCTTCTCTTGCCAACCCTTAGATAGAAAATCATTTTGAAATGTGGTTTTCATCAAATATGTTCATATTGTGTCAGGTTTGTTCTAAATAAAAATAACTAACCCTCAATATGGCCATCACCATGGATGGTTATGTTAGCATGGGGTTTTCAACATTGGACTTATGATACTTAGTTGGTGCTAAATGAATATGGTGCCAGTTGTACTTCTAGAATGATAGCCATGTCCACTGTGTTGAAAATAGTTGCCACTACTCCTAAATGGATTTAATTAGCACATGGGTTTTTCAGAAAGATGTCTTCCTTGTCCTAGTTGAAAATGGTGCCAATCTGATGACCAATATATGTCCACCACAACTGCTAATTAGAAAATCTTGCTAATGCTGAAAAATATCAGAAGTGGTTTCAACACTTAGTAGTTGAAATAAAGGAATGGTCTTACCTTGAATTCCTGGAAATTCTTTCCATCCAGTACAATATTAGTCCCTTTGAGGGGCTATTATTGACATTGTGCCAGAAGTTGTTCTCAACAATTTGCCCCTTTTTTAAGTTGCAAAAGACTTTTATATTCTCACTGTGATTGAACATCTTTTTTATGATTGCAAGCAGTGGTGCACCTATGCAAAGTCTTACACTATTCATTGTGTAGCAGATCACCACTGATGATACCTAAGGGAGGTCTTTGTTAATTGGAATTGACTTGTTGGTAGTGTGTACACTAAATGGTCAACATTCTGACATGTAGCAGCTTAGATATGAATAAAGGGATTCTCTTTCCCAAAGTAAATTGTCTTTGCTGCTAATGAACTAGATATAAGACATTGGATTTACAAATCAGCTACTTTCTTACAGATTTATTGTTTTTGCAGCAAGAAGAAGAAGAAAACAACAATTTATTATAAAATAAAGTGACCTTTTGATCATGAAACAATCATTTAATAATTGGAGGATAATTAATTTGCCTTATTAGATCCTGAGCATAATACTTTTGAGGTACACAAAATTTTCTTGTCTAGAGGTGTGCAACAAAGTATATTTTCTGCAAGAATTATGGACTGTTATCCCTTTTTACAATGCTCTGCTATGATCAATACATGGCCAGAGAAGTCATTGATTCTAATGTAATCCAAATACAGAACTTAATCCTTTTAAAATTTTTGTTTAAATTTTCACTTAAAGATTTAGAGATGATGTTAGTAATTAACATGTGGTTCATTTTTGTAATATTTGCTTATTTTTTTATAATGGCTAATGTGTGGAATATCAGGATTGCTGGAATACATACAGTTTTGACAAAAATAATTTAAAAAAATATCCTTGAACAACATATGTGGTCAAATGCATGAGTGATAGACATCAACAAAAATAATATAATTCAGCATGTGAAATTAGAATTCCTGATATATGGAACATTTAACCACTGCCATTTTAATTCAGCAGATAAAATCCAAATCATCTCATTAGCATGGACATTGTGTCATATGGACATGCTTCTAGATTCACTCAGATTTATCTTGTAAAAATATTTTATTTCTCACAAATACTAATCAATTTAATTTTTAAAGAAGACATCAAAAAGTTGTATTATGTTACCTTTGTGCTCCATTTTTCTGCTTCATTTGAGAATGTGATGTTGATTAAAATGAGGATCAGGTGATGAACATTACTAGGCTGCAGCTGTCGGCAATTTTTATAGTTCAAAAGTACAAGTTTAGGTCAATAAACCATTGTGAAAATTAGAGGCAGCAGTGTTTCAGTTTGCAAAAGTTTAAAACAGGTTGCTCAAGGGAACAGTTGTTGCTGATGGGTTTAATGCCAGATTTCAGCACAAGATAGGCTATACGTGGAGGCCAGTATACCTGGTGGAGGAAGAACCCTGGAAAACCCAGGAAAGAACCACTGACACACAAGAAGCTACTGGTATTTGAGAAAGCATACTCACATTAGCTGAGCCTGAGACTCAAATCTGTGTAGATGGGTGTGATGGCAATGATCCTTAACAATGAGTGCTTTTGACCACTCAGCCACTTATGGGCTCCCCATGGGAACAGTAGTTCTGTTTCTAAACCCAGTCCAGCAGTTCACATCCTCCGCCACCATGCCTTTTAACATAGGGTACCCACAATTGGACTACTTTTTAGCCAGTGGCACCAGAGAGCGGGTTTATATAGTAGACTGTTGCTAATTAATAAAAAGTTGTATTTCTGAAAGAAGTATGTGTGTATGAGAGATTTAGAATTTTACTGTGGCTTCAGTAATTTTAGTCATGTTTTTACTACACTGTTTTAGCTTGGCATACTGTTTGTACTTGCTTATTAGTCTAGTCAAACTGCAAACAACAAAGATCCTGATCTGTTCTAGCATAATGCGCCTGCAGATCAGGGTCTGTATTGTTTATTCTACTGATTACTCCTAACAAAATGCACAGGTCCAGATCTGCTGGCATGTTATGCATCTCAGATCTTGCTATGTGCAGTTTGCAGTTGGACTGATAAACAAGTATACACAGTAAGTACAGATGCATGTGTATGATGTACAACCTAGAATCCTTGTATTTTTTAAATGGGGTAGGGATGGACCCTAGAGCCAGTTATGGTGCATGTATCATCAAGTTGCCTAGCAGTTCCTTTGAACCTGCTAAGAGCATTGTGTTGCTGATAGTTCAGATCACAATTAGGTATGGCTCTGATTATGGGTTCCTTTGGACCTATTTGCTCACATTTTGGGGTCTTGGGGCTGAGATCAAAGGTCCTTGTGTTGGAAAATATGGAGCAAGAAATTTGGCAAATTTTGAGCCCCTTTGACCAGATTCATCAATGGGGTCCTTAGTAACAAAATGGGCTAATTGATGCAGGATTGTTGCCTAAGTGCACAGAATATTACATTGGAGAGATTTCATGCAGTGATCCTACTTACACAAAAAAAGTTTAATTTTTTCAATATTAACATTTATATCAATGAAAAACACATTAGCAGTCTGAGCCCTATATGGAAAGTTCCAGTCATATATCATATTATATGGACAAAACAGGTATATAATTGTGTTTAAACTTGTTCAGACTGCCTATAATGGTTAGTTTATGTGCTGGTATCATAATACAGAATATTTTGTTGTGACTTTTTGAAAATATTCTTTATACAAATCTGTTTATCCTGAAGTTAGAGCATAAATACATGTACTTTAAGACTTGTGTGCAACATATTGGAAGAGGTACTATTGATGAAACTTTTTTTATGATAATGCAATCTTGTAAACATAAGCCCTTAAAATGTATGTGTATTTCATATTGCACTGGTTTTAAAATATGGTTAGATAGGTAGTTCTTTTTAAACATTATATATATTATAATGATTTGTTGTTGTTTTTGGGCTTAACGCCATTTTTCAGCACATGATAGGCTATTCATGGCGGCCAGTATTAATGGTGGAAGAAGAAACGGAAATAGGAGAAATAGGAGAAGCTACTGGCAAGCTTTCTCACAGAATCCTAGACTCAACCCACCAGACAGAGGTGAGTGAGATGGCAGTGATCCAGACAGCGGCTTTAGACCAACTTGGCTTTAGACCAACTTGGCCACTCAGGCCCCGTAATAGAGCTTTAATTTCTTGTCAGAACTGGCTCAGTTAGGTGCACAACAGGTGTGAATTTAGAAAACAATGTTTACTCTTGTTGAAAAAAAAATGTGCATGGGTCAGTAGTGAAAAATGGGGACAGTTGGCTGACCAGAAATACATGCATTTTAGGGCCTAAGATGACCAGAATATACAAATCTGCCAAAATGCTGCATACCTTTCAAAGCAAAGTCTCTGAAAAAGATTAAAAATATGCACCTCTTGCAACAAAACTCTACTAAAAAAATTGTGTTTTCGACTGTGGGAAGGGTGGATACATACAGAGTCATAACAATATGACAAAAAACCTTGTGCTCAAAATAAAAATTGCTTGTAAAATTCATGTGAAATAAATAAATTTTTACTGATATTTTCCTTATTTTTCATAAAGCTTCATCGGTATTTTCCATGTTATTACTAATAGATTGGTATCTAGGATTTTTTTTCAGTGTTTTGCATATTTGAGAATAGAAGTATGCAGTATTACTGGTGTATGGATTACCCCTGTATTTTTACCAGTGGTACATACAGTGTACCACAGAATGTTTTCACTGTACCAGTACTTCAGTAGTTTCCATGAGCAAAAAATGTACAGAAATTCCTGAGTAATCTTCTTATGAACTTAATATTATGGTGTGTTTTCTTTTGACATCACAAAAATAAAAAATGTATTATTTGTTTATACAAGACAGTTGAATTTGTCAAAAATTAATTTGGAATATTAGATATACCTATGCTCTTTAAATCACCTGTTTGTTACATGTCACTTATGTCAGTGTAGTGGCAAAATGTAATTTTGTGAATATTTGGTCTAAATCTAACCTTGGACAATTTTTTGATTAAAAAGAAGAAAACAGAATTGCTATTGGTTTAGTTATTTACCAGTGTATGCTAATGTCTCAAGTACATGTATTCCTTTGTAAAGGCTGCAAATCTAAAGATTTTTAGGAGGGGATATCATTAAATAATTTTTCAAGTCCACTTTATATTTTCTTGTTTGTTGACAAAGCATGTTTGAAGTTTACTGGCCCACCCTGATAAATATTTTGCCTGGGTATTGGCATTCCACTCAAAAGTTTCCATGTCTATTATAGCAGTAGTATAGTTAGTAAATTGTTGGTTTGAGTGTGAACATTTCCTATTTTCTTCAGCAAGCTTTTTAATGTCAGCACAATGTCTTTCAGTGTGTCAGCTAGGGTGCAAGCTTACTCATCATCATCGGATTTTATTTCCAATTTTTAGATTACAGCTTATTCAACAATTAACAAACACAATTATTGAAATAGCCAATAGAAAATTCATCTAGTTATAATGATAATCTGATCATTCAGTTTGTGTGGTGGGGATGACAGCTGTGATTTTGTTTAGAGCTGAGATGAGTTTTTTTTATAGTAATTTTCAGATAATATGATGGATATAACAATGTTTTATGGTTTTTTTTTTTTAAAATCACAGCAACATTTTTTTCTAGTTATTGATAGACAGAAATTTATAATAGAAAAGTATCAGGTCCAGAACATTAAATTATTGGTCCCTAATACAAATGCAGGACTGAAAAGGTTTTGTTTTCAGAAGTAGATTTTAAAACTAACATTTACAATGTGTGTGCCAGAAATTGCACCAATACCCAGATTTATAGACAGACTGAGACATAATTACTTTTCCATAGAGTTTGCTGGTGAATGTTCTTTGGGATGGTAAATTAGTTTAAAATTGAAATTTCAGTATAGAACTTGAACTAATTATTGAGCAAGGTTCCAGTCTCAAAGTGACAAAACATATGGTACCATTTTTAATACTTTAAAATCAGGCTATTAACTGTAATATTAGTGTGGAATGTTTTTGTTCATAATTTTCTAATCATTTTGTTTGTTTATTTAACTTCTATATATATTCTCTCATTGTAGTTGATGTTTTTTTTCCCCTTCTGGCCAGCCAAAAGTATGCAGTACCTATCTGGTGCAAGACTTTTGATTAAAATAGCATTTACAGTTATTGAAACTAAACTTAAGCCTCCTTAATGTTTAAAACTATGAATAAAGAACTCTAGTTTAATTATTCAGAATGTTTGCACTGATTAAAGCCAGGAATTGTGTGCATTGTGTATTGGACCATATTGTATCCAGAGATTTTTATTCTAGTGTTAACATTGATGTCTTTGAGAAATGAAATAGTAGTGTGAGCCCTTAAATATCAATACATTAACTTCACAGAAGGTTTTAGTCATTGATTGTAGCTAGGAGGCCTGGCCTTGAGCTGAAATAAGGAGAATACAAACTCAGTATATTGTTTACAAGGAGATAACTACCTGCTTGTTTTTCTCAGAAGGAACTTGGTCCAACCATGTAATTAGGTTGTGAGGGAAAATGGGGGAAGATTTCCCTTTAAATGAAAGCAAGGGGCACATTGGAACAGCTATTATATTTTACTGATGTAAAGGAGGTGGGAGACAAGTGCCAAATGCCAACCTTCCCTATCCTTGCCCTTATGTGTTGGCACCCATGATGAAAAGATATAAAATTTGTACATGATGACAGTAGTAAATTCTTTACAAGTTGTATTTTGTTCCGGAAATGTTTCCATATAGTTATTTATAATTTTTTTTAACACATTGGAAATATGCCAACATTATGATGTATTGACAGCAAGCTGAAGCCATCAGGTGCAGGGTTAGAGTCCTGTGTGAGGATGATCAAGCCCTTTGTTATTTGTTATTTGCCCAAGGATAAAACAATCTGATTCATCAGCATGCTAGGTTCAAACTTTTTTGTATATAAGATTAATGTGTATCTCTTGTTATTATTTCTTGAAAACAGGTCATTCAGAAGCATGCTGAAAAGTTTATCCTGGGTTATATGCAATCATTTTAACTTAATCTTTTCTGTTGATGACAGATTTAGTGAATAATTCACATAGTGTGCTTCAGTCCATTGTGATTGAATTTGTATATGATTTACACCTTTATTTGGTCAAAAACACAAGCCATCACTATTTATGTAGTTGTTCCAGTTAAGTTCATAATAATGAAGGCATGATCATATTTATGTGAATTCATTGAATATGCAGTTTATAATAAGAAAGTGACAAAAATATTTCATGATGTCCTTATACACTGTATTCTGCTACCATTAGTGCTATATTCAGGACCACTCTGTCATTCTAAACGGTTAGAGCATCCGCCTTGGATGCAGGAGTTCGTGGATTTGAACCCCAGCTGGGTCATAGCAAAGATTTATAAAAATGGTACTAGTTGTTGCCTCACTTGGTGCTTAGCATTGGGAGGTTAATGTAAGGACTGGTGGTCTGGTATCAGTATATTGGAACAGCATGGGACATGATGCTGCATATTTGCGGCATGATGCTCCTACCAAGACCAGCTTTTCCAAGCAATTGATTTGACAGTAGATTGTGTATCTGATATTTGGTTTATTGGTGATTATTAATGAATATTATTAGCTCATGTACATGGAGCTCGTGGAAAAATGCCACTGTTAGATTTGTTACAGGTACCACCCACTTGAGTTTGTAAATTTATTATTTTCCTTCTTATGATTAAGAATTATTATACTTTGCAAACTATTAGTTGTCATATTTTGGTAAAAGATGTAGAATCATATGTCCAGGTACAGTATGTAGTTCTCTGAGCTCTGAGAACCTGCCCCACAATATTGTATCCCTGATAAAACATTGTTTTGTTCCCCTGACTCTGAGCATTTGTTTTGTTAAACTTTGTACATTATTAGCATACATGGACATCAAAATGTTCATGTTATCAGGCATGACGTTTTTATATATTTTAGTGAAATCATTGTGTTTTTGTAAAAAAAGATAACCAAAATTCAATGTATGAGATGTCACTTTTGTTTCTGCTTTGTCCTTAGATGCTGACTGGTTCTTCTTTCTTTTATTAGACTGGTCTCCCCATAAAGACACTGGAAACAATAGATTACAGCCTGTAACCAGTCAACTTGCTGATATAACTCTGACATCTCGTATGTTAGATTTTCATGGCAGTGTGACTAAAACTTTAGCGAAGCCTACAACAGTCACATTGGGAACACCAATTGGTAAGCTTTAATTCTGTTATCTTTATTTTCCTTGAGATCAAATCATTTTTATTAGGCTTCCTAGAATTGAGTCACTGTGCCATGTTGGATGTATATATGTAAAGGGAAAACATCCTTTTTCCCACTTCCCAAAGAGATGTCGGTTGAAACAATTCAGACTTACATGCTGGTCCATACTGCCTCATTTTTATCAGCGAAAAATCAAGGTCAAAGATTGTTTTTAAAGCTGTTCATCAGTGAATCACACTACATCATCAAAAAGTAATATGTTTGTTGTCCAGCAAGCAGCATTACACCTAGGGGTGAAACAATTGAGAGCCAAAAATCCTAATTGTGTCAGAACTGGGGGTTTGATTAATGTGATGTGATTATGATTTTTAAGGTAGCTTTAACAATTTGCAGTGTGGCAGTTTATAGTGATGTCTAGCATTGGGGCATAATGCAGCAGACATGTGGCATGATGTTCCACCCAGTCACATTATCCTGACACTAGGCTGACCAGTCCTAATACTGATCTCTTAATGCTACCAACAAGCCAGGCAGATGTTAGTGCCATTTTTGTAAGTCAGATTAAGTAAAAAACAACAAAAAACATATGAGGGTCAAAACTGGGGGTTAAATTAAAAATGTGGGTCTCTGATGCACAAATGAGATGATGAAGGGAAACACTGAAAGCTCATATATATATATATATATATATATATATATATATATATATATATATATATATATATATAATCATAATATGTCAAGTGATTTCTGAGCTGTGTTGGTTACAAGTATCTGCTATACAGGAATTTAAAATTGACAGAAAAAGGGCAATAACTCCATCAAGATATCTATATATAATATCTATATAAACCACTCCCTCGATAACTCGCGCCCGGATAACTCACAAACCCGCTTATAAGGTGGTGTCCGGCATGGCTCCTGATTTTTTTCGAAGAAAATATATTTTAAAATGTGTTGAAAGTGAAAAAAGTCGTGATAAGAAATGGTAAATTGGTAAATTTAACCTTGATATATAGCTCAATTTTATCATCAAAAATGGTGATTATTGCCCATAAAGATAGATTTCATATTGTGAAATTTGCAATTTCTAATAAGATATCACATATTATGTTAGTTTTTTTTATAATAGAAAAATATTTGTCAATACACTGTAAATAAACAGCGCTGAATGAAAAATTTTGGTAAATGCTAACATGCGGCAACAGAGAATGAAATAAATACCAAATAAATTTCTTGCTAGGTGAAATTCACCTTCTAATCCTTTAATTTCGTCTCAACACTATAATCACAACATACATATTCTCTTGTATGAAAACATGAAAAACCCGAAACCCGTGAGTACTTTTGTGAGAACATAATTGAATGCTGGATTTGTTTGGATCAGCAGCTTGGGGAAGTGTTTGTTGCAATAAAAGAATCAATTAAAAAGACCTCTGTTGTTTTATCACTTTGAATATGTCTTTTGTATCCAATCAAACAAGGTAAGTACAATAAAAAAAAGTTCAAAGGCATGCCAGTAGGAGCAAAGGTTCTTGTATTCATTACCATTATCAAATTTCATTTTACTTGACCAATCGAAAATATTTTCACATTTTATGTATTAACATTATTAAAGTATATAATATCAGTAATGTAACCTAATCATTTGTAAATGTGATCATGGAGAGCAAAGGAATTAAGCGAAAGTACTTAGTGACTGAAAAACTGTTCATCATAGATGGTGTTCATTATGACGAAGTGAGATCAAAAATTTGCAATGGACTAAAAATTGCTGAGTCGACATTAGAGGTTGGCTTAAGGATGAGCCGAAACTTCGAAATTACTCACATGATGTTGATTCAGATGAAGGCATAAAACAAAAAAGACCACTGACTGCAAGCGATAACGACTTAAATGATGCTGTATACGCATGGTTCACACAACAACATGTCACAAACCGCATATGTTATCGTGTTCTAATTTAGGTCGTTTTAAATTTTTAGACCCATTAATTTCATGTTGGTAATGGTTAACCCTTGTGAATTTTTTTTTTCTTTTATTTTACGTCTACCGCAATAAATATCTATACATCGTTTGATCGACATTGTTTTTTTTGAAATGTGTCGATCTTTCGTATTTAAAAAAAGTCTACTTTGGATCAAAAAATAAAACTAGAATGTATAATGTATATCATTCACAGCAAAAATTAGTGATGTACACAACGTGAAGACGTACATGTGCTAAACGAATTAAACCACGTGGAATAATGTTCAATATACTGCAAGTTATCCTGAAATTAATGTTACTGTGATGAAAAAAATTTAACAAAGTACATCGATATGAAGAGATATTTATTCAGTGTTAATCTTAACATGATTATTAATTGAGTATTCAACACTGTAACATGCCAAGCCACCCCACCCCCCTTTTGCCTCACTGTCGATTCCTTTGTTAGTTTTGTTGTTTGTTATAAGTCCCTCGATAACTAATGCCCTTGCTTATAGCGCGGTCAATGTTTTTGGACCCTGATGTCTGTGAGTTATCAAGAGAGTGGTGTATAATAGGCAGTTACTTACAAAATAGCATCCAATTATATGTAAAAGATGCATTGCTTTGTTGGCAGCGGTAGAAAAATATTGAAACTTGTTCCAGGTAAATTATTGCAGTTGTCCCCTAGATTGGTGTAATCAGAATTATTAACAAATTGAATCAAATGCATAGTGTTACTTACGGTATATGTAATTAAATTGCATGTGTAAAGTGTTACTTACGGTATATGTAATTAAATTGCATGTGTAAAGTGTTACTTATGGTATATGTAATTAAATTGCATGTGTAAGGTGTTACTTATGGTATATGTAATTAAATTGCATGTGTAAAGTGTTACTTATGGTATATGTAATTAAATTGCATGTGTAAAGTGTTACTTACGGTATATGTAATTAAATTGCATGTGTAAGGTTTAAAATTTTTTTAATTTTATTTTTGTTTCATTGTATTTAATTGCAGTGAGTATTTTTCTCGATTTGGGATTCTATTTTTAGTATTCAGATATTTTTTTAGCACAAAACTGTTTACTTAAGACCGAAATAGTAATATGTGTAAATTATCATTGAGTCTGTCTTACCTTGGTAACAAATCAACCTGAAGTTAAAATCATTGGTCAGCATCATGGACTTACTTTCTTCATGTTATCAATGTTTGTAAACAGCCTTTTTTATGATTGGTTTTTAAGTGGTCTATATTGGATGACATGACAAAACTAGGGTAGTAAGAGTCCACACGACCAATGGTCACAAGAAGACTTGTAATAGGGTTTCCTTGTAATAGGGTTTCGGAGAATTTAAATAGCATTTTAATATTTTTGAGGGCAGAGTCATTCAAAACCTTAAGGGAAAAAGGTGTAGTTTTTAAATTTGTTGCCAGAATATTTTATTCTTATGATTTTTGGAATCAATAATTTACTCTCCTGGACACTCAACAAGTTGACTTTCTTCTAAAAAATTCTGAAAGATATTCAAGGAAATTAACTGGGAATTATTTGGAAATAAAGACTGTGATTGTTGTCTAGAGAAATAAATTGTTTTGTTAAAATTTTTAAAGCTTGTTGTCTTTCACTATTTTCTTTGTTACTGAGTATGAGCCTTTGTCCTGTAACAATAGTTAGTCCAAATTTCATACACTATTTGTTACAATCAGTCCAGATATATTGGAAAGTGCTGCACAAGTTTACATGCAGATTTAATTTATTTAAGATCAGTAACTAAAAAATAATTGAACTTTATATTATTATGGCTCACAATAAATGCCCCTTATCAAACACTATTGATCTTGTTTCAAAGCTGTTATGGTATTGTAAGCTTTTCATTTTGGGATTTTTGTTTAACCCAATAAGCCAGTATAGTGTACAACAATTGTTAAACTTTTCCATATTCCTTAAGCTGAAGCCAGCAGAAGCAACTGTTTCTTGCTCAGATGGCAAGTTTCATTTCTTAAACAAACCATTGAGACAGCATAGTATTTTAGTATTTTGTGTGACAAGCAGAAGGTGAAAGAAAAATCCCAATATATTTGTGTATTGACTGAAGATAAACTGTCACAAGTCTTATTTTTTTAACTGTTCACCCTGAGGGGTTGAAATAATAGACTGATTGCTTAATCAGAAAATGAGCAACTGACATTTGAGGATTCTTGTGGCAATCATCCAGCAACTACAAGCCAGTGGTCTAAAGCACTCTTGGTTATGGACCACTGCTATCTCACCTGTGTGGGTTGAGTCTGGACTTGGCCAATGTGGATATGTGAGAAAGCTTGCCAGTAGCATACTGTGGGTCGGTGGTTCTTTCTGTGGTTTTCCATGATCCTTCCTCCACCATGAATACTGGCGGCCATGTGTAGTTTGTAGTGCTGAAAAATGGTGTTAAATCCTTCAACAACAACAAAGACAACAACTTAACTACAAAATGATACTGGGATAGTTCAACTGTTGAATCGGAATTGAGGCACCCTGCTGTTGGTATCGATAGGACAATATCAAATTTTTGGCACTGCAAAATGTAATAGAAAATTTCATTTTCATATCAGCATTAATAATTTTTATTAAAATTCAGGTTTTTTTTTTTTTAAAAAGGTGCCAGATAAGCTTCTTTAGTTCTCCTTTGCTTCTGGGAATGGATTTTTTTTTATCCCAGGATGGTTACAAGTAGTGTGAATTTATGGACAGACATGCAGACAGTTGGACAAAGAGAAATCCGGTATTGTGGGGCTTCCACATTTTAATGCAAGGCTGTACTTATTCCATATTCATATTTGGAAGAAATTTCCTGACCTTAGGCACCTCCACCCCCAGTCACAAGGGTTGCCTTTTTATTATTTATATTAATAGTATAAAATCAAACTCATTGACACATGTTAAAAATTGGAAGTACATTTCCTGTACTTAAGTGTAATTACTCCTCAATGATGGACTACAACAACTGAATTAAACTGATGAAATTTAAATGACAATTTAATATGCTTCATTTGCATTCTCAGACAGAAATTTTGTCATTATTTCTCATCTGTTATTAATTTTGTTCGGGTCTTCCTTGAAAAGGATGAATTTTGATTGGTCATCATTAACTTGTATCACAAATACTTGCCCACAGCAAATACAGGAAGAGGAAGCAAAATATATTTGTAGTTGATGCAAAGAACCAATTATTTCCCTTGTGGTCTTGAGAGCAGTGAATTTTGGTTACTTTGTGCTAATTGTATCACCTTCAGATTTAGCCAAGGTCAGGAAATAGTTTATCCAGTGTAATATAGTTGACAGTAAAAGTGTTTTTGTGTAATGTCTGGAATAGTTGTTGATAGGTATGTAACAACCAACTTGTACATGCAGTGTTTTTGATAAAACGAAAGTCTTATGAGAATGTTCATTTCATATGAAATTTATAACAATAAATTGTATAATTTATTTGTATTCTGAGTTGTGGACAACACAAGTACATTTCTTAAGCTTTATGTGAAATGAGTACAGATTTTGTAATGACTTGATACAATATATACAGATTCTTTATTAGGCATGATACTAAAAATAGTAATTAATTATATGACTTGCATTGCACTTGGATACCTTAAACATAATACTTAAATTTTCTTTAACTTTACATTAAAGTACAAAGAGTGTAATATAGCAAAAAAATGAGCAGTTTTTAGGAAAATTATAATATTAAGGTCATGTGATAAATTTAGGTATTAATTAATGTCATTCAAGATAGTGTCATTCATGTCTGAAAAACATCAAAAATATGTGCAAAAGATATGATGTTTTGTGTTGGATACCAAGAGCAGTGGACATCACCATAGTCAAATCAGGATGAAACAAACTATCACATGGGCAATAAAAAAGTATTAGATACTTTGTATTTGTAACTAAAGTTTTGCCAAGCACACAAGTATTCCTTCCCACTTTGCATTATAAAATATCTGAGTTACCCAATGTTGTTCATAGATCGTGAGATCACAGGTTGACTACCATCTTTAAAGTGCCACAACAGTGTATCTACATTTATTCAGTTCATTTCCTAATGAATGAGAATATATATTAAAAATACGAATGTAAAATATCATATTGAAAAATTTTCAATAATAACTGCGTGGGAACCTAAAGAATATCCCGTTTGCACCTGTCTACGGAAATAACCGAATGCAACCGCCTTCCACTTCCGGTATTTAGTGTAAACAAAGCATGACTCACATTATGAACACTTATTGTAAACAAAGGCCGAGTTGGTATCGTCATATCATGGAAAAGTCTTCAGAAACTCAACATGAAAGCTGGGATTCAGTATAGACAACAATTTGGAGAACGTCCAGAACAAGGAAATGAGTAAGTAAAATGTCTGAGTAATTTTTCATGTAGTTTTGTTGTCATAAATTTTGTTTTCATGATCTATGCATCACAGCCTAGTATTGAGTTCATTAATACAGTCTACACTGTCTAACATTTATACCACAGTGATACTGACAAATCATGCCAAAAAACAACACATATACACATACAAATATTGTTTTATTTCATTTGCCATGTTTGAAAATAAAATGGTTATATATATATATATATGTTTGTGTGTGTGTGTGTGTGTGTGTGTGTGTGTGTGTGTGTGTGTGTGTGTGTGCAGATTATATTAGGAATCATTAAACTTTATTGATTTCATGCAAAATAACGATAAATCACACTGGGCCACTACTAACACTATCCACTAAACTTTTGATTTCCTAATTTGATCTAATGCTTAAAGAATATTTTAATTCATCTTAATTTTCAAATTATTATTTCAGAAGACATCGGTATACATCATACAGACAATTTGCTCAGTGGTGCTGGCACTTCTTGGGCAAAGAAGTGTGAGAGTCATCATTCCATCATGTGTTGTTCAGAGAATCTGCACTGCCTTTCCTGATCAAAACCTGAACTACACTGGCTTTCATGAGGTTGTCAGCTATTAAACCTGCTAAGAAGATTTTGAGTTGCAATATCCTTGTCAGGCCTTTCATAGAGACTACATAATGGTGGTGGTACATCTACGAGAAGTTTTACTTCTTCATCATTCATGTGAGACACCTGCCCAATTCTGAATGCTCTTTTCATCAGACATTCAACATACTCTGCAAATTAAAGTAAATTTAATATGCATTAAAACTGAAACCTTTCGTTGAAGTTAATACATGAATTAAAAAATATGTCTTTCAAATTGTTTGCATACTTTTATATTTTTACCACAGGCAAAATCATGATCTTTAATTAAAATAGTGTCAACTTTAAAAAATGTTTTGCCTTTACTGTTTGAATGTAATAATAAAAATATAGGTACATTTACTTAAAGTTGGTAAAACAGTATTTATATCACTAAGTGATGTATTCCTTTCTATTCATTAATTACTAATGTATATTCTTACCATATGTTGAGTCAACAAGGATTTTCCTGACAGTGTATTCTCCTTTCTTGTACTTTGGTTACACTATTTTATATCTGGCTCTCCCATCTTTAGTGCATGCTGGGTCTCTTTGGCTGTTTTCATTAAAATGCAATGCAGCTAGCCAAAGCCTATTTCAAAGTAAATAAAGATGCAAAATATATTAATTCTATCAAAAGTCAGTTAATATATTTGTATAGATACTTTATTTGCAAACATTCCAAAGCACAAAATACTGTTATACAATTTTAAATTGAAGCATATCAGAAGATCAGATCCTGATATCTATGATTTAATTTGAAGATGAGTATACTGGACTATAAATAAAACACTGAGAAAATCTGAATCAGTGTTTGTTTTGTGCAATAATTTAAAATTTATCTTGAAAGCATTCCATGATAGGATAAACCAGTCATCTTTGGTGCAAAATGATTGATCATGGAGTGGTATCCCTCCAGTGCTTAAGTTTGTTGTCCAGATGACAGCATTGGTGCATCTTTTCTCATTTGTCTGCTGGTCACAATCTCATCAAGCTTTTCAGATACTTTAGATCCTACAAGTTATAAAATATTTTCATCAAAGCTTGGTTTTATATTATCCTGCATGAAAATAGAGTGGGTTTGAAACTTGAACAGCATGATTTTCTTCAATTTAACATACTCATAATGTATTTTAATGTCCATTATTATCTTCCACATCCTTCAATAAGCAATTCATAACTTGCATCCTAAGACGGTAGCAGTGGTTTATCTTTACACTACAGTAAAGGGAAGAGGGCAGTATTTGTATCAGTTACTTTGGTATTTGTCTGCATGATTGTGCAAGTGAATTCAGCTAATAGGCACATACTGTAAGAATATTGTTATGTTACCTAAAATATCATAATATTGTCAAATTTCTAATTAATTTTGTTTTGTCTAGATTTTTATTAACTGGCAATGGGAATAAACCTCTTCATGCTTGTCAATATCTATATGTAACCTGATTCACACATTATTCTGATAATGAAGTATGTATGTAGGCCTTCTAAATCTACCAACATAATTTTATATTCATATGGTCAAATAAATTTGAAGTCAACATGATATGTTTGACAATATTTATCAAATGTTTATAAATCAGTTCTTGATTTATTAGATCTTTACTGCATTTATTTTTGAAACTATGAAAGAACGTTCTACATGGTGCAAATGGAAATGATGCGGTGACTGATCTGTTGAATATCATAGATTAAATAGTATGGTACTTGTCATTAAAAACTCACCCTTGATGCTTCTCTCTTTGAATAGCCCCTTCTTATTTTCTTTGGCGGTGACACTCAACAAGTTACTTCCTCTTATGGTGACAACATTTCAAGCCTACACAGTAGATGCCTTGGTGTTGAAGGCTCTGATACATTTGCAGTTACCTTGGTTTTATTGTCAGTTTCCATCACACAGTGGATAGAAGGGACGGCATCATCATCGAGTTTGACATTCTTTGGTGTGCTACCCATTTGCTCAACCTCAAATTTATACCTAAATGGGAATCATGCTGGTGTGAAATGAAAGAAGCAAAGGGCAGAAAACTCAATTGGACCATCCCAGTTTGCTTATTTGATTTTTACAAAATCTGTCCACCTACGTCGAAGTACTGGGTCTTTCTTGAAGGAATGCATGGAAAACCCATCAGCATTTGTATTTCCACAGTTTGATGCAACACACCTAACCCCACTGCCCTTACTTGTACCACCACCATCTTCTTTTGGCATGATTATGATGATAAAACTTTTCAAACAAACTAATATGGAACTCAACATGTTCTTTGTTTATGTTTTGACAGAAACGGAAGTTAAGCTGTGTTCATAATGTGACGTCAGACGATCTTCACCCTCTGGAAATTATCGAACAATTAAATCGGTCAGATGTGCATTAATTTCGAAAACACACCTGAGCGTATTTCTCAGTTATTACGGCAAATTTTTTCATCGGGTATTTTTACACCGCTTCCAGATTTTGTTTTCTATTCAAATAATATTCTATTTTATTAACGTTATCTGGACTGGTGTGGCACTTTAATCCTGTCCCCCAAACCTTGGCCTTGTAACCAACCTGGGCAAATGTTGTACATAGAGTTGAGATCACAAGTTGTCTACAGTCTTTAATCTTGTCCCCCAAACCTTGACCTTTTGCACCCATCTGGGCACATGTTATTGTAAGATTACATAATTATGAAATTGACCATTAATTAGAATTTGCAGAATATTAATAAGTACATCTGTTTTTGTGTTCTTGAAAAGTGCATGAATTTGAGGTAGGCTTTAAATGCTACTGGAAAATTGCTTGAAATACTTAATAACCTTGAAAAGTGTCTTTAATTTTGAAACATGCATTTGTTGAACATTAGTCGATAAAATATTGAAGAAATAATGAATAAAAAGACTGCTAACATCCTATAAGGTGTATATGAGATGACTTTTCCTTACCACCCTCCCAACCTTCAAACCCCTGCAGCTAATAGCTATGCAGTTTTTTTTACCTGGACTGATTTTATTTCTATCTCAGAATAAAAGACATATATCACAAATTGTGCTTGAAGCACATTTTTCCTAAATTTAGATACATTCATTATAGTATTTGAAAACAGAAAATAAAATGTCTTTGATATGTATTTAAATTTCCTGATTAAACATTTGTATGAACCATGTTAATGGTCAGTATAGGCAATTCACTTTTAAAATTCTATCTTGCTTGAATGTTCATTTTGATAATGAATATCAGACTTGTTTATGACATTAACATTGATCTCAAAAGCAAATATCTAACCATTTATATTGTATTTTTTATGAGTTTCTTGGTTATTATTTTTGTTTTTCATTCATTTATAAAGGCGTTCTCTCAGTTTGGGAAGTTGAGTAATGGAGATAATCATGCTCTTGACTTTCATAGTCCATCATTTTATTTGCTACACTTACAAGATGCATACAGAGCTTGACCAGGAAGATGATGTGATAACTCATATTACCCTAACTGTTGTTTCTCATCTCTGTGGGGTTGAGTTTCAGGCTTGGCAAACATGTGATGTGAGAAAGCTTGCCAGCAGTTTATTTTGGGTTGGTGATTCTTCCTGGGATTTTTGGGGGGTTCTTCCTCCTTTTTCTGGGTTCTTCCTCCACCAGATATACATGCTGCCATGTATAGCCTTTCATATGCTGAGAAATAGTGTTTAATCCCCTAAACAACAAATAATAACATCAGTGATCATGAACCTTATGTAGCTTCTTGGCACTCTAAGTAACATGGTCATGTGATTCTTCATTCTGATCTGACTGGACGACAGGGTTATCCAGATTCCATATTAATAAGATTTATAATTGAGTAAGGTTATCATAACTAATAAGGGCTTTTTTATTTTCAAATGCATGAAAATAATGTTTGCATTTCTAAATCAGCATTAAGGTAAAACAGACAAATGATTTTTGTAACTTTTTGAACTGTTGAGCACAATTTTTCACTGCCTTCATAGTCCCAATATTTTTTGATGTTCACCAGACATCATTATGGTCAGTCATTCAAGACCTGTTTGCCAAATTGTGTTGTTTTAATAGAAGTACTACATTACATGTTTTGCTTCTGCTGTGCTTATTTTTGGAGACACTAAATCCACTTTTCAGAGCTCATATTTCCAGCCTTAGATTATGTGGGACATTAAAGAAATCTGGAACAGAGAGAACTCAACAAGTTAGACCACCATATCATTGGTTCATGCTAAGCTTCTCAATATTCTCATAAAAAGTTTGGCACATTTGATAATACATTTTTGAATAAGTATCATTTAGATAGATCCTTCCCCCTATACTTGTCAATTCCTGGAGTAGTATATGGGAGCCTTATCTACCAGATCCCATGAGTGTATAGGACCTTTTTCTATAGAGGAGTACTTCCCCTCTGGGACAGTGTACTTCCATGTCCTACTGGACTAAAAATATAACTTGTCCCTGGAGAGTATGGGACCAGTCACTCCTTAATCCTAGGTGCATTATGGATCTGTCTTGTGAAATGTAGAGATGTAATGTTGCACAAGGGGCTCCGAGTGGCCTAGTGGTCTAAAAGGGGCTCCGAGTGGCCTAGTGGTCTAAAGCGCTGTCCCTTACGGATCACTGCCATCTCACCTCTGTCTGCGTGTGTTGAGTCTAGGATTCGGGCGAATGTGGATATGTGAGAAAGCTTGCCAGTAGCTTCTCGTAAGTCGGTGGTTCTTTCCTGTGATTTCCCGGTTTCTTCCTCCACCATTAATACTGGGCGCCATGAATAGCCTATCGAGTGCTGAAAAATGGCATTAAGCCCAACAACAACAACAACAATGTTGCACAAGAGTCACTGAACTCTATCAAGTTAGGGCTTCCTTAATCCAAGGAGGGTATAGGGTCTGTCTCTGTCTCTATCAAGTTAGGGCTTCCTTAATCCAAGGAGGGTATAGGGTCTATCTCTTGTGAAGTAAAGAGACATAAATCTCCTGAACAGTTACAGAACTCTATAAGGTTATGAAACCCTCAATCTCAGGAGTATTTGGGAACTTTCTTTTGGAGAGTTGAGAGATATTATGTCTCTGAATAGTCATATCACTTTGCCTGGTGAAGGCAACAGAGAACATGTCACACATCACTGAGAAGGAAAAGCTGCAATAATACCTTTTATTACATACCCATTTAATCTTACATTTTTTAACAGTGCACCTGTTCAATTTGTATTTGTGAATTGCACACCCAGATTCTCAATACTTTGGTGTCTTCCTTAATATCTTTGCATAGATGCAGTGACTCAGACTTTTATAAATTCCAGTAATTGTTGAATTTTATTGATAAAATTAGGATAAAAATATTAGCATATAATTGGGGGTATGGTCAAATATACAACTGCATTTGTGTTTTGCACCGGGGTTAGGGCAAAGAACTTGCTGGATATGACTTAAGAATACCTCTTGGCCTGATGTTGTTGATGTATCCTTTTTGCCACATCAGATTAGTTCTTTCACACCAGCTCAGAATAAATGGTGTATGCAGTTTTATACATGGATGATCTAATGGAGGATTATCCATCAGCTTATTGTTGCCTTAGAGTCATGTGAGATGCTATTCATTAGTCACAAGTCTTTAAGTACTGGCTTTTCCAACCTTGGTCACCATTCTACCAATGGTTCCTGTTGGGGATAGGGTGTATACATTGCCACCCATACTTTTCCTTGCATCCAACTATGGGGGATTGGGTAGACACTACCTCATCTCCATTTCCTGTGTTCCTTTTCAATCTGTATCAGATGTTGGAGCATGCATTCTGAGGAAGCAAATCTTTCTTACTATTAATAGTACCTTGGCCTCAGAGTAATTTAGATCTGATAGGTGGCAGACCAACATCTTCTGATCCTGTGAAGCCAAACAAAAAAGGAAGGGAAGAAGGCTGCTCCTACCAGACAGTTGAGGAGGGTTGAGAAGTTTTGCCATCCCCCTGAAACATCATCGCGTAAGGGCACTCTTGCCCCTGACTAGTTGTGTGACATGGATACGTTTGACAGAGAGATGAGAGCTGTTTCCCATGATTGTAAAATGCTACTAGGGGCACTCTGAGGAGTTCGATGAGGATACCCCTACTCCCCAGGCTCCCTCTCATTAGAGATATGGTGAGGAATTCCTATTCCCTGCAGGATTGGGAGAAGGACAATGAATCTTTTAAATTTTGGTAGGTACCAACTGAAATGGTCATCCCTCCAATCTTCAGATCCTCTTCCTCCTCCCACCTGTTGGTTCAGGTAGAGGAAGAGATCTGGTCTTTTAATTAAAGATGGAAAATGAAGTTTAACACCTTTTCCTCTACCCATTTGTGCCATCCCTTCAAGCATGAAGGACAAACAAAATATATCAGATTTAGAGAGATTTTCTTGGGGCTGCACCAAGACCAGATCTCCCTTTTTGTTTACTCCCTCATAGAGCCATGGTAAGGTGTTTGATCTGCATATATTTTCTTTATGGGATTAGGTGTGCTTTATTAGCAGAAGATGCATACATTTGGCTGGAAAAGAATAATTTTGAGAATGAAATTTATAATCAAATGGATTTTTTTTCTTCTAATTTAAGCTCAGTTTTGTGATATAGTAAAAAGGTAATTGTATATACTGATACATTGTGATTAATAGTTTCGATACATTTTACAAAACTATACTTTAACATCATGTAGCCACCTTTACTAATCTTAAATAAACTACTAATTTTGCTCAGAAATGTAATAAATGTTACTAAAGTCGTTGCAACAGTTTCTTCATTCCTAATTGTTATGGAGTCTTTACCTTAACTTTCATCATAAAAACAACCAAAAAATATTTTCAATTGTTATGGAGATTTACTATAGCTTATAGTGACTAACTTGAGTCAAGAAAAGTGCACATCAGGTTGAATTATTATCAGTGCAATGGGTAGTTAAAAACTATTCGATGATATGCATTACTTTATTGTGACATCATTGTGCATTACACTGAATCTTATTTCCTCTGGACTGGCCTTGTCCAAAGGTGTCATGTCTGTTTCTCTGGATGTTCTCTGGCATTTATATAATGATCTCCCAAAGAATATATGTTGATGTAGAGTGATAACCGTTTAAAAAGGATGTATAATGAGACACTCAAAAATAACACCCATTGCTGAAATTCTGAAAACCAACATGATCTGCATGACTTCTACCTAGGAGTATACCATTGAACACAATAATCAGTATCTTTTGTTATATCTATATTACTGGTAAATAGTGCATAAATTTAAATTTTTGAAGAAAAGATATTTGTATTCCTAAAGAAGTGGACTTTGATGTTATGTTGGTCAGCTCTAGTTGTCACAAGTTTTCATTTCTTATTCTTCTCACATTAAAAGCAGACTTTGAGGCAAATGAAATGTCCTGATTTCAAGTTGGTAATGACAACTTTCATTGCCTAGAAATGTGATTTCATTGGTGCTTAACATGAGAGTAAGAAGCAGATTTAATGTAATAAACCAGGTCCTCAAGCACATTGTGACTTGGTACAATACTGGAGGAGTTCTGAGTGGCCGAGTGAGTGGTCTAAATCATCTCCATTATGGATCACTGCCATCTCACCTCTGTCTTCATGGGTTGGTTCAAGTCAAAGAATATGGATATGTGAGAAAGCTTGCCAGTAGCTTCTCATGGGTCAGTGGTTCTTTCCTGGTTTTCTTCTTCAATTTATTGTACTTGGGTATCTTTGTAGATTATGTCTTTCAGTAGGCATTGTTAAAAGAAATCTGTACCTGTTAAAAGTGCAAAAGGAACTGACATAATGATAGTTGTGACATGAAAGTTTACTCTCTTTCAAGACACATGTATGGATTGAGGCATACAAGTATTTTGAATGTTTGCCTATTGTAGGTGTCATTAGGACTTCAGTTAACATTGTCTATATTTCAGATGGACTGACCTTTTTGTCTCATCTTTTTTGTAATATTAAATATATACATAAAAGGTAGCAACCAGATTTGTTATATTGTTAGACCATATTTTATACTGTTTTCACATCTTTTTATACTTAAGTATGCATTTCAGAAAATAAATTTTCATGAAATATAGCTTAGTACTTGATGTTTTTTTTTAAAGTTGCTTAATAATAATATGCACTGGCTTAAGTCTTGTCCATTTTTGTTGCCTCTAGCTGCTTTGAATATATATATATATATATATATATATATATATATATATATATATATATATATATATATATATATATATATATATATATATATATTATGAATGATGCATTCTCCACACATTTCTGAAGCACAAGTCAGTAAGATAAAAGTTTAAAGTAGAATGTAGGTTATAGATAAAAAAAACTGCCATTAGTAGTGCAAGTTATGGCTGGTTCTTTCAACAGGGATGAACAGGGGTAGGGGAAAGAGAATGTTTGCAAAGAAAGTTTCTTGTCCAGTGAATACCAAAGAAAATGGAAACCTAATGGATAGTGCAGCTTGACCCCATGCACATTTATCTCTCAGGTTGATAGTGCAGATTGCCTTCATGCACATTTACCTTTCAGGTAGACAGTGCAGATTACCTTCATGTATATTTACCCTTTCAGGTAGATAGTGCAGATTGCCTTCATGCACATTTACCCTTTCAGGTAGATAGTGCAATTGCCCTAATGCACATTTACCCTGCAGGTAGACAGTGCAGATTACCTTCATGCATATTTACCCTTTCAGGTTGATAGTGCAGATTGCCTTCATGCACATTTACCCTTTCAGGTAGATAGTGCAGATTGCCTTCATGCACATTTACCTTTCAGGTAGATAGTGCAGATTGCCTTCATGCACATTTACTTTTCAGGTAGATAGTGCAGATTGCCTTCATGCACATTTACCCTGCAGGTAGATAGTGCAGCTTGCACACATGTACATTTAAAAGTTGCAGAAGGATAACTGTACAATTTTGGGCACAGTGTTAACTTTTCAGTGTTTTGCCTAGGTTGACAGTGGGAGATGTTTTTTTAAAAATAATTCCAGAATTTTATGAAGACAGGATGTTGTAGGTGGGCAGTTGTACCATGTTAAAAAACCACTACTGCTTGCACATACGATGTATTTAGTTGTTAGACAAACCTCTTCTATCTTCCCTGAGGTAATGCCCTAAGTGGCTGATTGTTTATGACAAATAGTGACATGCTTCTCTTCACTGACTTCTCTTAGTCAGTTGATGTTGACAACATGATTGATGTCACCTTGCCTTTTCCAAGTACAGTCAGAAGATGGGGAATCTAATCACATGATGTGTAGAAAATAAAAGGGAATTAAACCAGGATACACCTGTCCTTCACTGCCTCACCAAATATCAATGCCATCCCGCTGAGTTTCCAAGCACATGGCACATTACCTTACAATACCTGATTTAGACACATGCTGAACCTCTGTTTATTTTCAAATAATATGTAGATATCATTATATTCATACAAAATATGAAAATCTATTGATTTGTTTCAGTTTTTTTTATGCTGCATTTAGTTATAATGAAAAAAAATGCCATCATTGTGAAATCATTTAATGATGAAAATGTTGCTCATCAGTCAGAGGTATACCTTTTTGTAAACTTTTTATTTCCTCCTGTAAATTAATCCAGATTTTAAAATGTAGTGAATAGTTAGTTTTGGGTAGAATTCATTTTATTTTCATGTTAAAAGTAACAACTTGGAAATGGGATACTTTTGTCACAATTTGATCTTCATCTAGATAAATTTTCAGACATTTTAAAAATAATGCCAAGATGTTGATGTAGACAAAGGATTTTGACTTTCTGTTACTGCCATTTAAAGTGACTTTTAAATTCAAATTTCCTTTTTGGTAAAAAGCTCAGGGGGAAAAAAATCCTTTCTACCTTAACAATAAATTTCACTTTTGGAATTATCTGTAGGAAGCAGAGAACCAGGTATATAGTCCCATGTAGTAGGTACTAGTATGACCATTAATGTCAAGTGTTAAGGTGGTAAAGTTGGCCCCATTTGTATTTGAAATGGGTTTCATAGGTCAGAAAGTGCTTAGATACAGGGGAACTCCACAATATTATAGTAGTTCGGTCCATTATGTACTGCATTGTGGTATATCAAGAGTGATTAAAAATTAAATGAGTTTGTATAATCAATTAGGATGAGGAATAAAAATATAAAACACTCCTCTCAGATTAATTTAATAATTTACTACCTGTCAATTTTTATCACCATTGGGATTGAATTGCCTTGTGCTTGATGAAAATTACTCATTTCTGTGCAAAAAAGTTAAATATGATCAGTACATGACATGTCTTGTAATTTTACTGAATTACATGTTAGACGGCTTGACTGATGATTTAAGTAGTGGCAGGAAATAAAGGACATTGAAGACAAAAAATGGGGAGCTGTGGCACAACATTGATATGTCCGAATTCATGTTTTAAAAAAAAGAGTTATAAATATGGTTCCTCAATACCAGTCCTGATGGTAATAACACTTTTAAGTGTAGAAAGGACACACTTGTTTCAGCAACATTTCAAATTTTACTTGTGAGATTGCTCAATTGTTTGGTCTCAAAATAAAGGCTTTATAGAAAGGCCTCATCATTGAAATTGATATTGTTATGCATGAGGCAAGATGCATGAAACTATTTTAGCTGTGTGATCTAATTATAAAAATAATTGCTTAGGGATATTAATCATTGGTTTAATTGAGTCTCTAGCTCCTTGGTCTTATAACTAGTGAAAACAACAGACATTGTGTTTATGCAAATTAATTAAATGATTATTTACAAGACTTATAATTAGTTTTAGAATTTGAAAATTTAGATGATATTAGAGACAATATAGTAGATTAAGTTTCTCTATCAAAAATAATTTGTATATTATTTTGAAAGAAGTATATATTTTATACTTGAATTCTGACAATCTTTGCCAACTTTTCCCTACAAGCTTCATTTATTTAAGATTTATATTTTGAGGGAGAGGTTGAAAGTGAGTCTGAGTCTGAGCAGATATATTATAATTTTTTATATGTTTTCAAATCAGCTTCTGGACAACTCATTAGAGAGATATCAAATGTTTAGTTTCATGTAGAAAACACAGATTCTGTGCATCAGAAACAATCAAGCCAATAATAGAAATATGATATCAGTAGTCTCACGTGAAGTCTGCTAGGACTAGATATATATACTGTGTTTTTGAATTTGGTTGGAATTTGGAAACAGTGAAAAGTAACCATTAAAGAAATATGTAGCCTAGGCATTTGTTTTCTTTGCTCGACCAGCTAATTCCCCAAAGTAGCTGCCACCCACCCACAACAGCAACACACTTAATACAGTTACACAGCTACTACTGTTTGGTGCAGCTTTACAACATTCCCACCATCTTATACTCTTATTGTGTTATAAGGTTTTTCATCCATGTTTCTTTGTAAATGCACAATAACTTTAGAACTCTCAAAATCGTTCATTATCAAACCTTGCAGATAACTTTTATTTGGGTCCATGAAGAAACCAATTGATTTTGGGCTCAAAGGATAAAATGCTAGTTAAAGGGATTTATAGCAAGTACTCCAGTGTAACTTTTGTTTTAGCTGCATTAAATAATGTGAAAGAGATAATATTGTTTTTTCTGGCAGCTTCAGTGGCATCAAGCTATGTTAAGACCGTTCATATTTTATGTTTTATGACATTGGCTATACATGACTTCAAGTTTCACTGATAAACTGCATTTTGTGTATTGTAATAATTGTTTACACTGGTTACTAAATAGATGTGTTGCAGGGTCTTTGATCCTCAGTAGATAAAGTTTGCTTGAGGAAATTAAACTTAGAAATGAGAGAATCTTAAAAAAAAATTAAAATCTGACTTATCATTCTTGAATGGAAGAAAAAAAACAATCCAGTGGTAGCAAAATATAATTACACCATATTTTGGGATTTATCAGATAGGAAATTCAACAGTGTAGAGAACTTAATGATAGGCTTTCACTTTTGTCACATTAACCACTGTAGTCCTTGGGCGCAGAATGAACAATTTAATATTAATGATATTAGTGTTCAGCATCATTAGTTTAGGAAATATATAATGGTGAAATCATTCACCAATGAATCTATGCATCAGTGATTGTGCCATTTTAATAAAGATGGTGACAAATTGATAAAAATGATACTTGTGTTATTCAGGTTAGTTAAATATTATATGAGTATGAATAAAGTTTAGTCATTTATCTTTTAAATTGAGAATCGACCAGAATAAGCGGTTTTGGTGGTTTTGGTCTGAACAGAAGTAAAGTATGAGTGATTTGTGGATATTAGTTATCACTCTCATTCTCAATAAGATTTTCTTGCAAGAGGACATTGAACTCTTTTTTATGTTTTTAATATAATACATGTACCATGAAGTCTTCTAAATTTAATTGAAGACATGAATATAGTAATAGTTATGAAACATTTTTTTCTCTTCAACTTTCTGCATCAAAGGAAGCATTAACATTTATCTGAGTTCAGTTACAGTAATTACTGCTTTTTTACAGCTGCATTTTTAATTGTTAGGGTATGTGCTCAAGAATATTTCCTGACAAAAAAATTCTTTCATGAATAGTCATATTTAGTGAAATCAAAATTTTTCATAGATACATGTTTAGAGGCATATAAGCCATTCAGGAATAAACATCAAACAGTTTACATTTTTTTAACAGCTGTCTTAATTACCTGTACAAGTTTTATTTATACCACAAGAAATTATATATATATATATATATATATATATATATATATATATATATATATATATATATATATATATATATATATATATATATATTGTACCTTTTCTTTTAAGGTTCAAAGCAATGAAGAATAATTGGAAGACCTATAGTGTCTGTAATGTCATTCCATCTCAAGATGCCTGATTTAAAAAAAAACAAACTCTAATTTTCATATAAATAGCAATTTTAATTAGATTAATAATTACAAAGCTGAAGGAATTTTTAAAAGGTCTTATCTCATTTTAATTATAAATGTAGGTTAATTAGTACTGGTCACTAAGTAATTTTGTGTTGGTGGTAGAAAATGATTTGAAACAAAATCATAACACAGCAGCCTAAGCTAGAAAACTCTTAAAGATTTTGATGTAACACTGGTGATGACTGGCATTATGACCCCATGGATCTTTCCTGGTCCCCATGGACCCAGGGTTCATGTTGGATGTCTGAAATGTAATTGCAGATCTAAACCTCATGTAGAAGTCAGTTACCCAGCTTAAATGCTGTATTATGAATTATACTAAAGTTTTGTACTGATGAGTAAAGTACCAAATTTATTGCATGATATCTTGGTTTTTTTTCAAAAAAAACTTTGACCTCAGCCAGGTAACCCAGGGCTAGTTAAAGGATTCAAATCTAGTGTGTGACATAATATTTTCAAAGATCACCAAATTGACACTTATAAAGATCTATTTTAGTGATGTCCCGATTTTTGACCTTTCCCATTTACAAGTTCCTCCTTGTTACTAGGAAATCATAGATCACATAGTAATTCTGAAACCTTCATGCACATTGGTAAACAATGTTAAGTCTTGTTCAAAGTTTGTCCAGTGTGTCTATATCATGAATAGTTAAAAGTATTTTGCAGTTACAAATATCTCCAAATCCTTCAACTTATTCCCATAGACAACACGATTCAAACAAATCCCATTTTTTTAACCTTCTGACCTTTGCCTTTTGTCTTCAGGGGTCCAAAAGGAACCATTCTATGCATAAATACTGTCAGAATCCTTTGGTTTGATACCCGTGATGACTTATTTTAATGATGTCCTATTTTTGACATTATTAAAGGCTTCCCTCTTCCTGTCTGCAGGACCCTGGGTCAACCACGAACATCTGTAGTATATTTCCAGTACTTTTGGAACTGGATATGAAACAGAAAGCATAATCAATAAAGAGCATTTGATATATTTTGTTTTGTGTTTCCCCTTGCCTTTAGCCCTCTGGGTGGATGGGTGGGTAGGAATCCTTTGCTTGCATGGAAATTACAAAACCTTGCTGCAAATCTACACCTAGGTCACCTGCCAGTTTTGACTGCTCCATTATGAATGTTAATATCTGTAATGCATCAACAAGAAGTGTTCCATGATTAATGTATTATCTGGACATACCAGATAAAATATACCTTCTTGGTTCTAAAATATGTTTATAATGAGGATTAGAGTTGGATAACCAGAAACATTTTGTGCTGTGGCCTCCTGCAGTATTTTTTAACATAGGTACCATAGGACAGTGATCCCCTACCTTTTTATCACCACAGACCAGTCAACGTTTGATAATTTTACTGTGGCCCACTGAGGGGGAAAAACCCCGAGAGAAATACACCACAGTAAATAAAATGGAAATAATTGAATGTTCCTTGGGCGGCCCAGTACCATTTGATCCATGGACCGGTACCGGTCCGCAGCCCAGGGGTTGAGGACCACTGCCATAGTATATTGCAATTCTATTAGGGACCAACAATTTCATTTTCTGTGGAAAGGGGCAGAGGTTTTTCTGGGTTTTTTTTACGTGTCTGTCTGACACATAGATAGAAAAAAATTATTTGCTTTGACCTAAAGTGAACTAACACCATATTCATTATACTATTTATAAAACTAAGTTATCTCTAGGTAACAGAAAAGGTCTCTGCTAAAAAGAATCACAAAATGTGGAAAGAGGAAGTGTTGTCACTAATACTTCAATTTACTTGTAAATCTATTGATATAATAAGCAATGAATGTTCAGGTGGGTTGCTGACACCCAGGGCAAGAAATTTATCAGAGAGCCAGTAAACATGAAACACACTGGCTCAACAGACAAGAAAATATTTAGTGGACTAGAGAAATTATCTAAAATTCAAACAGGAAACGAAACGCTTTTCTGCAAATTTTTGGATGGTTCTTGATTTTACAAAGGAACACATGTACTTAACATATTAACATACACTAGTAAATAACAAAATAATTTTTTTTGTTTGTCATTTTAATCTAAAAAGTTGGGCTTGATCCAGGTATCTTTATTTACCTTCTTTACAAACATTAGTTCTTGGCTTACTAAGAACCAATTCCAGTGTAATTGTCAATCACTGAATAAAGTATTTATGTCTTTTATTTATTGATCCTTGTGTGTACATGTGTGAATTGCAACACATTCTCCTTAGAACACTTGTGGTCGCTTATGACATTTGTCATTGAAGCCAAAATAATAATGTTCATTTTCTTACTAATTAATGTATAACTAAGTAAGGCCTATAATATCATGTCTTCATTTTCTTATTTTAGCATTAAAAAAAGCACAACAGCAGACATCAGCAGCACAACAGGCAATTCAGTCATTACCATGGCAACAGGCCTCTCAGATGCAGCAGCCACCTGTTTCTATGGCACCCCAGATAGTGGCCTCTCCATTCCAATCACTTCAGCAGGCTCCACCTTCCATCACCGCATCTCAGCTACCTCCTCACTCAGTCCCATTGCAGGTAATGAAACCTCTTTCTTTTGTGTTGTATAAGGCGTACTCATTTGATAATGCAAGTTGATGCTTATAGTAATAAAAATGATGTTCATGTACAGTCTCCATTGACAGTTGAAAAGTTAACCATCATAAAAATTAAGTAGTACAAAGATTCATAAATTAACTTGTTTGAACTGAACAGGAAAGCTACATTTCTCTCGACCTAGGGCAGATATAAATGTTGATGCATGCATATTAGGTTTGGCCCTACTCTGATGGAATGAAATGTACATGTATGGAGCATGTGTAGCAATTAGAATATTTATATGTATAGTACATTTTATCATGTAATCTTTACTACAAGTTGGGAGAATGTACATGGTGATTATATTTTGCATTCCAGTGAACACATTATGTAAAGGTAATTATCATCATAAGGATGAGGAATGATTTAACTAGCAAATTGAAAGAGGAAATTTGTTCAAATCATGGAAACTGACCAAGATTTCTCATCGGTCAGAGTAGTTTGTTGGAATACCCTTTAAGGTATTTTCCCACAAATCGCCCAATTCATTGAAAGGTGTTGTTCAATGTATAGTTTTAGATGGCTTCAGTGAGACTGTAATGCTTGAAAATCTCATCCTCCTGTGTGAAAAGAATCAACATTCACCATAATGGCAAGTAGATTCTCACAAACACTTACCACTGAGATTCAACTGCCCCAATATACCTATGTATTTCAAGCTAGATTCTTAAATGTCTTTTCAACACATCCATTTCTAATCTTTGTAATGTGCCAGCAGTAAGATGTATGTCCACCACAAAGATGGCTGGCAGAAGAAACCTGTCTGACCTAGATGTGGATGGGAAGGATGATGATGGATCTCCCTGCTCAGAGAGAGCCTTGTCAGGCAGAATATATCTTGTATGACTGCCCTTAGTGAAAGCCTGACAAAGAGTTCCATTGTTTGAGGTCAGGAAATTTGTCACTGCTCCACTTAATACAGCTGGCAAATCCTATGCCAGTGCAGCTAAAGTAGAGAATAAACCTGCCACAAATACAGTCTTGACCCAGACAGACAGACACATGGCTAGAAGGTTGAAGCGAATCATAATCTTGATACCATCTAAACCCATTCTAAAAGCTACTCAAACTTAGTAAATTCATTGAAAACAGCCTCCAATCATAGCATTTTTTTTCATATATATTAAATTGGTATAAAGATTGAGACAAAATTGATGCTGCCATTTCAACACCACAAGGCACTCTTTTTGAGCCATTTGCTGCATAAAGCTTCAATTTTTGTCACAGAATTTAGAGCTTTACTAATAGTTCTGAACTACATTGAAATCTCCCAAAAAATAAATTTCATTGTTTTTTTTAATTTGATTTCCACACTGAATGCCTTGAAAAATGTTAGATCTGATAATCTGTTAATATCCAAGTTATTATAGAATCATATTATTGTACAGTCTGGAAAAAGTTTTCTGTATTGCTGACTGCTTAGTGGTGTTAGTATGGAGAATAATTTAAGGGCAGATAAATGAACCAAATCTCTCTTGCAGTCAGCCATTTGCCAGTGGAAGATTCCATATATTGACTTCAAATATTGTATAAATGTGTATGTTTGTCATAATTGACAAAATATGTGAAATAAAAACTCCAGAAACTCTGAGGAGTGGCATTCCATATATAGATCAAATTGCAAGATGGTGGTATTGTGCTGATTGTTAATTGGACACACACACATCCACTCACAGACACAACACACAGTTGTATGACTATGCCAGTGTTGACTGACAATGAAGATGTTTTTGTTGATTACATAGAATTGCCCATTTTGTGGCAGAAGTATTTTGACATAAACTGAGTAAAGAAACCAATTGATGATGTACCACCCTAGAAAATTGTTTTCTTTTTTGTGTGCAGAATTTTACCATTTTTACATGTCATATTTTGTTTATCATACTTGAGCAATTTCTTTTACATTTTGTGAAATTTACCCTTAGTTGGTACTATTGTTTTGAGGACACACACATGCCCACACACATGCCCACCCCCACACGCCCACACATGCCCACACACATAAACATGTCCACACACATACAAACACACACACACACACACACACACACACACACACACACACACACACACACACACACACACACATGCCCCCCCTTTGTTTCCCAACATGCTATTAAGGAAACATGGGTAGGGTGGTGGTGTAAACAAAATTATGTGGGTTTTATGTTTGGGGTAAAAGTGAGTGTTCTTTTGAAGGTATGTGGATACGACAGCATAGTAGAAGCATCAAATTCAGAACCAACAAATCATTTTGTTGTGCTTGCTAAGAAATTTCTGATGCCATCTACTGAATCTGGAATTGTGTATTAAACTTAGAAGGTTCAGGGTTAAATGTGCAAGTGCCTATAATCTCTGAATTATATTTTTGCTTTTTATTTTCAACTTTGTAGACCCCTCAACTTCCAGCATCAATGATAACAAGTGCAAGCTTACAGCCACTACAAGTGCCAGCATCTCTACAGTCAGTTGGCTCACTGCAGCCAGGGGGACAGCTACAGTCTGGAGCAGCACTACAGACCATGGTCTCAATGCAAACAGGTCCTCAGTTACAGCATGGAACCCAACTACAGCCAGGTTTTACAATTCAGCCTGGAGGTCCTCAATTACAGGTATGACTACCACTTAAAGAAAATAGTTTATTTTTCTTAGCCATTAGTGAGACCCAATAAAAAACTTTTATATCATCCTGAAGCAGTAATAATACCCTGTGCATTTCCTTTACTTTTCTCCTCTCAAAGTGAGCTGTTTACAAAAATCTACAATAACTTCATTCATTAACATCTCTGCCAATTGTAGACATTGACTAAGATCCACAATATTAAACAATTCACATGAGTCAAATAATTTCAAAGATCATCTCATATAATCAATCACACATGTTAAACACTTGTTTAACTTATTTAAAACCTAAATATAGAATGAAACACTTTTTTACTTTTTAAAACCAAGTACAGAATTAAACCTTAATCATGCCACAGGCTGTCTTGCAAGGCCATTTTACCAACACCTAAATCTGACCTTTCAGCCAAGTTTGACTGCACATGGTATGCTGGAATAGGTCTTCCAAATTGGCTTGAATGGTGCTTGTCACCTTTTTTCATCCTGTGTAAACGAAAGCTGACCTTTATAAGCTTGTTTTCTTTTTAGACTCAGGTGATAATTTTTTAAATACAATAGTAAAGGTCAGAGACAAATATTATTTACTGTCCTGTTTGAAATCACATGAATTACTTTCTCATACCTAGTATTAAGCATTCTTTCACTTGTGACATTGAAAACTCCAGCAAATTATTTGGGTCAACATTGGTTAAAAAAATTCAATCAATCCATTATTGGCACAGTCATTCATATTTTAATCATTACAATAATTTCCATCCAATTCCAATGTTAAGGTAACATATAATTTTTTGTTACATAACTGCAACATAATTACAAGTACAGCTTGATCATTTCACAAGTACAGCTTGATCATTTTACAAGTACAGCTTGATCATTTCACAAGTACAGCTTGATCATTTTACAAGTACAGCTTGATCATTTTACAAGTACAGCTTGATCATAGGAACACTTGTAATGTCTAATTGTATTGTGAAAGCATACTGAAAGACTTTTAAATATAAAATCAAACAGAAATGACTTCAGCTTAGTGCCCTGATCCTTTAGAGAAAGTTCCACAAGTTTAATGAGGATTATACCTTGACAGAAATAATGTATGCATTAGACAATCTAAATGGAACATTAGGTGCATCAATATTGGACAAATACAATACCTTTGAAGACATTTTGACAGACTTCAGCATGTCAAATTGCAGGAAAAAAGTGACTGTAGAAAGATTGTAACACATTTTCTATGGTCTAGCTACAACATCATAGGAGCCTGAACATGGTCAAGTGATTGCATCCTTTGCAGTAGAGCAAATAAAACCATTGATTAAGAAAAAAAGATCTCATGAGTAAAAATCTACTACCTACGTAGAGTTATGCTTTAGAAACAAAATTAGATTATCACAATAATTCACTTTCTAAAGAAGGCTTGCAAAACCATTTTTGAATATTATATGATACATTATTCAATGCACAAGATATTGACTACAATGTTTACATTTCCTAAGAAGGATGCATTGACCTTGTATAAAAACGGCTGAAAACAAGTAGCTATTTATTGAACTAATATTGATGATGCAATTCTGTATGTAGAAGATAAACTTTATTGTACTCTTTTGGAAACTGGAGTTTAGCAATACTGGTATTGAATAAGAAGACTAATTAATTTGCTTTAGGATGTGTATGCAATATTGTCAAACTTCATGACAATATGCTGAAAAGAGTCAGGTGTGAATCACGACTGGCTGCTTGATACATATAGTAATGTTTTAGTACCTCATCCACAAAGTAGGGGTGCTAATATTAGTATTTTTCACTGTCCATCATTGATTGTATTAATAGCTGATGGTAATTGTCCTTAAAAGTGATGAAAGTAATAAAAGTGGTCTAGTGGCTAGATTAAAGATAATTTTTTTTTGTTGGGTGGTATTTCACAGATTTTTTCCATTGCTTGTTAGACATTAATCAGGAAGGGAGTGTGCTGAGAAGTTATTTAACAGCAGCAGAGCTTTCACCTTTAAGCCCCAGGATCACAGGTAGCTTCTGTCCAGTCCATAAATATAGTTCCAGTTATTCAAACATCTTTATTCAAATGGAAAGCTGTTCCTGTGATGGAAATAGTGAAAAGACATATTTCTCAACACATAATCGCTCCATCTTATCTATGCCAGTTTTGTTCACACAAAAGTGTCTCTCATTTTGTCCCTCTTGTGTGTCATTTTTTGGATTTTTTTCTGGCATCATTTGATAATGTAAACCAGTTGTAAATTTGGTAGTCTGCATATCCCTCACACATGAATATCTCATTTTTTTCTGGCATCATTTGATAATGTAAACCAGTTGTAAATTTGGTAGTCTGCATATCCCTCACACATGAATATCTCATTTTTTTCTGGCATCATTTGATAATGTAAACCAGTTGTAAATTTGGTAGTCTGCATATCCCTCACACATGAATATCTCATTTTTTTCTGGCATCATTTGATAATGTAAACCAGTTGTAAATTTGGTAGTCTGCATATCCCTCACACATAAATATCTCATTTTTTTCTGGCATCATTTGATAGTGTAAACCAGTTATAAATTTGGTAGTCTGCATATCCCTCACACATGAATATCTCAGAGGTAATTTGGATAGTTGCATGTTGCCACCCGATTCGCTGAGCATATCTCTCCAGATAATGAATTTATTTTATTCCATATTGGTGTTGGAATGACCAGAGCATCCTTGGCTTGCCATGAAATGAAGTCAGCATCCATAGCTCTTGCCAATATCTTTGCCATGGCCATCAAGCATTTTTCCATAGATAGGAATACCTTGTTGACATTGCTCTGTAAACCTGTTTACCGTCTGTGAGCATTTCCATTTCAACCAGTCTTCAAAATCAACATTATGAAAGTAATCCTGAAATTTCTGCTCATTCTTGTGCCAGTCTTTGAGAGTTGACTGTGCAGTTTTGAGTTCACTGCAAACTTTCTATCTTACTTGATCATTATGAACCCTATATTTGATACATAACTATCCATTCACAGAGTATAACTTTCATTGATTCCTTTTATTTTCTATGATTACATTTACAGTTGATTAGGATAAATCGCTGATAATATAGATAACTAAAATGACATTAAAAGTACATAATATTTGAAACCATGCTGGATTGGCCAAATAAAATAAATGGATTGATCTTGATTCATGATGGTGATCCAGTTGTATCTCTCTTACTTGATCTAATACAAAAGACTGCTTGACATGAGAAAGCAAACCAGACTATTGTAATTGATTATTGCAATTCAAAAAACAGGTTGTAAATCAAAATGAACTTAATTAAGTTTTTGAATAAGTGCTCATGGGCAATAATGCAACATTCAGTAAACTCTTTTTATGTTTAAATTGAAGAGAATATATCATGATTTACTGTGTACATTGAAACAGAATTAAATAATGAAAATGTGAATAAAGATGCCAATGAGCACTTGGGTACCTGTCCAATGATAATAACCTGGGTTACAAAATGAACAACTGGGTACCTGTTTGAAAAAAAAGTGTTCCAAGTGCAAATTGAGACAAAGAATGACAATTACAGTTCAAGGCTTGTGTTGTGTGTGCATTTATTCATCATTACAAGGGCATGTATGGCTGCTTACAATTTACTTGTCAAACATTTGCTATATAATAAAAGGGAGGACACTTCTCTCCTTTCTTGTGCAACCTATTTAAGAATCAACACTGAGATATTGAGCTAGACCATCATAACTTTGTATCTGTCCATGGTATGCATCATTTTTCTTGTGACTTAAACACGCTTGTTTTGAGATCCTTACTACAATTCTGATAAAGGAAACCACAATATCAATGCCAAATTTAACTATTGCCAAATATGCTTCAACTTTGTGGCCCTGGAGTGAATATTAGCTGTTCAAGTCATGGCTTCTCTTTACATGTTTACAGGACTATTTTTTTTAATCGGGAAACCCAAGACAGATATTTATAGCATCACAAAATCTTGGTTATCATAACATACACTTTGTATACCATGTTAGGAAAAAAGGAATGAAATGGAACTATACAAAATTGAAATTTTTCACTAAAATATTTAAATAAAAGGGAAATCTATGTTATTTCATTACATGGTAAAGTCTAATAAAAGTTGACCCCGTGTGTAAATATGGTAATTTTTGCATTCATTTTACTTGAAACAGTTCCAAGAAAACAGACATGAATCTTGAATGTGAAACCACTTGTCATAGATTCATTTTATTTTGATATTACATACTTAGCAGACCAGTCTAATTTGAAAATAAATGCTGCCAGATATCATAAAAATTGGGTTGTATCAATGTGGCTGTTGGATATTAAATGACTGAATAATGTTAGAGGAGAGGGATTTTGTTAAACTTAAAAACTTGTTGTACTGGACCATCATTAAGGGATACGACTAGTCATCATTTGTGGACTTTACAACAATTCTCAAAAGTCACTGTAGACAAGTAGACTAGTTAAAGTGTGTGTTATGCATAACTAATATATCATTTTCTTTTGTGACTATACTTTTGTACTAACTACTAAACCACATGGATTAGCCAATTTGTAACAAAAAATTTAACTGCAGAATCAGGTAAGTAGCAACAATAAATGTGTGTTAAATAAAATATGTACATTTTTCATAGTTTTTTGTAATTATGGCATGTAATTATGCTCAGATTATGCTTTTTTGCCACTTATTTTAGTAATAATTACACTTTTACCTCTCTTGGGGGTTGTCATGTGTGAACCTACAACAAATCAGTTCTGGTTCACATTTAATACAATTTCCCTTTTATGGGGTGCTTGGGTAACTGACTGCTACGATTGACAGGTACTCTGTAGAAATTTCCCAAAATTTCGACATCTCTAAATGTAAAAAAGGCATTGGTATTTATTTCTTCATTGTTGTCACCTGTTTGCATTTACCAGAATTTTTTATAGATTGCTATTTCGCTTATCATTTGCTGTGTATTGAGAAAATATTTTTCCAATAAAATTTTAATTTTTTGTTAAAATTTGTGAATTTCACAATGTTGATTCCAACTTTGGGTCACTAATAACTATGTTCGATGATAAAACCAGCAATAGTTTAATTAACCAGTTTCACTATTTTCTTCATGATCAACACATAGTAGTCTGTTTTATATTTTCTTCCCAGAAAATTGGGATCCACACCTGACACCAATATATGAGTGGGTTTGTAAATTATCAGGGTGCATGTTATTGACGGAGTGAATATATTCCTAATTTATATTCAGATTCTGCTTTTGTAGTTCTAGCATTCAAATTTCACATACAGATATATTGGCAATGCTGCACTTGGAATTTGAGAAGTTTTACTGTATTTAAATGTTACATTCTGCACAGGTTAACAGGTTCCATAGTGATGCATGGGATAATAATGAGCTTCTAATGAACTATGGATACAGTTAATACTTCACAATGTAAAACAAACTTCATTCAGCACCTAATATCATACCAAAGTCTTATAAAACTGGTACTTAAAGCAGCCTTGCATTTACTGAGCATTTATGAAGTTAAGTGTTAGGACTGATCTGTCTGGAAGTTATGATAATGTGACTGGGTGGGACATTATGCTACATGCCTATGGCATGATGCCTCAGTACTAGACATCACTATAAACTGCCACGCTGCGAACATTGTAGTGATATGAGTAAAAAATTGTTAAAGTTACATTAAACATCTGCAACCACACACACACACACACATTCACACACACATAAGTAAAATTATGAACAAATATGATTGATTAATTATTGAAAATTTTGTTGAATTTATTATGGTTTGGGCTTGGGTAAAATAGAGAAATTATCAGTGGTAGCTGATTGGATGATAAAGTCATACAAGACCTATTAGCCTGAATGTCCCCAGTTGCAGTTGTTGCCCCTGACCAGCTTCAGCATCAGATTTAGATCACTTTCTTAGAAACCACAGTAAATAGCAAAATCAGAGATGATTAGCTAAATGTGTGTACATTCATGTATTTGGGTTTAAAGGCGATATCTGGCTTTGAAACTTATCACTGTATTCATAATTTAACTATCGTCCTGATTCTGGCATTACCAGTAATTTATTTGTGTGATATCTTGTGACTTATTCAGTAGTCTGATATATTACAGCCAGCGGGTCCCCAATTACAGCAAGGAGGTCCTCAGATGTTGCCTGCTGATCAGCTTCAGCAACAGATTTCGGTGTTACAGCAACAGATTCAGCAACATCAGAACATGATGGACCAGCAGATTAAACAGTCGGAGCAGAATTTGAGTGCACAATACAACAGTTTGATGCAGCAGCAACAGGTTTGTGGGATAATTGAAATTCTTTTCTTGCAAAATTCTTTGTCTTTTAGCCCAGCATGCCACCACTGATCACTATATACTCAGAACCAGAATTTATCCTTTGATAAGCTTGGAGTTCAGGTAGATTTCAGAAACTTGGATGTTAGAGTTTGAGGACAAGATTTTGTTTAACTGTTGTTGTTGTTGAGACTTTTTATAACAGGTCATGGAACATTCTTCATTGAAATATATACACCTATGAATATTTATTTTCCTTCATAACCTTTTCATGCTTGAAAGATAATTTGACAATGTCGTAGCAAATTTGCATTGTTATTAAATTTACACTGAAGATATTTTTTTCTTTGTAGATTGTTTATTAGTAGTATCAGGATTTACTTCCATACCATAAGTACCACATATATTCACTTAGAATAGGTCAGCTACAACAATATAGACCCAGATCTGCCATTGAATAATGTACTGGTACATTAGGGTGTATGTTGTTTGTTTTACTCTAAACAAACTGCATGGACCCAGATCTGCCAACATGTTATGCAGTGGCAGATCAGGGTATGTTCAGTTTGCAATTAACCCCATTTATAGATAAGTATATAGAGTAAATCACCAATTTTTGGTACAACTATTTTTAAAAATTCAATATTTGACACTTTTTAACAAGTGCGTCAAGTGATTCTGGAAAAACTGCCAGCAATTTTATTGATCAGTCCGGAATGACATAACATATAGAATGGTGAATATTCTTAATATATGTTGCATTATTATTTTGGTATTCTATTGTATGATATTTCACATGTAAGTGCATGCATAGTACATGAAAAAATTTGTAAAGATACGTGATATTATTTTATATATGTACTGTAGTGTTTATAATGTCATTCATGTTTATGTCTTTCTGCCTGTTGACATGTTCATCTGTCTGCCTGTTGATATGTCCATTTTTGCTTGCTTTTTGGCATTTTCATCTGTCTACCTACCTGTTGAAATATTAATCTTTCTGTCTATCTTTTGAGGGGCCCCAAGTGACCAAGTGGTCTAAAGTGCTTATTGTATTGTACTGCCATTTCAAATTTGTGTTGGTTCAAGTTTTGCTTGGTCCATATGGGTAAGTGAGAAAGCTTGCCTTGGGTTTGATGGTTTTTACCAGGTGTTTTGGGGGTTTCTCCTCCACCAGTTCTTCTGGTTGACATGTATAGCCCATCTTGTGCTGAAAAATAGCATTAAACCTTATAGCAACAACATAACAACTGTCTACCTTTTGACATGTCCATCTGTATGTATGTATGTAGTAGATATTAGTTTGAGGAACATAAACAATTTCCATGTTCAGTCAAGTGGTATGGGCAAGTATTAGAGGTTTCTTTGCACATCTGCAGGCTGCATGCAAAGTCCACAAAACCAGTATGGGTAAGTGCTTGGGGTTTTTTGTGTGTATATCTGCAATCCTCATGTTCATTCTACAAAACTAGTGTGGGCAAGTGTTAGTGGTTTATTCGAAATATTGTTCATTATAATTAAAGATTTTCTTGGCTCATTTAACCATACTCTAACTCAGGCATGATATGCTTTTGGCCCTAAACAAAAACTAAGATGAAAATTATTAATTTATAGGTTGTAAATTTGTATTAAGAATACTGACTAGTCTGTAAGCATTATTTTGAAGATTAAAACCAGTTGTATACACCTTTGCTAGACTGTTGCTCAGTGTAGATATCTTGCAGTAATGCCAGTCTTGCTGAATTATTTGAAAGCTTTTCATTCTGTTTATAAAGATAATTTCATGTCGAAAAAGTTTCTGTATAGTTTCACAATGTGAAGTTTTTTTCAGCAATAAAGGCAAGTCAAATTCTAGTTTGAAAAGTAAAAAAGCCCATTTGAGCACACATGTTCATGTCTGTTTTGTTTTAAAATATAGTCCCAGATTGAAGATACCATCTTGCAGACTCAGAATGAGAAAATAACAAAGCTGTACCATGAGTGTGATATTGTGGAGGAGGAGTTTGACAAAGCTGTTCAACCAATTATAGAGTCCTGCACCAAGGATGCCATTCTGGTAAGAATTTATAATGCTTCTTAAAATTTTGCCTTTGTATTATCCCTTGCATTGGCATCTGCACAGTTAAAAGCATCACTAGTTCTTGACCATTCTTTTCTAGGCAACAGTTTGCAGCTAGTTTTGTAGCACCTACCTCCATGGGAGGAGGCAAAGGGATACCATTGTGCATATATGTACATACGTTGTACATTCTTGGTTAATTTCTTGTTTAGCTCTTTTTTGCACCCTATGTGAGAAGGCTTGCAAGTAGCTTCATGTGAAGTGGGTTGGTGGTTTTTCCTGAGTTCTTTCAGATATACTGGCCACCATTTATGGCCTATCATGTGCTGAAAAATGGCATTGTACCAGAAAATCTAAGACAAAGTCCAACAAGAAAAAATGCATCCAGTAGACAAATAATCATGTAAAGTTTTGTAAGTTCAGTGCTTTATGTGTGTTATTTTGTTGGTTCTTTTTTGTATTACATTTTGTAATTGCCTTTGACAAAGACTTGGTGAGAGTTGAAAGCATTGAGGAGATGATCTGTACCTCATTTGCTTATCATCAGATTTTTGCATAGGAATTTTGATTAGTGTTTGACAGTCTTCTACAAAAAATTGAGAATGGTTTGTATTCAGGAATAAATATAAACTCCAGATAGAAGTTTTGTGTAGGCATGAAGAGAATTTTGTGATTTATTAGGCTCAAAAATGAAAGTGCAGAACTAAATTCTGGCAGAATTTGCCATTTTGACTATTATAATCTGTTGACTATTATAGAATTCAGATTTTTTAAAACAATAAATCTGCTATATACAGATATCATGTTTTCATTAAATGGGAAATGAAAATATGTTATTTATCACAGGTGATGAAAATCAATGTATAAAGGAATATTTTTGTTGGTAGTAAAAACCCATCATGTCCTTATTTTTGTCTAAATGTTAGTACATAACTTTTCAAACCAGATGGTACAGATGGGGCCCGGAGTGGCTGAGTGGTCTAAAGCGCTCTCCGTTATGGATCACTGCCATCGTAGGATTGAGTCTAAGATTCTGCGAATGTGGATATGTCAGAAAGCTTGCCAGTAGCTTCTCATGGGTCGGTGGTTCTTTCCGAGGATTTCCCGGTTTCTTCCTCCACCATTAATACTGGCGACCATATATAGCCTATCATGTGCTGAAAATGGCATTTTTTTTTTCAACTTCTTAGGTGTGGATGACATTACCACCTGTCCAGAGTTAGACTTAAGCTCTGTGTTAGGATGGTATAAGTTGCAAATTTGTTAGTAGCCCAATGGATTTCTAATTTCTTTAATTACTGTTCACGGGCCAGATTTCTATGTTGTTTTAATTTGCGCAAAAGGGCAGCATAAACTTGACTCCCCTCAGGTGTCAATTATTGGCATGCTGGCCCTGTCAGATCTGTTACTAAGATTTTTGATTTGCAGAGCTCATTGTGTGGTTTTTAATCATGTTCTCTTGTGTCTGTGATTCTAGAATATATTTTGTTAAAGCCTAAAACAGCTGGCGATAACTAAGACAAAGTGTACTTTCCTAAAATTTAATGGACTTGTTAAGATACTTTTAATGGTAAATCAGTGTATTTAATTTGCCACAAATCACTTAGTGTTTTGAAAGAATAAACTGCAGATGACACTATAAAACGAAACATGACGTTTCTTATAACGAATTGCAAGCCGACATTTGAAGGCAGAAAATGAAACAGTTAAAGACTCAGTCAGTTGAGCAAAGTTTTTTCACAAGAAAGTTGCAAAAAACAAGATGATTGACATGTGCCAGCAGCAAAGTGGCACAGATAATTGCAAAGTCATCACAGTTCTTTCACAGATGGCAGTTTTTATTAGAGAATGTCTCTAAAGCATCAGCACAGAAATATGTCCAGAAAATACCAGTATTTTAAGCAAAGTCCCATAATCAAGAATCACAATTCAACACTGAGTTGAGGATCTTGCAAAAGACATTGCTGAGCAGTTGCAGGACAGATTAGCTAACTGTATATATTTTTCAGTAGCACTGATAATACTGCACAACTCTTAGTTTATGTATGAACAGTGAATAAATATTATGAGGTAACTCAGGAATTGGCAGGGTTAGCTTTGTTGCATGGACATACAACAGCTCTAGATATTTTCAACGGAGTAAAGTCAGTTCTTGATAGATTTAATTTACAGTGGTAGAAGATGTGTAGTGTGACAACAGATGGAAATGCAATGGTAGGAAAACAAACAGGATAAGCTGCTGAAGTGAAATTATATTTGAATGAAATTGGTCATTGAGGTGATGCTGTCAATATGTACCACTGTATTATTTACCAGGAAGCACTCTGTATTCGTGTCATGAAATTGTGATGTTATGAAATATTTTTTTGCTGCTATGAACTTCATCCCTTCCAGAGGCCTTAATCATGGGCAATTTAGATCTTTCTAGAAGAGATTCAAGTTTATTACCAAGATGTTCCTTATTACACAGATGTCAGATGGTTGAGCGGAGGAAAAGTTCTGAAAAGATTTGTTGAACTGTGTTCAGAAATGCATAAATTTCTAACTGCGAAGGGCAAAAAACCCGGCTATGTTTGATGATCAGACATGGCTCTCTGACTTGGCCTTTCTTACAGACATCACAGGTCATTTAAATACTGTGAATCATCTTCAAGTTAAAGATCACTTATCTTTGACATGTTTTAAGACTTATCTTTGACATGTTTCAAGACTTGCAAGCTTTTCAATTGAAACTACAGCTCTTTCAGTTACATCTGCAGTCAGGGAATCTTATTCATTTTGAGAGATGCTTACTTTTTTGAGTGGAGTACCGGTGTGATTTTTTGGGGTTATTATGAGTCTTGTGAAACATAACAAGACTTCAAAGAAAAGAAAGATTTGTTTAATTTCATATATGATCCCTTTTCTAGTACAGTGGAAGATATTCCTGCTGAATATCAGTTGGAGGTCATTGACCTTCAGTGTTCAGCTGAACTGAAAGTAGCGTTTAAGGAAATTAACATTTTAACATTTTTCAGGAATATTTGTCCAAACAAATACGGCAAAAGTAAGGAATAATTAAGTTGTTTTCACAATTTACAAGTACACATTTATGTAAGCAAACCTTTTCAATCATGAACCTCAGTAAGAATAAGCTGAGTTCAAACTTGACTGATAGCAACCTCAATTCCATTTTGAAGATTGCAACAACTGAATTACAACCAAACAGTGATAAAATAGTTCAAGACATTCAGTTTTAATAGATTACATGCTAGCAGCAAATTAGGAATTATATGTTGGACTTGAACTTAGTAATTAAAAACTGGTGTTCAGTTCATCATGACTCTTTGAGTCTAAACTTTTCCATGTAAATTAAAATAGTATAAAACCTTTATTTCAAGCAGTAGTTTATTACATTTATAAATGTTAATTTTGTTTACCAAGTTGCTGTTGTATAGAACATGTAACATTGTGTTTGCGGCCCTCGAGTGGTCTTAGAAAATGCAATCTGGCCTTTGGCCGAAAGCGGTTGTGCACCCCTGCCATTGAAGATCTTTGTTGGTAGTTGCTCTTTGACATCCTGGTGAAGTGGCTTGCCCATCTCAGCTGTGATTTCAACTGTAGACTGGATGTTTTAACTGTCTTTCTGTGAGAGAACCTCTGTGGCTGTGTCCTGCCATCTGATCTTAATCAGTTTTTCAGGTATCCCATGTAAAAATGGTTCATTTTCTTAGCAAGGCATCAGTACTATGTCCAGGCCACAAGTATATATTAGCATTGGCAACATAAAGACTTTTTAGACCTTAAGTTTTGTTTATAGACTATCCTTCTGCACTACCACATATTTTGTTGGTAGTCTGCAAAGAGCCAGGTTTGCTTTAACATTTCTGGCATTGGTTTCATCATTGATGTTGACTGCATGGAACATTGTTGCTGAGACTGGTGAATTTGTCCTTTGCCACAAAGGTGTGGCCATTTACATATACTATGATGGTAAGCACTATGTAAGGCTTTCCCGGTACAGGTTTGTGCATCACATCAGTCTTGTTGATGCTGATTGTGAGCCTGAAATTATAACAAGTTGATGAGAATTGGTCTATACTGTGTTGCATGTCAGACTCAAATCTGGCATTATTGGAACATTCATCGGCAAACAGAGATCATGCACAGTCACTTCCTGTAACTTAGTTTCCTCCTGTAGTCTCTTCAGATTAAAGAGCCTGCCATCATTTCAGTATCTAATGTTAATCACAGTATCAATATAGTATCATTTAATCTGATTAAAATCAGATCTGAACTGTCCTAGATCAAGATCAGACAGTGATTGCTTAGGATTCATGATCTGGTTACCAGTGTTAGTACCATAATCACAAATTTTATCAGCCAATCAGAACAAGTCTTAGATCTTAGCATTTTGGAGATAGAGCAGTGTGGCTGAAGAGCATCAGTGTATGTTTGAATTGATTCACTTTCAAATTTGAGAAAGTTGTTTCTCCATTGCTTTATTCAAAGGTCACCAGAACAAGACCTCTAAGTGGTCTGTGTCAGATTTTCACATAGAACAGTGGAAATTTGGTTTTAATTATAATGTGATATTAGATATTCCAGAGGATTATGTACAGAATTAAATACTAACTTTTCCCACCGGATGACAGTTATCCAGAATTTTACCATAGGGTAAATAATTTGATCTTTTCCTTTGTTATGCTTTAAGCAGCAATAAAATTACCTGAATAAACATAATAAATACTACTATTTGTGTTGGTCCTTACCTTGCTGTTATATGCCAAGGATGCATTACATGTGATTTAAAATTCTGTAAGCTTCTAGGCCAGTTCCAATATTTTTTACATATATTGCACTTGTTTAAACCACACACACACACACACACACACACACACACACACACACACACACACACACACACTGTTGAATTGCTGATGCATTATTCATTGGGAGATATTAATGTGCTTACTGCCAGTATACATTATTGAATATTGCAGTTATTTTCTAGAAGTATGTTAATATATACAAAATGAAACATTCCATTACCTAATTATCCTTTCCATAAATTACAACAGCCTAATTTGAATTTGTATGATTGATGCAAAATTGAAACAAACTGTCTCTGGTCTTAAGAAGCATACATTTAAATATATAATTTCCTTTAAAAAGAGAAATAATTAAGCATGAGAGAAATCACAGAGTGGGTGCAAAGTAATAAGAGTGACAGTTTGGGAGCATTAACCTTTTATCAGAATTAATTATTTGTGCTATATTTTTAATATCTGCCCAGAGTCAAGTCAAACAGTACTATCTTTTTAATTACATATTGCTATGCCCTTACTGTGTGTTGTGAGGGCACCTTTTTTGAGCCTGTTACTTCCTACATGAAATTCACACTGTATAGCCAAATTAAATATAGTAGGCATGTTTTATTCATATTTAGATGTATTGATTTGATTTTCATGCTGTCAGAATTATCTTTTTTATGTCCCCATGGCTTGCAGCAGGGCATTTTGATTTTGTCCTGTCCTACATTTGTTGTTATGATGGTCTGATAGTAATGAACCCTTTTAGCAAGATTATACTTAAATGACTCCATACAGAATTAAAACATTTATTTACTTTTTGTAAATTGAGAATAAGGATGTCAATTTACATGTGTAAAGGCTTAGTTTGGCTTACTGCCAATAAATGTTTACAAAATCATTAGCTGTAAATGAACATTCATTAATTATTTTATTTTAATTAATGTTCTATAGCGATAGTAATATTTTATAATTAATATTTTCTTAAATGAGAATTGAGTTTAAAAAACATGGACAAATCATTTAAATATAACAGGCAGTCTTGAAACATCTGTTACAGTGCTAGGGAATACTTTAAATTCAATGTTTCAATCTCCCTCAGATGTTTCTGATAATGAGCATGAACCATGCATGTTAATGAGGTGATCTTGATTCTGATAATGAGCATGAACCATGCATATTAATGAGGTGATCTTGATTCTGATAATGAGCAAGATCTATGTATATAAATGAGGTGATCTTGATTCTGATAATGAGCAAGATCCATGCATGTTAATGAGGTGATCTTGATTCTGCTAATGAGCATGAACCATGCATATGAATGAGGTGATCTTGATTCTGATAATGAGCAAGATCCATGCATATTAATGAGGTGATCTTGATTCTGATAATGAGCATGAACCATGCATATTAATGAGGTGATCTTGATTCTGATAATGAGCATGAACCATGCATATTAATGAGGTGATCTTGATTCTGATAATGAGCAAGATCCATGCATATTAATGAGGTGATCTTGATTCTGATAATGAGCAAGATCCATGCATATTAATGAGGTGATCTTGATTCTAATTGGCTCAGCTTGTGATCATTCAGGAAGCCATATTTGTAATCTGCTAAGGATCAAACTGACATATAAGATCTCAGTTGCATTTGATAAAGCAAGATACACTAAGTAATAAGTTTGTTGTTTTGAGTTTAATGCCATTTCTTAGCACAGCATAGGCTATTCATGGCAGCCAAAATAACTGATGGAGGAAGAATCTGGGGAAAACCTCAGTAAAAACCACATCCACAGGAGGCTATTGGCAGCTTTCTCACATACCCACATTGGCCAAACTATTAAAGACACACAGATGGAAGTGAGATGAAAGTGATCGGTAAAGGCAATTGCTTTAGACCACTCAGCCACCTGGTGTTCAGATATTATTGAGGTGATATTGCGCCTGATTCACTGAACTTGTTACTACTCTGGAGACCAGATTTTGGTTTTGATTTTGATCAGACTTGTGTCTGATCAGACATTGTTTTTGTTTTTGATCAGACATCATGATCTTGGACAAGTTCAGTACTTAGTGGGAACTGCTGTAACTTGGTTGTTAGAGTGCTGGACTGGTAATGTTAGGGTCATGGGCTTGATACCTGCCAAAGCCATCGTGGGTTGTCTGCAATCATGTGACCTTGTGAAATGAACTAAACTCCATTTAGTCAACTTGATACAGTGAATATTGTGTTACAAGTGTCATTAAAATTACACCCACAAAAATCAATACTAAGTAAGATTCATGAATTTTCAAGAGGTAATCTTGCATCTGATTGGCTGTGCTATCTTTTTTTCTGAATTTGATCAAACTTGGAATATGAGCTTATTATTATATCATCAACATATTGGATGTAAAATAAAATGAGCAAGAGCCATGCATATTAATTAGATGATCTTGCATCTGATTGGCTAACATTGTTCCCACTCTAGAAGTCATATATCTGATCCTTTTTTTGACCTTGGGTACATTCATTAATTTGCAGGTGAACTCGTTATGATAAAGTGATTTTGAATCTAATTAGCAGAACTTATTTTCTGTTAGCCATAACTTGGATCCAGTTTTGATTAAACCTGGAATATATTTTTGTATTTTAAATGTTTTGGGTGGGTTCAAAAATGAGCAAGGCCTACACGATAAGGTGATCCTGCTTCGATCTTGGATACTTCAGTTAGGAGTATAAGACTGCATATTAATTATGGCCTAATTTTTTAAAATATTTTTAGATCAGGACATAAATAAATATGTCAGTTCAACATAAAGTAAAATGCGGGAGATATTATACATAAGTTGTGTTTTTACAATAATACACAAGTGTGTTTAGTAAAATAATCAACTGGTGATTTATCTAACCCAGGCGACTAATAGCCTCTTGCTTGGACTATTAATGAGAATGGTGGCTAGTAGGAAATCATGTACAACAATCAAGTGAAATTTTTTTTTTTGTCTGTGACTTGTTACATTAATCAATTTATTTGCATCAGATCTTGAAGCAGTTTATAGTTTGCTACCAATGGTCTAGAACAGGATAGCTTCATCAATGCTAGCTGCCTAAATCTTTAAAGAATTCCACCTCATGCAGCTTCTTGCCTAGGCAAGCTGTCAATTTTTGTGATCTTGTACATAAAGACTCAAGGTCAAGAAACTTGTAAACTTTTATGGGATTATACATAAAAACTCTTTAGGACAAGTGACTTGTTGAATTTTGTGAGAGTGTAAATAAAAACTCATAAGGTCAAGAGATCACTGCCATCTTATCTCTTTCCACATGGATTCACATCTTAGACTTGGCCAGTATGTGAGAAAGCTTGTCATTAGCTTTCCTTGGATTGGTAGTTTTTACAGGGGTTTTCTTAGTTTCTTCACCAGTGATACTGGCTACCATGTATAGCCTGTCATGCACTGAGAAATGGCATTAAATCCAAAAATAAAACTCTGATACAGGATGGATATGTCATACGCAAATGCAGATGAGACACTTCCGTGAAACACTTGCTGACTGCATATTGGCTAAAATTATTCAGCCTCATGTGATCAGTTTGTAATAACTTTTCTACTCTAATCATCAAATACTTTTAAAAACTTTTTATATTCCTGCCATAAGATGGAGCTGTTTTGTTGTCTTTCCATCCGTCTGTTCCTAGTTTTGCTTTCATACTTTAACCCGAGTTCTTAACTGTCTACCATTGTCAGATTTTGTAAGTACATGTAACTTGCATTGGGACAAAGAAGACACTTTTCAGATTCCGACTTGAAATGTTAAAGGTCATATGACTGAAATAAGGAGAACCTCTATTCAATAACCTGACTTCAGTGCAAGATACTTGGACCTAATTTCATAATTTTCTTGCATTTGAGTCAAATCGATTTCCACACAGTATTTTGTATCACCTACGTTAACCAAACTTTGAGGTTGGCTTGCATTTGAAACCTGGAAGACTGAAAAAGAAAATTGATTTTTACAGAACTATTTATGGTTCTGGAGCTCATGTCCAGTAAAAAACCTATGTAGCATGAATATGAAACAAGGATGATGTCTTTTGATTTTAGAATCAGAAGGTTCCATGCCTAGGTCATTTTAACTACAAAATAGGTTTTATAATATAACCTTGTTACCAGAGAGCAATTCCGTAGCCAAACTTTTTAAATTGCTTGCAATTAATGTAAGAAAGAAACCTATAGATTTTGTAATTTAAACATAAGAGATCAAGGTCATTGCAGGTTTAATAAGAAAGTAATGGTTTACTATCACAGAAAGTTTAGCTTATTACTGAACAACCTAACCAGAGGCCAGTGTCACAGAGACCTTTTGATCAATATTTGTCTAGAGTTGTCCATGCCTATTATAAAAGACTATTAAAAATGGGATGGGTAATTAAACATGGGGCAGTTATTTCCTGTGCTATGCATAGTACTTTTGATAAAATTTACTGTAGAATCTTAAATTCTATATGGACTGTAGTAATATTGGAATGCATGATTACATACTTACAGAGGAGGGAGAGGATGTATTAAAATAACACAAGGTTACAAGTCAGTGTGACTTGTCATGCCTTTACATTCTTCATAATATTAAGATATGGATGATATTCAAGTCATGTCTGTTACTTAAAGGGCCAGCTTGGGTTGGCATACTGTGTCTTTTGAAATGACTTATCTCTTGATTCCTCCCATCATTTAGAAAATATTTTTTTTAAAAGTGCTGTTAAAGCCAAGAAACAATTGGCTGTTCACATGGGATTTTAAAGAAGTTACTGTGCTTATTTCTTTATTAGTATTCCATAGAAGTAGATATGTTAACAAACATCATTTAACCTTGTATGTAGATATGTTAACAAACATCATTTAACCTTGTAAGTAGATATGTTAACAAACATCATTTAACCTTGTATGCTTACGAATTTCTAACAGTGAATTAACTTTTTATATCCCCATCTTCCCCACTCTACCCTGCCAGTCAAATTTTAGCAGAAAACTTGTTCTACCAATTACACAGGTCAGTGTGACAAATAATTGTAGCAGTGTATGGGGCACAAGTACATATTTGCTAAGCTGACACTTAAGAAGTCAGTTTTTTTTTATTCCAATACTTCATTTTCAAGTTGGAAGAGAATTTTGTTCTCAAAACTGGGTCATGTAAAACAATGATTGACATTTGGCATCCTCAACTACCATATTGACTTGTATATATAGTGTATTCATCTGTAAACAGCATAGATCTTGACCTTTCCGGCATAATGTACTGGAAGAATATAATATGCTTTTCATTTACTTACCGGTGATTCAAGCACACTGGATAGAGCCTAATTTGAAGATCATTCTTAAATATCATGCTAGATGCAGCTTTTTTACCTCCTTTGGTCTGAAAAAAAAATATCTTGCAGAAAGAATGACAAATCAGAATTGTTTAATTAATTGTAATCTTTTTGGGGGATAATTTCCACTTATAATAAACTGCATGATAACTCATTTATATTTATAATAAAATGATTTAATGCATCTTATTATGTATATTGTATTTTCAACTCTTTGATCATGATATGTAGATTGTAAGAGTCATTGGTAAACAACATGTAACACAGTTAACTTTTGTCCATGATTGCAAAATAATGTTAAGAAAATATTTGTAAACATGTTTACTTGGATATGAGCTCAGGTAATTGGTTTTTCTTTTGAAAATTATATGGTTTACATGAGTTCTGCCTTGTTGGTTTCTGTAATTTTAGCAACAGACTTCACCTTGTTTACCAATTTGATATTTTCATTAAAATGACCAACATCTGGTCATCTTATTGAGTCTTAGTTTATTCGATATGGTTGTTTATATCAAAATTATTAATTCCCATCTTAATATCAATCTTTTGTAGAATAAATTTAAGGGATTATTTATTAAAATTATTCATTGGAGTTACAAAGTGCTCATTAACTTTTGGACTAAAACATTATTTTGGGATTATTGAGGACTCAGAGACATTCTGGATTATATCATTGTGTTACATCAAGACTGTTGGTACATCAAAAAGTATTCAAGGCTATAAGTACATCAGCACATGCAAGGTTGTAATTCATTCAAAACATTCAATACTTTCGAGTTTTAATACACATTACTGTAAATTCTTTTAAAATTTTCATTTTATAACTTAAATTTTTTATTATATGAAATTTATGAAACATGTTGGTTTTGATTTTACTGTTAGTTTAAGGTCATGGAGCCATAACAATTTGGATCATAAATTTTATTTGCCCACCATTTAGTTTTACTCAGTTACATGTTATCCATCATCATATAACTTTAAGTCACATGATCTAGTTATAACCTTATGAGAGTTCTTGCAACATGCTAGATTCATTTTGAAAAAAAAGTTATATTTTGTAAAATTCACCAGTCTTATTCCATGAGTTTTGTGTAATGAAATACTAACATTAAAATTTAGACTGCTTATTGTCACAACTCTTTTTTTTTCTGTTACAGAATGGGAAAAGCTGGATATTCCAAAAAGCCATCACAGACCAGCATCGCACACTAGTGGCTCAATATCTCCTGAAAAGGTTGGTTGTAAACTTGTTTCTTAGTAATCAAAATACCCTTTCCCCAGTTTGTGAAAATTGTATCACCATTTACCAAATCTGTTTACAGTATCTCATAAGTCACTTATAGCTTAAAAATTGGCTCTGCTGTCATTAACACTTATGGTTTTAAGTATTTAACTCAGATTTTTGAATCTAAGTAATTACATTAATAAAATAAAATAGGTTACTGTGTTTGAGATTTTCAATTAAAAAATTTAATGGGGTCTAAATTGGGCCAAGATCATACTCAGATTTAGATGATCTCTGGAAACATGGCTTAGGCATTTTATATATATATATATATATATATATATATATATATATATATATATATATATATATATATATATATATATATATATATATATATATATATATATATATATATATATATATATATATACATATATATATATACATATACATATATATATATATATATATATATATATATATATATATATATATATATATATATATATATACACACATATACATATATACATACACACACACACATACACACACCTTGGAAAAGCTTAATTATGTGTATTTGGATGAAAAGTTTTGATTTGGAATGCAAAGAAATCACCAACAAATTAGTCTTCCGTATGCATGTTTTTATTGCAAGAAGGAAAGTTTTGCGGCAAAATAAATATGTTCTAATCTCTATGAAAACTGAAGCAATGCTTTTGTTTTAGTTTGTTGCTGACTTTAAACAAAGGTTGCCAGCTCGCTTTTATGAAGGTGCACGTGTTATTGAAGGCACCTCTAATGGCTTCCTTTGAAGGACCAAACAACATCAAATAACTGTAGAACATTTAGACAATTTTGTAAAAATTTCCTTAGTATATATTGGTGCTTCAGAGGTAATCAGTTCTCATTGAAGTTGCAGAAAAACTTTTTTCTGTTGTTTTTTTTTAAAACTGCCATCCTGTGGTTGACTGTAGTCATTTCATATTTCCGCTCTCAGAGTTGGTTGATTGTAGCTAGTCAGTTACATGGCTATTTTGATTATATTACAGCATACAGTATTAAGGCCAAATATCGGCAAAAGTGGATTAGGATATAACAATACACTGTTAGGTTGGTTTGTCAATATGAGATAAGGATTTGTTTATGTAACAATTGATTCCAGTGCATTTTTATATCCAAGTTTGCAGCTTCCTATCATGGTGCCTTTGAATTTCTCCACTCCAGACCCAAAACTGTATATACTGTTTCTATTAGCCAATTAATATTGTAGCCAAAAATATCACAAGATAAAATCATACAGGAATGCTAATCTGCAGGTGCATTACAAGGCACTAAGTTCACACTATTTGCATTACAGTATACTTAGTATACTAGCAGATACATTACATGTACAGGATGTTATCTACAATAATGACATAATTGAAACCTGTGATTGTGTGTTATATATAAAAAGGAAAAAGCATTTATAAATAAGATTTTATTTTGGCAAATTGCAACCTTAAAAAAACGTAAATAGCTAATAATAATAATTGATTGGTAAGGATATTATTGTACTGAAGTGAAGGAAGCACATTTTTTAGGAATCTGACATTGACTTGGAATTTTTTAGGTAATTAAACTTAGATTTATTTCTGTAATTTTGTTTCAGAATAACGTCCAGTGAGGCCAGCTTTGAGTTGAGATTGCATCTTATTTACCTGATAAATGATCTACTTCACCACTGGTTAGTATTAGGGTAGGATTCTTATGAATGTGTTAAGACTGAATCCCTGCTAAGTACTAGGTCTTCACATGCAAGATTTGCACCCACTTGTTCTTTTCTTGTATCTTTGTTTAGTCATAAAATGATGTTAAAACAACTGATTAGTTTTTCATGGTTGGTTGTTGTCTTTACAGCACTGTTAAAAGATTGAGGCAGCTGATTCAGATAGGCTGAGTGGGTGGGTTTAAGGTGCAGCAAACTTTTTGCCTTTGGATTATGAACCGATTGCTCTTCGAAAACCACCATTGGTCCCACAGAACCAATGCTTAGATTACTATTACTTGTGTTGAAATCTGTACACCTGTGTACACCTGGTGTTGAAATCTGTGTTGAAATCAGTACACCCAGTGTACCTATCTGGTGTGAATTCAGCAAACTACATATCATTCTTGTTCATTGAACCAATTCTTAGCTTTCTTCTTTGAAGAAGAGGAGACTTGTATTGCCATCTGTATTGACATCTACATCTATAAAAGCAATTGCATATGTGTATCTAAACTGTTCTTTCTTCCTAGGTCTTAAAAGCTAATTATGAAGTTGGTTTCACATTAGCTTCTTACCACACCCCCTCTAGATAGGGTTAAGGGGGCTTCACATTAGCTACTATACACTCCCCCAGATAGGGTTAAGGGGGTACCACATCAGCTACTAGCCTCTCCCCCAGATAGGGTTAAAGGACACCACATCAGATACTAGCCTCTCCCCCAGATAGGGTTAAGGGGAACAACATCAGCTACTAGCCTCTCCCCCAGATAGGGTTAAGGGGCACCACATCAGCTACTAGCCTCTTCCCTGGATAGGGTTAATGGGGCTTCACACCCTCCCTTAGATAGGGACAAGGGGGCAAACTTTGCACATACATGAGTATTACTTAATAGTCTTAATTTTGGTTAAATGTTTTACCAGATAATTACCATCATGTATCCATACTGTTATACCTGGAATCATGAAAGTTGGTGAGAGAAGCATCTTGATAAATACCATACCCTAATTCCAAAAAGTTGGTCACTGTGACACAATTTATATCTGACTAACTTTGGTTAAATTTTGTGGTAAAGGTTTATTTCTCAAGCTCTCTTTGTTAAAATCATCAAACTAGATGATATATGCATCTAGTACCTCGTCATTATGACAAAGGATGTACATTTTGCATTTACTGGCCTAGGTTAAGTTTTGCAACTAGCTCATGATGACAGATTTTTGTGCCATCAGTGTACGTACCATTTGTTTCTTGAATCATGTAACTTAGGGATGGGATATATCATGATAAGCACTATTCCCTCATTGCAGAACCAGCTCATTATTTCACATGTTTTACACATCACTGGCTTGGTTTGAACTTTTAAATTTGATGCTTGAATATGACATTATTAATTATATACACCTCTGTTATACCACATATTAATAACTAAAATAGATCATTGCGACAATTATTTCATCTTTTTGCATTTTGCTTATGACCACATTGTGTTTTTTTAGCATGCTGTTCTCAACAAATTCATGCTACGTGGTAAGTGGATGCATCTTAAAATAACTTCACCTTTATTGCAGAAAGGGATCAATGTGACCAATATTTAATACTTAAGCAAGTTTAAATATAGTTTTGAAGTTTACTTATTGGATGCTGTGTTTGTTTGAATCATGAAATTTGAGAATTAGATGCATCTCCATTGAGTAATATACTCTTAAATCCATGAATGTCACTGTGACCTACATTCAAGTTTTGCTAACATAGGTCAAGTACTTTTATGAAGTTCATGAACACGTGGATTTTTCGGTGTTTTACATGAAAGCATGCGCAGAAGGTCCTTCCTGACCATGGCAGTATTAGAAGTAGGAGTAAATGTGGTAAAGTCTCATTATTAATCTCATTTTTAATAACAGTGGGGGCCACCGAGTGGCCAAGTGGTCTTAAAGTACTGACCGTTACAGATCACTGCCATCTTAACTCTGTCTGCATGAGTTTGAGTCCAGACTCGGCTAACATGGGTAAGTGAGAAAGCCTGCCAGTAGCTTCTTGTGGGTTGGTGGTTCTTCCCGGTTTTTTTCAAGGGTTCTTCCTCCACCATTAATACTGGCCTATCTTGTGCTGAAAAATGGCTTTAAACCATATAACAATAACAACAATAATATCATTACTTTGTATATATGATAGGTATCCTCAACAGATAAACTGTGTATTGTGCATGTGAATATGTATAAGAATTGGCTGAGTGGATTAAATGCACTTCATGTGGTGTCTCGGCTGTATTGTGGGAGCCAGTCTCGGCTGTATTGTGAGAGCCATGGTAGTTCATTTGGTAGTGCATGGGACTTGTAATCAGTAGTCATATGTTTAATACTTGCACAGGACAGCTGCCTCATTGTGTCTTGGAAAAGTTTCATTTTCTTTGTGTGTTCAGAGCACTAATTGTTTAAAAGTGCCACTAAAATCCCTGCTAGTTCAGCTGTAGTAGCTAATCAAGGTAATTACTAAAGCATAAATTATGCTTATATTAATGTTTCTTCTGGTTGTCACTTAAAGATTACTACAAATCTCTGACTTAAACCATTTAAATCTGGTTTCTTGAGGTGGACAATGGTAGCAAAGTTTATGAACAATAATTTGAAAAGGAAAAAAAAGATTGAAAATTGGTATCAAACTTTTATTAATAGATTATATTACCACTACTTTGATGTCATAGAAAAGAATATTATTTTTGACTGTTTTATGTGTTATGCTTTGCCACAGGGATCTACTTTTCATTGCCAAATTCACTTCATTATGAATTTAATTTGTGGCACTACCCTATTGCACCCCTGCCATATGTGACTGTGGAATAGGCATGATGCATCATCCTACATGTGATACAAGGAAACAAATGTTGTGGGTTTTTTAGATGGGCAGTTTAAAAGAGTGTAGTTTATTTGTAGAAAAATAGTCTTTGTGTTTTAAGAATTACACACTTTTTTGTGTTTATCTTTGTTTTGCATACTTTTTTATATTTGAACTTACTAAGTTCATTAAACCAGGATTGTGCTGATGTGTTGTTAAAGGCAGCAAACACAAACACACTTTAAATGTTGGTTAAAGTCTGGGTGGTCTTTTAGAAGATAAGAGATCTGACAAGGTCCGCAGAATCTGTGTAACAAATTAAATACAGAATTTTGGATTAGTCACACTAAAGTAAATTACTAAACAGAAAAATATGTGTCATAGTATCATTTAAATATTTCATTTCTACAGTGAAACAATTCTATATGATGATAAAATTTCTGTTATTTATAAACTGAGTTTCAAATGTTATAGTAAATTAATTCCATGGTACAGATTAATGCTTTGGAGTGCCAGGTTCATGGTCAAGAAATTCTTTTGAAGTCAAACTCGGTTTCGTAACTGGAATAAAATTTACACTGCCAAATCACTCACTATTATGGTCAACTATTTGATATTTGAAATAATTCTATCCTGTGATTAAATGAGTATTAAATACTTGTTTAAAATGATTTGAATTTGAATTATTGGTGAAAATATTCGACCACTTCAGTAGATGGCAGATTATTTTTCTTTTTACAGTTTTGATCCTGAGACATTGATTATATGGTTGCATTTTCTCAAAGTCTTCTGCTCACATAGACTGATAAAGTGTTTCTCAAGATACTTTATTTCTTCTTTATAAATTTATCAGTTTTACTGACAATATCTGTGGCTCCTAATGGGCAAGGATTATCAGTGTTAAACAATTATTAAAGTCCATGTCACCTTACGGGTCCATCCATCAGTATTACTATTTCAAAATCCTTGCATCCAGATGGAACCGTACTGTTAGCATCATACCATTATCAAAATCTGTCATCAATTGGATCCAGACTATTAGTGTTACACTATCAAAATCCATGTCTTCAATGTGTCTAGACTAAAAATCCATGTCTCCTGATGGAACCAGACTAGGCTTTAAACTGTTTAAAAATCCATCTTTAATGATGGATACAGACTTTCAGCATTATACTTTACTATAAAAATCCATGTCTCCTATTAATATTACACCATATAAAAATTCATGGTACCCAGATTCTAGATTATCAACATTACACTGTACCAATGCTGAAGTTCCATTTTTGTACATGTAGTCAGATGCATTGTGGGTATCTTGTAGTGCAGTTCAGAAGTCTGACATTACAATCCTGTTAGCTCAGATCCTGTAATTCAAAACTTGTTGAGGACAGGCAAAATTTAAATCATTATTCACAAGTTTACACATGAATTTAAAGAACCATACAAGAGTTAAGTTAAAATTGCTGACATTTCATGAAAAATAGCCTAAAGTAGCTTCCAGAATTGATTTTGAGAAACTGTAAATATAGTTATGAAGTTCATATTTTTCAGACCAAGACCATTTTTCTGGTACTCAGTTTGTGGTCATCTGGGTCGCTGGTCAGTTGTATTAAATGTCCTGTTGTAGTTGTATAATTAAATCTGAGATGTATTTCATTTGGCTTTGTTTTGTGTGACTTTATCAGGATATAAACTTCCTTGACACTGAATAGCCAGGACACACACCTTGTTGATGCAAAGTTAAACAGGTGTTCACTCAGCAAGGACACAAGTAATGGATAACATTGTTTCACCTTGTTTATTTTGCAGTCTAACATTTCCTACCTTCAAGGTCATAGTTGAATTTCTTTGTTTTTAAAATGAGTTAACATGTAGAAAACCATCAGACATGTCTGATCGTTCAGTTTATGATGAGGATTTCTTGGAATTTGAAAAAAAGCACATAAAGCTTTGCTTTAGTTACTACCAGAATGGACTAAAATAGGAAATGTAAATTGCCATTCGCTGATGTGCTGTAGGCCTGACTCAGAAAGTGACAAAAATAAGAGAAAACACACAGTAAAAATTAAACTTAACATTACTCTTAATAAGATTGTGACTTCCTCTTATTTTTCTCATAGTCCCTTTGCAGAGCTTTTTACATGCATGTTGATTACTCAAACTGTCTAGATTTAACTTTTAAATGTTATCACTCATCATTGATCACAAGCAAGTAAGACTCAGTGAATACTGTATAAACATTGATCTAGTATATATGTATGTATACGCTGTTCACTGCAAGGAGTCGGGTCCAAATGCAGACAGCATAGACCCTGATCTACTATTGCATACATAACCAGCAGATCAGGGTCTGTGTTGTTTATTCTACTGATTACACCTAACAAACTTCGTAGACAGATAAGATCATCCTCTGCATTATGCAACGGTATACCTGGGTTTGTGCAGGGGGCAGTTGGACTCAACTTATGAGTAAATATATACTCTACTCTCCTGGGACGAGTGTGATATTTGTGAAGGACATGATTTGGGTCATGTTCTTTATAGGATGGTAAATTTATATTGTATCACATGTTTCAAGTGTTTTTGAATCAAAATGTGTTTCTTTGTTCATGTGAATGCCTTACTCAAGGTGTTGTTTGATACATTGTCATAATTAAATTTACATTCTTTTGTTATATTAATGAATTTGTTAAATGATTGAAGTAAATTATTTCCAGTGCTGAATCCGTAAATTCAGAAATATTCCATTTTTGGTGACAATGCAGAGAAATTATCCTAATTAATAAATCAGATCATGCAAATCAATATTTCTTTTATGTTGTATATTGTCCATCCAATTCCTGCTGAAGTCTTGGATGATTGCCATAAAACTTTACGTGCATATTTGTCACATGCTCTGGCTGGTACTAAATGAAAAATGGTGCAGGTTGGACATCATCTTATTGTTATTCTCAATTTGTAGTCATATCATCATGAGAATTTTGCTTAAAGACTTTTTATGGTGTCTGTTTGTCCAAAATGAAAATGATGCCAATTTGAAGTCCATTGTGGTCACCACAGCAGCCATTTTGAAAATCTTGCTATCACAATTCCCTCAGGTAGAAAAGTGATCTTGACATTGAATTTCAGAAGAAGACTGCTTATGTCAAGTAGGTCCACAATGAAAACTATGCTTATGTGATGATGTCCATTATGGCTACCATTGATGCCATCTGGATGGACATGTCATTATCAGCATGTGGTTTTCACTAATACTTTTCTAATGATGTCTAGTTGGCCATAATTGAGACTAATACTGGTCTGACTTGTACTATAACCACAAGGGCCAGCTTGAAAATCTTATCACTACTTTTATTATATGGCTGGTCATATGGATATTGTGCTTTCATTCAAGGACTTAATATGAAGTCTGGCTGGTCCTAGGTGGAAATGGTGCCAATCAGATATCCAGTATGTCCACATATGACCAAATGCTTCAAATCAATGCAGACTGATCATAGTACAGTATACACTGTTATCAGACAGCATGGCAAACAGTGTTTATTTCTGTTTTTGATTTGAATCAGTTTCTTGGCACATCATATTCCACCTAATCAGCATACACAGTCAGCACATTATATTTCACCTAATCAGGGTATACACTGTTTGTATCTGCTTCTTCTTTTAATCAAACAGCATAGATTTTTGTTTGCCACATTATATGCCATTAGAATCAAGCATCATAGATTTTTGTTTGCCACATTATATGCCATTAGAATTAAACATCATAGATTTTTGTGTACCACATTATATGCCATTAAAATCAAACATCATAGATTTTTGTTTACCACATTATATGCCATTAGAATCAAACAGCATAGAGATTTCTCAGCATATCATGTGCCACCTTATTGGGTCTTGTGCCATTTTATATTTCAGCTTTTGTTTGAATTAGCACAGATCATTGTCTTTCAACAATTTTGTTTATCAAGCATGATGGATTCTGGTTTTCAAGCACATTACCTGGCACCTAAGTAAGGTATACAGCAAATAGCTGAGATACGTAAAATGTGGCATACTTAAACCTGCAAATATATAAATGAACCATAAACATGTATATGCCTGTTCTTGGATTCCTGTTTTTGTAATCTTAAAATTGAGTGCACCTGCAGTATATAGTTCAGTTTCTCCTCTAATGTAAATTTGTAAATCATTTCTAAGTTTTTTTCATAATTTTAAGGATTTTGTTGTGTTGACATTACCCTCCACCATGATTTTAAAGCTTAAGAATGATGATAAACCCAACTTAAAACTGATTTATGTAGCGGTGTCAGGAATATAATCCTTTCATATCTTGGGGAGTTGCTGTACACTTTATTTTTCTTTATGATTTGAATCAAACTGCATAGTTCTTGATCTTGTGGCACATTATGTACACTCTATTCAGTGTATACATTGTGCATTTTAGGCAGTGATTTGAATTTGACGACATAGATCCTTAACTCACATCACTATTTTTATTCAAACAGCATAGATTCTGGTTTTTGGGTACATTTTGTGGCACCTAACCATAGTACACAGTTTGTTTCTTTTTATGATTTGAAGTAAATATAGAGTCTGCTCATCGGGCACATTATGTAATGGCACATTATGTAATGGCACATTATGTAATGGCACATTATGTAATGGCACATTATGTAATGGCACATTATGTAATGGCACATTATGTAATGGCACATTATGTAATGGCACATTATGTAATGGTTGAACTGACATTTTGTATAATCAGATGCATAGGCTGATGAGATTTTAATAAATTTGTCTTGGTAATTTTTAAAATTAGTGTTTTTAGTTTAAAAAGTCACTTTAAAAAAATATTTACATGCAGCCAGAGGAAGAATGCAGATGATATGAAGAAAGAACTTGAAAGTGTTGTTGTGCCAATTTTCTGTATCTCTTTGGTTGGAGCAGAGGAGGAGAAAAAGACAAAACTGAACAAGGTATGTTTTGTTGTTTACTCCAGCATAATCATATTTCACTGTTTCTTTGAGTTAGATTCCACTTAAAGTGCAAATGTTTAGTTTGGCTTTATCTGTTGTATATAGTTCATCAAGCAGATTCTAACACCTTGCATCAGTCTTGATGATTTGGTTTTATCATTTGGTGGTGTGTTAGGCTAAAAAATGGAAGAACATGGATAAATGCATCAACTTTGGATTGAGAATATGTTGCATGAATGAGGGAATGACCTGGAGATCAGAACTTCAGCTTGTATGTTTTGTTGATTAATAGTCCATCAGCACATCAAAGGCTTACTATGCCAAGACAGTGAGACTAACCATACCTGGTCCAGAGACACAAAACATCATTGGATCTGGATGGGATTCAAAACTGCAACCTTTTACTTGCGAATCTGACCAGCTGACCACTGAACCATGATAGTTTTCTTGTAGAGGTTTAGAGCTAGTTTATTATCACTGTAATGTCCAAAATATATTTTTGCAGGTTTTAAAATATCTATAAAACTGACTTACAGAGTCTGAAAAGTACTAAAATTTGTGATAACCTAGAATAAACTTTTACTCAACCAGCTGTTATACAAAATGTAAAAGTTGATAATGTTAATGACTATATATTCAATCATGTGAAAGGTTTTCCAGAAAATAACACCCATTATATGTAATTACAACTGAGATTTGTCAGCTGTCTAGTTGGTAAAAATTACTGGTTGTAAAGAGTGAAAGCATGATTGATCAATACAAAGTATGGACTTTCAAATAAAGAAAGATGGTAGTGTTCCCAATCGAACACCCATTTCATCAAAACACTGTTCAGCCTTGAATGAGCACTTGCCCAGTCTTTGTCTGATTGAAAATTCACTCAACCACTAAAAACATTGACTTGCCATTTAAAGTAGAATGGGGGAAACATCAAGGTGACATTGGTTGAAAAATTAAAAATAGTTTTGACACAGAAATTAAAGTTCTCAACCATGTACCTTCAACAAAGTTTTTAGATGGCTACACTTTGGATAGGAAAGAAGAAGCCTATTGATTTTGGAATTTTTAGAAACTCGAAGGTCAAGGTTTTTGCAACTAGAAGAAAAGTTAGTATTGCAGACTAATTTTTGTGTAGAGTAATAAGATCCTTGACTAAATTTTGTGGACTGCTTGCATTTAACATTGTAAAGAAAGCATGGTATGTTTAATAAGTAAACATGGTTTCAGTTTAGTTAAGACCACATAACTGACCAGAGAACTAGGTCATTTATATCCATTGGTCAGTAATTTCACAAGTCATCCATGACTTACAAGCTCCTACAAAGAAGACTTTTAAGTATAGGGTGTGCATATAATACATCATTCACAGCAATCTTATGTTTGGATTTGAACCAAATTTGCTGTGAAGATTCACCTTGACAACAGTGCATATTTCCTGAAGTTATGGCCTGTGATTGTTGTAGTAGAGACATTGCTTATGCATAACCCTGAAACATTCAACTTTCCACAATGATTTTGATAGCCCTACTTTGAGATACAGAAGAATTATAGTAATTGCCTTTCCATCTGTTTGTCCATCCATTCACATGTATTGTAATCATTACATTTCTCCACATTTTACAAATAATTGTAAGCAATTTGGTGAGGGAAAAGCTTTTTGTACATTTTAAAAATTATTGTATGGATCTATTACCCCTTTTTTAACATTAAAATCTCAACTACTGCTGATTTTGTAATCAGCATAGTTCAGGAACCCATTCAAGGATGTTGTTTTTATAGATATTTGTTTTTTAAAGGATTTTTCTCATACTCACTGTTTTGGATATTGTTATGGTTCTTGAAAATCAGTTGGATATCTTTATGTGGCATGTTGTAATCAGCATAACTCCAGAATGTCTAAAATCAGCTGAATAAAACATAAAATATTTGCTGAAAACACAAAGATGGGACAAGTAATTTTACTGCTCATAGATAGGCCATTATAGTTAGTGAAATGTACAGGAAAATTGCTTTGCACCAAAAAAAACATTTAGCCTTTTATGTCATTAAACTTTGACCTTTAATGAACTTTTTATTTCTAGTATTTGTCAAGTTGAAGTCTTGTCTGGAAGGTATATGAATCTTATACTGCATAATTAGCAAATGAATGTAATATTTTTCATTGCATTGTAAACACATAAACTTGGTACTGTTTTGAATCATTTCACTAAGTATTTGTGAAAAGGCAACAAGTATGTTTGAGGTCTACACATGAAGTGCATTCAGACCAGTGTATTAGGGATTTGTGATACTTGCTCTGTAAAAATTTATATAATTTCTTTAAAGCTCACTATCCAATCCTATGTATCTAGTTGACCATGAATATCAGCATGGCATTTACATCAGTTGTTAACTGTACTGGTCATAAAACTGAAGAGCTAATGTCTTTCATCCACCTGTTAGCATATTTTGAATTACTGCTCCTTCTAAACTATTTGGAGTATTGCCATAAAACTTTACACACATATTCATCCCATGGTCTAGTTGGTCCTGTATGAAAATAGTGCTGTTTGGACAGTCATTATGGTGGCCATATTGAAAGTATTGATTTTTGCCATTTCTCTTTAATAATCATATAACCATAGATTTTTCATTATGATGTTTAGTTTTTCATAAATAGTGCCAATCTGATCTACAATATGGCCACCTTGGCAGCCATCACAAAAATCCTTATTGTAACTCCTCCTGAATAGGAAGTTAGATTGATGTTGTGTTTTCAACAAAAGACTTTTTATTATATCCAGTTGGTCTTGGATGAAAATGGTGCCAATCTAATATTCAGAGACAATTTTCAAAATCTTGTTATTGCTACTTGTCATGAATGGATGGTCATATTGATATGGTGTTTTCACTAGAAGACTTTTTATGATGTCTGTTTGGTCCAGTGGCCACCAAATCTTATCACTGCTCCAGAAGACTGGAAAGTCATTTGACATGATATTCAACAGAAGACTTCCTAAAATGTCTTGCTAGTTTTAAGTGAATATAGTACTGACCTGATGGCAGATAATACTATCACAGTGGCCATCCTGAAAATCTTCGTATCACTATTTAATCTAAATGAATGGTTATATCAGCAAGGGGTTTTCATTAAAAGATATCTTAAAATGTTTAGTTGATTCTTAATTAAAATGGTGCTGATTTGATGTCACAATCTTGACATGGTATTTTTAAGCAAAACAGTATTTGTGGTGTCTAGATTCTCCTGAATGAAAATGGCCACAGAGTAGTGGCTGTCTTGAAAATATTGCTGTCTCTATTCAACACTGGAATTTAACAAATAGACTTCTTATGATATCTAGTTGGTCCTAAATAAAAATTCTGCCAATCCAGTATGGCTCCTGCAGCCTCTGTCTTGAAAGTCTTATTGTCATTACTTCCCCAGAATGGACAATCATTATTACATGGGGTTTCACCTGAAGACCTCGAATGATGTCTACTTCGACATAGATGAAAATGATGCCATTGTTGCATCCTGTATGTGCACCAGAGTAGCTAATTTGAAAATGTTATTGCTGTAGAATATGAGATGCTTTTCAACGTTCAGCATGTTGAAGGGAAGAAATTGTCTTATGAAATTTCAGGAGCTGCACCATGATCATCTTATATTAGAATTCAAATGTGATCTCTTCTCCAAAATGATAATAAACTTTTTACACATTTTTTTTCATACTATAAGAAGAGATAAATATTTGAGCATGTCTGAGAAAAATAAATGTATATGAAATGTTGGGAGACATGCCATAGTCAATTTATATCTGAATTCATGTTATAAGAGAGTGTGCTATAGTGGGGTCATACATATATGGTACAGAAGCTATCAATCTGACTGACTGCATCTCCATAAACAGTTTCATTTCTGGAGCATAACTCCAGCCATTTGAGGCCAACAAAATGTTGGTTTCCTATTGCACTGGTTTAAAAATTAGGGTAGGTAGATAAGATTTTTTTAAAAACATTATTTGTGTTATAATGATTTATATATATATATATATATATATATATATATATATATATATATATATATATATATATATATATATATAATAACAACAAGGAGGTCTTTATATAGCTTAATCTTTAGAAGCTTTAAGTGCTTTACAACATTTGACATTGCTTAAAAAAGAATATGAAAAACAAATCATATATAATGAAATGATTACAAAAATTAAAAACAAACACCACAAAAATAGAAACAGAAAACATGCTGTATATTTTTAATGTAAGGATACATTAGGTCATTATGACTGTATGTGTGTATATATATATATATATATATATATATATATATATATATATATATATATATATATATATATATATATATATGTTCTGTATGCTTCAATGTATTGCACAAAAGTGGCTAAGTTAAATGCACAAATCAATTTTGAAAAGTTTTTTTTTTTTAAATCTTGGGGGAATAAAGTTAAACAGCAATGAGAATTTTTGATGCCACCATGCAATTCTTTTTATCAATGATGTCCTTTTTTCAGCTTCTCACCTTATGGGAACAGAACAAGTATTTTGAAGATGACACCATCAAGGTAAGATTGGAATTCCTAAGATAATTTTGTTTGTTTATAGACATGTTTCTCACCACTGCTAGAGATAACATATATAAATTGTCATTTTGCACAGTAATATATACACACCCACCCAGCAGCAAACACTATAGTTTTGGATGTGTCACAATATGCAGTTAAACAACACTCAGCAACAAATTGTATGCATTTACACCTACCCAGCAGTGGACACTGTATCACCCACATAGCAGCAAATATTGTAGGTTTAGATCTGCCACATTATGCAAATAGACAGCCACTCACCCAGCAACATAACACTATATAGATCAAGATCTGACAGAGTATGAATATATACACCCATGCAGCAGCAGACATAGGTCCAGTTTTGCCACAATTTGCATATAAATACTCCCACAAAGAAGCACATACACATGCATGCATACATGCGTGCACACACACACACACACATTCACACACACACACAAAGACTCTCTGACCAAGCAGCCCAAAAATTTAAGTCTCTATCTGTCACAGTATGCATATTCACACCCACATAGCAGCAAACTTGTAGGTCCATATCTATAACAATATGTCTGTACACACCCACATAGCAGCAAACTTGTAGGTCCATATCTATAACAATATGTCTGTACACACCCACATAGCAGCAAACTTGTAGGTCCATATCTATAACAATATGTCTGTACACACCCACATAGCAGCAAACTTGTAGGTCCATATCTATAACAATATGTCTGTACACACCCACATTGCAGCAAACTTGTAGGTCCATATCTATAACAATATGTCTGTACACACCCACATAGCAGCAAACTTGTAGGTCCATATCTATAACAATATGTCTGTACACACCCACATAGCAGCAAACTTGTAGGTCCATATCTATAACAATATGTCTGTACACACCCACATTGCAGCAAGCTTGTAGGTCCATATCTATAACAATATGTCTGTACACACCCACATAGCAGCAGACTTGTAGGTCCATATCTATAACAATATGTCTGTACACACCCACATAGCAGCAGACTTGTAGGTCAATATCTATAATAATATGTCTGTACACACCCACTCAGCAGCAGACACTAAGCAGCAAGCAACAAACACTATAGACCCATATCTGCCACAGTATGAATATACACACCCACCAAGCAGCCAACTTGTAGGTCTGGATGTGCCACAGTATGCACGTACATACCAATTGAGCAGCAAAAATGTGGATATATGTGTCCACCCATTAGCAAGCACTATGTATATGCTCACCCAACCAGCACAGACACAATTTGCCCATGAAAAACCACCAATTTTTATAAATTCACTTATTTTTACCATAGGGGGGTTCAATATATATAGGGGATTTTTACAGTCTTGTCCTGTAGATAACACCATTAACAGTAGGATAAGCATTATGCAAGTGTAAAATGGTAGGCATACAAGCTTGCAAGAATTGTGAATTGACAATGCATGATTTTACCATGGAAATATTGGCCTGTTTGAATAGCTCATCAGGTGAGGAAATGATCTTGTAGTTATTATGGCAAAATCTACTCTAGAAACTGGTCACCTTGAGAATGTAAATTAAAATATTTGCTCAGTAAAAGTGTCATTCTTATTTGTCAGTGCCTTTCATACTGAGATAATTATGACCCATTTAGGTGATGAATTTCACACAGTCATAAGCTTTTACTGCTTTTTAAGAATTGTATTGTCAAGCAGATGTTGCTTTGATTTATATTCTTTTGGAATTGTTATGAACAATCTTGTCTGTTGTATCCTGCTAATTTATGATGGTGTCTTGAATACATTCACTTCAACTAATTTCCAAATGAGCAATTATGCTGAATCTGTAGTTTTGTCATTTTTTTTAAAAAATAGTTTGCTTTGGTTCTGTCTTCTATGAGTTCTTTTTGATGTGTTAAACACTGGAAAACTGATATAAGTTTTGTACAGGAATATTTTCTGTTTACTGCAGTATTTGTACAACTTCTGAAAAGTCTTTGATTTTGAGGGTTGCCATGAAAAGTCTGTGAATTTAAAGAGGATAATAATCTTGAAAAGTTCTTTAATTGTTTTTTTTTAAATTAAACTTTTTAAACTCTCCATTCTAGCTAAAAAGGAATATACATTATGTTGACATAAGCTGGATAATATTTTTCTAAATTTATGTCTTGTGACAGCATAAATGAAAAAAGGTCTTCAATTTGTATCATTTACTTTTTTGCACACAGTAGATGCATAAAAATCATTACAAAATTATGTGCTAGAATTATTTATATACAAAAGTTTTATTATTGAATTTTTTAAATTTTTTTTATATAATTTGAGTAAAAATTCAGAAGATCAGAATAGTTCATAATCAAAACATGAATTTAATCTTGATGGCCTTGTTTGGAGTCCTCTTTATTGATGAGTCCTTTATTTTTTGTACATGATCAAAAGGATAAAAAAAATTTCACCTCTTTTTCATACTTTGAAAAAAAAATTTCTTTTTTTGTATGAAATTTTTTTGAAATATAGTATTTATAATCTATTCAGCAACAAGGGTGACATTGTAATCATTGCTATTGATGAGATTCCATGTTAAAGTAATAGTTTCGTATTCCTTGTTAAATTCTTGTATCAGATTTTCTGTTAGTGTTCAGATTCAATGTTAAAATTTTGTTCTGTTCTGATTCCTTGTTAGAGTACTGTGTTCATATTCCATGTTAAAGTATTGCATTATGTGTCCATGTTAAAGCACTGTTCTGATTCCATGTTAAAGTACTATGTTCAGATTTCATGTTAGAGTTTTGTGTTACAATTCTATGTTAAAGTCTTGTGTTCAGATTTCATGTTAAAATCATGTGTTAAGGCTTTTGCCAGTCTGATAAGGGGATGATTAAAGGCAAGACATCACATTTTTGCAGAACCTTTTTGGGAATGGAATCTAGTTCTTAGAATCACCAGGTTACTCTCAGTTTTATATCTCTTTCTTGTATGAAGATTATTGCTCATGCAGGTATACATATTTAGACGCTAGAGATAAATAAGAGAAATAAATTTAGATATCCTTAAGAATAATTGCTTCGTGAAAAATGGGGGAATTCCATGAGACTTATTTAACATTAACAGGCACCATTTTGAAACTTTAGGGGTGAATTGGAACCAGAGGTAAAATAGATGTTGCTGGAAAACATTTGACTTGAATAAAATCAGATTACCACAAAATGATCTTAAAATTATTTGGCTTTGTGTTATGATGTAAAAAATTCTGCCAAGATTTACGTGAATTTCATGATTTCAGCATGCCTGAAACTTACAGTATCTGCAAACAGACCAGAGCTGCATTAAAATTCAACATAATGCATGGGAGTTTATAAACTCTAATTGTTATTGATTTGATAATTAACATGAAGTATGTGGCAGTTTGACTCTTTATCTACATCATTTAGTGAGAGGTGTGTTTTCTTTTGCCAGTTGGAGATAAATGATTCTGAGTTTATAAACACTAATTGTTTGTACTTGATAATGACTTTAAATATACCACATTTGGACTCCATCTACATCATTTAGTGAAAGGTGTTTTCAAACAGATACATTACCACATTTTGAAGACATGTGCAGGAAGTTGAATCTTAAATATTTGAAGGACATGGAAAGTTATTTTCTCCACCAGATTATATACTAAGTATGTAACAACATCTCATATCATTGTTTATGTTCAGAAGTGTATGCAAGTAAGATCCTATGTTTAATAAGATTTTGAACAAATACCCACACTGAACATAGAGAATCTTAAACTTGTTTAATCTAATTTATATTTACATAGGCCAACATCCAAATAAAAGCACTGATCTTACAAGTGGCAGTGTAGATTATCAAGTAATACATGTTCAGATTCTCATTGTCAGACATATTTTTGGTGAGCCCTTGTTAGTGGAAAAACAAGACCCTGCAATCACTTTTCTGCTGATGGTGGAGGTGGTGTCCACATTTTTTGTTATGGCTTTGATTAAGGTTTTTCATTTGCTCATATTTCCTACACCCCCACATTGGTTTTTTTATCCATGGGATAAATCAATGTAAGGTAGAATAACACATTCACTTACCCCCTTTGATCTTCTGACAAGGTTTATATTGAAGGTTAATTCCCTTAATGGATTTGTTCCTACTTAGGATGAATAACTATGCAGCAAAGACAGTTCATTCTGAGACAAACTCATTCTTTCTTTGTCTTAGGATTAAAGTCCTATTCTTAGAAAATTTGCATTTAAATATGGTTAAATGTTTTCATTTCTATATCTTTCCTAAGCCCTTGAAGAATTAATTGTTTTCTTTTCTTTATGTTTAAAAATGATTCATTTTGTGATACACTTACTCACCCCTTTGACCATAGGTCAAAGTAAGACGGGTTACATATAAGTGTTTTGAGGATGGCTTCAGTATGCAGAACTCAGGCCAACTTTTATTGATACCTTGGATAAATATATGGAAAGTTTTTTAATGCAATGTTAGATCAAAGAGCCCATAATTTTTCTCATAGTACATAATTCATTTCATGTACTTTTCAGAAATCAATCATGACTTCTACATGTCACATAGTCTTCTTCCAGGCAAATATGTAACTCTGAAGGTGAAAGAGGATGCAAATCTTGTAATAAAATGCTCATCCATTTTATTGTCAGACTTTGTCGCACATTAATTTATGTCTAATACCTAATGTAATCCGCCATTATTCAGTTCTTCTGGAACTTGTGTAACACTGTCTAGGCTTCCTTAAGGACACTTTGCTTGACCTAGCTGTCTGTAATTTTAAATGTACTATGAATTGAGATGAGGCTCATGCAGAACCTAGTCACAAACATTTTTACGGGGTTAAGGTCACAAAAGAGAAAATGACATTGCCCATGCCTTCTTCTAACCCTGATGAATAAGCACATAGTTAAATAACTGTCAAAATGAAGGTATTCCCATGCTTTTTAAAAATTAATTTCTGTTTGACTGTTGGTAACTCTGTTTCCATTTAAACCACTTGATAGAAAGTTACCAAACTTTGAACATCAGCTGTACAGTATATTACTATTTGCAGGGAGGGGTATTAGCTTTGGGGCTCATACTTCCTCAGATCTTTGATGAGGTCAAATGTCAGATATACAGAAACTGCAATTACATTTTGAACATTTTTTGGGCTGATGAGACCCAATAACCCAGACTATTTTAAAAGTTTAAAAAGTAAAAGGAATGTTTTGCAGTTATTGCAGACAATTTTCCAAACAGGCACCAAGTTGAAAATTGAGCTAGCATATATGTCAGAGGAAATGACAGGTTAAAGACTTAATCTAGCAATTCTCTTGACAGTTTTTTGGACCTCTGGATGTGACATAAGCTGACATAAGCAAATGTGACATAAGCTGATGATTAAGAAAAATTGAAGAAAGAAATGTGTTTTACATTATTTCTTGCTATTTTTTTTTCCTTGGGATTAAAATGGGAACATCTCATTAAATCCATGCAAGAGACTGAAATTTCAGAACAAGTGAGAATGTTGGTAGGACAAATGAATTTTTTGAATTAAGTGGTCCTGGACTAGTAGTTGAAAAAAAAAATATCAGTTCTGATTTTTGACCAAGTTCTAAACATGAAATCATAGGCTTAGGCCGTATAATATACTTAAGGAGTTGTAAGTTGCACCCTTTTAGTTATGTGGACTTGCCATGGCATGTCATGGAAACAGCTCTAGTGGTTAAAAATTAGCTATTCTTTAGGATATTAAAAAGAAAAGAAAATATAATGAGGGAAGGCAATTTCATCCTAAAAGTAAGAAAGTTTTCTGAAACTCTGGTGGCCTAGTGGTTAGAGTGTCTGCCTCAGATGTGGGAGGTTGTGTGTTTGAACCTCAGCTGAGTCATACCAAAGACTTTTAAAAATGGTACTAACAGCTGCCTTGCAAGGCACTAAGCATTAAGAACTTAAGTGTTAGGAATTGTTCGCCTGGTGTCAGGATAATGTGACATGGTGGTACATGATGCTACATATATGTGGCATCATGCCCAAGTGCTGGAAATCACTATAAACTGTTACACTAAAACATTGTAGTGATAATACTTAATTTTTTTTAAAGCTATGTTTAAAATCCAAATCATACACACACACACTGAAACTTCTTGTTTGCTTTTGTAAGGGTAATAAGTTGCCCATTCTGTAGTTAGTGGATATTGTTGATCACTCCAGTTTCCTCCATGGAGAATCACACCCCAATTTGCTAAGAAAATTGAAGATCAGGTATTAAGTTTAACTTCAGTACAGTGTGTTCTTTAGGCTGCATGCTTACACAAAAATTGGATAAGAACACATAATTATTTGCAATGCATCATCAAAGGTGAACAGAAATAACCATCTGTATTTTATTTGCAAACTTGGGCTCTCTGTCACATTTAATAGGCATGTCTAATATATCATTAAGATGCTTTATTTCATCACTAGAGCATCATGGCAAGCTTGTCATTGATGAAGATTGCAATGTTCTTCATTAGAACTCTAATCATAATGAATGAAAAAAACTATTTTTATGTGGAATACTTAATGGAAGATAATACTGTAATGTCTAATGCTCTGATACAAATGCAGGTACTGTGTATTTAGAGACCATTGGAAATGATTAAATTGAAATTAATAATGATTACAATGAGGCTGTTGCCTGAGCACCTGATACTAAGGGTGATAAGGCTGCTGACAATTAATAAAAAAATGCACAAGGAAATAGAGTAATTAGACAGCTAATGAAACTAAGTAACAGATTGCCTGAAAACTGACCATGGTGAAAAATATCATTTAAAAAGAACAAAACAATTTGTACAAGTGGCCAGCAGTTCAAAGAAAAATACCAACAATTGAGTTATGGGGAAGCATTATGTTAATATAACTATTATTTTTTACAATGAAAAAAATATCATTTCACACTGTATTTATATGAAATAATATTTTGAAATTACTGCAGTAATTTGGTGGCAATGAATTATCTATACAAGATCAATAATAGGAAATTAGGTAATGTCTCCATTTGCTTACAAGCAGATCCAGTTGTAAACTGCATAGACCCAGACCTACTGTTAAGTAATATGCTGGCAGATCTGGGTATATGCAGTTAGGACTAAAAGGTAGGACAAATAACATTTACTCTGATTTGCTATTGCAACAGCAGACCTGGGTCAGCAATTGGACCCAACTTGTATGTATGTATGTTAGATCTGTAATGTAGAAGACTGCTTTAACTCTCAAAGGTCTACAGATTTTTAGCCTGTACATATATCTCTATCATACATGTATCACGTGCATCAAAAAATTCAGTCAAGGTGAATTATACTACCTGTATGTACTGTATACAGGTTTACTTGTGTCACTTACATCCTACATTAATTACAAAGCTGGCAATGTTTGTTCCTGATCTTAAACTATTTGGAACATTTTACTTATTTACATAAATCGTCATTCACATACATTAATTCATTTACTTGCCTCAATTAGTTTTCTTAGCTTTCAGGGAACATAAAACATAAATCATCATGTATTAGAAGTTTTTTAAAATACTGAGATGTTATTGTTTGAGTAAAATGCCACTTTTCAGCACAATATAGGCTATACATGCAGGCTGTTATAATTGGTGGAAGAAGAATGGGGTAAACCCTGGTGAGAAGGCTATACATGCTGGCTGTTATAACTGGTGGAGGAAGAACTGGGGAAAACCCTAGTAAGAACCACCAACCCATTGGGAGCTACTGTCAAGCTTTCTCACACACCCAAATTTCCTAAGCCAGAGACTTGAATCCACCCAAACAGAGGTGATGTGGCATTGATTGGTAAAGGCATACACATTAAACCCACAACCATGGGGAGGGGGGCATAGAGATTACATATTGTAATGACTTTTCATGTTGTTATAGCATCAGGTATACTTCATTGCTTTATCATAACTATTGATCTCCAAGAATGCATTTTATTTGTTCGCTTCTGTGTGCATGTGTTTTTAGATAATGTCTTCATGTCTGTGTCATTTTTTATGGGTTTTTGTATATGTGTGAGAGAGAGAAGACAGCTTGCAAAGTTCACAGTGGTTATCGTTTTTATGGTAATTCAGTATGTGTATATGTGTGTTTATGTGAGTGAGAGAGACAGACAGACAGCATGCAAAATACTCAATGATTAGGTGTGTGTGATTCTTGGGAGATAGGTTCATTGTATGTACTGTACTTAGCAGACTGCAACACATTTAGATAGACTTCTTGATTGACATTTGACATGTTTTCTTAAACAGCTAATAATGTCAGATGGGTTTTGAAGCTTTTCATTATGATACACAATTCAAGGAATTGTTTTTACTAATATGACAAATTTATTACAAGAGTGATATGTAAGGCAATTAATCTTCTATACCTGATTGGAATATCAATTTTCAAGAAGTTCACCCATTCCAGAGAAAGTAAATTTGAATATGCTATCTGCACAAAGCAAGCACACTTGCGACTTATGTGAAATTAGAAAGACTTACATAGTCTTACAAAGGGTCCCTCTTCGAAGAAAAAGTTGATTGAAAACTGCAGCTGAAAAAGAACCAAAGCTGTGCATGAAAGTCACCAAGTTTAGAAGAAATAGCAATATACTGGGGAGACTTTTGATAGCAAGGGTTTGTCAAAAAAGGAGAACAAAGATACTCCTTGAAATGCATTATTAAAATAAATTATGAAATTTTATTCCAAGAGAAGAAACCAAAATATGTTGACAGGCACTGTGCTGGTGAAACAATGAAATCAGATTGAAAGTTGAATGATCAAAAAAAAATCTCTTAGTCGTATTTTAAATGGAGCTAGTTAAGTGGGAATACTTTTTTAAGTTACATCCCTGAAATAGATCTGACAGCAGTGGTAGTTTTATAAAGGGCCAGAACTGTGTTATAATGGTCTACAACTGTTAAAAATAAGGGAAAATTGACAAAACCCTCATATAGCACAGCATTATTTGATGACAAAGGAAATGAATGTTCTGATAAACACCAAACTTTAACAAATGTTTCCTGTCTCTTCAAGAGTCTTTATAGATGGAGGACAGTCAAACTAAGAGGCAAAAAAAGATGGACAAATGATTTTATGGCCAAGGTCATTAAGGAAGGCTAAAACATGTGGAGATGGCAAACCCTAGTTATGATTACTGGACTTGCTGCATATTTTACTTGGGCATCTGGTGCTTGAGTGGTCTAAAGCATTCAACTTTACAGATCACGACCAGCTCTCCTCTCAGCATCAGTTTGAGTCTCTGGCTTGGCTTATGTGGGTACATGAGAAAACTTGCCAGAAGCTTCATGTGGGTTGGTGGTTCTGCCCAGAGTTATTCCATGTTTTTCCTCCACTAATTATACTGGCTAGCTTGTATACCCTGTCATGTGCTGAGAAATTGCATTAATCCCAAAACAACAACAACAATAACAAGAGCAATATTTAAGTTACAGTCTATCTTAGTAACCAGTAGTTCCTTGGATATTTTAAATAGATGCATTAGTTTTAAAAAAAATTCTTATTATGATGGGGTATAGTAGTAGACCACTGATATTGTTGTTGTTGGGCTTAACGCCATTTTTCAGCACATGATATGGCAGCCAGTATTAATGGTGGAGGAAGAAACCGGAAAATCACCAGAAAGAACCACCGACCCACGAGAAGCTACTGGTAAACTTTCTCACATATCCACATGCGATGAATCCTAGACTCAAACCCACGAAGACAGAGGTGAGATGGCAGTGATCTGTAACTGCTTTAGACCACTAAGTCCCTTAGTAGGCAACTGACAGCAATGTAAAAAAAAAAAAATTTGCAGGTCAGAAGCAGAAGCTCTACTGGTAAGTATGAGACAGCAGGTTGAACACTAAAGTCCACAGAACAAAAGGTTGAACACTAAAGTCCACAGAACAACACTAAAGTCCACAGAACAAAAGGTTGAACACTAAAGTCCACAGAACAAAAGGTTGAACACTAAAGTCCACAGAACAAAAGGTTGAACACTAAAGTCCATAGAACAAAAGGTTGAACACTAAAGTCCATAGAACAAAAGGTTGAACACTAAAGTCCACAGAACAAAAGGTTGAACACTAAAGTCCACAGAACAAAAGGTTGAACACTAAAGTCCACAGAACTAATCAGAGCAATTCATGGACCAGTTTCTGCAAGATGAATCTACATTAAAGTTGAAGCTGCCATCAACAGTGTGAAAAAGAATTTCCTCTTTTTTCAGATAATGTTGGTTTTTATAAAGTCCATGGGGGAAGTTTCACTGAATGCACAGTGTCATGTGCCCACCATAAGACAATTGTGTTCATCTGTAACCAGTTTTGTTCTGTTACATGACTTAAATTGTCTGCCATTTGCAGTTGTCATACTTTGTGTATCACTTGCTCTTCAGGTAAGGAGGAACCCTGTAGATTTTGTGGCACAAAGGTCAGTGTTCCTTTGACTGAAAGAGGAAAATAAAGTTTTCACATCATAACCCATGGTCGATATCACTGGCTGTTACTAAGCTTTGTTGATGACTTGCACTTAGAGTAAGGAGAAACTGTGTTAATTTTGGAGTTAAAGGGTTATAGGTTGAGGTTACTGAAAAAGAAAATATTCTTTTGTACAATAACATTAGTTCTGTGTTACAAATCAGGACTGAATTTTATGGATAGCTTCCACTTGTGATAAGGAAGAGCCATTCTGATGTTTGGGTCAAAAAGTCAAAGGTCAAGGTAAGTGCAAAAAAAATGGTTTTTGCACACAAATTTCATTTACCAACTATGTACCTTCACCAATGCTTATGGATGAATTGCATATTTGTTAAACACATTGATTTTGAGTCAGAAGGTGAAAGTCAATATCACTTTGAAAAATGAAACATGTTTTACGTAATAACTTTAGTAATTACCTTGACCAAAGTTCTTGGATGACTTGTATTTCAGGTGTGGAATAGGCCTATTCAGTATGGGTCAGAGGTCAGTTGCAGTATTGCTTTTTAAAAATTTGGCAAAGTACCTTTGTCCACTTAGGGTTATACACAATCCTTGAGATTCAGGGATCTAAAGATTGACTAATTTCCTTTTGAGTTACACAAACCTTATGACTGCAGTATTTATGTATGTAGTTTGGCCCATATATAAGCCCATGTGCATTATCTCAATGAAGACAAAATCTGGAACAAAATTGCAAAATATAATTTTGGAAAACTAATGTTCTAAAGTATTTGTAATAGAAGAAACCATTCCATAATATTAGGTGGGCATTAAACAGACTGCATCTTGGTGGCTTTTAGCAACAAGAGACAGATGCTGTCATGGACTTATTCCAAAATCCAATAAGTAGAATGTTTACCAAATTTCACAGGAAGATGCTAATCTGTCACCAGATATTTCCTTTTCATTATTCAGGATCAGAATTTTTAAAACCATTCAAAGTCTCATTGAAATTTGGTTCATTTATATAGATAAGTAGTTTATATTTTTTTTTGCTGGGGACTTCTTCAGTTTCATTGTTTTTAACCTCTTCATCCATTTTGCCTATTGTCACTATCATTTACACTTTCATTTTCAGAGCTAAACCTCAAAATCATTCATTGTATCTCAGTAAACTTTATACACATATTAGACTATAGTACTTAAGATGTGCCATTTACTTGTACAAAATTATGTTTTAATATTTTTGCATTATTGTCCTTCATACTGTTTATTTATTGACACTTTTGTTTTATTGGATCAAAAGTTCAAAACCTTTCACTGTGTGTGTGTATGTGTATATAATCATCTGGTGTTTATGGTTTGACAGAGGATAACTGATGGGACTACATCAAGATGAACTATGATAGAAAAAAGTTGTGAAGCAAAACATTTCATTGAAGTATTTGCTATCAATCAACAGCTGGTGTAAACTTTGAAACTTAAATGTACCTCATCTGCCATTAAAAATCAACAGTTGCAGACAGATTGGGAAATTATATTTTTGTTTTATTTTGGAATTTTATGTAACAGCAACATGATACTGAGGCAAGTAGAGCAGTTCTGTGGCCGAGGACACGTTATAATAGTACTTTGTATCCAGATCTGTAATACAGGGGGAAATAACTTTAGCTTTAAATGTCTGCATGGCAGTAAACATTTTTTATTTATGAAACATTACCTTAAAACCATTAAAACTCTTTCAACCAAACTCAGTGCTATTTGGTACTTAGAATTATAGGCATTGAGTATTTTTTATGTTAGTTTGAAAAAAAAAATAGTCACATCAGTATGCTGATGTATATATTGAGAGTGCTAAATTAGATGTTTACATGAGTGTGGGTGTGGTTGAATGTGGATGCCATGTACTTTCATTAAGTGATTACATAAATGGGTCCAGTGTATATGGACCTAACTGTAGTTTCATTAGGTCATTACATTAGTGTGGGTCCAGGTAGATATGGACTTTAATTAGGTTATAACAAGAGTGGGGATATGGACATAATGTCTTTTAATTAAGGAGTTTGCATAAGTGTGGGTTTGGGTGGAGATGTCATCCCTAGGTGACTTATCCCTTCATGTTGAAAAAGAACATGTTACCAGCTTGTGTGTAATGAGTTCATCTTGTCCAAATTTTATGTCATGCTCCACCTTTGCTCTGTCTAAATATTTAATAAAGAAACAGTATATTTAATGTAATTTGTGATTGTTACACCTTTGTTTAATGATAAATTACATGATAAACAAGACTTGTTGACAGATTCATTACTTTTTGGGTAATGATATGAATCTGTAGGAAGGAAAATAAAAGAAGTTGTACAGATTTGACAGTAATAAGACAAATGAGGTGCATGGTAGGTGCACTAATTCCATAAAAAAAATGTCACAAGAGCATAGGTTTTGCTGCTGCAAATTGCTGTGGAAAAAAATCAGTTTATATTGATGGCTTCTTTTTCTTCTTTGTCAACATCATGAAGATCAGCATGACGGAGATGAAGTTATCAGTCGGAGATGAAGTTATCAGTCTCGTAATAATTATCTAAAGTAACTTTTGGTTATTATTGTTTTATGTTCACACTTAATAGTTCTGTGCCTATTAAAGCTTGGTATATGGATGCATCTAACTCCAAGTAAATGAACCATACCAGAACTAAGACACTAATTTAATTTTCAGACTTAAGTGGATTTTTATTTTCTTTTAGCCATTATTTCACCTACACTCATGGAAACTGTTAGTTAAATGAATTTCAGGAAGATAACTCGACAATATCAAAATATCTCTAGCTGTTCAATAGTTACACTTTCAATATTGTTGATCCTATTTCATCTGCACTGATATATATTAACATATAGATGCATCTCAGGGAAAGTAACTCATTGATATCAAAAGCTGGTCACTGTGACCCATTTTTTATGCTCGAGTGACTATGTATTTTCAGTTATTTTATCATTTTGATGCTTCAAAATATAAATACCCTTTACATCTCTGATCAGGTTGTCACATAATTGTTTTTCATGGCTATATCAAAATAAACAGATGTGAAAGACAAAAGATGATAATTAAAGAAAATGGTTTGTAACCATCAAAGTCTAGGAGACATTTTATTTTATAATCATCTCTTTTTTGTGTTCAAAATTGACAGTATTGGAAATAGCCGGAAGTAAGTTTCGTTGTGCAAATAAAAGATAAAAGAATCAGTTAAGCATTGAAATGCAGTATTTATAAACTGCAGCATGTTAATTAACAAAATTTATTCCTTCCATCACTGTTTATGCCACTCATATTGTTTAAATATTTAGAGGAAATAATTGTTATATATGCTCTCTCCCAGCCTTTCCTTTTCCAATAATATTTATTTCTTTTCATTTTTTAAGAAAAAGTTTAATGTGTGTGTGTGTGTGTGTGTGTGTGTGTGTGTGTGTGTGTGTGTGTGTGTGTGTGTGTGTACTGTCAAAATGAAATGTTATATCAACATGAAGTTTTCAGCTGTAGACTTCTTATGATACTTAGTTGGTACTAAATGAAAATGGTGTCAGTTGTACAGCTAATATGGCTGCTATGACAGTCTTAGAAAAATCTTGTTACTGATACTCATGAATGGATCTTTATGACATGTGGTATTCACCAAAAGACTTTTAATGATATCCACTCTGCCCTACATGAAAATGGTGCCAAATGGTTTCAACACTCAACAGTCTTGAATTCATGGAAAAAAGATTTGCCCAGTAGAGTGTCAGTCTTTTTGAGGTACTCTTATTTTTGCATGCCTGTCCAAAGGAGAACATTTTATGTTATAATTTGGTTTGATGCTTTATGGCACAGTAACACAAGTAGGTTATTTAGTGCCAAGGCATTTGGAGTAAAATGCCTTGTCCAAGGTCACACCTTAGTAGCTTACCCAAGTTGGTCCAGTGGTAGGCATCATTTTGTTTGATGAGATCCATCTACTACTTTTGTTTATTTTCCACACAACAAATTTAGTTGTCCATTATCAATTGATAGAACTTTTTGTTAATGGTTTGCAATGGGGGTTATAAGGAACCCTATTGATTTCAGGCTTAAAAGGTCAAAGATCAAGGTCACTGACTGAAATGATTTCCTCAGTAATCTAATTTCCCACACATCTACAGCAATTAAATGTGGATGAAATTCATATTAAATAAAGGAATAACTCTGTTGTTTTGATGTTAAAAGGTCAAAAATCAATGCCACTGTGATTTAAAGAAGAAAAAATGCTGTTATTCAATGACTTAGTTCTCTTTCATTTCTGTTTGCCAAACATTTTGGATGGCCTGCACATAATGTAATGAAGAATGCTATTTATTTTAGAGTCAGAATGGGTTTAGATTAGTTTAGTTTTACATCACACATCTGGCCCATGCTTTGTGGATGGCTTGTATATGGGTAAGGAAGAAACATTTTGATTTCAAGTTCAAAAGTTAAAATTTCAGGGTCATTCTGACTGAAAGATGAAAATTAGTCCCAGCACAAAAAAATGTAATGTGATAAACATTGAGGACTATGAATGTGCTATTGTTGACATAGTAACTGTGTATATTGTTTGTCTTTCGAGTTAATCTATATTGCTGTGGGTGAGAAAGGTCATTGTCTATCAAACCAGCAAGAGAGAATCGTTTGCAGGATTCAGTTGATAGTGTTCAAGACTTGTGATGTTAAGTGATTACATCAAAATAACAAAGCTGTCTTCTATTCAAGTTAGTTGATTTGGGTTACACACTTCGATTATAGAGTAAATCCCTGTATGTGATCTTTGAATGAAGCAGTTGACTTTTGTCTCGAGAGTAAATGATTCCATTTCGGGATGAGATAATTGTTTCTTTTTTTCATTAATTGTTAGATATGCAATGACATGTATAGATTTTTCATATTTTCCCACAGCTCAGTCAAAACCGTCTTTACATTCGATATTAAAACTGAGTACTAATAATTTTAACACCTACAACCTTAATAACAATGGATGAACCTCCAACAAAAAAGAGACTAATTTTAAGGCTGGAGAAAATACTTATTGTAACTGAAAGAAATGAAAAAGAGCAGACCACTCGCAAGAAAAGCGGTTTAAGCATTGGTAAAAAAAAATTAGGTTGTTATAAATATGATTTCATGTTTAAGGATAGAAGTATATCATTATTGTTATATAATTTTGTGTTTAGATGAATGCATACAATATTTTAGCAAGAACTATTACTAAAGATTAAAATATATGTACAGTGATTGGTTATTTTTCTTGAAATTTTTCTGAAACTGGACCATGGAAACTTTTTGTACAAACCTGCTATGAGAGACCACCTGTCTCAAGAGACCCCCTTTTTTTTTTGGCAGAAGGGTCGATCTTTCATAACAGGTTTTACTGTAGTGGTATGTTGGAAGAACTGAGATAACTGATCAGGTTACAATAACAAGAGACTTCTAATTTAAGTCTAATATAACTCTAGCTAATAAAGAAAGAGATTTTACATAATCTACATGATGAAGGTAATAATTACTGTGGTTGTGTGATTAACACAGATTTACTGGTTACATTTTTATTACCTAAATTATACTGTTAATCCATATGTAGCCAGTATTACAACTTGGCTAATGTAGGTATTTGAGAAAGCCTGCTGTAGCTTCTAATGGGTCAATGCTTCTCTCCAGGGTTATCCCTGGGTTCTTCCATTACCATTTATACTGGCCACCATGTATAGCCTATCTTGTGTTGGAAAATGGAATTAAACCCTATAACAACATAACAACCAGTGTTACAGTATGGTAATATTGACTGGATAAGGGAATGGTGGATCACTGCCATAAGCTCAGAGCTGAACAATACAGTACCATAGATATTCACTGATGAGTCAGGTCAAACTGCAGAAAGTGAACATCCCTTAATTATGTCAACAATTTTTAGGCAACTTTTGCCCCTTCCCCACCATCAATAACTGTCAAACTTTCATTAACCCGCATAATTAAATTAAAATTTTTTTACCCCCCCCTTTACAAACTATTTTATTCGGCTGGCTTTTATACTAAAAATAGAATTATGGAAATTTAAAGGTCTACAAATAAATTTTAATACATTTTTTTTACTTGTTTAACAGATTTCAAATTGACTATAACACTTTAAATTCATGAAAAAAAATTGAGACTTTATATTCCTATTTTCCTATTGTTTGATTTATTAAATTTATTGTAAACAACAACATTGTCGTCAATTTATCTTGAACTCCCCCATGTCAACAATTGTCAAACTTCAAACCCCCTCCTCCCATATTGTACACATAATTAATGGATAACCCCAAAACAAGCATTGTGTGATCTGCTATAGCCCAATGCACCTGCAGATCAGGGTCTGTATTGATGTTTTACTCATTACTCCTAACAAACTGCTCAGACCAAGATCTGCTGGTGCTTTATGCGAGAACATATCTAGGACTGTGCAGTTTTTAGTTTGACTTGTCTTATAATCATTTATGTATGTTATATATGGGGGAGAGAAGGGATGGGGAGGGGAGAGGAAGGGAGGGAAGGGGAGGGAGGTTAACAAGTACTCCTTACAATGAAGTCAGTATCATTTTCACATGAAACAATGCCTTTGGTTGCTCTGTTCATAAACCAAAGATAATTCTGACATCATTGGGTTAAAGAGCATTAATCTGCTTTTAGCAGTTGACCATATCCCCTATTTAAATGGCCAATTATTGTATCCAGTAGAAAGATTTGTTTTCTGTGAATGGATGAAGAGGGGATGTAATTGGTAGTCATTTGCATGCCATTTGTATTAGTGTGTAACTTGAGCATTTTGGGTAATAACTAGATTAAATACAGTCTGCTAGCAAAGCAAAAGAATTTATCCTGATGACTGTAATTAAGAGATGGACAATAGTAGGAAGGAGGTGGTATAAAGAATTGTATGTTTGACATGACCAGGGTACACATACCTCATCCCACACCTAGTACATGTATACTGGAATGTATGCCATAGAATGCATCTCTTTTATGGCTCATCCCACACCTAGTATCTGTATTCTGGAGCCAGTATGCCTTGGTGAGCATCACTTTATATTCACAGTTACCTGGAGAAAGAATGTGGTTTATGGGATAGATGTCAATCAGTGTAGACCGTGGGCAAGAACAGTGTCCCAAAAGAAGACTACATTTACATGTTTTTAATAGGCAATCAGCTGCAAGTACCATAGTTACCCAGATCTTTGGTGACAATATGCTGGCGGGTCATGTTCTATACAACATGCTAGATATATGAACTAGACCAAACAACACAACATAATGTGACAGTAGGTCTGGGTCTAGGCTCTTTACATTTCTTTGAGTGTTTACACAAGCAAATACATTTGCTAATGGTTTGCTAATGGTAATTAGGATTTTCTGGTGCAGGTGTATATGACACTGCAGTAATTTAAGTTCCTTTCAGCACACATTCAGAATGCATGTTGTATGAGCCATTTAAGCATTTGTAATGGTCAGACTTTTGGAAGTTAATGCAAAGAAGTTGTTGTTTCAGGTTTAACACCATTTCTTAGTGCAAGATAAGCTAGATGTAGTAGCAAGTATAACTGGTTAAGGGAAAAAAACAGGAAAATCCCCATTAAGAACCACTGACCCATGGGAAGTTACTGGTAGCTTTTGCACACACCCACAATGACTGATCCCAAGACTTGAACCCACATTGACAGTGGTGAAACAGCAGTGATTGGTAAAGGGAGTGCATAGAGTACTTGACCAACTGAGGCCCTAGTGCAAAGAAGTAAAGGTAGCTTAAGTCAGACTGGAACTGTAGCTTCTTTAAATAAAAAGACAGAAGAGCTGAACAAATGTAGAAAGACTTGTAAAAGTTCCTTCTGATGTTGTTTTGGTTTTTCATCAGATATAATAATTTAACTGATCTGGAAACCAATTTAGTTTGATTGTTTAAAATTTATTATATCCTTATTTTATTGTCTTGCTTATAAAACATAGTGAGACATTATTTATAACTTTTCCAGCAGCATAGTGAAACTTTTCCAATAGGTATTGTCAAAATGGAAGTGTTTCATTGTAATGTTTTACAAGTCAGATATTGGATAGATGTATTACAACATGGGTCATGTATGAAAGATAGTTCCAGATAATCCTTGTCTAATTTTATTGTTATCTTTGCAAATCAGTTCTGATTGCACATCTCATTTTAAGGAAAAGTAGGGGGGGGGGATAAATTGGGCAAGTACCCTCCTTCGTCTTCCATGCATTTATCTTTCATTTCTGCACAATGACTCCATTGATTATTATTGGATTTGAACCAAAGTTTGATCACACCTTGATGGAGTTCATCTGTTGGCCCTTGTCATCATTTATCATTTGATTGTCAATCTGGACTTGTTTCTGAACAAATCCCACAATTTCATTCTATTTCAACCAAATTTGCTCTGCAGTTTGATATTGATCAGGCTGAGTTTGATTGTCAGCATTCTGTCACATCATTAAGTTGAGTTAATACCCTTGATTGACAAATCCACACTTAAATTTCCACACAATAAATCCCTAAATTTTTATTTAATATTAGATTTCAATCAAATTTTTTATGCAGCTTGACATAGACAAGTTTGACTAAATTTGAATTTTAATGTTGGTATTCAATATCAATTGTTGGTGGAACACTTGATTGTCATAAAACTCAGCCACTTTTGTTTCCATGCATTATCTCCCTTGATTACTCCGAGATTTTGGACAAATTTTATTGACAGCTTCAAATTCACAAGGACAGCAAAAGGTGGGTAATATCAGTATCTGGAATATGCTTGTTACAAATAGAATTAAGTTCTACAAGCCTACCCTAACAACATGTACCCAGATCTGCAGTTGCATTATGCTAGGGCTGATCTTTGTTGTTTGCAATTGGACTTGACTTATAAGCTAGTACAGAGAAAGGATTAACATTCAGATAAATAAAATTTTGACCTACATAGGTCATTTGGTTTGTTGCCTCTCCATCATTAGCAAATTTGAGAATTAGGTCTCTTTTTTATCACAGACAGCAGCATCAAAAGTTACCCTCTGTACTCACTTTTAAGTTGACTCAAGCTGTAAACAACAAAAATCATGATCTGTTGTAACGTGTTGCACCTGCAGATCAGGGTTTATGTTGTTTGTTCTTCTGATTAGTCTGAACAAATTGCACAGACCAGATCTGCTGGCACATTATGTGCCTGCAGATCTGGGTCAATACAGTTTGCAATTATACTCTACTTGTAGGCAAGCATATATGGTAAGATTCTTTTATATTTTCTTTGTCAGATACAGATTGGGTACCACCAAGCAGTCTGGATGTGTGACATTGCCTTCCATGGAACCCATTTTGTTCTGTCTTCAGGGTTAATACAAAATCTCTTTCAATCTTAGCTACATTAATTCATTCTGTGTCTTTTTGTATGGTCTCACAGCTAGGACAAGCACTTAATACCTTGAGCAAATTACAGCCCCAACAATCTGGCTTGATAATAAACATTGTCTAACATCTGTCAATGAAGAAAGTTATATGTTACATGGAACATGATACACTAAATAATAAATATCATTTTTGTTGGATTTCTCTCAGACACCACTGTACCCTATATCAATGAGAAGTCATATGTTAAAAGTTTGAACTGAATGACCTATGATTTATCATTGGCACAATAGCATAGCTGTTAAAGCATAGCTGTTAATGTCAGTCACATTTGATCACAGTATCTGTAATTCAACATGTACTTTATTTCAGTTCCATAGCTGTAGTGAGCTTGTCAAAACTTTTATTCTGATGCTGTCAACTTAAGATTCTTGTTTTTTTAATTATCTGCTAATTAAAAGAGCAGAACTGAATGTTTTGAATAAATCATCTCTTTGACAGACAGGTGGAATGCAGTAATATAGATTTATGCATAACATTATTATTGGGGCCAGGGATAAAAGAGAAAGCATACAACTGTATGATGTTGACTATTGTTAATGTAAATGGAAAGAACAGGCTTTGGGAATTATGGGTAGGATGTTTTATGCATACTGTTCTACCAAGAATCATAAAACTTGATGATGGGATTCAGTTTAATAAGCATTGCACCCTTATTTAAAAAAAAGCTTATGTGACCTATATTTCAGTTTCCAATGATCATCCTACCAAACTCAGAAAACTCTTTCTTGCCATTGCAGTGGGTAGTGGAAATAAATATGTTTATTCATTGGTATATCATAGATGATGATGGGTTACCCATAACAGGTTAAATGTGTATTGTGCATAAGAATAAGTATAGGAATTAAATAAGTGTTTTGAATGCTGCACAGACTTCTGTGTCAAGATGTAGTGACTATAATCAAGGAAACACTACATATGCTAGTACTGTTGGTTGTCAGCCCATGGTTACCAAAATCTGAGTTACACCCAGTACAATTTGCCCTCATCTTGGATGCGGGAAGTTGTGGATTTGATCCCCGGTCGAGTCATACCAAAGACTTACAAAAATGGTACTAACAGCTGCCTTGCTTGATGCTCAGCATTAAGAGGTTAGTGTTAGGAATGGTCAGCCTGGTGTCAGGATAATATGACAGGGTGGGACATCATGCTATATGTCTGTTGCATGATGCCTTAGTTCTAGACATCATTATAAACTATCACAATGCAGACATTGTAGCCCTATGATTGAAAAATTGTTAAAGCTACATTAAAAATCATAATCACATCACATCACAATTTGCCCTCTGTGGGTCAACAGTGATCAAATGGCTTTTGTAGCAGAATATTAGAACAATACTTTTAGTATCTCTTGTCACTATGGATACAAAATATAAGTAGTATATATAATTGACAGTAGTGGACCATAAGGAACAAGCATAATAATACTTGATAAAATGAAATCAGCATTTACAAGGGTGGGAGATGGGCCATCTCTTGTTAACTCTTGTAAATAAACAAGTTCATAGTCAGCACAGTGACACTGATTTCAAGGTCATTGTACTTGACATAGGTTTTATCAATGGTGACATGTAAATATGAAAAGTAGTTGTTGTAGGGTTTATCACTATTTTTCTGTATCATTGGTGAAGGAAGAACCCTGGGAAAACCCCTGAAATAAAACCACCAACCCATGCAAAGTGTGAATGGACTAGTATCAAATGCTGTTAATAGATAAATCAGAATGATATCTTGAATGATGCCAGTTCATTAACTTGTTATTTATTAAAATTTTGCCTGTGGACATATCTTGACTCTGTGATGCATGGGTGACCTATCATTTCTGAGAGGATTAAGGTCCAAGCCCATAAAACATTTATATTTTGTACTTATCCTGAGATTGTGTTAACTCTAGCACAGATAATAATATTTTTTGTTATTATATTTAATACAAGTGTTTCTCAAGAATATTTAAGGTAATCTCTGTATAAGAAATTAAAAAAAAGGAGAAAAGAAAAAGGGCTTCTCATGTATTTATTTGAATTATTTTTCTATATTGGAACATTAGCCCATTCATTGACTGTTACTGGTTGATTGCTTGACATTCACATAATTGTAAGAGCATTAGTTGGACTTCAACCAGGGTTTGTTTCCATCTTTACATTAATGAGAACTTGAATGCAATTGATTTCCTGCATTTTATGGCTTCATTTACCGACAGTATTTCTCCAATGATTGCATTTTCTTCTCATTTTAATTTCTGCAGCATCACTTTATTAATTATAGAATCTTGTGTTAACAGCAGCTTCTATTGTTACCTTGAATGAGCTTCTGATTTATTCTTCTCCTCAACTTTAGTTTTTGCTGTATCACTGTATTGTTTCCATGAAATTTGAATTATTATACCCTTTATATGAATGAGTCCTCTGAGTCCTGAGAATTTCCAGATTTCCATATCCTGGTTTAGAGAAGCTATGTCCCCTGATTTTTCATCCCCATCCCACACTATTTTTTCACAGTATAAATTTACCAATAAGTGGTGCAGATTTATGAGATCTTGAATGAGTTCACTTTCAGCATCTACATTAAATTGAGTTCATTGTAAGTAGATAAATATCATTCATTGATGGAGTGGTAACCCATATCGTCAAACTTTGCTTTATACACCAATGCAGTACCCATAATAACTAGATTTCAAGTGAATTTATTGTACAGCTTTTTTTGGTATGATTTCTTTGCATGAATTTGACACGTAAAGTCATCTGATTTCATTTTTTAGCCCAGTCTTTGTAATGCTCAATACATCCCTCCATACATCTGCATTTGTTGGTACTCTGCAGACCCTATTGTTTGCATGATTTTGTTCAAACTTGGGATATATACATTTATCATCAAGCTCTTCCGACATGTTTGTCATTGGACATCAGACAGGCAACCTTTTCATCTTGGAAAATCTAGACCTCATATGACGTCTTTTAGTGAAAACTAGATGATGATATGACCATTATATTCAATAGAAGTAGCTATAACAAGATTTTCAAGATGGTGGCTGTGGCAGAAATAAATTGGATGTTTGAGAAGTACCATTTTTGTTTAGGACTAACTAGACCATTCGATGAAGGTGTAAAGTTCTACTGTAGATTTCCAAGCAGTTTATGGGTAGTAGTTATAAAAACCTTGAACAACCAGATACATGGATGACATGAAAAGATTCATCATGTGGACTTCCTTTGATCTTTGGACTAAGTTTTAACACCTAGGTGTGATAACTGCAAGCCTTTGTGTAGATGGTGTGATCTAAAAAAAGATCTATCGCCTGTGTCATTCAAGATTTTGGTCTCTGGCCAGTCATGTAACCTTGTGTAAGAGTTTAACACTAGTCCACAGCAATCTTTTGACATCCAACACACAGCCACAGTAATATTTGCAGGACAGGTTGATTATATCTTATACATGATATTATAGCTGGGGCTTATCAAACATGACTGTGTGTGTGTGTTCGTGTGTATGCACATGTGTGTTTTGGAGGGGTGTTTTACAGTATAACATTTCTTATTTCATGTTGCAAGCTGTGGCATGGCATGGATGCTGCTATTTTGATTGTAAGTTCCCCATTGCTTTCCAGTGTTCTTCCTCCACCAGATATACTGTCCAACTTGTATTGCTTATCATGTGCTGAAAAAATTAAACCTGCAGACCACCACCATTTGGTAGTATATTTGTATATAATTAATTGTTTTTTTTCATAAAAATTATTGATATTTTAGATGTATAAACCATTAAAAATAAGTGATATTCTGTAGAAGAGTTTTATATTGGTACCCATAATAGATTTTAGATCATGTCACATCTGAAGTCTGGTTGCCTGCCACAAATTTTGGTTCCATCCAATGAGATTTGAAGGACCTAATGGGTTTAAAACATATTTTAGCATTGGTTTTTATATGTTGAAATTGTGTATGGCAAGCTCATTTTTGTTTGCCATAATTAGAGCAAGTTGTGATTAGACTCCTCAGTTAAAAAAGCTTTTGAAGGATTATTGGATTGAAACAATATAATAGGATATTACTTTTGAAAAGATCAGGTCATTTTTATTTTTTTCGGTTACTTAAGAATATTACATACATAGGGTTGGGTTCTTTAGTGATTTAAGGCATAAAACACTTTGAAGGTTATACTGTACTACGGAATGTAGAACACTGTGCCCAGGGACACTTTACCATCAGGGCTGATCTCCATATGACAATCAAATTCTGTTCATGAGTTGAATGCCTTGTTTGAATTTTACAGCATTCTACTTAATTTTAACTTCATGGTTTATAATTACAAATTTGGTGTGGGGTTTTATATTTAAAAGTTTTAGTTTTAGGCTAGTCTTGACTTTTACCTTTTTTTAAAAAACAAAATAGCCAGATTTGTGACCAGTTTTGAATGTTTTAGATTTATTGCAGTTTTCAGGACATGGTGCCAGTATATTTGGTGGAGGAAGAACCACCAACCCACACAAAAGCTACTGACAAGCTGCTTCACATACATTGACCTAACTAAGGCTCAAACCTATGTGGACATAGATGATATGTCAATCTTCTGTAAAGTGAATTTGTAGGAGTTATTTATTTTCAAGCATAGATATATCTAAGGTCATTGTAGACAAGATTTTGCATTTCATAGATTACTAAGAATGCCAGTCCATTATTCAGTTCAGATTGTCCTAGACCTTGATTTTAAGAGGTTAGAATGTGTGACTGTATGCCAAGTGTTTACACAAAAACTAAAATTCCAGAAAGAAAAGCAAACAATTTTACAGTCTACAGACATTGTAATTCATGCCTCTGTGAATAACAGGTAGAATTATTGTAAGTAAATTTTGCATAATTTGGGTCATGATCTATTAAAAAGAGTGCTGGAGTGTCAAATAGTCAAATGTTGCATGAAAAACAATGCATCTGTTTTCCAAACCCAGTATATACAGTGGCTTCCGAAATGCCTCAAAAATAAGTAAATTCCTTTGAATGAGGGCCTCAAGGTAGATTAGTTCCCAGATAATTGAGTTACCCTCTTTAAATAATAATAATAATAATAATAATAATAATAATAATAATAATAATAATAATAAAGATCTCAAAAAACCTGGCTATAGTTGTCCAAAACAAATGCCTTCATGGACATTTTATTTTGCATTGCATTAAAAAAAACATTTTATTTACTGAAAAATGAGGCTTAGATGTGTTAATGATGTGTGTGTGTGTGTGTGTGTGTGTGTGTGTGTATGAGCAATGCAGGTGTGTCCCAGCATTTCATGGGTTTTCAGTTCTTGTCACTTAAGTTTGACTTTTATTCTAAAAGATCACAAATTTAGAATATCAGGTTTATACAAAACTCCCAGCTGTGGTGAATTGACTACAATAATACTGTGTGGCAGGATAGTGTCTGTTGGTTAGTTCAGCATGCCCATCTGTCAGTATTAATCAGTTCCTGCAGTATAAAACAATAATAAACCAGGCTTCATTAATACATGTATCTCTTGTCCTTTATATCTTTTGTGTAAGAATATACATTGTCCATAAGCCTGACCTACAGTCATTACCAAGGCAATTTTCGTGGAATCATAAAGGCATTGTACTGGACATAGTCACCTCTTGTAAAAAACAGTGAACAGGAAATTTTCCATTAGACAGGTTAATACTGATTGTGATAGATCTTGTCATTGGTCTCTCCAGCACCAAGAGCAGGGTCCCTGCAGGTCATGGAATCCTGGAAAAGTTTTGGAATTTAAAAAATAAATTTCAAGGGCCTTGAAAAGTTATGGAATTTGCCAAAACCTTGCAAAGTTTTGGAAAAGTCATGGAATTTGTGACAATGGAGTTAAAGAAATTGATTACTTCAAATTTCCTAGAGCACGGAGAACCGATTAAATAAAATGATAAAATTACAATAGATAAATGGTTTCAATTTATATAACAAGAATAAGTTCCCCTAATGGAAGTATCATGTGATTTCCTGTGTATTTCACTAAATAAAAGAAAACAACTGGAAAGTAATGTGTTTTGTTAATATTGTAAATAGAAACACATAAAAAGACTACATAAGATTGTTTCCTTTTTTTCTTTTTAATACAAATTACATTGATCATTGGATTATGACATGAATTACTTCATAAGGTCAAAGTGTGCTAGCCCAGGTAAATTTAAAATGTACATATTAAAAATATTTGTTTTTAACTTATTTGTTATTTTACATTGAAAGATGTCATTCTTTATGTTCATTTACTTGACAATGCAAGATAGCACGGTCCTTGAGTTTTATGAAATGAACCTGGAAAAGTTTTGGAAAAGTCATGGAATTTGTTTTTGTTAAGTCTGCAGGAACCCTGCAAGAGCAACATAATGTCTTAGTATAGCATCAACAGTACACTTGTTGCTAGAGTCTGTTTCCAAAACTAGCTAAGCAAAAATGGCACCATGTATTCGTCAAACACTGAGCTAGAAATTCAACCTCAGTTGCAAAATTTTGACTTTCAGTAATTTCAGATAAAGCAAATTTAGCATTACAAAACTTTGACCTCAGTGCCCGAGTTGCATGATGAATTTTAATGATGTAGGAAGAGTATAATGCATGCATGGTAAATGATTTTCAACTTTTCAGCTTGATCTTGAGTTTTATCCTCAAGTTTTACAAATTCAGAACCTGTATTGAAAGTTAGTATCTGTTGTGGGAATTGCCTCTAGCTGGTATTGGGAGCTGGCATCCATTGTGGGAATTGCCTCTAGCTGGTATTGGGAGCTGGCATCCATTGTGGGAATTGCTTCTAGATTGGTATTGGGAGCTGGCACCCATTATGGGAATGGCCTCTAGCTGGTATTGGGAGCTGGCATCCATTGTGGGAATTGCCTCTAGCTGGTATTGGGAGCCTGCATCCATTGTGGGAATTGCCTCTAGCTGGTATTGGGAGCTGGCATCCATTGTGGGAATGGCCTCTAGCTGGTATTGGGAGCTGGCATCCATTATGGGAATGGCCTCTAGCTGGTATTGGGAGCTGGCATCCATTGTGGGAATTGCCTCTAGCTGGTGTTGGGAGCCTGCATCCATTGTGGGAATTGCCTCTAGCTGGTATTGGGAGCTGGCATCCATTGTGGGAATGGCCTCTAGCTGGTATTGGGAGCTGGCATCCATTGTGGGAATGGCCTCTAGCTGGTATTGGGAGCTGGCATCCATTGTGGGAATTGCCTCTAGATTGGTATTTGGAGCTGGCACCCATTGTGGGAATGGCCTCTAGCTGGTATTGGGAGCTGGCATCCATTGTGGGAATGGCCTCTAGCTGGTATTGGGAGCTGGCATCCATTGTGGGAATGGCCTCTAGCTGGTATTGGGAGCTGGCATCCATTGTGGGAATGGCCTCTAGCTGGTATTGGGAGCTGGCATCCATTGTGGGAATGGCCTCTAGCTGGTATTGGGAGCTGGCATCCATTGTGGGAATGGCCTCTAGCTGGTATTGGGAGCTGGCATCCATTGTGGGAATGGCCTCTAGCTGGTATTGGGAGGTGGCATCCATTGTGGTGGCGCTCACCAGTTATTATGTACTTTTGAGAGCTTGATGTATGTAAGGTGAAGTTGTTTGCATTTTAAACATGCACAGTGGAGAGAATGTTATCATACCTATATACTACTTTCATGTAATGTGGATGAAATTTCTTTGGATATTGTACTTTTGGAAATTTTAAATGAGCTTAGGACACTGCAAACTAAAATGACTGCTCCCTTGTGCTCCACAAATCAACCAAAATTTGTCTAAAGTACACTATTCTTGGTAGCTATTAAAATATGGAAAATGAATTTTGCCAAACTAGATAATGCCAGCTTCTAAAAGTGCAATGAATGAATTACCAAATACATAAAATGTAAAAAAAGTTATCGGCTCTTTTTTTTTACAATTTACCTCTCAAGTTCGAGAAGTGAAAATGAGCAAGTAGAGATAGCACTTTTTTGAAAGGTGCACATCTGCAGTAAGGCCAAACTGTATACTCTCTAACCCATATTACACCCATCAATCATACATCAAAATAAAGGGAATTAAAGGTTCTTTGAACAATACCTAAGATATACAAAGTCTCTTTTAAAAAGCCAGTATAACTAGTGAGGATACCCGGGGAAACTCTTTTTCTTTAAAATTTTAACCCTATGCTAAATACGAAACTGTAGAGCGCCACCTGTGGGAATGGCCTCTAGCTGGTATTGGGAGCTGGCATCCATTGTGGGAATGGCCTCTAGCTGGTATTGGGAGCTGGCATCCATTGTGGGAATAGCCTCTAGCTGGTATTGGGAGTTGGCATCCATTGTGGGAATTGCCTCTAGCTGGTATTGGGAGCTGGCATCCATTGTGGGAATAGCCTCTAGCTGGTATTGGGAGTTGGCATCCATTGTGGGAATTGCCTCTAGCTGGTATTGGGAGCTGGCATCCATTGTGGGAATAGCCTCTAGCTGGTATTGGGAGTTGGCATCCATTGTGGGAATGGCCTCTAGCTGGTATTGGGAGCTGGCATCCATTGTGGGAATTGCCTCTAGCTGGTATTGGGAGCTGGCATCCATTGTGGGAATAGCCTCTAGCTGGTATTGGGAGCTGGCATCCATTGTGGGAATTGCCTCTAGCTGGTATTGGGAGTTGGCATCCATTGTGGGAATTGCTTCTAGCTGGTATTGGGAGCTGGCATCCATTGTGGGAATAGCCTCTAGCTGGTATTGGGAGTTGGCATCCATTGTGGGAATGGCCTCTAGCTGGTATTGGGAGCTGGCATCCATTGTGGGAATGGTCTCTAGTTGGTATTGGGAGCTGGCATCCATTGTGGGAATGGCCTCTAGCTGGTGTTGGGAGCTGGCATCCATTGTGGGAATGGCCTCTAGCTGGTATTGGGAGCTGGCATCCATTGTGGGAATTGCCTCTAGCTGGTATTGGGAGCTGGCATCCATTGTGGAAATAGCCTCTAGCTGGTATTGGAAGTTGGCATCCATTGTGGGAATGGCCTCTAGTTGGTATTGGGAGCTGGCATCCATTGTGGGAATTGCCTTTAATTGGTATTGGGAGCTGGCATCCATTGTGGGAATGGCCTCTAGTTGGTATTGGGAGCTGGCATCCATTGTGGGAATGGCCTCAAGCTGGTATTGGGAGCTGGCACCCATTGTGGGAATGGCCTCTAGCTGGTATTGGGAGCTGGCATCCATTGTGGGAATTGCCTCTAGCTGGTATTGGGAGCTGGCATCCATTGTGGGAAAGGCCTCTGCAGCTCATATTGGTAGTTGGGTTTTATTATGATAATAGCCTGTGTAGTTGTTAGTAGAAATTGTCTCCTCTTGACCTGTGTTTTTATTGGGAGTTGGCTCATGTAGCAATGGCTTTGTAACTTTGTTACAATTATAAAATGAAGCAAACTATGTAGTGGTTGTTTGTAATGGTTAAATTTATTCTGCTTTAGCTTTCTCGACAGGAACTTTTTCACCAAGTGTTGCTTGGTGGGGTTTGATAACTAAGCTGAAGGTGAGGACACTTTATTATTTTCAGAAAGCATTGTAGATAGAGAGTGCTCAAGGAAGAAGGCAATAATAGGTTGGTTTTATTGGTTTTAACAGCACTTCTACCACATCATGGACTATATCAGGCTGTGGAAGTGTGGGCTAAGTGCCTACTGAGGCAGCCAACCAGGACTGGCCAGAGTGGGTATTGAATCCATGGAATACAAATCCAATGTTCTTCCACCTGAGCTGCCATGGCTTTTATCAGATTTAGTACCAGTACCACTTTTGCTGTGACCCTACAGTCAGTTTGTAAAAAAAGATGAAGTTGCTTTTAAAAAAAATCTATATTACATCCATCATGACATAGGTCTTGTCTGATCAATAAACACAAATTCAGGATTTTTGAAAATTACTTATTCAGGGAAGAAAAGAAAAAATACATTAAAAGAAAAGAATTATTTTCCTTAATTTCCTAATTGCAACTTCGGTTCATGGTTGTTAGGTAATTCAATTCCTATATCTTCTTTTGATAAAAAAAAAATGGACAGAATCAAGAAGAAACATAAATTTGGGAAATAAATATTCTGCATAGTTTTCTACACTGATGATATAGAAAACTAAGTCATTTAGTCTACTTTTTCAGTTTAAAAGCAAAAAAAATATCTTATACAAGATGACCTATATGCAGTAGTGCATAAAAAAAGAATAAACATATCTTTATATTTTTTCATCAGTGTATGTGGACTCTTATTGCATATGAATCAGTAATTATGACAATTAGACATGTTTATCATCATAAACTGGCCTCATCACAAAGCTGGCCTGTGGCAGGATGGTTATTGGTTATTGTAAACCACTGTCATTAGGAGAGGTCAACTCATAAATATGGTCAGCAATGTCATAAACATAAACTTGCATCAAAGACACTTTGTTTTTTTCAGTTGTGTAGTATAGATCTTACAGATGTTTACAACATTGTGTTGCTCTGTAGATCTTTGAGAACCAAGGGTGGTGGTTGTTCTTGTGGGTGTTGTACAGAACCAACGACTTTTAATCTTTGAACAAAATTTTTTATTGTTGTGATGGTAGATAAATACCAGTATCCATACATTTCATGTTTGACAAAGGCAGCTGTGGTAAAACTATTTCTGGAAACAAATGATCATATTTATATTTTAAAGCGGAAGTGGCAAAATTTAAATAAAAAAGGTGTGTAATATAGCTCTACTGGTACTTATTTTTCTACCTGTATCAATTTTGATTTTAGGTCTGCTTCAAAACATAGCGTATATACTCATTTGTAAGTCAGGTCAAAAAATGTGAACAACAAAAATCAAGCTCTGCTATAGTCTATTGTGCCGGCAGATTATGGTCAATGTTTCTTCTGGTGAAAACTGCACAGACCCCAAGCTGCCAGTGCATTATGCAATGGTGGATTTGTGTTTGTATAGTTTGCACTTGGGACTCTTCTTATAAGCAAGTAAAAATGGTATGCAAAGTGAAGTAACTAGTTAAGATGTAAAAATGCTTTCAGTGTGCATTTTTTAAATTTCTATAATGTTCATCATGACAAAGGTCTTGATTACTCAATAAACATAAATTCAGCATCCTTAAAAATTACTTTTTTTCAGGCAAAAAGAAAAAGAAATAAACCCTAGAAACTGCATTAAAATAGAGCATGTTTGTCTTTCCTTAATTCCCTTATTGCAGTGTCAACCTATGGTTGATCATTTTTTAATTATTTAATGAAAATGTACATCATCGTGAAGAAATAAATTTGTGAAAATAAATGTTATACACAGTTCTGTACACTGATGATATGGAAAACTTAACCACTTTGTATTTTGCAGCATACAATTAGGAAAGAGGCTTTTACAGTCACTATGACCCCTGTCCAACAATGCAAAAAATAAAATGTCTTGATATACATTTCCTTCCTCTATGTATGGAGACTTTTATTGCACATTAAACAGTCACTATCATGATTTTCCTTGACTTCAGCTGATGTGATGGTTGACCTGTGGCAGGATGGTCATTGGTCATATTAAACCACTTGGTATTAATACAATCATCTCTCAGCTGTATTAAAACAAACATCTCTCAGCTGATCCTGATGGTTAACCTGTGGCAGGATGGTCATTGGTCATATTAAACCACTTGCATACAATCATCTCTCAGCTGATGGCAATGGTTGACCTGAGACAGGAGTCATTGGTCATATTAAACCACTTGCATATTAATACAATCATCTCTCAGCTCATCCTGATGGTGGATGGACATTGGTCATATTAAACCACATGTATGGTCAACTAGGCCATAAAATTAGACCATGAAGTTTGCATCAGATATCCTTTTTTTTCTCACTTGTATAATATAGCTGTTTACAACTTTGTGCCATCTCTCTCTCTGGTGGTTTGAGTCTTGAGCTTGACCAATGTGGGCATATGAAAATGCTTGCCAGTAGCTTCTTGTGGGTTGGTGGTTCTGCCCTTGGTTTTCCTGGATTCTCCCTTTTCCATTCATACTGGCTGACATGTATATCATGTGTTGAAATATGGTAGGACAGATCAAGAAAAACATTATGGGTGTCTGTGTACAGATATTTGAGAATCAAGTTTTTTTTTGTTCTTAATTAAAACACTGGGTATTGCTGTGTAGATCATCAAGTACTAAGGTTTGTTGATATTGTTTGATCTTGGAATTGTTTTTCAACTGAGCATAAAATGATAAACATATTGTTACACAAGATGTAGTCCACAATCCATGACTGCCAGATTCATATTCTAAACCAGTGTCCCAACCAACATGGCCATCAGCACTAACTAGCACCTCACTTGGTGACAGATAATGATATACTTTTAACATGATGACAAATGCTACACAATGTGCGTGCATTTTCAGCCTATTGTTGCACAGTATATGGTTCACATTTACATTTCACTTTAGCCTTGACCTTATTGTCATAACAACTGCATTTGTTTGCCCTTTTTTCCATCATTTCTACCTTTAAATTCTTTAATATGAAGTCAGACATTGATAATCTCAATATTAGTCACCCAGAATTGCTCAGTATCATTTTTAATATGCAGAATCTATTGTAGGACTGAAAAGTTATGGGGAAATTGCCCCAAGTGAGAAAATGAACAAAGGGTGATTTTTCCAAGTAAAGAAAAGTTATGGTGGCAAATTGCCCTTCTAAGTGAGACAAAAGTAGAATTGTTTTTAATGTAACTGATTTTTCTGTGTAAAGATAAATAGGGCTTGCTGTATTTGTTTCTGTTTCCATGCATTTGGTCAGTTATTTGTTACAGTTTAGAAATGAGCATGAATATTGCAATATCTTAGAACTGACCCAACATTATGTGTTTGATATTAGTTATGACTTTTGTAGATGCAGAATTGACCCAACATTATGTGTTTGATATTAGTTATGACTTTTGTAGATGCAGAATTGACCCAGCATTATATGTTTGATTGTAGTTATTTCTTTGTGTATGTAGTATTGATCCGCATTGTATGTTTGATATTAGTTGTAGCTTTGTGGATGTAGAATAGACACAGTGTGCTCTTGATTTTTATAAAAAAAGCCAGATGGAGGCAGGAGCCATGAATGATGTTGTTAATTTGCCAGGCATGAGAATCGATCATTGGCTACTGGCACAATCTGTCCTTGGGCAATGCACTTTACTCCAATTGCTTTAGTACTAAATAACCTACTTGTGTTTTTGTGCCAGAAAAATGAACATCACAAAAGGAACTCTGTTCTTGTACTGCTTCTTTCTTTAAATTTGTTTATATTGATCGTTTAGGTATATGAATAATGTATCATTTTTCTTCATAATGTGCATCCAGCAGAACAAGATTCTTAAGCAGTGCACAGGTCCATTCTGTAGGTGTCAGATCTTCTGTCAAACCATGGCAACTTCTAAGAAAAATGGAAAGGAATTGTGTGTGCATATATTTATATGTAGCATATATACATGTACATAGACTAGTGTTTATTTCTTCATCTATCTTTACTTTTCAGCAAATGAGGGACCCCAGCCAGTCTCTATCAGCCTTCAAGGTATGCAGTTGCTATTTATCATATCTGTTACCAGTCAGATCTTCACGACAATGAATGTTTAGATGGTTATCTGTTACAGTATACTTTTTTTAAAACACACATACCCTTACTGAAACTTCGGAATATGCATGTGCATTTTTTGAAACAAATTTCCACATCATTCTAATGTCAATTCATTGTGTATTTGTCAATCTGTCAGACAAAAGGTAAACTTAATTGAAATCTTTAGTGTCTAGCTAATCTGCTGTAAGGTCATGTCATTTTATGGCACTTTCATCTTGTTAAAGTGATTTTGAACACAAGTTTGAAATACTCTACCAGGTTTACATCCAGCTTCTGATTTTCTCATAGAGATAACAAAGTATGAATTGAATGAGCTTTACGTAATTTGAACAAGCTAAAACTCACTGAGTGGATGCACAAGAATGCTTAAAAAAATCTACTTGGCTGCATGTTCTGATAAGTAATGGGTGGCTCAAGACAAGTGAATTTTCCCTAAAAACAAGCTATTCAATTCTAGGAACAACTCACTGTTTATGTCCTGTGGGAGAAGTAACAATTGAAGGATCTTTTTAAGCTGCACTTACATTAGGTACAGTTCTTAGACATTATGACTTTTGTTGGGGCTATAACTGCCAGCCTTATTTCTGTATGTACTGAAATCTAATGTAGCAAGAATTGTTGTTATTGTTCTGGGGCTTAACACCATTTTTCAGCACATTATAGGCTATAAATGGCAGCCAGTACTAATGGTCAAGGAAAAAACCAGGAAATCAGCGGAAAGAACCACCGACCTATGAGAAGCTACTGGAGGGGTCTTATAATAAAGGAGAGCTGTATATGGTTTTGCTTCTGTTTATGATAAAGAATTCAAAAGGGTGCATGATTATGGCAATGATGGTAATTTTTGGAGCACTAGGTACATGCACAAAAAAATGAAATCGGAGCTGTCAGCATTGAGAGTCCCAGCTTCTAGAATTTAAATTTCTAATCCTTGATTTCTAAAGTTTTAAATTTTGACTTCCAGTTTGAATCAATACACCAAAACCCCAGGCTTTCATTTTTAGAATTCTTCTGATACTGTATATGATCACTGATAAGACAAGTCCAATTGCAAACTGCACAGACCCAGATTTGCCAGCACATAATGTTCTGGCAGATCTGGGTCTGTGCAAATGTGAGGAGTCAATAGATTAAACATGATAGACCCTGATATGCAGATGAATTGTACCATGACAGATCAGGATCTTTATTGCGTTCATTTTGACTCAACTTATAAGCAAGTACATATGTTAGTAAAATTGTCTAATATTACTGCTTTCAGGAGAAGGTACTGAAGGACCATGCATCCATAGTGTCCCAGATTACCTCTAACATCCAGCAGCAATACAATGGCCTCCAGAAGCAGCATCAGGACTTTGTCAGCCATATGAGCATGACTCAGCAGCAGCTTCAGCAACAGCTACAAATCATAACTTCACTGCAACAGCAAACTCAGACTGCTGGTAGGTTTAAGACCAAGGCCAGGCTAGTTTGTGTCTGTAGGAACTGGCCAGTGATGTTAAATTATATAGCTCCTATAGTAGAGTGCCCTGCTGGTATTATAAAGGTCATAGATTTGAGAATTTGCTTTGCTGATAGATACAGGACCATGTTTCTCTATATAGCTCAATTATAATTATTGTCTCATTTTTTTCCAAAGATAGGTATATTTCAAATTACAAATTTATTTTTTAAGTTGATATAAGAACCAGTTATGAATACTTTGATGGGAATATGGTGAATTAGCTGAATGGGCAAAAATTTCAAGATAAACTACTACATGATTCTCTCTATTTTCACTCCTTAACTAGAATGTAACAGTAGTATGATGCAAGGGAAGTAACTCTTACTTAGAGCAACAAATAGCTTTGCTGGAGAATTTTACTTGGTATAATTTGATTATTGAGAAACATGGACAGTTTCTATTCTTTTATTTACCTTTTTTCCTAAATCATGGCATACTTATATATTTTTGGATTAAGGATTTCCATGCTTCTATTAATAATGTGTTCCTTACTTTAGCTGTAGCTATGCCCTCACAGGGCATTGGCAAGTTTAAACTTGTCCTTCCTAATAACAATTTTTAATTGATATAATGGCATATAGATGATAGAACCAGGACATGATTAATGGATTTCAAAGTTTTTGATCAGTAGATTTGCTTCTAAACAGTAATATTCAAACAGCATCCATTTTAGGTATTAAAGGGGATTGAAAACAAAATAAGTGCATGTATTAATCATGACAATGAACTTCCCCCTCCTACACATATTTTCAACTTTTCTGTCCCATTAAGGGGCTAGGACCTGAGTTACAGTGTGTGCTGTCTTTATACTCTGGAATTAACATTTTATGCAATCTCAGAGTCTGGAGACATAATTTTTAACAATTTAGTAAATTTATCTGCAGTGAGGAATAGTCAACTGTGACTTGCAACAAAATTTGCAAGCAATTTCTCAACTTGTGCTACAGTCAACTTTTGATCTTATCTCAAACAAGGCCTTTAAACAGGAAAATCATTGCTTATATAAGGCGGTGTATGCTTACTCCTTGATTTCATTTCTTCCTACATATGCAATCTCAAAATCTATTTTCCATGAAAAATATATACTTAAACACAGGTCCTTGTTGCAAACACCTGACTCAAATTTCAAACCAATGCTGAACAAGTGATATTTCTTAGCTGGTAGGTTTTTATCATCATTGGGAGAAAATGCACATTTTGCATACATGCCAACCATTACGCTTTTGACGTAATCATTACGCCTTTTCCCCACTAAATTATACCTTATGCAAAAATGTATTCAAATTACACATTTTTGGTATATCTCTCTCCAAATAAAATCAATTTGTTTATCATTTTTATTAACATCCCATTAATCCCACAGACCTTATTCTAAAAAAGATGGCTTCTATAAAACTATGGAATAAGAGTACACTTATCCATAGACTACATGCACTGAATGTTCCATTTATAGCAGCTGTCCTATTTCCAAGAAACATGCTGGTTTCTACTTTCAAACTTTTGACCTTGGTTCCTATTTATAGCAGCTGTCTGGCTTAATTAGGAGATAGCAGATTGGTTTTCTAATTTGTATCTTTGCTCGCATATTCTTTGTAATAATTCATATCTAGTACTAAACCAGTCTGTAGGTGTTTGGCACTAAAAGTCGTCAGATTTATTCTAGTCAATGCATGTGTTACAGCAAAAATGTTTCTCAAATGGTTTCACAAATAGACTAGAAAAAGATGAAAAACTGATTCAAAAATGAAAACAAATTACACAATACAGCATTCCATTCTAAAGCAACTTCATGCCCATTGCAGGCTGTGTGGAAAGGATTTTAATATTGGTTGTGGTGGTAAAACAAAGAAGCCTTGAATTAGCTCATTTTACTAACTTCAATACTAAGTTAATTTCTTTCTTCTTTACAGTGAAACTAAATTATGCACATGAATTTTATAAATGAAGGGGTATTATTTACTGAGTTCTTAATAGAACACAAACTACCCCTAGTGGTAGAAGACAGTGTTGGTGCTTTGTTCAAACGAATGCTTCCTGATGCCAAAATTGCAGAAAATATGCGTGTGTAAGAACAAAATCATCTAATAATGTTAGTTGTTTAGCAAATGATACTTCACTGAAAATTGCAGAAGCCATGAAAATTGGGCACTTTAGTATTGTAAAAGAAGGAATAGTGATTAAGATGACAAAAAGTTGTACCCAGTCTGTATAAGAGACTTTGACAACAAAAACGGCAAGGTCAGAGTGCTCTTCTTTCACTACCAGAATTAACAGCAGATTCCACTGGATAAAACTTTTTTAATTGTTTGATAATGCTTTGAATAAACATAAGTTGGCACAACTGTCTTGGGTTTTCAGCTGATAAAGCATCAGTGATGACTGGAATTCATAAAGGAGATACATTCTGTATTTTGAAAAATGTCTCTATCAGTGTACATATCAGTTTGTCCCAGTCATATGATGTCTCCATCAGTGTACATATCAGGTTGTCCCTGTCATATGATGTCTCCATCAGTGTACATATCAGTTTGTCCCTGTCATATGATGTCTCCAGTGTACATATCAGGTTGTCCCTGTCATATGATGCACCTTGCTGCAGGAAAGGCTGCCGATAAATTAGGAAAACTCCTAAAGTATCAAGTTGGCATTCTACCTGACAGTGTACTTCATGCAGACAGAGTTGATGTGCAATGGTATGTTATTTCCCACCTTAAAAACCCAATAACTGGAAAATATAAATTTTCTCCACTTTGTTTGGTTTTGAAAGCAGTATTGGTTCTTTACCATTATAATGCTGACTGAGAGATTGTTCAGTATTGTTAACAAATATAAAACTAAACTCCGATCCAGGCTCTGTAAACCAGCACTTAGTACTCTGCTGGTGTGCAAAACATTTAAAGTTTAAGCTGGTACAAAGTGTTTTGAAATGCAATGAGAGTCTGCTGCTTTTTAAATCTCAAAGTGCCTCATATAAAAGCTTGAAGCAATAATTGATGTTAAAAGACCAGAAGGATAAATAAATCATTTTGTACACATGCACATTGAATTTTATTATGTTATATGCAGATTACTCTTTTTCTGCTCAGTTTACTCTTTTTGTTTACTTGGATTGCACTTTTTCCTTGCCAAAGGTTCACATGTATGATTTTGGCATGAATTGATAAAAAAAAATATACAAGCTTGCCTTGCATATTCCTTTTAAAAAAAATAAAATATTTACTAAAGTGTTTAAGCAAAAATAATATTTTGGTCACCAATTAATCTCATCTTGCTAATTGTCAAAAATCTTTTAATCAGACATCTCAAGCACCATCATTGATTACCTTTGATTCCATTGTTACTTATCACACCTCATAAAATATCCAGCCGTTATCTTTAAGATCCCCAAATTAAAGCAACAAAGTAATTGACAGCTTGTTGTTTATACACATTAGCCATTTGTTTACAAATTCTTGAGCTGACTACTTGTCATGCAATGCTGAACTGGTCCTTGTACTATTAAAGAGAATCCTATTATTCAGGTAAGACATTCCCATTAATCAGGTGATGTTACAAGAGTCCATTCAGATAATATTACAAGATTCCCATTAATCAGGTTATGCAATTATCTTAGACTACCATATTCTACAGGGTAGTGCAGTTTTAATAAATACTTTCATTTTAGCATTGTAGCCTTTTTCTTCAAAAGTCTTTGTTTTTTAATTAAGTAAAAGACCTATGTATACTGCACAGTAAATTACAGATTGTTTGTATGTTGTCTTTCTTCTCAGTTTACATTAAATAAGAAAGTTTGAATATTTTTGTGTTTGTATGTTGTCTTTCTTCTCAGTTTACATTAAATAAGAAAGTTTGAATATTTTTGTTTTCATTCTTTTTCCTATCCAATCATTTACTGTCATTTTAGTTTAAATGAGACAAGATGTAAACTACAATCTTCCAGTGAAAAATATATTTTTTTAAAATTCTAGCGAGATAAATGTTTCATCTGTTAGGTGTGAGCATTCTGCAAGTCATTCAGCATTTATTACACAGCATTAAGGAAGTTTGTGAAGGTAAAGTCACAAATTGCCAACAAAATGTCATCATTTGCAAAATCCAGAAAAAGTACCCATGGAAATAAAATCAATCACCATACATGCCTCATATGTGGATCATATTTCAGGAATCCCACCAAATGTTGTGGCCTCTTTGCCACCAGGTGTTACCAGTGTTGTTACAGCAACAGTTCCTTCATCACAGGCAGTGGAAGTAGTGTCAAGTGTAGCCACAGCATCTGTGGTTCCATCACTAGTGTCATCCACCTCTGTTGCTATGGCAGTGCCCACAACAAGTCTGGCAGGTCAGGGACCACCTCAAGGAAGCATGTCCCTCCAGGATATGACACCTGGTTCATCAGCACCAAATTATACACAGGTATATTGACAAAAATACATTTGAATGTTTTGGATCTTTTTAGTATATGCCTGATCAGTGGAAAGTAGCAATAAAATCCATTGATAGTAATGTTTCAAGAATTCTGTGTTTTTCCCCTTCATAACTATATTGAAGTATCTTTCCGATCTTAGTTTCAGGATTCCTGGCTAACAAAACAGCGATTTAATCCATGAGAAAACCACACAAAATTCTTATTTTATTTCTAGAATCACACCAAGATAAAATTGCATAAAAATATTTAACCAATAAAATATTAAGAAGTATGTCAGACCATATGCAAATATATTACCCACATCATATACCAAACATTTGTTAAAAGTATCTTCTTTCTACAAAAGTGGCTTTGAGAAGTTGGTATGTGAACTCAAAGAGCACTACCATACAAAACTGAATTCTATATTTTCATGGTCACAGATGAGAATATGAAATTTGTATTTTTGAATTCCATAAATTATTCTTAATCTAACCATATGTGATTGACTGCATCCAACCCTGACATATGAAAAATACAATTTTGATTGCATGAAACCAATACAATTTTTTTATATAAAACATTTTACGGGAATCTCTTCAGCATGAATCTTTTCTTCAATGAATGTTTGTTGTAAAATACATATATTTTAGAGTCCATCTTGATGACTTTATTAAACTGTGTTATTGTATATATCAGACTTTGTTGGGGTCCCAAAAGTACTCAAATTAAATGGGTTTCACTGAACATTTCATCAGAAACATAGCTTTGATTTACAATGATGTATGTGTGTATACATATATCCAAAATGTGTATTGGTACATTAGCACAATACATGCTATATAATGTCATTAAAAGTTGAATTCTAAAAATTCAGAAAGATAAAGCCTTTAAAGTAAATGCAATTGTGCCAGAAAAATTATAAAGGACGAATGCTGTTCAATTTATATTTAAGGTATATTAAATTCATGAAATAATGGGTCAAGATCAGTTAAGTATAAATAAATTTCTAAATTTGTTTTTTATATGATGGCCAGTCCAGTGTATTACATTCATTTAGGGTCAGCTAAAATAAGTTGGTGTGAACAGTTATACTGCCCACCATGGATAATGTATCACATACTGAAAAACTTTATTAAACCCATCACAATAAGAACAGATGGTCTTTGTATGCAGTTAAAGAAACTTGATATTTGTATATAGTTTGTCCTTATATGCTAGTAAATCAGTATTTGAAATCTGATATTTTGATGTACAGGTTGTCTTTACATGCAGATAAATCAGATTGTGAAACCTGGTACTTAAATGCAGGTTGTCTTTATATGTAGATGAAGCCTGTTGCAGGTTGAAATGTATTTCAGTGACCTCTGTTGGCATGAATAAGATATACTTTGTGCCAGATTTTTTTTACCATAAATATTGCAAGGTTGACACTTTTAAAATTGCATCATTAAAAATTCAGGTTTTTCTTATGTTTTCATTTTACTTGCAAGGCTCCTGCAGTCTCCACTAGCCAGTATCAGCCAAGTTTCAGCATTCATAGTCATGGATTTAGTACACCTCACCTTGGATTCCAAAGACCACCACTTCCAGGACAGTTTGACTTCAGTAAGTGGACATGATTTTTACATGAATATAGCATACATCAAGCCATAAGCAGTGTAGACGGATCGTTGTCACACAATGATCTGGCAGATCAGAATAGAGACTTTTAATTTGTTGTTGTAAGTAGGGCAAAGAGCAAAGACCCACATATGCCAGAATATCTGGCAACCTTTTTTGTGTGCCTGTGAAGCCAAAATGCATTCTAGGTTGAATACCATATATACCCTTGTAAAAGTCTCATCTGCAGACAGCATATACTTAGATCAACTATCATGTAATGTACTGGCAAATCTGTATCTATGCAGTTGATTGCAAATAATCGGTAGAACAAACAATATAGACCTTGATCTGCTGACGTAATTATGTCACAGCAGATCAGTGTTTAATATGTTGTTTTAGTTGGACCAGACTTAAGCTGTTCATTTGTTTAAGGTAGTCCATTTTGTAAAATCAGCATTAACTGATGTCATCCATGTATCATAGATATATTAGGGTTCTGTGACTACCAGCAATGATGTAATTAGTCAAGGCCATATTTTACCAGTACAAATGCTAATCAACCAGTGTCATAAATGCATGGTTTATCATATGCTTAAAGTAGCAAAAAATTGTGTTTAATCCCATTCCAATATCATCACTCAGTCACCAACTTAATCCACACACAGTTAACAGCTTATGTTTAGAGTTCCCTTATAAAGTAAATAGTTGAGTTTACATGCACCATATACAATGTTGAGTTTGAGTGGTTTGGTTCAAGTAAAAGTCTTTTACTTCAGAATGACTTATAGATCACACAACAAATGATCACTGATAAATAGAAAGTGGTAAAATTTTAAAACAGGCCAATGTGTCAGCAAACAAACATGGTTATTAGTTTTGAACAAGAAGAAATAAAACTTTATATGAAGCAGAAATGGGAGTACTTTACATTTCAGGTGTTTCATGAACACATCAGTTAGTTGCAAACAACAGCATAGGAAGCAGAGTTGGCTTGTCACAGATGACTTAAAGCATTGTTTTGACAGCAACTGCACATGATGAATCTGGCCTCACTTGCTGCACAGCAGCACCATTCTGATAGTATGTTTCAGTAATTTGATAACTGTATGTTCTAACAAAGATTAGGGGGGCATAATTAAATGGTAAATCATGTCATGCCACCTGAATACATCAAAGAAATGAGCTGAGTCTCCTGTTGTTGCTGTCAATTATTGATCAGAGTCAACAGGGATATGTGACTGGAGTCAACAGGGATATGTGACTAGAGTCAACAGGGATATGTGACTGGAGTCAACAGGGATATGTGATTACAATTGTATGAAAAGAACAGGTTGTCTTCTGACTGATTTTGATGTTAATACAGTGAACTAATCAAGACCTGAAACACATTATAGAATTTGACACTATACGAATGCCACCTGTCTCATTTTCATCCAGTACAGTGCAAAATTTATTGCTAAAACCTGACAAATATCATTGTAATGAAACCTATGTTTATGACATTAATTTTTACTAAGATGTATTGCAATGAAACTTTGGAGAAATCTGACATAAAATTACATGGTTGTAATGTTTGTCTCAATTTAAATTATTAAAGAAGAAAAATTCTTACATCATTTTAATAATCGCAATAACAGCCTTTATGAGTAAAATGATACAGTCCTTACAAAGTATGTGACCCAGAAAAATCTTTAGCACATGTGACCAGTACAAAATTGGCTGTGCAGGTTTTCTGTTGCAGAAAACTTACATGTTCTCAATATTTGTGTAATACAGATACAGTTAACACACACACCTGATTGGTTCTGGCAATTTCAAAAAGTAAAGATGGCTTGATTTTCAAAAGCTTTAGATTTCAACTATAAAATGTGTGGTAGATGGCATTTTTGTCCTAGAATCAGTAGAATCACATGTATGTATATTTGGATTGATTTCCCAGATGAATGTCTCTCTCACATTTGCATAAACTTTGTATTCTACTAGGAAGTAGGCTTCATCTTCAACCTTACAGGGGCAAAAAGAACAACTTCTTTCTTCAGTTGTTAGGTTGTTTTAGCTCATTTTGCTGTAAGGTCTGGTGAGCTTATGGTATGTCATGTGTCCATGGTATTATGTAAACTTGTATCAAGATCACATATGAGCTTGATTCTGAGTTACATCTACACATAATTGAGGTGATCTTGCATCTGATTGATTGAACTTGAGAACCCTAAAAGCCATACATAGGATAATTTTTTTATCAGATTATCAATCATACATATCTTGAGAAAGTTCAATTATGAACATCTGTACATATTAATGGGTGATTTTGCATCTGATTGGTTGAGCTTGTGAGGATTGAGCTTATTTTTCTGATCAGATTTTGGTATTACATTATGTAGGCTTATACCATGGAGATCTTGAATTAGTTCAGTTAAGAGTGACATCCATGCATATTAATAAAGTTATCTTGTAAATGATTGTTGTTAAACACCCAAGAGGCCATGTTTCTGATCATATTTTGATCAGATTTTGTATGTGACTTTTATATCAAGATCTCAGGTGAGTGTAAATATGAGCAATATCAGCAGTATTAATGAGTTGATCTTGCATCTGATTGTTTGAGTATGTGAACACCAAGTTTAATTTCACAAGTTGACATGTCAACTACCCAGGTGAGAAATGCTAGGCTGTCTTTGTTTTGATGTAAATGATATGGCCTGTATACATTTTCCACAAACAAACTTTCAGCAATTTAGCATAGACAGAACCATGCAGTAGATATTAATTTTTTAATCCTTTTTATAAAGATTTTTTAAAATTGTGAAGAATTATTTCATTTTTAAGAAAAGGACATCTCTATGTCCTATTATATTACTTGAATTAGCACCTTCATTATTTTAATTGATGATTTTCTAAATTTCTGTCACAGGTCAACCTCCTCCAACACATGGACCAGGGATAATACCTCCTGACTTCCTGGGTCCACCCCCTCAAGGACCTCCCCAGTTTGCCCTGCCTGACCTCAGTAAACCCCCACCAGGTTACACAGGAGGGCCAATACCTGGAGGTTTTCCTCCCATGCTACCCCCAGAAATAGACCTCACTCCCTCAGTCCCATACTATGAGCTGCCAGCAGGCCTTATGGCCCCTCTAATAAAGGTAATGTTTTTCTTGCTCCATCACATATATTGGCATCAGGTTTTCTATAGATACTTGTGTTGAATAAAATTAATTTTGTTTATAATGGACACTTAAAAGACAGTACAGTTTTATCTTCTCTAGATTAGTACCTATTTTATGCATCTGCAGAAGGGAATATTGTTCTGCTGCTGTCCAGCCATACATTGGTCCCAAATCCAATTTGCAAAACAGGATAAAAAGTTTGCTCTTCTGATTTCTAACTTGAGAGATAAATGATTAAAAGATAAGGATCTGTGAGAATATAGCATCAAGCAGCTATTATAACCACTTCATCTTGAATACAGTCTCAAAATATTTTATTTTAAAATATTTGTAATTACTATGAAATCTTTTCTCCGATACAATTTTGGACCTTCTCACATCAAAGAAAAACAACTAACATAAAAATGTTTTTAAGTTTATGAGAAGATACCAGTGATTGCTTTTTGTAATATAGCTTATTTTAATAATGATCAGATTCTTTGTCAATATTGTTGCAAATTAAATTTTAAATGGAAGATTTTTTTTTAAAGATTATACAGAAAAAAATCTTCAAATATATATTGCAAAAATGAAAAGAAAATGCTGGATAAATCATTTTTCAAAAACGCCAGTGTTTGATATTTCAAAATTACATTGGAGTAAGATTAGAGTTAATCCAAAATTATATGGACTAACTTTCCTATGGCACAGTCTAATCTGGAGGTAACTTACTAACAACAACCTTTTGCTCCATTCTGTGTTCGAAGTTGATGCTTGGCTGTGTTATAGTAAATTTGGGACAACTCTTAAGTAATATATTTATGCATTTCATCAAAGTTATTTTCAAGGATTGTTTTTGCTTATTATTTGTCAGACTGGTTGGGTAGGAGGAATAAGAATGATTGTAAAAATTAACAGTATTCCAAAAATAATTACACCATTAGAAAGTAGCCCATCTCTTAGGAGTAATTGTAATTTGATGACAAAGTAATTACCCTTTCATGTCTTTTCCTTTTTTTCTAGCTAGAGGATTTTGACTACAAGCCCCTTGATCCGAATAACATCCGTCTCCCTCCCCCCATGCCCCCCAGTGAGAGGCTTCTGAGAGCTGTCGAAGCCTTCTACAGTTCACCACATCATGACAGACCCAGAGATAGGCAAGTAATCTCAGTACATAATGACTGAGTGTTACAAAACTGACTGTCAGTTGAGACATAGTTTAAGTCCAGGATGCAGCAGTCTGATTGGATAAATTTCAAGTCTTCGTCCTGACTTAAAATTTAAGATGTGTTGCTGAAATTGAGATCAGAACCCTTTGAATCAAACTTTCAATCTGTGAATTATTAACATTTTGCTTATTTAGTTTTCTCATCAAGTCAGCAACAATAATTATGGAGGGTATGCTTTTGAAATAGAAAAAAAAGGATTAATTTAAATATGTATTTATTGTACAATAAAATTTAGAAGAAATACTTTGCTTACTTTTACTGATATAATGGTAAAGACTGATTCTATTCTTCAGAAATAAAATCCAGTTTCTTTGAATTTTTATGCGTTTGCTCCCTATTTTAGTGATGGATGGGAGAAGTTAGGACTGTATGAATTCTTCAAAGCCAAACAGATGGCCAGGAAAAGAAAAGATCGAGAAGGGGAATACAGAAGGTCAAGGTCCAGATCAAGGTCAATGTCTAAATCTCCATCACCCACAACTTCACCTCCACCATCAGAGTGGCCTCAAAGATCAAGGTCACCTCCAGCTGTTCGTGGCGATCGGAATGACAACAATTTGCATTCCCCTGCATTAGGACGAAGCTTTAACACAGTACATAAGAGGAGGAGTTTCTCAAGGTAATACACAAGAGTTTTACATTAATCCCAAGTTGGTTCAGAGACCTATGGTTCTACATTACATTTGCATGTTCTTCCAACTCAGGATTACTTTTTTTCTTCATAGTGAAGCTATACCAGATTTCAGCTTGACAGTATTTGTAAACTTCAGAAAAAGGCAGCATGTGTTTTTTTTTAGATATATATTGATTATTCATTAAAAACATTCTGCAATACTGAACTAGAATTATTTATATGTGAAAGAATTGATTTTTACAAAGCAGTTTTGGAGCAGTGTCTACACGGAACTGTACTAGTATTCATTCAGGCCTTGATCAGCACATTACCTTTTAAGGTCACATGGAGATCTGCATGCACTAAAACCAAAAACAGTAATTTAAGAAGAGCTGCTAGTCTCCAGGTTCAGTATGATAGAGTATTCTTACATTTTAAGATGTATGAGTAGGGAAATGTTGCCAGGTCCTGGGTTGGATTCCTCCACTCCAGTTTTGTCCTTTATCCCCACCCCCAACTCACTCTCATTTTGTAAACCACAAAACATGTGTTTTTTTTAAATAATTATTTGATTACTACCTGTGGCAAGCACGATACAACCCAGCAAGATCAAATTTCTATTTAAAACCTTGCTTGGCTGTGTATTTATGGTTAGTGCAAAACTGGGCTGGGTCTAGATGGTTGGGTCAGATACCCACCACCCATCCTTTCTTCCAGTCATGTGAAATCTTCAGAAAATATTAAGAAATATCATGAGCATGTATGTTACTGAAAGTGTGTAATAAAATTTAGTATTTATGATACTAGAGACATGATAAAATAAATAGTAATTACTGCAAACTTGGTGTATGATGTATATTGTATTATTTATATCCTAAGAGGACCTCAGTTCATGACAAACAGGGACTGAATGAATCATCCTCAGTCAGACATTTCAGAAACTATAACATTTAATTAAAAAAGTTGCTATTTCATACCTGTGACAGAGCCAGGATTTCAAACCAGTAGATTTACAAATTTTGCTCAGGAGATTGGCTTCAAAAAAGAGATTTTTTTACCAGCATAAATTTTATGTGTTTTTAGGGAATTGAAAACAAAACAAGTTCAGTTTGTCACAAAATATGTATTCTCTTCATATTATAATACAACACACAATTTTGCACATGATTCGGATTCAGAATTTGAATGAAAATGTTACAAGCAAAGATTCTTTTATACAATCCAGAGGCAATTTGCATGTTGAAATACCAAGGAATCTGGTTGAAATATGCTGAACTGTTTGATCATATACATGGTCTAGAACATTCAACATTTTATCATCTCCTTGATCATTTAATTCATCAATCATGATACTAAAATTCTGACTCCTACACATTTTTTCAACTCTTCTGTCCCAGTGGGGGGCTAGGGCCTGAGTACAATATGCGTTGTCTTTGTATGCTGGCATGAAAGTTTTTGTGCAATTTCAGAGTCAGGAAATATGACTTTAACCAGTTTAGTAAAATGATCTGCTATAAGGAATGATAAATTGTGCTCTGCCACAAAATTTGCAAACAGTCTCTGCAAGTGTCACTTTATTCACTTTATTCACTTTTGATCCAGTCTCAAATAATGCCTTATATGTGGGTGTGTTTGTTACAGAAGAATTGTTGCTCCTATGTGATGGTGTCTGTATATGCCTGGTGATATCATTTCTTAATCCATATGCTATCTTAAAATCCAATTTGCACGAAAAACAAAACGCAATGTTAGGACTTTTGCTACTAGCCTTCGTATATTGAGAATGCTCATTATCTTGTTTCAATCAATTCTTAATGCCATAATACATAAGACATAAAAATGGTTTTATTTTGAAATAAATTTGTAGAAATATTTTTTAAATGCACATTTAATGCTCTAAATAATAAAAATAATAAGATAAAAATAGACAAAGTATTGAAGTCAACACCTCTCTATTGCAAAAGCCATTAGAATTTGTACAAAACATTAACATACTTCTTGACACATATATCCTATAATAGATTTGATCTCTTGTTGACAACTATGGTAATCATGTGGTCTGATTCTTGCATGACATCATTGGACATTATCAGATAATAAACTGGTTAAAAGGTCGTTTACGGTGATATAAATTTAAGAATATATAGATATTAAAATTCTGGCTGAGAACATGAGATACGGCAGTGTTTTAAACACTGATATTCATGGTTGCATTTTTAAAATTATGTACTCCTTTACAATCTCAACTTTTTCTTAAAATCAAATAGAGATGTAGAATTATTAACTTCCAGTCCTCCAGTATATGTAAAATAAGCACACAATGCTATGTAGAAAAAAACTTAAAATTTCAATACCGCAGTACCTTGTCACCCACAGAAAATTTATTGGAAATTTATTGTTGTATATGTATTACATTTTGTAAATAGTACTGGTAATATGAAAACTTTAAAATCAAACTATAGTGTTATAAAGAAACACTTCTTTTAAAAGTTTCCATGCATTTTTAAAACCTCATAGTTCTCAGTTCATGAAGTATGTCTTGGACTAAAAATGTATTCCTTGACTTGAAGCTAAATTACTCTAATTATTCTTTCCAGGTCCAGATCTCGTTCTCGATCTCGATCCAGATCTGACTCTGGGTCTAGATCTGGTTCAGGATCATATTCCCCATCTAGGTCAATGTCAAAGTCAGAATCCAGATCCAGATCAGGATCCAGATCAAGATCAAGATCGAAGTCTCCATTGCCATATCTACCAAGCAGTAAGTCGCCATCGCCAGTCAGAAGGCATCATAAGTCCAAGTCCAGATCCAGATCTAGAAGTGCGACACCACCAACATTGTAAGATTTTAGCAGTAAAATCTCTTGATTTTAATAGATAATTACTTAACAATTTATTTTCAAGGAATATAAAGAAAATTGTATTTATCCAACACACCAGTGCTAAAACAGCTTATTTCTCTGTGTGGTAATGAGTTTAGAATTTAATTAATTGGCAAGCCTTTTAGCTTTTCTTTTATTTCAACTCTATTATTTGACACAAAAGATGCAATCAGCGTGATAATACAAAGAATGTCAGCTTTTAATTCAGTGGAACAATACAACAAATACTTTCACAAGTCAGACTCTTAACTTGGTCAGCACTTAATTAGGTTCTCAGAGAAACACATCCTGACAGTTATTATGGTAGATTGACACATTTTACAATGAAATGCAAGAGGAAAGTTGCATTGATGATGATTATTATTATTATTATTATTATTATTATTATTATTATTATTATTATTATTGGAGCCCAGAGTGGCCGAGTGGTCTAAAGCGTTCTCCATTACAGATCACTGCCATCTCACCTTTTTCTGCATGGGTTTGGGTCTAAGATTTGGCGAATGCAGATATGTGAGAAAGCTTGCCAGAAGCTTCTTGTGGGTTGGTGGTTTATTCCATGGATTTCCCGGTTTCTTCCTCAACCATTAATACTGGCTGCCATGTATAGCCTATCATGTGCTGAAAAATGGCATTAAGCCCCACAACAACAACAACAACAATTATTATTATTATTATTATTATTATTATTATTATTATTATTATTATTATTATTATTATTATTACTTTGGAAATGGTCTGTCACTATAGTCTACTTGGAATTTTGGTAGATAATAACCTATCATGGACTGAACATAAAGTCAATTCAAGTTTATTGCTTATTAGTTGGTATTTATTTATTTGAGTACTTTTTACAAAAGGTGTAAGTGACATTTTCTTTGATCATAATTGCTTTGAATATTGTTATTTACAGTGTACTGAGAATGTTATTAGAAGAAAATGTAATAAATTATGTTTTATTATGAAAAGTTCATAATGTTGATTAAAATTTACAATCTGTCCATCCTGAGAAAGCTAGTTAACCAGACTGCCCTAAAATTACTCAGTGTAGTCCAGTGAAATTGTACCAGCCTAATATTTTGCTTTTGTAGGTGACCTTTTTATATGCTCAGGCCATTACAAAGTATTTTAAATTTTTGTTCACACATTTTCAGTAGATTCATTTTGAACAAAGGTCATATAAACATGATTCAAAGCTAAATACAATTGAAATAGACAAATGAAACATTGTATCTACATACCATACTGCTCCCTTATTGACATGCTCTGGAAAACTAGCAAAACCCTGTTTAAAATATGGGATGAGGCATGGATAATGTTATTTTACTAGGACATACCAAACATAATGATCTCTATATCTTGAACATTGAGAAAATTGTGATCAAATTGGAAAAATGAATGTCAATATATCACTTATTTTATCAGCGAAACTGGCGGTTAGTGCCCAGATATTTGAACCATTGTAATGAAATTTTCAGCTTTAAGAAAGAAGTTATGTTTTTGACATTTTATCTCCAAACAACATTCCCAGTACACTGTAAATAACAATATTCAATGAAATGTTAATCAAAGAAAATGTCACTAATCTCTGCTGATGACAACACTTTAATAAATAAATACTAATTAAAATTAGATTGTCAAGTAAACTTTGTGTTTTACTTCAATGTTTAAATTCAGTGTCGGTGTAGTCATCATAAATGTAATATGTCAATTTGTAGTCGTATATTCTGCTGCCTACTCCAAACTGTTCTACTCTGTTGTATGCAAGTTATCAAGAGAGAGAGAGAGATGTATATGTAAATGATCTTGTATCAAATTTCAAGTTGTTTTTAAAAGTTTCTGTGCTCTGGGATTTCAATTTTGAGTTTTAATTGGGCAAGTATTTTTCACAGACATCAGTGTAATCTCGTTCTCACTGAGGTAGCCATTTCATGCAGGTTTGATGATTAAATACTAGTGCTTTGCACATCAGAAGAATTTTTTTAAGAAATCTCTTAATAGTATGATCAAGAACCAAGTTACTTCTCCTGTCAGCTCAACAGAGGCCTTCCTAGCAGCAGCAGCAGCCGCCGCCAATACTAGCTCCCAGCCACCATCCAACGAGAATCGCATTGGTCATGAAAACAAGGGCCACCAGCTTCTTAAAAAAATGGGTATGTATAGAACATTATTATGTATGCAGCTCATGACTTACTGTGCAAATGCACTGTGCAGGATGAATGAGTAAATTTTTAGATGTTGCCATGCATATATTGGGTACAGTTAAGAACATGCAAAACCATGTGAGTTTGTTGCTGTGTTCCACATAGCAAAATATTACTGCAGATCTACATAATGTCACAGCATGTCTGCTTAATGTAATGTTGCAAACAGTCTACATAACAATGTCACAACATGTCTACACAATATAATGTCACAGCAAGTCTACATAACAGAATATCACAGCAAGTCTGCTTAACAAAATGTTACAACAGGTCTGTATAATGTCACAGACGATAGGCCTAACATAAGATCTATAAAACAAAATGTTGCAGCTGATCTGCCTAACTTAATATCACAGTACATTATGTAAAATCCAATCATCTCATACAATGTTTGTGTAAAGAAGTTGGTGCCAAAAGAAGCTTCATTTTATGTTTTGGCAATATACATATTTTGCTGAATTTACTTACTTAAAGGAGCATTACAAGTAAATTGATGTTCTGGATTGAAATGTAGCACTCACACATTGCTGCAAAAGCATAAAATCTGCTTACATTTTCCACAACTGACTTGCATCTTCATGTATGTATGCGTTCAGTTCAGGCCCTGATATGACCAACTTTAAATGATATCTCAAATAACCTAAAGACCAGTTTTAACAAAATCTGATGAGGTGCATATTGGCAACAGTGTCCTTCAATTCAATTTGCCATGCCAGTTATGCATTTGAAGTTTAGACCAGTGTTAGCCAGGTAAGTGATCTCATTATGTTCATATTACAAAACAAAGCTCAATACATTTAACATCTTGAAGATTATAAACAAAAAGGTGCTTGAAAAATAAAATTGTCACTTGATTTTCACATGCAGGTTGGTCTGGAAAAGGACTGGGTGCCTCAGAGCAGGGTATTGTGGAGCCAATCTCGGGAGGTGAAGTAAGGGATAGACAGGATATGTACAAGGGTGTTGGACATGACTTTGGTGATCCATTTGAGCAGTTCCGGAAGAACAAGAGCCTGGGTTTTATACAAAGAATGAAGGCACGTGATGAGCAGAGGGAATGTGAGTATGAATTCAACAATTTTTTTACTACTGCGACCTCATTATTAGAATGGGTATGGTATTCACATCCCCAAACTAATGAGACTGGGAGTAAAGAAAAAGGAATATCAATGGAGTATTTTTTTTATGAATGAGAGTATTCTGGAACACCAAAGTAAACTTATCACTGTCTTAAGTTACAAATAAGACTTAGACGTATATTTTATTTTCACTATTGTTAGCTTTAGAACACTGTATTGATTCAGAATTGTATGTCTATGTAAGAAGTATGACAATAGTTAAGAAATGGAAAAACAAGTATTTTCTTTGGTAACTCCTTTGTATCATGGTTGAAATAAGCAGTATTTTTGACTTTGAAGTCTCACAAGACCAGATACATATCACTAGCATTTCAACTGGAGAGATTTAATTGTTTTGTGCAAACTTGCATTTGAATACAGTGGTTGTCTTGAACCTTATTGAAACCTTTAGCTGGCAAGCATAGTGAACCTTCTAGAGGTTTTATCTCCAAGATCTTTTGCATCCAGATGCAGTTAAAGTCAGCACAACCGTATCATGGGTAGAATGCTTCTGCTGGATTAACCTTGATTTTTTTTTCTACAAGAAAACATCCTTTGTTTCCTTTATTCATGCATTTACATCATATGTAACTCAACATTATTGTGATCAGGGAATATATTCAATAAAGAGTAGTATCTTTGTCATAAATTATGTTTTACAAGAATAATTCCATGACCACAACTACTAATTAATCTTCTCACCTCACAAATGCATGTGTACATGTTGCCATTTTACTCACTTGCCCTGGTAAACAGCCTAGCAGTGGTAGGGGGAGGTAATGGGTAAGAGTTTCTTCCCGTTTATATATATATATATATATATATATATATATATATATATATATATATATATATATATATATATATATATATATATATATATATATATGGAAAAGACAATTTTCATCTTCTGGGAGGACTGGATAAATGAGGTAGCAGAACATATTTGACATTAATGTGATTGGATAAGCATTCTTTGAGCAACATAATTTACTAAAAACTTGACTTTTCTGAATAAAGCATAGAAAACTGGTATAGTACAGGCAAATGATTCTACAACTGAAAAAACAGCTAGTCTAGAATTGAAGATTAGATACTTTACAATACATTGAAGACTAAAGTATGTCAGTGTTTTTTTATTTTGTTATGACCTTTTGAATGTTTTTATATCAATTTTCACAAATATGTTTGCCACATTAATTTTTTTTCACAATTATGTTTGCCACATTAATTTTTAGGGAGAAATGGCCAAGAAGAGCCATCAGAATATCATGATCCATTGTGTAACTATTCGGGTCATTCTTGAAAATCCTCATTGTGGTTAATTTAGGGTTAGAAGCAAACCTCAAAAATCTCGAAAAACCTAAAAATTCATTTTGACCTTGGAAACCTTAAAAATAAAAAAAAAAAAATAAAAAAATGTTTTAATAAACTGAAGGAAACCTAAGCAAAAACAATCTATAAATTTTTTAAATGTAATGAATTGAAATGTACCCCAACAATGCACAAATTCTTTTTTGCAGTTATTTGTTTATTAATTATAGCATCTAGGAATAAAGGTGTTTCAGAGATATTCAAATTATGCTGATTTTGTCTTTATTTTCCTTTTATTTAGAAACAACCTTAAAGTTTAATTTGTCACATTTTTTATAAATGTTATGTTTGCCATGGCGATAATCTTGTAACTGCTTTGTGTCTTAAACTTCAAAAAAACTTTTAAAACCTTGAAAAAAAACCCTAAAATCTCTCAAATTTTAAAATTTAATTGCACTTCTAACCTTGGATTATGTATAACAAGTTTCCAGAAGATATATATATATATATATATATATATATATATATATATATATATATATATATATATATATATATATATATGAATGAGGTTTTCTGTGAAAAACAATAAAGTTACACATAGAGACAAATGGCCAAAGTTTAAAACAGCATGGATCCTTAAGATATTTGGTGCTTACTATATTTTGCTGTCTTTTACATGCCTTTTTTATTGTCATTTATTTAGTTCACCTGAGCATAATGCCAAGTAAGATCATGTTGTGGCCATTTGTTGTGGCCATCTAAAAACAATTGCTTTAGAGATGATGAACAAAAATATTGTCAAATTTGATGGTAGACATCCCAGCACAAATAGCTTTCAGTTTGCACTAATGATGCAAACCCAAGTTTAAATATGGCCACCACCACTACAGATAGAAAAACTATTCAGTGAGTTTATATTGAAAACCGCTGAACAAAATTTACAAAAAATATGTCTTGGCATGAAGATTTACAATTTTTATATAATGGGTGCTAATTGGTGCTAATGTCAGTAAATCCCCCAGGGGTGTAAAATTGAGGTTGAAAAAAAACAGTGTTGTGTGAACTGGAGGCCATTTGAAAATGTGGAGACAGAAATGTGCTGACAAATTTTCATCTAACCTGTATTTTTTTTTAGCTTGAAATCGGAATTTTGCAACTACTGTCTGTGGCCTTTCTCTCAGTCTAAAACTTACAAATCAACAGACATGCACAATATTCAGACAAATACATTGTCTCTTAGTTCATTTTCCTTCTAGTTTATAGTTCTGCAATCTCCTTCATATTTTTTTTAATAACATATATATTAGCCAACACATTTCGGATAACATAAGCCAATACAAAAACCCAAAAACACCTTTTTTAACCAAGTGGGAGCTAATGTACTGCCTATATCATAAAATCTTTTCTTTCTTAGTTTTATTGTATTTCTTCCTAAAACACATTTATCAAAAAATAATAACAGTTTATGGTTCATCTTCATTTTAGTAAGCTACATTTATACTTTTAAGTCTTTCTGTTATTGAAACAAAGATACAAACCAACATAATTTTATGACACCACCACCCACCTTAGTAATCCAATAGATGCATTTTTCTCAGCAAGCTTACTGATTTCTTTGTTGCCAAAGAATGCCTTGGGTGATGATGTGTTCTCTAGATACCTTGTGGTAAACAAAGGCAGAGTTTTGAAAACTCATAAACCATGTCCTGAAAGGATTATTCACTTTTGCAGTCTTCATGGTCACGTAAACATAAGTCGCACCAGTATTCCCAGTAGATGTGCCATATTCCAGTGAAAAGAATTTTCCCTTTTTATTTAATATTATGCTCTGCAGTTAGTCTGTTGTGTTCTGCTTCTTTCACTTTCTTGGCTGGTGATTCTGATTGCATGCCATTTTCATATGGAGATCTTTATCTTGGCTGACAAGCATCAAGATTAGCTTGTCTGGACATGTTGCTGAGCTTGATGTAAATCACATGAGAGCTTGCAAGATATGGGGAAGCTACTCCCATCATATCAATGCCTATGCTCGAAGTATACATAATTCCTTCCCTTGTCCTAAGCATTGGAGATGGAATAAATCCTTTGTGTCAAAAATTTGCAACAAAAAGTGTGTCATATATCTCTGACATGCATCTTGTACACACAAATGCATAAAGGGAAACACTGCAGCATGCCTTTAAATATGACTACTGTTACTATAATTGAGAGAACTTTGAAATGAGTTTTTCCACAAAACCACTAAACAAAATTTGATAAAATTTAACAAAATGGGTCCTGCGATGAGGACTTTTTAAATTTGTTCAAATTAAGCTGATCCACCATCAAATATGTCCAGTGTTACTAAGCGGTGTTGTTTTTTTTAGAAATGAAACTTCTTAAAAATAAATGCTGATTAGATTTTGACTAAATTTGATTTATAGCATCTAGGAATAAAGGTGTTTCAGAGATATTCAAAGTATGCTGATTTGACATCAGTCAGTCAACAGTGCCAAAATCAGAAAGATTTGAATCACTTTTTCTTGAAAACAGCCAACAGCATTTAATGAAATTTAGTGGAAAACATTTTTTGCATAAATACCATTAAAATTTATACAAAAGATCCCAATCTATCATAAAAAATGGCTACCTTTCCTGAAATTGAAAAAAAACTTTAAATGACTTTTCAAAAACCTCTGAATAGAATTTGATCAGATTTGTCCAAAAAGTAATCAGGTATATATAAGGGTACCATATCTACTCACTTTTAACACGAGTCCAACTGCAAACTGAACAGACCTGACATTATTTAATGTGCCAGCAGATGTGGGTCCGTGGAGTTTTAGGAATAATCAGTAGAATAAATAATACAGATCCTAATCTGCATGCACATTATGGTATGGCAGATCAGGATCTTTGTTTTCTGCAGTTGGACTCGACTTGCATGCAAGTATATACAGCAATGCCAATCAGCTCTAAAATTTAGCTGCTCTTATGAAAATTTTCTATGACTGCTCAACAGAATTTGATCCAACACTAAAATCTAAATAGCTTTTCAAATAATGTTAAACAGAATTTGATAAGATATGATAAAAAGCATTCTGGCAAAGCAGCCTTTGAAGTTTGCATGTATGATGCCAGGCAGCCTTTAAAGTTGTGTATCATGCCAGGCTGCACAATGCTGCTGATCTGCCTTCCAATTTTATAAGTAAAAAAAGATTGTACTGACCCAGATTATCTGGCCAACTGTCATTCCTTTAAGCTGTTAGATGGATTGTCAGTCAGGCGAGCAACATCAGACACACATGGAACTTGGGCCTCTGTTTCATTCTTATTCATTCTGTTCTCCTTAACCCATTTACTACACTTGTGACTTCAATTCATCCACTGAAAGTAATAAAATTTCATGTGTGTATATGGATCATGGTGCTTGTGTAGAAAGAAGCTTGTAGTGAAATTGTTTTTTTCTCTCTCAGCCAAATGAAATATTTATATATATATATATATATATATATATATATATATATATATATATATATATATATATATATATATATATATATATAATGTCTTTTGGCTTATTTAATTTTAGCAAAAGTTAAGATATTTATGTGTTTTAGGGCCAGGAAAAAATTGTGCTCAACTCTAATTTTGTAAAAAAGAATTAAATAAATAAAATGAATGATTGAAATTGCATTCTAGTGTATAATACTTTTCTTGTCTTTTCAGTGAAGAGGAAGGCCACAGACAGTAGTTGATTTTACAACTTCCAGAAACTGGTTTCGGTCAAAATATATGAAGAACAGTGAATAGATTTGGCTGAACCATTTTGAAGCTCCATTGACGTTATGTCAAGATGGATTTATCATATACATATTTTTCCGCTCTGGAAGAGCAGGAAGTGCTTCTTTACTTGTAAACTTTTGATGAAATAAAGACGTATTATCTCATAATAAGTTTACTTTCAATTGCTTAGGCAGACAAGCTTGTTGGAACTTAAAATACAAACAGTACCGTCAAAATTTTGGGAATTATTAAAGACATACAAATTGATAAATTAAATATACACATAGATGCAAGCCAAAGAAGTTTGGTTTGGTGTTTTAGAGCTCAACAAAACAACTTGGGGTTTTGTGTAAAGAAAATTGGGAGTTAGGTGCCTTGCCAAAAACCATGCCATGGTAGCCAATTCATTCTGGTCCAGTGGTAGGGTTCAAATCTGCACTCCTTTCAGTCATAAAGGAGAGCAAGGATTTAACTGTATGCATATCACATATGTTTAGACATTGAAATCTTGTTTTGTTTGTGGGGTTTTATGGCACAATAACATGTGAAGGTCATTTAGTTCAGAGGCAGATTGGGAGTAAAGTGCCTTGCCCTTGGACACACCATTGTTGCGGACCCAAATTTATCCGATGGATGACTTAGAATCTACACTCTTCTAGTCATGACTTGGGTATGCCATTCACCGAGGCACCATGGCTTCCATCAAATTTGGTAGCACTGTTAAAGACTCAGTGCTGCTGTGATGTTACATATGCCAAATGATCTGAATAATACTGAATCTTGAAAGATATTGGTCCTAAACATCATTGGATCCTATTAAAACTTGATAATATTATTGTTTCATCACATTTATGAACCCTGTAATTTCCTCTCAACTTAGAAACCCAGCCATATGAATTAAAAATATGAGGTTGATCGGTGACTTCATGGGTTTTCTGATTTGAGTCAAAGGTTGGAATACAAGATTTGAAGACATCACTATTTTAAACATTAAAAAACATCAACATGCTATGTCAGATAAGTAGGGGATCCTTATGTGATATGCTATTCTCATTTTGTGTTTGCAGTACTAAGCTTAGTGTTTTTTAAGTATTTTTTCTTTAAAGGCATATTTGGAGTACATTATTTTTTTTTATAAGTCTGTTTTGTATGCTTAACAGTTAACATGGATATCCACAACCATGTCTTCAGCCCAAGTTTGCCATTCAAATTATGCCAGCACCCTAGCTGTTCACCAAAATTTACCCAAGTCTTATTTTTATATAATGCAGGCTTTTTCTTAAATGTACATTTAAAGAAAAGCAGGCTTGCTTTTCTTTATTCCCTCCTGAAATCCATTTGTCCACCATGTATGAATGTCATTATTATTAGATTAGTTACTAATGGAATATTTCAAATATGCGACGACACAACTTTTGGAGCACTCCCAAAAATGAATGGAATCAAGAGTGACTTCAGGGTAAATTTAATACATGTATTTGAATGTTGTTTATACCTAATAATTTGATTTTAAGGAACAGTTAATGTTTTTTTTTTTAAAACAAATCGTTTTCTTCCTTCCAGAAGAAATGAAAAATAGCAACATTGGGGCTTTAAAGTTAGAACTAAATTCACCTATCAGTAATGCAGCGCTGATTGAATGCAGTTGTGTAAATGTGTGTATTAGAGAGGAAACACTCAAGGAAAAATGTATAAAGCAAACATAAGATTGTCATAAATATTAGAGTTTTGGAAGAAATAAGAAAATAAGCTAGCAATAACAAAAACAAAATTGTTAGGGTAAACATGTGTATAATTCTTGATGCCTGTTTATTTCTGACTGATCATAAATGTCTGAGTAGACTGCCACATTGGTATGATTTGTTGTTAGAAGTGAAGAATACTGTGGTTTCATAAAACATTGGAATGAGACTGAAATCATTTTCTGTACTGATGAAATTCCTTATATTTGAGAATAACTACATCTTGCATCTATGTTAAAGATACACTCATTGTCCAGAGAAAATTTCAATTGCTTAGATCCAAATGTTTCCTTTCATTTGACATGTGTAGTGATTTCCAAACTTCTTACTGTATATGGTCGCTTTTAAAACTAGTCCAACTGCAAACTGCACAGACCCAGATCTACCGTCACATAATGCATCAACAGATCTGAGTCTTTGCAGTTTGTTAGGAATAATCATTAGAATAATCAACACAGATCAAATCTACAGATGCATTATGCAATGGCAGATCTGGATCTTTGTTGTTTGCAGTTTAGCTCATGTCTCATCGATTATATATGGTAAGTAAATTATTGGCTAGTTATTGGAGACAAGATATAGTAGTTATCTGGTTTAAGGTGATGCCAGAAATTACAAATACTGTGCTGGCAGATTGGGGTCTGTGATGTTGCTTTACTGGTTAACTTGACTGACTTGCAATCCCAAGATAATGGGTTTGAAACCCTCCCACATGAGCCAGGGGCACCTGCTGCTGTGGTATACCTATGAGCAAGGCATTTTACTTCCATTGCCTCAGCATTGGTATGTAGCCTTGTGCCATTAGGCACCAAATAGACAGGTAAACATTATATGAATAAAGATCTGGATTTACATGGGGTTGGGGGCTTGGATGTTCAGTTTACCTTATAAATGTGTAAATACAGTGTGGTTAGAGATAGAGGGAGCAAAGATATCAGGCACATGACTGCAACAATAATGGAATTCAGAACTTCAAAACTGGACAGGGAGTTTTGTTTCAACCCAGGTTCCCAAGGAGAGTCACTACTCAATTGGTGAGAGTGAGGAAGGGAGAGAGATCTAAATTATAAGTCTTAATTAATAGGGTGGACACTTGTTTATGAGTCTGAAATGTCTGGTGGAATGAAATGATAGCACTAGTTGTTTTTCCATTTTTCTTGGGATCACTCATTTATAAATGCATCAGACTTTAAATCCAGTGGTCACAATTTTAATACCAGCCCATGTTAGCTGCCTCTGTGTGTCACAAGAAAAAGAAAATGTTGCAAGTGGCTAAAACTTTTTTCATCTTTAAGTAATGTAGCAATAATAACAAGTTTTCTCCCCTACATTGGTAGTGATGCAAATTTCATGCAGTTTTCAGAATTTTAAAGAAAAAGTTTTCCTCTTATTTTTCCCATGGCAATCTTGGTTACAGAAACAAAATTTGTATCCTACAACAGATTAAATTCTATTTTGAAAATAAAAAATTTATAAATGCATTTTCACTTATTTCTAGGGCAGGCAGAGTTAATGTACTTTGTTTATTTCAGGTACATTTCTCTGTCCCGTGGAGGCCATCATTTTCATCAGCTTCAGAAAGCACATTTTCTTTCTGATAGTGTTTTAAAAAGGTGTCAGTCTGGCGAAAATGATACAAGTGTAACTTCATGTTCTCCATATTGACTCTTTCACCCCAAGCCTTCCCACTTTCAGTAGGAGAGGCAGCTTAGGTCCAACCCACATTATGGATGCTCAATATAGTCATGACTTTGATGCCTGGTGAATGTCTCTATGTACATAACCCTATCTAAGATCAGTGTTTGTGTTTTAAATACATATCAGTATTCAGATTGCTTAGTTTCTAGATTTTTTTAAAATTGGGCTTGATAAGTAAATAGGGTCACTTGTGCTTCACTTGGTTGATAAAATGTCAAAAATATAATAAATAACAAAATTACTTTCATCAGTCATTGTAAGATATTAAAAATGATTTTGTATATTTAATAACTAAATTATAAAATAGTCATGGAGAGCATCAAATTAGTGTTGCATTGAGATAGCCATTTCATATCTGCAGTTGTCAAATTGAATAAATTTTGAATTTCAGATTGATTTTCTGTTTTGTTCCAATGTAGGTTGAAATTTTACCATTTGGTTTTCAGCCTTACTGGTCATCCAATATGGCAGCCTTTTTAAAATCTTTTTGTCATTAATTCTCCTGAATGGATGGTCATATCTACATGGGGCTTTCAACTAAAGACATTGTATGATGTCTGGTTGGTCCTGAATAAAAATGAGTCCTCTTGAATCTTCATTTAGGTCACCACAGCAGAGATCTTGAAAAATATTTTATTACTACTCCTCCTGAATGAATGTTTTTATCAACATGGGGTTGTCACTAAAATAATTTTTATGTTGTCTAGCTGTTTTCCAATAAAACGTGTTCCATTTTGATATCCAACATTGTTGCAACAGTGACCATCTTTATAATGTTGCCTCAGCCTTGACACTTCATTGATAGAGAGTTTATCAACATTGAGTTTTCACCAGAAGTCTTCTTAAGATGGCTAGTTAACACACTAAACCAGAATGGTGTGAATCTGATACCCCAATATGGCCAACATGACAGCTGTCTTAAAAATCTTGTTATTGCTGCTCCTTCTAAAACGAAAATTTATATTGGCATGGATTTTTATCAGAAGACTAATTTTGAACTCTAGTTGGTTCTGAATGAAAATGTTGCAGCTCAGAGATCCAATATGGCCACCACATCAACCTTCTTGAAAAAATATTGCTACTCCTGAATGGATGGTGATATAAACAAGTTTTCATCTTGAGGTTTTCCTATTGTTAAAAATGGTAATTTTGTATGGTACATTAATATTGAAGGTCTTCATGCCATGATGCTGTCAAAAATCAGGGCCGATTCTGTTGAGCACTTTTCCAAGGTGAAATTGTTGCAGAGTTTTCAGTAACAGTGGCCATGGATGGCTGGTCGGCATCATTTGCTTTGACTTGAAAAGCCTTCATGCGGATAATTTTATATATAAAATTTGGTTGAAACTGGTCTTTTATTTTAAGAAGTTCAAAAAAAGCTAATACATGTATTGAGTTGTGACAAGTGTTGCACAATGTACTATGGGATTGAAGCCATAAGATAAGCTCACTTACCATTACGGCTAGGCACTACCATTACGGCTAGGCACGGTAAAAAGAAAAGTGCAAAGCTCACCTGCACAGGTTTATTCAGACACCAGATATTTCCTGGATATGGTGATACTAGGATGTATTCCCATATCCACTTTTGTGACTACAAGCAAACTGGATGAAAAAAGCTTGCCTAATCATCAGCAGTGTAAAATATGGTCATATATATTATGAATGTACAATCAGCAGTGTCCAAGAAATTCAGCTCATCATAAAAAGTGAATCCAGAAATGTAAATCATGGTAACCTATTTTTGTTATAGAGGTCAGCTGCAAGAATAATCATGTAGGTAGTTTCATGATGCCAAGCAACAATATCTGATAAATTTACCTAAATGATAGAAGTGTTTCATTATCATTGGAACATGAAAAGTAGGTCACAGTGACCAGCATTTTTATCTCCACAGGATGCATGCACATATCTTCTGTTAATTTCTCTAAAAGTAGCATGATGGTGCAAGGAACAGTGTTCCAGAAACTGACCTAAATTTAAATTGTACATGATCCCATTAAGATCATGGCACTTTGACATATTTGCAATGGTATAGAAGTCCTCTCAGATGCATGAAGAGGGTTCATGTCTCAAGCTCTGCAAATGTGTGTATGTGTGAAAACTTGCCAGTAGCTTCCCATGGGTCAGTGGCTCTTACCAGGGTTCCTCCTCCACCATTTTTACTGGCTACCATGTGTAGCATATCATGTGCAGAAAATTGGAGTTAAACTCAAATCTTTTCATGCCTGTGCAAGCAGTAATGTTCCAGAAACTGACGTGAATGTGAACAAATACACATCATGATGATGACCTATATTTGTTACATTGGTGTGGTATTTCTCAGAATGTATGCAGCAATAGTGTCAAAGAAACTGACCAAAACACAAAGTCAGCATGTAGCAAATGCACAGAATATTGACATTTCCACAAATCCAGAATACATGTTTTCTGACCTACAAAGTATATTATTTAAATTAAATGTGATCGCATGCACACATCAGTGCACCTTTATCTGCTTTAAGATACTATATTTCTCTGATTATTATAAAAGGACCACCCTCTTTTATGTCCCTGTCACATTTATGGAGGTGGCATAACGTTACTGATGTGTGCAATCCCATCATGTTGGTCATAATTTCTTTACTGCTCATTCACTTTTTGCAAGACTACATGGATCAAAACCAAATTTAGTAAGAGGTTTTGCATTAAGGAAACCTGATTTTTGTATATTTTCAAAATTTTCACCTTCTGATAAAAGAGAGCTTGACTTAGTGCTTAGCTGCTCATTTACATGATATTGTTAGGGACATTTGTGTCATATGGTCACATGTCTTAAGTTAGTAATGCAATATGTAGACCTATCTTAATATTCATGATGAACCTAAACTGAAGTACATACCAAAAGGCCCCCAAATATTGTTGCAGTAAGTTACTTAAATTTTTTTTTTTTTTAAACTAAAATTTTTACAAGGACCATACTTGTTTCAGGCTCATAATCAATTGTTTGCCAAATTTTTTTCTGTACAAATTTCACTTGTCCTCTGAAACAAAGAGATTTCCTTGGGAAAACCATAGTTTATCTTGTAAATAAGGTCAGGTCTTGTTTACTTTTTAGAATTATGAAAAAAAATCAGATAGGCATTAAATCCGCAACCCTCAATCATGGACAAAAATTAAGCAAACAGTATAGATATACATAACAGCAAAATAACAATAGTTCTATAACTTTGTCCACAGCTAGCACTTTGGGTAGGGAAGGAGACAAGGTCAGAGGTCAACAAGAAAAAAAAAAGAAAAATTGAAAGCAAACATTAGTTCTACATGACAGACTTGGCTCAAACTTTGTAGATAGCTTGCCCTTTGGATATTTGAGAAGCCTATTTATTTTAGGGTTCAATTGGGCAGCAAGGTCAATTGTTTTTGCACAAAGGTTCAGTTATCTACACATAAATGGTAAAGCTCAGAAAGGCTGATAAATGTGCTGTTCACAGTACTCCTGTTCAGTAATAATTATGCCCTCATCAGTGATGTTGGAAGGAGATACAGCTGTTGCCAATTTGTTCATTTATTCCCTTTTTGCTAATTTGTAACCATCTCTATCTCGGATCCTGTTTCACTAATGCTTTTGAAAACTACTATGTGCAAGCATCTCAGAAAGAGTAATACGGCCATGACAAAATTAGGTAATTTTGACTTAATATATTTGCATGAGTGAATTTTGTATTTTTAGCTGTTAACTTCTTGTATACCAATATCTTAGATCCATTTCCCATTAACTCTAAAAAATTAATTAATGAATTTGTGCTGAAGATATTTTTGAAGAATAGCTGGTGATGTGAAAATTTTGGAGAATGCAGTGTATCGCTCACTTGAGCAAAGTTAACAAGCCATGTATCACCCACTGAAGTAAAATCACCAATGCTTGGGTACATCATGCTTCCATGTATCACCCACTGAATCCAAGGCACCAAGACTTGGGTACATTATGCTTCCATGTATCACCCACTGAATCCAAGGCACCAAGACTTGGGTACATTATGCTTCCATGTATCACCCACTGAATCCAAGGCACCAAGGCTTGGGTACATCATGCTTCCATGTATCACCCACTGAATCCAAGGCACCAAGGCTTGAGTACATCATGCTTCCATGTATCACCCACTGAAGTATGGTCACCATGGCTTATGAGGTACATCATGCTGCCATATATCACCCACTGAATCCAAGGCACCAATGCTTGAGGGGTACATCATGCTTCCATGTATCACCCACTGAATCCAAGGCTTGAGGGTTATGTCATGCCTTCAGGCCTTTACCAGAAGGAAAAGGCATTGTCAGGTACTTGTTTTCAGTGCCTGAAAGTGTGGACTGGGTATTGTAGCACTTACTGTCTCGGTGTATCAGTGAAGGAGAGCAAGCAAATGACCACCTTTTAGTTGCCCACAAATAGTAACCTGTTCCTGACTATTAGCATCATTATCACAACCAAACCATCTGATCTGATCTGGAGATAGATTAAACGTACTAAAAAAACATGCAGTCCACTTTCTTTATATGCTGAAGCTTGTGCTATCAAAAAAGAATTGTAAGATGGTTACTTTAGTGATGCTTTAGTTAGGGATTTGAACCCATTCAAGCTGAGAGAGAGAGAGCCTTGGCCTTTGGGTCTAGGACAGGTCAGACATATGGGCTGTAGTTTGTGGTTTCTCTTTGATTGTGGTTTCTCTTTGATGTGAAGAAATTGGATGCCTCCAGAATTGGAAGAAAGATAGAAGGATGAAGGGTCCACTCATTGGCTTTACATGTCAGTCAGGACACAGAGCCTGACAGAAATTACCTTTATGTCTCATCTGGATAGTAATTTTTTCAAGGAAAGTCACAGACTTGAAAATAGAGGTCTGGTGATTGGCTGCAAATAAAGAAGTGTAGGAAGAGGAAATTATTGTGCAGCCTGCTTCTCCACATCATTAGTAGGACCACCAAACAAAATTACAAATGAAAAGGCAATGAAATCATGGCTACAGTGAGGATGAGCAGAGAAAGGTGTCTAATTTCACCAAGTTTAGATGGACCTGTGAGAGCACTGGCCATATTGTGATTTAGTCCTATTAATCACCTTGGCAATGGACCAAGTTGACTTCCAAGCATGTGCAGTCCTATTAATCACCTTGGCAATGGACCAAGATGACTTCCAAGCATGTGCAGTCCTATTAATAACCTTGGCAATGGACCAAGTTGACTTCCAAGCATGTGCAGTCCTATTAATCACCTTGGCAATGGACCAAGCTGACTTCCAAGCATGTGCATTATACAGTTTTTGGCCAGACCAAAAGAATGAACTAAGGATGTCAAATCAAGCATCATTAAAGTAAAAACAATATTCCACAAAGTTCTGGATGTTTCCAGAAATACATGGTGATCAACCTTGTTAAACTGTGGTCATGTTAATGTCTAATATGTGTACTAGAAGTTACAGGCATATCTTTTATAGTTTTGGAGTTGATGCCTGGAAACACGGGTTTAAATGATGGATGGCTGAACAGACAAATAAATGAAAATGTTAAAAATATTGAGGCTAAAATACCTTTCCAATAAGTCTGCCAAATTTATTTGGCATATATGAAACAGTTTTTGTCTGTTTGTCCCAGAAATGAAAGTTTGAATTGTGAAATGATGGACAGACAAAAACATTAACATTGAAAAATTATGATTTGTAAATAGTTTATTGTGACCTATACTGGTAAATAGAAACATGTGAACATTTTATATTATTAATGTATTTTCACACTTAATCCAAATATGTCATATGAAATCAAAATATCTTTTATATGGCTAATTTTAACTTTTGCCAGTTCTAATTTCGAAGACATTCTTTGGTAAACAACAGTATGATGCTATGCAGTACAATATGCCTACTGGGTGCTGTTCTAATATGTGTTGTGAGGGGAGGAAATTTCTAGTTCATGATTTTCTTGGAAGTTTATATTTCTGTACTGGAAATATGGCAATTGTTGCTATCACCAGTGCAATGATGTGCTTCATGAAAATCATTTTGTGGAATAGCATGTGGACTGATAAATGAATCACTTGGTAAGTACAGCAGTTGTCATTTGCAATCATATTATGATGTTTGATACAACTGGCATGGATTGTGGGTGTTTGACAAAGCTAAAACCAGTTTGACAACACATTTCTGGTTTTTGCCAGCTTTGCTGCATCTCTTGAGAGAGTTTTGGATTTGTGTGGCTAGTGATGTGTACTGCCTTTGTGACTGGAGCTCTATCAAATAGCTTGACTTGTGTGTGTATGTGTGCATGTCTGTGAGACATAATGTTTTGTATTGTGTGTTATCAGAGATGTAGAGACCTAAAGTTGCTGTACAAGTGAATTTCTTTTTGTTTTTTGTTGGATTTTATAACCGACTCTATCAGACACAGCAGAAGACAGAAAGAAAGGTTTATTTCTTTTATAAGCAGTTCCTAGTGTGTGGACACTAAGACTGAGATGACCAGACTGAGATAGGAAAAGTAAGGTTACCAAAACAGGTTGATTTCTCTGTCACATGGGTGAGAATCGACAATGGCTGTATCTCCCCATCACACATACTTGGAGTTGTGGAGGGGATTAATAAATAAGGCAATAGCTTAATCTCCCAATCACATACTGGGAGTAAGGAGGGGATTACTAAATATGGCAGTGTCTATATCTTCCTATCACATACTGGGGGTCAATGAGGGGATTACTAAATATGGCAATGGCGGTATCTCCCCATCACATACTGGGGGTCAATGAGGGGATTAACAAACAAGGCAATGGCTATGTCTCCCCATCAATGAGAGGATTATTAAATATGGTAATGGCTGCTTGTCCCCATCACATACTGGGAGTCGTGGAGGGGATTAATACATAAGGCAGTGGTAGAGTAAATATAAAGAGTATAATGCAACTGTAAGACGGTTATACTGAAACCTTTTTGATACAGTTATATGAAATGATAAAGAATTACAAATTTCTCAAAACATAAGTATTCAGCTTTAAAATAATCAATTAAATAAAACCTTTCAATTTATAATGCATTTTCTGACTAATGACTGTATTCACAATGACATTACCACCAGCAATTTCTACATTCCCCATTTTAACATTACATTATGTGAATTTTAAGGGGGGGGGGAATAAATGTTAAGACTCCCTTTAGTATAAAAAGCAAACTCAGTCTAAAAATTTGACTGTACCTTTTTTCTTGGTAAAATTCTAATGAAAACCAAACTATTCAAATTCTTAAAAGTTCATTTCAAACTGAGAATATGTAGCACCAACAAATAAAAGATCTTAGATTAATATCAAATTGGCATACTACATAGGATAATAATCTAAAATCTTTAAGGGAAAATGGGAGCTAATAATTGATCTAGGCCATATTATTTATTGCATCTGTATAATCCAAACATGACAGTCACACCAGTTCAGGAGAAACCCACATTAATTCCTCAATTTTTTTAAGCATAGGAGGCGTTCCATTTTCCCTTGCCAGTTGCTGCAATGTTCATGCTAGCAGGTCTTATGAAGTGTGATCTTTGTGTACAAGAGCAAGGGAAACAGTGTATCTAAACATGTACCATAAATATACTCGCTCATAAGTTGAATACAACAGCAAACAATATAGATCCTGATCTATCATAGCATAGTGCACCTGCCAATCAGTGTCTGTTTTGTTCTACTGATTATTCCTTAAAAACTGCAGAGATCCAGATCTGCTTGTGCATTATGCAATGGCAGATCTGTGTCTGTGCAGTTTTTGAGTTGGTCTCGTAAGCAAGTATATATGGTAAGTAAACTGTTCAGTTGCAAATTATTGGATATGTGGTTTTATAAATATAACAAACATGTTATCCACAATTTCATCAAATTTATGATGCTTTCAATAAATATAAATACAGTCAACTAAGTGTATTGAGGACAAGACGGATCAAATAAACTGTGTCAAATATGCATTCTTGATCAGTCTGGACTGGTTTGTGAAATGTAATTCAGCATCTTAGATCATAGGCTCAACTTGCAATAATTATACAACAAATAAAAGAAACACATGATTAATACATGTAGTATTTTCTTTCTTTTTTTCTGTATAAATGAATGTATCTCTAAAAAAGTTTTTTTAATCAATCACTAGTATTTACAGGATTTTGATTGAGAATTTGATAAAGTATGGATTCTATTAAATTATGTATGAGAAAAGTGGATCTAGTATGGATTCAGTGCAAATAGTATATAAATATAATTCTTATAAAAATGCAGAAATCTCATGAATACATACTCGTTTGATATATATTTATATTTTCATACTTACAATCATCTTAATTAATATGGTATGCTACAAATTAATAAATACAAAAGCAATCTAAGTAATATTGACTTGTCAACAGATGTGTACATCCATCCATTGGTACCAGCAAAATGTGTTCATGGGGTGTCACAGGAAGAGAAAGGGAAGTTCATTCAGGTCGTCTTGGAGTAGCTAAATGAATCCAACATGGTCCAGCGCCATGATAAAATTTCAGCCAATATTGTGATTATCTGAAAAAGATCCAATTTTTAAAATGGCATAATATCTAGGAATTTAATTAGAATAATTACAGTGATAACAAGTTTGAAAGCTAGAGTTTCCTTTTAAACTGGAGGAAATGTCTCGTCATCCACTCTAAAAAAAAAAATATTTTGGTAATTTTGGTAAAACCACGTACTGAAGACGGCAAGGAAAGAAGTGTTTTTTTTCTGAATAACGCTGTTTGCATGGGAAGTTTCAATAAGTGTAATATGGAAATTATCAATCTTAAATTGATTATTTTCATAAATGACTGCATCACAGCAAAGGTGAAACAAAAATCAATAAAAGATGATGATGAACTCCTGACTGTTACTTGCATTATCATTTTAATAGAAGCCTGTGATATTAGTAAAACAGTTTTTAAATGAACATGAAACAGTGCCAAATGCAAAATAGTATAATAGGGATATCAAGGTGGATATGAAGATATGTGAACCAGTAAATCTTGTATTGAGCAGCAGATAGTGGAGTAAATATAATAGGTTTATTCATGCATACAACTTAATATTTATTCCTCATAGGAAAAGTTTATTCAGTGGTTTCTTACCATCACACTAATCACTGAAGTGTTCTGCATAACAGAAAAGGTCACCATATGTTGGAGTTAATTGCAGAAAAAATGGACATGATTTGTAATCAATTTACCAGGATTCATTATTAGATGGTTAGTCTATCATGGACAGTGTTATAATAAGGCACTTATTTTATCACAAACAATGTTGTAAAAAAGCACTTTACTCTTAATTAGGTGCTTTGCTCTATCAGGAACTGAGGTACTGAGGCACATTTTTCATCAGGGACTATGTTATACAGAACAGTAATATTCAATGAAGGACAGTGTTATACTGAGACATTTTAGTCTATGAAGGACAGTGTTATATTGAGACATTTTACTTTATGAAGGAGAGTTATACTGAGATGTTTTACTCTATGAAGGACTGGATCATATTGAGACATTTCATTCTTCTAAGGACATTTTTATACCAAGACATTTAGCTCTGTGAAGGAGGGTGTTAGATGTTTTATATCAAAGACCATGTTACAATGAGATAACTTTATCCTATCAAATACTATGTCATATTGAGGCACTTTAATGAGGTACTGCATTCTGTCAATGACTCTTATACTGAAGTGTTTAACTCAATCATGGACAGAATTCCACTGAAGCAGTTCATTCACTCAAAGGACTGTTATAGTGTGGCACTTTATAGTAAGAAACCAGTTATTTTATTAAATTATTTGGGTATTATTACATTTTTTGGATGTTAAATGTTGTAATATAACCTGTTCTAGAATAAGAAATATGTAATTGTGTAATGCCATCACAAATATGACATCGCTGCATTACATAGAAATCAAGTTACAACAGTGCAATATGATGAGTTGGTCAGATCATCTAATTATAGACATCTAAAATGAATGAGACCATAACACAGGCATTTGCTACAAATAAGGTCTACTGTACAAGCTCATCTCATTAATTGGACCAATTAATCCAACTAATGATTCCTAACAAGGTTATAATGAGTCATTAAAAGGAATTAAATTTAAACTAATTGTCTGATTGTTGAATTTGTTGGACATTAGTGTTGCAATATTTCACAGTGGATTAATAAGGTGAATATGGTGAAACTTGCCTTAGTGTGTATCTCCACACAATGGACACCCAATATTTAAATTTAAATTTAAATAACCCTTTTCTTTATTTTTACATACAATTTTTACCTGCATATAGAAAACAAAAGTCCATGGAGGACACATTTGATTGTCACATTAGTATTCTGTACAATTTTATCTTTTTTCCCTTATTTTATCTTGACTGACCTGTAGATCGGCTAGCAAGTGGAACCCACACAGACCTTTGTAGTAAAAATAGTGATATATCGGCATCACAGTGTAATTTACAAAAGGTGTCAAATATTAGAAATTAAAATATGTTCATAATATAGTTATGGAAATTAATTTTCTGCAATCACACAATAAAAATGAAAAGGTCAAAACTCATATAAATGCATTTTTTATGCAAACATTTATAAATAAATTCATTTATTTATCTATAATATATTTATATAATATATACATGGAGTACTTAGCCAGTTTAAAATATTTACATAAGGTAAAACAATAATGGAAATATACAGTGCTCATAATTCAAAATACAAAAACTTGCTTACAAAATGCATTACCAGGTTAGTATATACCAAAACTATGCACAAGTATCACACTCTCCTGTGAACACACACACCTGGGTACACAATGCAAACACAAAACAAAGCCAAAAACAAAAATAAAATAAACATGACATGATATATTCAGGTTTGTGAAAAAGGTTCATGAAAACAAAATAAGGCAAAACATTTAGAGAAGATAGAATATCTTGCATGTTTCAACCCAAATTACTATTCAGTAATAATTTGATTGCATGCTTCAATTAATACAAAAAATTAGGAGTGAATTCCACGTATTGTCTGAATATAAAGATGATCAAGGGTTATCAGTATTCAAAAGGAGTATATCAACAAATTGCACTAAATATAAGATACATAATATTCATATCTTCTGATGCTTGATTGAAAATATCATCCAATATTAATGATTTTCATATATATAAACACCCACATCTGTCTTTATTTCTTTCTGTGTGTTGTAGCCACCAAACAAGATTACAGGTATGAAACTTGCTAATTTAAATTTAATTTAAAAAAGATATTCATAGGACAGGCAATTCATATGCACACACACGTAGGTATATATATACAAAAGGGACAAAATTTTCAGTTAAAAACTTGTTCAGTGCCTTTTACGTCAAACAGACTTCCTTTGTTTTATCTCCACATTTAGTTTTTTAGGATATGTTATTCTAACATACACATATATAATGTACTAGAATACAATTTAAGATGATGAGCATTTAACTGACTCTGACTTTTGAGTATGTGTGAGCGTGTGATTTGTATTTTTAATGTAGCTTTAACAAATTTTCAGTCATCATTACAATGTCTGCAGTGTGACAGTTTATAGTGATGTCTAGCACTGGGTCATAATTCCAGACATGTAGCATGATGTCCCACACAGTTACATTATCCTGACACCAGGCCAAACGTGCCTAACACTAGCCTCTTAATGTGGAGTACCAAGTGAGGCAACTACTAGTACCATTTTTATAGCTCTTTTTTTAGGACATGGCTGGGGTTTGAAATTGTGATCTCCTGCATCCAAGGCAAATACTCTAACCACTTAGACCACAGGAGATTTCTGAACAAAATTCCTTTATTAATAATAGCTATAAATACATATAAACAAACTGTCTAATATTGATAAAATCCAGAGTTTCAAATTTAAGTAGTGCATTTCACTTAAAATGGCTTGCTTTGTTTATCTCAATATTTTTTTAAAAAATTTGTAATGTAAATGTAATTTTGGCCAAAGGCTTCACTGTGATAAAGTGAATATAATATTATATGGAAGTAAGCAGTGCAAATTAACATATACCAAAAATGGCCATGGGAGCAACACTAATAACATTTTTAATACAGCCATTGTATTTGCAGCAATTCAGTAAGAAATCTACTGGTGAAAACCCAATGTTAATATAACCATCCATTAAGGGGAAGTGAGGTGTGAGAGTTGGATTTTTAACATAGCTGTAAAAAAAAACAAATTCAGTCATATTCCTAAGATGTCTGCAGTGTGGAATTTTATAGTGATGTCTATCACTGGGGCATCATGCCACAGACATATGGCACAACGTCCCACCCAATATTATTCTGACATCAGGCCAACCAGTCCTATCACTAACCTCTTAATGGTAAGCACCTAGCAAGGTAGCTGTATTACCATTTTTACAAGTCTTTGGTATGACTCAACTAGGATTCAAACTTGCGACCTCCTGCATCCAAAGTGGATGCTCCAACCACTAGGCCACCAGAGCAGTTCATTAGGGGAAAGTAGGGATAATATTTTCAAGACATAATTTTAAGGGGCAATCTGCATCATAAGCAATTTGTTTAGGACCCACCTAGTAAATATAATAATTCATCTGTTAAAATGACTTTCCATCTGAGAGGTGTATTCTATATCAGATCTGTACCATTTTAATTTAGAACCAACAAGAATTATAAGATGCCTTCTGGTGAAAGAACATATTCTGTTCTGGTTAAAACATTGGACAATATGACCAGCCATGTAGCAGAAGTAGTGACAATAGGATTTTCCTGTTGGCTGCTGAGGTAGCCATATTGGATGTCAAAATAGTACCCTTTTCATTCATGACCAACTGGGCATCATGGGAAGTCTCTTAGTTGATCTGACCATCTATTCAGGATTAGTAGTAATAATAAGATTCTCAAGATGGCAGCAGTGGCAGTCATACTGGATGTCCAATTGACACTTTTCTTAACATCAAAAGAAGTCTGATGACTTTTTGTTCAGGTGATAATTTTGTTCTTAGTGATAACAAGATCTTAAACTTGGCCACTGTGGTGACCATACTGGGTATTTCAGATTATCATTGTCATTGAGCACCAACATTGTCATTTAGCACCAATCAGACAACATAAGTTTTTTATCCCATGATGATATGACCATCCATTAAGGAGGAGTAGTGATAACAAAATTAACAAGATGGCCACTGTGGTTGCCATACTGGACATCAGGTCGGCACCATTTTATTTGGGAATAATTATACATCAAAAGAAGTCTTCTGGTGAAAGCCATGTCTTAATATTATTTTCCATTCAGGAGTAATGGCAATAACAAGATTTTCAAGATAACTTCTATTCTGGCCAAGTCTGAATGTTTGGCAGCATCATTTTCATTCTGAAACAACTACATCATGGACTGAATGTGTGCATAAAATCTCATTTCAACTTAAATCAGTTTTAGGAGTAGCAATAATAAAATTTGTGCTAATGGATGAATGGGCAATGGATGACAGACCATAGACAACATGCTATTCCATCAGCTATGAGGTTGACGAATTTTTTTGTGGGACTACCTGTTGTTAGTAAAAGTGGTCAGAATTACTGGCATGTTGGATGAAATTATCCTCCTATGGTAGGAATAAGCCAGATATAGTGGAAAGAATTACCTAATATGTGGTCAGAATTGCCACAATATAATTGGATAAAATCTTATTTTCTTTAGCTGTTGCTTTTCTGTATTTATGATATATGTGGCCTATACCCAAAATTTGTGTTATTCAATGCCGATTTTCAATCCACTGAGGTGAGTCTAACAATAGGATACATGGTTATGGTTCAAAGCAGTCGGAATATAAGTCAATTGCCCTCATAGACCACATTTAATTTTTAATTTGTTGATTCAAGGTAGACCAGCAGGCAAAATTAAAAGCGTTTTTCAAAACAAATATTCTGCAGAATTTGGTGTCTGGCTTTTGAATGCCATTAAAATAGCTTTCTGATTATCCAGGTGAGAAACGTATTCCTTGCATTTCTTGGTACTCCAGGTGAGATGGGCATTCCTTGCATATCTTGGTACAAACTTTAGATATCTAATAAAATGTTACCACTGGGTAAGTTAAATGTGGTAACTGATGGACAAGATATGACAACAGGGAACTAAATAACTAGTAATGAAAATGGCAGCAAGGACATCAAACAGCAATTCAGAGTATCCTACATTATCCCATAGCATGCATGAATTAATGAGAAATATCTACTGATGAATGAAAACAAACATTGGAGATCCTCTAATTTTTGTAAAGGCTTCAACAAGAAAAAAGTCCATGTTAAAAGCATGACTTTGAAAGGAATGATGTATATCTATAACAGGTACCACTTTACTTGGCCTTTTAAGGTATAAATAATAATGATTTAACTGAAAAGTTTTAAACAACTTAGAAAAAGTTTAACTCAAAATAAATACTCTGAAATTTTAAATAAAATCTGGATGCAGAAAATTACATAACTACACCAGAAATGTTTCCAAACAGAAGTCATTTACCTTTTAAAAATCACTGACAATTTTATTTTTACTAATTTTTAAACATATTTCAAAAGACATCACTGCCAAAAACTATCCAAAGAATTATGAAAAATGGCTTGGCATGGATGTTGTTTGACAACTTTTCAAAAATGATTTAGGTACCAGAGGAAAATGTTGGTGGCATGTGCTACATTTTGGGGCAAATTGTTTTATAAATAATGTTCATTTTAACTTTTAAAACTGACTAAAAACATTTTAAATAAAAGAACCGACTGTAACCTTCTTAATTTGAATATATACCCCAAAACCTCAACTTATCAAACATGTATTTACTTAAATTGCTATTTAATATCATCTGGAAGTTCATCACAATAACTTGTTTTGCAGCTGCCAAATGCTGGAGTTTTAAAAACTTTGAGTTTTGAAAATAGCTATGGAATGTTGACTATTTGGCCAATACAAAAATGATCTTTGGTGTGTGCTACTTCTGGAGGTAAGTATCTGATAAAACAAATTATTTTACTTAATAAAAATTGTTAAAAATATTAAATGAACAACAAAATTAATTTTTTCATAATATATGAATAAATACACTCCCCAAATTTCAACATATATTAACTTGTATTAACATAAATAGGTCCCTTATAATATTTGGAAGTTTTTCCACATATACACCATTATTTGTTGCCAACAATTAGCCCAGAGAATGTTAAAATTGGCTTTAGCAGCAGAGAGGCTGAACAGACAACTTTGCCTATGACCTTATTTTTCGTGAATAAATCGAGCAAAAAATCTGGTCAATTAAAGAAAGTTTTACTATTTAAGCAAAAACGTTTTTTCTCAGCCTTCGTAGGAACTCTTAATTTTTAAAAATAAGGTCTCAGGCAAAGTTGTCTGTTCAGCCTCTCTGCTGCTGCTTTAACATGTTTAATGTCTGATTGATAACAAAGATGATCAAGAAAGCAAAACAAAACTGCATTTTTGCAACTTTGTTTGGCAAATGTTTGAGGAATAAAATGGATTTTATTATTTGAAATTTAAAAAAGATTTCAATAAAGGTGTAATTGCAATTTTCAATTTTTTTTAAATACATATCCTTCAAGTTCAATGGTATTCTTATACAATAACTTAAAAAGCTACTTTTAACATCTGGAAGTTTCCTCACCTTTAATTTCTTTTTGTGCTATCCATAATTGGAACTGAAACAATTTATATATTTTAAAAATGTAGTCATACCAAATTGCCACAATTTAGAAACAGTCCAATGACTTTTTAAAGGTTTTGGCACATTTAATAGCTGACCAATTAAAAAAATAATTAGAAAGCAGAAGTATATACCTGTGAAATGTGCTACTTTGGAAAATTATTGAATCTTTTCACTGTACTGATATAATTTTTTTTGTACTTATTCAATTAGATACACCATAATTTTATAATTTTTCCATCAGATACCAGCCTAACATCTTTTTTACACCAGACAGTTTCAAATCAATACCTTCTTCTCTGGCACCAATGATTGAAATTTTAAAAAATTATAAAAAATATATATATATATTCATGCCAACTGCAACAATCATTGCTGAGAGACTTTTGTTAGACAAATAAATACAAATGATTTAGAAATCAAATCTATCTTTAATTCTACTGAAGAAAACCTTTTAATACATACAAAGTTTAGGAAATAAAAGTAAATGAAATATCTTTAACCAAAACCATACTGAAAGCTTGGTCAAAGGGGTGAACAAGTGTGTTTTAGAACAAACTATCAGGTTTATAATGTTTCTTCCCAAGTTATAAGAAAATCTATCAAAGAGTTTTGAAAATATAAGCAAATTAAAAATCTTAAAACACAAAAACAGAAATATTAACAAATGAGAATACTTCACACAAAAACCTGAACAAAAGTCTTCTATGTCTTTGACCCCAAAAACAATGGGGAAGGTGTGCACACAATAGAAACAACTGTCTTGATTTAAATATGATTGATGCCAAATATGATGATATTCCATCAAAGGGGTTTACAAAATAAATGCGAGTTATAAACTTTAATCAAAACCTCAGAAAACTACTGACAATGTTGGAAAGTGAATGCCATTACTGGCTTCACATTAATATCCACTTTACAGAATAATAACAACAATACAAAATATAAACATTTTTTCAATCTACAAAATAACCGGGGTGACCACAGTGTGTAGGACTATGGTAAGGATAAAGCAGATGCTTGTTAAACCACTGACTTTGAAGGACAGACACAGGCAGTAAGGCAATGGGTGGCAGGCACAATTATATAACATGGTTTTCTTCATGCTGCCATGGTAGAGGCTGGTAAGTTGAGCCAATCACAGAATCTCGATCTCTCCCACCTGGAAATGAAACGGCCACTAATATAAACAAATTACAAGATCAAAATGCATATAAAATGACAATCTAACCATGTTATTTGACTTTTAACTTTCCATCTTTTTGTTTACAAAATTTATTAAAAATTGATTAGAAAGGGCAGGAACTAGAGGAATTTATGCTTGTTCTGGGAAACCGATGTTAGGAGATCAGGCATTTCAGGAACAATAATTCTTCCATATGATAATGTTAACTGCTGGAAATCTAAATTATTCCATTCATAGCCTCATCAGTATAAGGTATATGATAAAATTTCATTGAAATCCAACACACCTTAATAAAGTTGTGCTACAGAAGCAGGAAGCTAGGAGGACAGGAAATCAGGGATCTAAACTCAAACATGATATAATAGCATGTTGAAATTCAACTCTTTCAAGGGCATGTCAATATAATAATCCATAGATCCTTGCTAAATTTAAACAACTCAAATCATTCTTTAAAGGATTGGTAATAAGGGGGTATAACTCGTGTGAATGCTGGAAATGGTAAATTTACTAAACATAAGTATCACAGGATGGACAGTCAGGGGGAATAACTCCTGTATATGATGAAGAATGCTGGAATTTAAACTCGTTCAAGACCTCATCAATATAAAATTGAATGTCAAACCTGATTAAAATTGAACAAAATCTAGTAAAATAATGCTGATGAAAGTCTATTAAGGAGACAGACAATTATAAAGCACAACTGTAAACAATGCTTAAGCTTCTTTAACTACAGACTCTTCAAGATTTTGTTTATGTAGTAGTGTTTTACAGCACCTGAGCACAAAAATGGCTAAATGGTGCAGTTAAAGAGCAAAAAATGTGAAAAATAAACCCTCCAAATAAATGTAAATAGTAAATACAAGACAAAATATAAAACGTCAAAAGACGAAATTCTGTCAAATGTGTATTAAAGAACATAACCATCGGTTTAAGTTTTTTAAAACTCTTTTTATCCTTAAACAACAGACCTCAATTGCATAAAATATCTCAACCTTGAGTATATAATTTACTCAAATTTTATTTTTATTTTGGACAGATTGATACTGACCAAAACCCTGAATAATAATTCTGGTTGTACAACAATATAATGCTGCTGTGAATTCCTATAAATCTCAGCCACAGTTGTATAATGCTGGAATCTCATTCATGGTTTGTTCAGTATACAATGTTCTAAAATATGACCAACACTTTGAGTAAATTACATACTCAAAGTTGACATGTTTTATGCAACTGAGGTATGTTGTTTAAAAAAAATTAGAATAAAACCAAAAGAGATGGGAAAAACAAAGGTTGGGCTAAATAACTGATTGAAAAAAGAAATACAAGAGGCTCACCTCTGTTTTCACACTGAAGGCATAAATACAAGAAAATATTAAAACAGCATTTGGTATTGATAAATACTATCAAAGAACAAGAAATGTATTTTAAGAAACATATGGTATGCCTCAAGGTGAACTATTGATTCATCAAAAAGCATAACCCAATAATATTCAAAATTTAAAAAATATTATATAAATACATATTAAAATATAGAGGTGGAATTAGAACCTAAAAACTTGGAAGTGTTCTAAAAATGGATCCTATGACTCAACATAGAGGTAGTAGTTATAAGGGGGTGGGGAAAAAGTGAAAAATATAACTGACAACAAAACTTTGTACTTCTTGACCATATAACCCCAATCAGGGACATAACACATGAGGTCATACTTAAAACAAACAGTGTCTTGATGAAAAGGCAAAGGAAATATAAGTGAAGAAATAAACTTTAGCCAACAGGTGTCCCAATATAACACCTGACCCACTGGCCTAACCAAGGTCAGAACACACAAGACAGGATTGGAACTTGGGGAAAAAGAACAATATAAAGACAATATGAAGTGAATACGGGTTATAAAAACAAACAATTTTTTAAAATCCCTTTCAAATATGTTCCCAATTATAATTATTTACCCCAAGATCCCACCGATGGGAAGAACTCGGGGTCAAGAGTGGTCAGCCTACATCTACTTTAAAGATTTTAGCAATTAACTTCAAATTTTAGAAAAAACTATATATGACCTTGACATTTAACCTTTTCACCTGAAGCATCATATAATATCCAGATTTTCAGTTCTATAATAATACATTAAAAACATTAAATGTCACTGTCATAAAATATCCTGCAATGTTACAGCAACAATACTGAGAAATGAAAAGTTGTAATAATTTAACAAATTGTTTATCATAGATACAATTAATGAAACGTTTAACTATACAATATGCAACTAAATGCGAGGACACACTAGAATTGAGGACTATGCATTTTGTACAGTATGTAACAAAATGCAAACACTCATTGGCATAGAGTACAAATATGTGTCTCACTCTCAGATATTTGCTTGTGTATCAGTACTGCAATCACATTTTATATTCTTTGCTTCTGACGTTTGTGCAAAACACTTTATAGAGAGAAAAAATATTAAAGATTTTTGCAAAGTGCTTTATAATATACCAGAATATTAGGCAACTTTACCTTTCCTTTTGCCTGGAGGCAGCAAGAAGATGACGGAAAGTGCCATTGCTGCATGCCAAGCACTGTGCAAGTAGAGGTAGTTTTCCTTTGTTTCGATCAAAGCAAAAATACAAAGGCCTCCTGCAGCTAAAATCAGGCCTGGCAGCAGACACAACACATATCGCCACTTAGCTGGGTAGCAATGCTTTCTGTACTGACATCGACAAGTCTGGAATAAAAAGAGAATAATTTTCTGTATTTCATTTCTGTCTTATGACTGGTACCAACCAAATGTAGCAATGGCTGCCTTGTCATGTACAAAATTATTAACTCTACATGACCCTCACCACCCAGTTCTTAAGCAATGAATACTGCTGAAGCAGAATTCTCAAAGCTTCCCGATGATAATAAGTGATAAACCCTGGGCCCCCAACCTTATCATTGTTTAGCCATTGGAGATTTTTAAAAAAAAACAGGCATGTACCAGCATATTTGCACAGTGAATTGATTTTTTTGTGTGTGTCAATTTAGTAGCTTTGCAAAAGATGATATTTTCTTCCATACCTATATCTGTGGACTGGAATGAATGCTCTCAGAGTCATAAAGTACTATCATTTCAAATGTGCTTAGTTTACACTGACTTAATGTGCAAAAGTAAAACAAGGACACAGCTTATGGAACTTTCAAACATGCTGAGCTTGTGACTAAATATTAAAAATTAAAATGTTTTTCATAATTTTAATGTACCTCTTTATGTATGTTTAGTCTTGTCTAAAATAAACAAACACACTGCTTAACTTAGGCTCTGTGTTGTACTGTTAAAACCTACACAGGCATACTCACCCAGGAAATAATTATCCCTATCAGTCCAATTCCGCATGGTATAGCAAACAGCAAATAGCTGGTCTTATCATAAAGAACTCCGACTGCCAAGGACATTGGCCCAGCAACCTGTAAAAGGGCCTTGACCTTGTCCGGAGGTTTTATCATGGCAACAATGGTTATCCAGATAGAGGCAGAGGACCCCAAAAAGTCACAGAAACTCAGGACAGAGTAGCGGAGAGGACACCACTTGTAGATATTCAATCTGTCTCCATCACATGCATGGTAAATCTGATAAATGAAAGTTAAAAATTATATGAACAAAAATGAGGTTTGTAGTCTACATTATGCAATTTAATTTGTTTTTAATTTACAATTTACATGGATTTAAACTGCTAATTGGGAAAAGGGACTTGGTCTGTCACTTTGGAAACAAAAACAGCAACTGTTACAAAAATTCTGCAAAGAAAATTATGAAATCTGATGAATTTGCAAGATGCAAAGGGAAAACAGAAAACTAACAACAGAACAAGGTTGTAATGTCATATGCCTCAACACATTTCCATTATAGATGACAGAATAAAGTAAATTTCTTAATAAATTACATTTGCCCAAGACTACTCACTCAGTCATATGAATGTTACATAATAAACTCTGATACCTCTCAAATCTTGCCCCATAAGAAGTCAAATAATTTTAATCTTCCCATTTAGCATACAATGGGATCAAACTTCCAAATTACCTCCCTTTATCTTTGTTAGATGGAAAAAATGCAAGAAGTGGATATGATCTTACTTCTGCTAGTTTATAATAATCACTAAAAAAGTAAAATGTGAGAAAAAGAATGTTCACATCTTTGAATAAAATGGAACTTGTGTGTTTTTGAAGGATGTCAGCCAGGTACGCTGCAGTTGCTGTCAATGAGGAGGAGGACTTGTACTGGGTCAAGATAATGAGACCAAATGGCAACTGAAAGAACTTGCATGAAGTTGGATGGATAGAGATATGAACATACAGCTTTCTGGATGGAAAGTTTCAATGACTGATTACTCCAATCATAAGTTTCACATTGTTGTATATTTGACAAGCCAACTGAGATTTATCAACTGCTTGAGTGTGTCATTGGCTTTTTGCACCTGAAAAAGTCTTGAATAAAACCCCATGAAAACAGTTTGTAAACCCTCTCTACTGCCTGCTCGGAGAGTACAGTTTGAAACCATCTATACTTCCTGCATGGAGACCCTCTCTACTTCCTGACTGGAGATCCTCTTTGCTGCATGCTTGAAGATATTCTCTACTGCTTGCCAGGTTACCCTCTCTACTGCCGGCTTGAAGATGCTCTCTACTGCTTGGATAGTAGTCTCTACTAAATGCCTGGAGACTTCTAATGCCTCCTTGAAAACCGTCTCTACTGCCTGCCTGGAGAACCTCTCTGCTGCCTGCTTGGAGACCCTCTCTTCTGAATGCTTGGAGAGCAAAATTGATTTCCTTCAGCAACATGTTTGCCTTCCATTGATCAGCCAGATTTTCTTTTATGGAAGCGGAAAACAAACTGAGAAAAGGTTGGGTAAATGAAATCCAAAGTCTCAATGGAACAGCCTGGATCACTCACCATTCATTTTGCAGAAAAAGGTCGATTCAAGATTGCTAAAATTGAAGATGTTTGGCACCTAAAGAAGCTTGCTTTTCTTTTCCTCTTTATTATACTGTCTTTGTGACTGAGAATTCTGTTGCTTTCTGAAATTCAGTTCTGGTCAAGATTGATAATGTTAAGCAGAATTCAGCCATCAATTTCTCTGCCTTTGACCATCTCTCAACTATAGCAGATGCTGAAGAGGGCAAAAAGCTGGAGGAGGGTCAGCAGTAGGCACTCCACTTTGTCAGATAATAGTGTGGAAAGAGAATTTGGAAGACAGCAGCAGCTGGCACTCTGCAATACTGAGCAGCCAACTCTAAGTAAGTTACATAAGTTTTCAGTAACCCTAATAAGAACTTCTTAGTAAGGCAGTAAAATTCTATCTGCAAGCATTAGACCAGTTTTCAGCAAGATTATAACAAAATATGTACTACTATTGTCAAGTTGTAAAACATGCATTTAAAATATACAGAAGTCTGATTCTAGACATTCAGCAATGGTAAACATTGTTTTTCAGCAAAAAAAGTTTGTAAAAAAACTCTGACCTAAATTACCTTCAGCACAATTTCACAACCTACTACAGTTCCAGAACTTTATATAGTTCAGTGGCTTCTTGCTATCTCTCAGCTTAACATAGTCCTTGGCTTTTCTTTTTAATTTCATGTAGCAGCATCAATTTCATGCAGCACCAGTTACCACATGATGTCCAATAAATTTCTTTTTTTCCCCTGCAAACCAAGAATTTAAAAAGTCCTTTTTATACTTATGTACTGAGTATTAAAACTATTTAAGAGGTTAATGTCCCTTTTGTCTTGAACATGTACAACTTATCAGATGCCATTTTCAGAAAATTCTTTAAACAACTGCTTCAACTAGCAGAAATTTTGCACGATAAAATATGTGCCCTTTAAAATGTCTGACATCACTTCGGTAAAGTTAGTCTGGTTCCCTGACCAACTCTACTAACTCTAATATGAAACCTGGATCCAAATTAAACACTGACAATCAAGTATCTGGATTTCACAGCAACATATTTCCATAACGTCTGCTTTTATTCTGTAAGTCCATATTTTATGGGTTCATTTCCATAAGACTTATGTTCAAGTTGTAAAGGTTGGCTGGTGTGGGAGACAGCATCCAGAAAATTTCCTTGACTGTTGCTTTAAAGCTAATGTCTGTTCCATCATCAAATCAGAGTGAGAGAACAGATACAGATTTTCCACTAACTTACTGTGCAGGATGCAATGTTTCCATGGTAACACCCTTAGCATGGATACAGTACCATCACCATCTCTCAGCATAAGAGTATTTCTCCACAATATATGCTAACATCAGACCCTCAGGCTGATAGTCATTAAGGCACCAACAAGGTATGTGTTACTAGGACAGATGGCTGAATACACTGACAAGCTGGAATGCCAGTTTGATAGCTGGACCATGAAATGGACAGTTAACTTATTTCAGTCTTCATATGGTTCAGTATAAAATGTCACAGAACACTTAAACAAATAACTTCCAGTTAATACTCAGTACAGAATAGATGGACAAATGGCTGGACTGGATGGTCAGTAACTGAAATGGCAGTCAAACAGCAATGATGGCTAGAAGTACATGGCAGTGAAAACAGTATCATAACCCAGTCAGCATGACTTACATACACTAAGAAATACAGGGGACTTATTCCCAAAATGCTGTCAAAACTTTGGTAGAAAAATCTTACATCAATTCCAAATATGTATTTGAAACATGCATGAATGGTGGGATATCAATGTTTCCAAAGCTTACAACTTTTAAAACGTCTCCTGAAAAAGTCTCCTCATCTGCAACTTGATCAATGGTTGGAACATTTGCAGCATGGACACATCAGACACCATTGAATTCTCCATCTCTAGCTGGTGGGACATGACATTAGCTGACAGCTCAAAGAATCTCAGCATGTGGAGGTGCAATCATGGTGTCCTGACTACACTAGCCACTGACGAGGGTTTTGGATGGAAACTCCGATACTGCGATCTATGACTTCACCTGTCCTCTCTTTCAGTTTCAAATTTTTCTGCACCACAATGGACCATGTTTCCTCTGACTATGAAATGCAGGATTAAACTAACATTCATTTTACTATGAATAGACATATGTTATAATTGTCCTTGCTAATGTAAAACTGCTTGCAATTAACACATTTGTGTTATCAATATATAGCTGAAATGAAATAAAAAAACAGAAAAACCCCACAGGAAATAAAAAAACCCAAAGTGTTGCAACTCTTCTTGTCATGAGGGCTTGATGCAAGAGGCAGCAGAACTTATTTCCTAACATCAATGTAATAAACTTATAAACTTATCTGATGACAAAATATTTGGAAAAAAAGCTAGAATAAACTAACATTCTCATCTACATATGAATAATATTTTGGCAAATAAAAGTAATATGTGTGATGCCAAATCTGAAGTTGGGGAAAAGGAAAATAGAATGGAGTACTCAAATACCAAAGAGTAAACAAACTTGGCATTTTTAAACAGAAATATAGTCAAAGAACACAATGACTATAAAAAAATTTGACTGCATTTTTATTTGCCGAGGAAAATATCAAAAGCAACTCACAGCTGAAAATACCATGGTGTAAGCATAGACAAATGCCTCCACAAAATGTTTTCTGTAGATTGCTAGGATTATAGGTGGCAAGAAAAAGATGTTGCTAAGTGTCAGGAACAGTAACTCCTGCAGTTGAACATCAATAGACACAGCATGAGAACCATCAGTACAGGCATAACCCCTCCAGCCTAAAAAGATGTATGCTTTGTTGGTAATATATATATATATATATATATATATATATATATATATATATATATATATATATATATATATATATATATATATATATATAAAGTAAGATATATATATAAAAAGATGCATGTTTTATTGATAAGATATGTAAAAATAATTTATTTCCCTACAAGAGTGAGTGAACCAGAAATTGAAGTAAAAAATGCATGTTTCTTTTTTCATCTAAAGGTAGAACAATAAAGTAAGACTGACTTTGTAAGTATTTATTAAAGACTCTAGTTGCATTGAATGAAGCAACTAATTCATCAATTGATGGTAAGAAATAAAAGATAATTTTCAAACCTAAGTGGGATGCATTCAAAGTTTTCTTTTTATGTAAATTCAGACTAAACACTGGAGTAACTTAAGTGAGGGTAACCACAAGAACTGGCTTACTTTCTCTTTACATATATAATACATGATGGCTTGACAACATACATGAAAAGGGAAAATATCAGTGGCAGTAAAATATAAAGAAGATATCTATATTTGTTTATCAGATACAAGAAAATATTTCACAAGTGAAGTGGCTTTGCTACTATTGGCAATACAGGTTTCCATTTCATGAATAAAATATTTACATTTATCTACTAATAGTTTCTTTTATCACATATTTTAAGGTAAAACCCTTCAATCTGCATGACTGTTTCTCCATTCTGAGTCAATGTGATAATAGCTGCATTACTACATTGATAAAAAGAAATTCCACAATTTTACAATAATTTTAGGAAATTACTTTTCACAAATTTTTATTGTACACATATGATGCTTTAAATTATGTATTTTGTTAAATTAATGAAGGTTTTCATTCAAAAAGTCATATAACTACCATCAAGTTTAATTTTTGCCTAAATTTGAGCTTCCTTACTTGACAAAATTGGACATAAAACCCATCAACTTGTACTTTTGTTGGCTAATATCAGCAATACCATAATGTTTTAATACTATTTTTAGTAAAACAAACTATATTTGGTAGAACAAAATGGATGCTATGCCATAAATACAGAGACATTGAAAATCAAAAGTCTGAAACCTTAATGTAGACGTATAATTCCTAATCAAAATCATCTAAAATTTGATGATGCCTAAAAAGTAACATTACAAAATAAATGCTTTAAATGTTAACGGTAGACATCAATCACATTATTTTCACTCCAAATTATGTATTTTTAAAAAACACCAGTAAATCTGAGTTTGTCTCCAGAAAATTTCAAGTTGTACCTGCTTCACACTGGCATGAGGAGTAGGCCACTTGTCCATGCAGGTAAACAGAGCATTTCCCATGATCTGTACACTTTCCATCCAGGCAGGCGTCAGACATGATATGGGCAGATAGGACTGCAGACACTTTGTTACATGGTTGGAAGGCAGAACTGTTACCAAGAACAAAAGATATAATAGTCACATGATTAACTCTAAAGAATTGTTGGGTGTTTTAATCCAATGTCACCAATGTTTTCAAGATTAGCACAATTATTCAGAAATGAAAAACACTTTTATTGCTGTCCAGATGTGTGCAAACTAAAACAATAATGTTTCCCAAACTTCCCTGATGTGTACTGATGTGTCCAGCACATTAAAGCAATTCGGTGGTAAGAATATGGTGATTGCCCGCAGAATTACAAATCTTCAGATTTGATTACTGGTGGTCTCTGGCCCTTTCTGCCAGTGGAAGATAGCAAACAGGCTGTAAGAACCAGAGGAACTTCAGCAAAAATTTTAAGCAATGAAAGAACTTTCAAGATCTGATCATCATCTATTAAATCAGCCATCTTTTAGAATGAGTACAGAATTCCTTAGCTTATCAAACTATTTGATTTTTTTTTACATTGACCTAAATAATAACATACTTGGTATCCAGATGTTTTATATACAGCTGAAAATTATTTTAAAATTCTAAATATGGTGTCTGAAATGTTAGATACAGATATTTAAAATAATGATGGTATTTTTTTGCTATGTCAAAAAATACATGATATTAATGCTATATATTGTTACACTTTGTCACAGCCATTAAATTTTCACATATACAATAAAACATAAGTTTGTGAATGAAGTGCCTAAATTTAAGAACAGGAATTGCAAATAAGATTTTTGATGGCAATATTTTACAGCATGTCAAAATATCAATTTTGCCTAAAAATCCCCTAAGTCCAAAATGTTTCTTAACTTTGCAGAGAATTGAATTACATTACCAATAATTATAAACAATACTGAAAAACATGATGAAAAAAAACATTAATGCAAAGTTCTTAAGTAGTGATTTAATTTGATCATGCCCATGTTATTAGAGGTGAGAGCCATGCCATAGATTTTATAAAAATTCAGATGCTTTCAATATTTCATCACTTATATGTCACTCAGTATAACCAAAATTTTAGTATAATTCTAGATTCATCTTTTGTAAATGTTCCAAAACATTTTTTTCATAACAGAAATTCTATATTTTTTTATTTCTTACATAATGCTATTCCAACAACATTGTACAATTTTATTGCTGTTTTCAACATAGTAATCTTTAATATAGAGAAAAAAAAAATAATTATTTGTACTGTACCTTTTGTTTGCTTTGCTGCTATTGTCAGACTTGCATTTCATCACCATGGAGATGAACCACACCCCTGGCTCTGGATATGGAAGATAGATCTGAGATGACTGAGAACCCTGGGATTCTAGTTCAAAGGAGGTGCCATTTTCAATGCAAAACTCTCCTTCCCTATAGACTGGTATTCTGTCCCTCAGCAAACATACTAATATAGTTACTTTGGTGTCTGACTGCTATAAAACAGAAATAAAATGGTTGGAGTTGGTATATTTTTATAAAATGGATGAGCTAAACCTGTGAAGCAGAGCAACATGTTCCCAAACTTTCCCTTTAGTTTCTTTGATATCACCCAAAACATTTGCTGCTGCACCAGAAATGGTATTAAATGAAACAGACTGAAAAATTACTAAACTGAGTTCCATCTCTATGGGCTTCCATCATCTTACATCATTTCTTCATCCATTTTCATAAACATTAATTATAAATTCATCTCTGAAAAACAGAGGCTCTCAAAATGTAATTACACTGTACTGGGAAGCAGAGCACATAATATAATACACCAATACATGGTTGTACTTCTCTGATGGGTCATTTGCTAATGTTGTCTGCATCATAATTTACAAACATCTTGGTGTCTCAGAGGAATCAGTGTAAAATCAAAGTTAAAAAAAGACAATAATGTTTTCTAAACTACAAACAAAAAATTTATAAAGAGTACTGCAGAAATGGTACATGACCTGAAGTCACCCCAAATGTTGAAGCATGGTCAATCCTGCAGGGAAACAGTGGAATCATTTTAACAGTATATATGCCTTGACCTTCGGAAGCTGAGGTATGAAATCTTTAAACTTTCATATAAGAAACCCTTTTTATATACTTTTCAGTCCATTTGCAAAATGAGATTAGATGCAGCAATCATGTACCATTTGATACTCATCATGTACCACTCGCAATGCCCATTTGATAACTGCTGTAGGTATGTAAACTTTTTCCCACCACTGCTTTTAAGTGGTGCTTCAAAAGTAAAACACTGCTGTGACTATCGAATTTATCGTCAAAACCTATAACCTGCAAAATTGAAGAAGGATTTGCATTGAATTATCTGTGTATTTACTGTATGTTTTCAAAAATCCTATGTATGGATGGGCAATATCATCTAATGCCATGTATGGATGGGCAATATCATCTAATGCCATGTATGGATGGGCAATATCATATAATGCCATGTATGGATGGGCAATATCATCTAATGCCATGTATGGATGGGCAATATCATCTAATGTCATGTATGGATGGGCAATATCATATAATGTCATGTATGGATGGGCAGTATCATCTAATGCCATGTATGGATGGGCAATATCATATAATGCCATGTATGGATGGGCAATATCATATAATGCCATGTATGGATGGGCAATATCATCTAATGCCAAGTATGGATGGGCAATATCATCTAATGCCATGAATTGATGGGCAATATCATCTAATGCCATGTATGGATGGGCAATATCATCTAATGCCATGTATGGATCAGCAATATCTAATGCCATGTATGGATGGGCAATATCATCTAATGTCATGTATGGATCGGCAATATCATCTAATGCCATGTATGGATGGGCAATATCATCTAATGCCATGAATTGATGGGCAATATCATCTAATGCCATGTATGGATGGGCAATATCATCTAATGCCATGTATGGATTGGCAATATCATCTAATGCCATGTATGGATGGGCAATATCATCTAATGCCATGTATGGATGGGCAATATCATCTAATGCCATGTATGGATGGGCAATATCATATAATGCCATGTATGGATGGGCAATATCATCTAATGCCATGTATGGATGGGCAATATCATCTAATGCCATGTATGGATGGGCAATATCATCTAATGCCATGTATGGATCAGCAATATCATCTAATGCCATGTATGGATCGGCAATATCATCTAATGCCATGTATGGATGGGCAATATCATCTAATGCCATGTATGGTTCGGCAATATCAACTAATGCCATGAATGGATGGGCAATATCATCTAATGCCATGTATGGATGGGCAATATCAACTAATGCCATGAATGGATGGGCAATATCATCTAATGCCATGTATGGATGGGCAATATCATCTAATGCCATGTATGGATGGGCAATATCATATAATGCCATGTATGGATCAGCAATATCTAATGCCATGTATGGATGGGCAATATCATCTAATGCCATGAATTGATGGGCAATATCATCTAATGCCATGTATGGATGGGCAATATCATCTAATGCCATGTATGGATCGGCAATATCATGTAATGCCATGTATGGATGGGCAATATCATCTAATGCCATGTATGCCTGGGCAATATCATCTAATGCCATGTATGGATGGGCAATATCATCTAATGCCATGTATGGATGGGGAATATCATCTAATGCCATGTATGGATGGGCAATATCATCTAATGCCATGCCATTTATGGATGGGAAATATCATCTAATGCCATGTATGGATGGGCAATATCATCTAATGCCATGTATGGATCGGCAATATCATCTAATGCCATGTATGGATCGGCAATATCATCTAATGCCATGTATGGATGCGCAATATCATCTAATGCCATGTATGGTTAGGCAATATCAACTAATGCTATGAATGGATGGGCAATATCATCTAATGCCATGTATGGATGGGCAATATCATTTAATGCCATGAATTGATGGGCAATATCATATAATGCCATGTATGGATGGGCAATATCATCTAATGCCATGTATGGATGGGCAATATCATCTAATGCCATGTATGGATCAGCAATATCTAATGCAATGTATGGATGGGCAATATCATATAATGCCATGTATGGATGGGCAATATCATCTAATGCCAAGTATGGATGGGCAATATTATCTAATGCCATGAATTGATGGGCAATATCATCTAATGCCATGTATGGATGGGCAATATCATATAATGCCATGTATGGATGGGCAATATCATCTAATGCCATGTATGGATGGGCAATATCATATAATGCCATGTATGGATGGGCAATATCATCTAATGCCATGTATGGATGGGCAATATCATATAATGCTATGTATGGATGGGCAATATCATCTAATGCCATGCCATGTATGGATGGGCAATATCATCTAATGCCATGTATGGATGGGCAATATCATCTAATGCCATGTATGGATCGGCAATATCATCTAATGCCATGTATGGATGGGCAATATCATCTAATGCCATGTATGGTTTGGCAATATCAACTAATGCCATGAATGGATGGGCAATATCATCTAATGCCATGTATAGATGGGCAATATCATCTAATGCCATGAATTGATGGGCAATATCATATAATGCCATGTGTGGATGGGCAATATCATCTAATGCCATGTATGGATGGGCAATATCATATAATGCCATGTATGGATGGGCAATATCATCTAATGCCATGTATGGATGGGCAATATCATCTAATGCCATGTATGGATGGGCAATATCATCTAATGCCATGTATGGATTGGCAATATCACTTAATCATCATTATTCAAAGAAGTGTAGGCAAAATTTCTATCTGACCTAGAGTAAAAACAGAAGACAAGTCTGGGAAATAGGAAGAATTTTTATCTCATACTAGGTCATAACATCATAGTTTTTGAATAATGCCCCTTGGCTGAAAATTAATTTTGTACTCTCACTGGTGAAAAACAAAATTTACAGAGAAGGAAACCTCCCATTATTTGTTTCATATTTTATCTTTATTTTGTATTGCTCACCATAATAAATAAGCACAACAGAAGAATAAAAACAATTTTTTCTAAGATTTTGCTTATCGTAATAGTTCAACAAGACGAATGACAAGAGTAGAACACTGTACCTCAACGGAAGTGACTTCCTTGATCATAAGCTGGACAGCTAGTGTTCCTCCAGTGTCAAGTTCAGGTTTAATTTCAAATGGTAGAACTCTTGTCTCATTTTCCTGCAATGTCAGTATATTTTCCTGCAATGTGTCATTCACTATGTAGCCAAACCTGATCTTAAACAGAGAAGAGTATTGTAGACGATCAAGCAATGGGTGAAGGACACATTGTTGAGCAACCTGGGCATTAATGTTTGTTGAGTATGGAGCTATCTCTGAACCATTAGCTGGGTCACAGTCTGAAAAAAGACAAGGAAACTTGTTTACAAAAGCACTCTGCTGCAAAGCTGTGTGAACAAACATTACTGTATCATAATTTCTTTATTTCCAACCACTTCTGACTGATTCCATTTATATTTATAGGTTACTGAATTTGTATGGGAAAATATGAACGAGTTTTTTGGATGGCTATACTGCACGACCTTGGGAGTGCAGTATAGCCATCTGAAAAAACGAGTTCATATTTTCCCATTCAAATGCAGTAACCTTTTTATTATATGCTCATTTTTGTTTCATTAGCAAAGACTTAATAATAAAATTCACAGCCAAATATATTTAATAATAAAATTTATTATTTTATTAATAAAATAAATAAGTTGACAATCGTAGATTCTCCTTCAATACACAATAATAGTATTTATGTGCATATAGCTCCGCCCATCGACCTTTTGACTTCATAGCGTACCCTGCACACTCATTTAAAACAGAAATCACATTTTGTTCTATCTTAAATTGAAATTTAAAGTCATATTATGAATGACTGCGCCATTGAACAAATTTCCCAGCTGGTCAGGAATTGAGAGATTTTGTTTTTCTGTCAATACAGCCAAATTCTGATTATTTCCTTCTGTATGTTTTCTGCACGATGTACGTGTGACTTCAGGGAATGGCGATGACAACAATCTGCATAACTGTTTGTTTTGCCATGGATAGTTTGGAATCGTAAGGTGGAAGAAAGTTTTTAAACATAAATTCTTAAGATACTGGTTTCAATAGTGTTAATTTTTTTTGAACAACAGATTCATTTCTTGCGGAGTTCCGTACAGTCTACTATGGAATGTGATTTCGATTTCAACAATGTAGTCTGGATTATATAGGCCTACATATTATATTACACAGATGTGTAACAGTATTTGGAAATACGTAATGAAAGTTTTTAAACATAAATTCTTAAGAAGATGCTGGTTTCAATATTGTTTTTTTTTTGTGAACAACATATTCATTTCTTGTGGAGTTCCATACAGTCTACTATGGAATGTGATTGCAATTTCAACAATGTTCTGGAATTATATTTTCAATTCAGCACGTCTCACGTTTGTTTTCATACAGCCATCGCTAAACATTTCTGATATCATGTTCAGTCGCCAGCTTCGTTGAAAATTTCTTCTGTGATTCTATGAATTTATCCACATTCTCAACTTTGGCATCTCTACTTTCAAATGGTTCAAACAGTTGGTATACTTCATCCACCGACAAATACAATAAATCTAAAGTACTGGCGTCTGCGTCCATTGTTTGTTTACTATAGAAAGTAGTTCTTTATTCACGTGCATCAGTCATGTGGGGGTGCAATATGAAGGTGTTCAATATCGCTGGATATTGAACGATTCTGACAATGTAAAGTTAACAAAGAAAAAAATGAGTATATAATAATCAAGATTACAGTGATGTTTATTTTGATGTACATTACAAAGATTAATCTAAAATGCTGATACACCATGAAGATATATGAAAAACCACAAATGGTAGGATCTCAACAGCTTCAAGTCTGGTTCCCAGTCAACCCTACAATCCACCTTGTTGTAGAGTTAACAAAGAAACTGACAAGTAATGAAATGAAATCTAGATATATTAGTAACTTATGTTTATGGAAAATCAATAGAGGCATAGCACATTTGTAATTGTATTTCTATAAACATCTGAGGTGCATATACACCTGGGATCACTCACCTGGCTGACATCAGCTTAGCAGAAAAATGGAAGAGAAAATTAACTTGATTCAATATATAGCTTTTTGCTAAATTTTGTTAAATTCTTTTTTTGTGGATTTAGAGAAAAATCTGTTTAAGTAAGGTTCCACTTTTTGTAACTGTGGCCATATTTTTTATGGTGGATCTGCATCAAATTTAATAAAATTTAACAGCCTTGAATGTCCTATTTCTAGTAATACACATTTAATGAACATTACTTAAATAAATTTGATGATGAATTAGCTTCAGTTTGAAAACTTATAGTCAGTATGCTCTCTGTTGGTAGTCAAATTGTTTATAAGAAATTGCTTTTAGTATTGGCATCTATATGTGATATTAGATCAGAATCATTTATCCCAACTTAACAATCTGAATGCCAAAATGCTCCTTGAAAATAATGTTGCAAACTGGTTGAACTGGTCTTTAAATAAATAGTTGAAAATAGCAAATGTAATGGTTAATGCACAATGCATGCCAGGTGCTGGACCATGTCCTTGATGAACCCCAAAAAGAACTTACTACTCAGCCTTTACACAGAGACCACTCTTTAACGGAAAAAAAAGAATACTGTCATTTATGAACAGGTGTACTTTATATAATATAGGTATTATATAAGAAAAATTAAGAAAAGTATATTTATATGTTTTCATCAATCAGCATATTTTCTTTTTATGAAAGTGTCTGTTATTCAAGTAGTCTTATGTATAATGTAAATAAATGAATGATTATTATAGAAGAATTTTTAAAGAATGTGTAGGCTATACAGCAACCTTGCATTTTCCTTGTTTGAATATATTTCCTTACGGTAATAAAAAATGATTTTCAAAGCTAGATTTATGTTTATTCCATGTAAAGTTAAATATGTTTTACATATCCCACAGAGGAGATTTTATATTTAATCAATTTAAGGCTTTATATATCCCACCTTTATTCTATGGAGATATTAACTTTTCTGATGTCCCATCTGAAATTTAATATTAAATCCATGGAGAGCTAATTGTATTAGATGTCTCACCTGACATTTTATATTAAATCCATGGAGAGCTAACAGTATTATATGTCTCACCTGACATTTTATATTAAATCCATGGAGAGCTAACTGGATTTGATGTCTCACCTGACATTTTATATTAAATCCATGGAGAACTTTTTGTTGTTGTTGTTGGGCTTAACGCCATTTTTCAGCACACGATAGGCTATTCATGTCGGCCAGTATTAATGGTGGAGGAAGAAACCGGGAAATCACCGGAAAGAACCACCAACCCACGAGAAGCTACTGGCAAGTTTTCTCACATATCCACATTCGCTGAATCCTAGACTCGAACCCATGCAGACAGAGGTGAGATGGCAGTGATCCGTAACGGATAGTGTTTTAGACCATTTGGCCACTCGGGGCCAACCCATGGAGAACTAACTGTATTAGATGTCTCACTTGACATTTTATATTAAATCCAATGAGAGATAATTGTATTAAATGTCTGATCGGACATTTTATATTAAATCCATGGAGAGCTAACTGTATTAGATGTCTCACCTGACATTTTATATCAAATCCAATGAGAGCTAACTGGTTATACTATACAATTCACTCTTTCTTTATTTTTAAAAGAATGAATGAAACAGACTTCTAATAAATGATGACATCAAAAATATAAACATAAATTCTTGACATGCCTAGTTCCACTTACCCTTTACATTTAGAACAACTGTAAGACCCAAGTCATCATGTGACACGGACTTCACAAGCAGATAGTGCCAGGATTTTACATTTGGGGACTTCACAGAAAATCTACATTTTTCATTTCCTGCCTCAGTACAGTTCACAGAATTCTGATGAAGCCACTCTGTTGGCACTGCCCCTGCTCTAGTGTACAGGTCAACAAGACAGCTACTGGAATTTTGGGGACCAGTGCAAGTTGTTACTTCTACAGTGTATTCAACAACAGAGACATCCAGGAAAATCCTGAAATACATTAAAGATGTGATTGGTTATTAAATTTTTGACAAACATAATTTTTTTAAATTTAAGAGTTAAACAATTTTACATACCTTAAAGATTCACAGACTGTTAATTATATTGCTACATGAGCTTTAGCTCAATGCATGCTTCTAGTTAAGGGTCACCACAGAGAAAGGTATTAAAAACTATACCATGTCACAGGGTAGTATTTAAAAAACCCAGTACCATTTATATTTGCATACAAGTCATGCCCAACTGAAGGCAACATAGAACCTTATCTGCAGTTGCATAATGCACTGCCAGATTTGGGTTTATTCTGGTCATTCTACTGATAACTCCTAACAATCTGCATAGACCCAGATCTGTCAGTTCAATATACAATAACAGACATGTGTCTGTGCAAGCAGTGGCATGACTCAACTTATATGTGAGTACATGCGGTATGTGTTTAAACAGAACTCAAATTCTGAACAGTTGAAAATAACATATTCGTCTTATTAAAAACACAAATAGAAGTGTATATATAAAATTTATCAAACAACACTGAAACAGAAATGTGAAAACAATTTCAGAAAATAGTAAGTTTCTGATAAAATTTATCCAAGAGACTCAAACAGATCTGTGAAAAGCCAATTTACATCAAATAGTAGGTTTGTGATAATCTGATGTAATTTCATATGCAGAGATAATGGACTGATGGATAAAGTGAATGAGTAGAAGAGATACTGAAAGTTACTTTTAGTATTCATAAATCCTTTCATTAAAGAAAAAGGCTTTATAAAATTTTGGCTGGTAAATATGTTTCACCCTTTCTAATTTGCATCATTTTCTACATCCACCACCATCATTAAAACTGCTAAAATCATGTCCATCATTATCATTATTATTATTATTATTATCATTGTGTTTAGTGGGAGTCCATTAGTCTGAGCTGCAGCTCTCTCTGATGTGAACTCTGAAGCACCTGTTGTGAAGGAACAGTTCAATAATCTCAACTATCCAGCATTGCAATACTCTGAAAATTTTCAACAGCAGCCCTGCATGCCAGACTGTGTCATATGCCACTGTTAGATCCAGAAAAATAACTCCAGTTTTCAGGTTCCTGTGAAACCTGTTTTTAACAAATGTAAACAGGGCAAGGACTTGATGACAATGCTACAGCTATTCCTGAAGCCTGCCTGCTCAACAGTTAAGATATTCTCCAAGTTAGGCCCAAATCTTTGGAGAATCAGGCCCTTAAAACAGACTGAAAGCAAGCAGATCAGCCAATAACTTCTCACATTGTGGGGATCTTTGCCAGGTCTTGGGATCACAATAATCTTCGCCTGGTGTCACAAAGTTGGCATGCACTTTTCTCTAACAATTCGAGTAAAAAAAAGCCATTCCTCTGCCTTTGAGTCAAGATGCTTCAGATTTGCCTGATTTGATGCTGTATAGCACCATTTCAAGTTGTTCTGTTGTTGTAAATGTCTCTGGAGTATTTAGATCTAGTTCTGATCATCTGACTTCTGACTGCAGTATTGTTACCATTCACCTTGTACATGATGTCGGTACTGTTTCTCCATGGGTGCTTTTGCCACAAGTGGCTAGCTACAGCAATTGGCTTAACCAGAGAGTGAGCTTGAACTGGAAATTGCTGTGTGGTGCCAAGTCTTCAAACCAGGCTCCGGCATTTCCAGCCAGAGCATGTAAAGTTGAGTGTTCCATCATCATGATCACTATTATCACCATTGCCACCATCAGCAACAACATCATCATCAACATTGTCATCATCATCAAATCATCCTCATCAACATTGTCTTTTTTTCATTTTCTTCATCATCATAATCATCATCAACATTGTCTTCTTCATCTTCATCAAGGTTTTCATCATCAACACATCAACAATATTGTCTTCATCATCTTCATCAAGATTTTCATCATCATCATCAATATTGTCTTTATCATCTTCATCAAGATTTTCATTGTCATCATCAACATTGTCTTCATCATCTTCATCAAGATTTTCATCATCATCATCAACATTGTCTTAATCATCTTCATCAAGATTTTCATCATCATCATCAATATTGTCTTCATCATCTTCATCAAGATTTTCATCATCATCATCAACATTGTCTTAATCATCTTCATCAAGATTTTCATCATCATCAACATTGTCTTCATCATCTTCATCAAGATTTTCATCAACAATATTGTCTTCATCATCTTCATCAAGGTTTTCATTGTCATCATCAACATTGTCTTAATCATCTTCATCAAGATTTTCATCATCATCATCAACAACATTGTCTTAATCATCTTCATCAAGATTTTCATCATCATCAACATTGTCTTCATCATCTTCATCAAGATTTTCATCATCATCATCAACAACATTGTCTTAATCATCTTCATCAAGATTTTCATCATCATCAACATTGTCTTCATCATCTTCATCAAGATTTTCATCATCAACACATCAACAATATTGTCTTCATCATCTTCATCAAGATTTTCATTGTCATCATCAACATTGTCTTAATCATCTTCATCAAGATTTTCATCATCATCATCAACATTGTCTTAATCATCTTCATCAAGATTTTCATCATCATCATCAATGTTGTCTTCATCATCTTCATCAAGATTTTCATCATCATCATCAACATTGTCTTCATCATCTTCATCAAGATTTTCTTCATCATTATCATAATCATTAACATGGTCTTCATCATCATCATCATCTTTATTACTATCATTATAATGGGTAAAAGAAATATAAAAATGTAAAATAAATAAGTGAACATTGGATAAATGTTTGACAAATTTAACGCACTTATCATACTGCAATACCTGAGCAACTTTGATTCCTGTGACATCAGAGTGACCTTGTGTTCCTGATTCAGCTGCATGGTATCAATTTGAGGTTCTTTCACATATTTGAAACTGGTGTATATCTTGTATGAGCACTTAGTAAATAAACCCTGAAACAGAGCAATCATCAAGTAATATTTGTTTCCACATGATTACTGTATAACCAGTCTTTCTTAAAAACTAAATAATTATGCTTGAAGAACATGTATAATTATTGGTAAAATCGCTGAAAATTTCTCTCTTTAAAAGGCCCTTCATTATAAGATAGTATATTCCATGGCTTTCATGAAAAAGTGATGTATGTAATATTTTCCTATGGAATCTAAACTTTACAAACTTTCAGAAAAGAAAAAAGTTGTCTGTACAAACCATCAAAGAAAATAATTATAATTTCACAACAAAAATTTTAAGCATATGAACAATGATACTTTAGTCTTAGAGGTGATTGTTACTAACTGTTCTGATTTATCTCAGTACACAAAAGAACATAATTTGGTTGGATTACACACCTCAATATGAATGGCATTTACTTCTAGACATGTATTTTAAGTCATTGATACCTAAAAATGTGTAAACAAACAAGAAAATGAAACAAAAAACATCTGAATAATAGGCAGAAGTATTTTGATGGTGCTTAATTTTTTTATAGAAACTTTTTTATAGAAACTCTCCAACACTACCAATGTCAACTATAACTTAGATACTGAGTAAAATGTTGTAACACAGCATCACCATGAACTGCATTATGTACTGAACTTATTTATACTGAATATAGGGTGAAATATACTCTGTGTGTGTGTGTATGTGCACATGTGTATGTGTGTGTATATGTGTGTATGTGTATGCATGTGTGTGTGTAGCATGATGTCCCACCTAGTTACAATATCCTGATACCAGGCAACCTGTTAGTACAATTGGTATGACTCTGTCAGAGTTCAAACCCACAACCTCCTGCATCTAAGGCAGATGCTCTAACCCCTAGGCCACCAAAGTGTTGAGGTATACTTAGAATAGTGTACCATGAGCCACTATCAACATTTTTAAATAATGGTGTTGTGAAAAGAAAATGATGATGATGTAAAATTAAGTTTCATCTTTGTTTTCTCTCAACCCTCATTATTATAAAATATTGTGATTTTGGTTATGGAGTCCACAGTAGCACCACATTGTATCCAGAATCACATTCATTAGGTGCATTAAAATAGGCAAACTGTAATTATTTAACCATTTCAGTAAAAAAATAAAACTAGAAAGGGTACAGAAGACACCAATGTCCCTTCCATTATAGTCATGAACATTTTTGGTCACAGAATGAAAGCAGAATGTATACAGAAGGCACAAATGTTCCTATAATGGTGTGGGAAGGGGATGCAAATTGTGACACATTTTCATGTGACACATTTTCATTGTGAAAAAAAATCATAAGTTCTGGGATGGGAAAAAAAATTATTATTTTATCTTATGCCAATATATATGGTAAATATGGTACATGACCTGTTTCTATTTGATATTCAATGTCACCCATACAGTAATTGTTACATTCTACAAAAAAGTTCAAGATCTGAGGGAAAAAAATCTTCATTAAATATAATACTATAAGTGCTTCATTAGCAATTTAAAGTCTCATCACAATTGTCAAAAAATGAACTCAAGGAAATATGAGTGCTGATCGCAAACCAACCAAACAAGACTGCAAGCTTGTCAAAGTCACAGAATTTACATTAAAATGCAGAGATAAACAAAATAAACAACCAATTGCCTAACATGTAGAAAGACAATCATTACATTCTTGTGATCTAACTATTGGATATCATCCTACACTGACAATGTTCAATATATCAATTAACACAAGAACTACTTTCAAATTTCTTTAGAAATATCTTCATTTTCATATGAAATGTCATAATTTGACAAAATACACAATTTGAAACATCATATGTTCAAGCTAAATTTGTGAAAAGTCAGACATAAGCTATGGTAAAATTTCTGACCCATTTTTTAATTGATATAGTAAATCTACTTTTGAAGACATTAACATGTAATGAACATAAAAAAAATCCATGTATGTCTATGATTGTTGCTTTTAAAACTAAGAAATAAAAAAGAAAAGTTTCTCACCACTTATGACAAAAGAATATTTTCAACTTCATTTGTGAAATATTTCCTTAAAACTAAAAAAAAAAAAACCAGAACAGAAGAAAATTATCCATATATATCATTTACTATATCAGAGTCATCTTGTTAGTTTTAATGATGGCAAGATCTTACCACTGTAGTTATGTTTTATTTACTTTCCACATTTATTATACTATAAAGGCATTTGTACCTTTGGCTTAACTCGGTTGTCTGTGTAGGGGAGGTAAGCCACCCCATACCATGGCCCTGCTAGAGGACTGATCAGGGATGTTAGGACTGTTGTGTTGGTGATTGGAATGTCAAAGCCTGATAAACTTGTTCTGTAGACAAAGAAATCTGCTGGAAAAGTCTCATTCAGTGGATTGATGATTGGTAGGTTTCCATGCTGCAGGTATCTGAATATATATATATATATATATATATATATATATATATATATATATATATATATATATGAGACAGATAGACAAAGAGAGGCACAGACAGAGTTACAAATATAAAAATATACACCAAACAGAACAAAAAGTGGTATCCCTGGATTATACAGGATAATGTCTGATAATCCTAGGCAGAATTAATATTTAATACTATCATACAGATTAGTGAATTTTTAATTCACACTCTACTGAAATTTAAACCCAGATCCACAGGTAAACAGAACCCATTGCCTTGACTGCATTCACATGTCTATATAATATCTTGACATGTGAATCTGTTTGCTATGCAAAGTGCATATGCTAAGGACTTGGTAAGAATCACTTTTTGTGTGTGTAGGTTTAGTTGTGATGGTATATGGATTGGTGCATGCAGGTGAGGCAATAGGTGCCTCTTATCTGTGGACTTTGGTTTAAATCTCAGTAGAGTAAACATTAAAACTTCTTTAACTAGTACATGTATGTACAGTAGTCCCCCTCTTGAACGGCCCCCCTCACCAGCGGCCACCCGCTCCTTACGGCCAGAATCTGAAGGCACCGACGAATTTGTGTTCAAAATTACCCCTCATGAAAGGCCACCCGGCTAACGCGACCAGCGGTCAGCATATTTTTGCAAAAACATAAAATTTACCCCTCACAAGCGGCCACATTTTATTTTGTAATATGTATCTAGAACAATTTTTTTTTGTAATTGTGTTAAGTTAACCAATTTCTGTTTCACGATGTCAGATTTTCGTTCTTCAAAAAAGTGTTCTACAGGTACCACTAAGGTTAATATTATATCCTTTACACCTCACAAGAAGCCACGTTTATTCCTTAAAGCCGAGAAAGACTCATATTTTATTCCTTATATAAAGGTAATCCGTATATCCTTACTGTGGGTTATCATAAGATGTTTGGTTTATCCACTGATAATTATTAAGATTACATTAATAGTAGTAACATCGAAGAAGTGGCAATATTGATGGACCAGACCAAAGTCTGTGCTGAAAATGGTTTGATAGCCTTTATGGCTTCCATTTGTAAGATGTTGAACTTACATAATTAAGGGCTATTACTCAACAATTGTAAAGTTTAACACCGTGATGTGCTATTGTTCAGATCAAATCGATGTACTTATCCAAGCCGTTTGTTTTTCACCCATAGAGTAAAAACAATAAATATAAAAACAATAGGGTACCAGACGGCGACTAATGAATCATGTGACAATCGCTGCCTTTAAAAATATATGGCATCAGTTTAAATGCAGAAAAAAATTGTTTTATCAGTCTTGTACTGGCAACATTGATGATTATTACTGGACGTAAGGTCAAGATCACACGGTCAGCATTGGCTAAAAAGAAAAACAGGGTACTAGACAAAGGCCGAAAAATCACGTGACAACACAACTTGTCGCTTCTTTACGAAGAAAGAATTTCGTCCGCTCAACAAATGTGTCATCTGCATAATTAAATCACATACAGTTAGCAACATCGGAATAACTCATTACCAAACATTAACATGTCATCACGTAAACGAAGATAATTATTTCAGAAAACGTCGGTTATTATAGTCTACGATATCGGGAGAGGTGGGGAGGGGGACTGGTGAAACCAATTTAGGTAAAAAAGACTCGAATAAAACAATTTTATGTTGAAAAGACTCGAATAAATAACATCGTAACCGATAAGTTATTTAGCAGCAGTGGGAAAATGGAGCAAATAAAAAGAGAATTGCGTATGTACCAAAATTCAAATGACGTTTTTGAATGGTTCTGCAATGTGCATGACAACACCCGCTCGCATATCACGCTTATGCCAAGAATAAGAACTATTAATTCATATTCAGTTGAAATAAGTCAACTATTATAGCACAAGAACTGTTCAATATTTAATGTTGCTTTTAAACGAAGATATTAAATGCTTTGAAAAATAAAGCTTTCTTACTACGTACATACACTCTTCTCACAAAAAATTTAGTCCCCCTCTGGAAAGGCCACCCGCCTTATAAAGCCACTTTCCCGGTGCAGAAGGGGTGGCCATATAAGAGGGGGACTATTGTATGTATGTATGTATGTATGTATGTATGTATGTATGTATGTATGTATGTATATATATATATATATATATATATATATATATATATATATATATATTACACTAGTTATTATCAAGATTATGGCACTAAAAGTCTCATTAATGGTCCCAATGATCCTTATATACAGTGGCTCCACCCACCAACCCTTATAAGGCCACCCCTTCTGCATCAGAAAAATGGACACATAAGGGTTTTGCTTGGAAAGTACTCAACACTTACAAATACAATGAATATGGACACAAATACACAAGCATAAAGCAATTACCAGGGAGAAAATAACAAATACAACACAAAAGGGTTACAGCTGACAGTGAAATGGCAAAATATGACTAAATTTGCAAGGTGCTGAATAGCCATGAGACATTATGTACAGATGTATGAAGTCAATGGAAAAGAAAGAAGATGTTCCAAATGTTATTCTTTTTAAATTCTAGATATTCAATTATTAATTAGAGGTGGGGAAAATGTTCTAAAACAATGTAATAATACCAGAATTGAATTACTGCTTTTAAACAAAATGTTATTTAATATTTTCATTTAAAAATGGCATGCATGTTTAGAAATCAATGTAACAAGTCTTCTATTACAGATTATTAAAATAATAACAAATAATTATCACTTCTGGTGCAAAGCTATTTACGAACCTTTCAGTATGAATTAAATCAGTGCATTAACTACTGTTCTCCAGTCATTCCATATTCCCACTGTTGCAGAATGCATAATTGACAATTTTTGAAATGTCTCTTACTGGTATTTAATTTCTCGACAATGAAAGGAAGGTACTCTTTCATAGAGATCTTGTCATATGATCAATTGGTTAGGGGAAGGTACCTTTCTTTTCACTTCATAATCTATGAAATAAGCTATACCATTCTAAGACTATTGTGACCAGATGTCACACTGACTTGAAAACTGAACATCTGTTGTCATCTTGATTATCAGCACCATTAATAAATGACATCCATTATCAAATCAACAACCCTGACATATATGGAACAGACAACATTAGGATTATTGGATTACTTACATTTCTGTGTGCATTACAGTTAGGTTCCTTACTGGAATGTTCAAATAAATGTCAATCTATTGAATTCTGAAATCAACCAAATATTTAAGAGATTTCTATCTGTAAACCTTAATATCCATCCACTTGTGATGGTAAAATTTTATAATTTTTATCACTAATATGCTGGCCACTGGCCATATTATATGGTGACCATCCTAGATGGGATAAGTTCTAACACAAACTAGTTGGTACCATGCTGATGTGGCAAAAAAAAGCAGGCCTGTGATAGGGTGGGCACTTTTGAAAACCAGTTTTTGGAGTAAAATATCTTTGATAACACCTTAAGACAACAACCACTATGACATAAATCCATCCCTCCTAAGTTACATCTTAGTGTTAAAAAAGCTAAAACTTGTCTGCCCACATAGGTGGGAGTCAGACAAGAGTGATATCCCCTTGATGTCAAATCCCATACATATTTCTGTTAGTTCTAGAGTGGAATGTGAGGTCTGCCACTATTATATTTAACCAATGGGATATCAAACTGCATGGAGGCTAGACAGGCATATCTGTATCATGATCAGATTGGTAATACTGAAGAAAATTATTTTGCTCCAACAACTGGTTTCTTCTTTAAATAGTGCCTTAAGAAATTAGGTAAAGGGTAGAGGGAGTTACATGCCCTTACCCAAGAGAAGGCCCATCTCCGTTTCTCTAAAGTATCGGAGACAGCTTCAATTCTTAAGATATAAACAGGCTACTATGCCTAGATGAAGTGCTCAAGAAAACAAATCCAGCATAAGTCACAAAGTCAAGTAACTACGAAAATGAAAAATGACCTGAGAGGTAGCCTTTTGCACTGTTGATAAAATCCCTCCATGTTAAACCAAGCCCTTGTGATAAAAGATCTCCAAGGCAACTTCCATCCCACAGCTTGTATGATACTGATTAGCTAACAATTGCACTGCAAGGATATGCTCATAGCAGCAACTTCCCTGCCAACACAAGTGATATAAATCACAACAGTAACTCTGCCTGCTGTTTTTAGCAAGAACAACTGGGAAGCAAGTATTTTATGAGAGGTGAACCAACAATACTCCTGACAACTGTCCAAATGATGCCAAATTCAACCATGGCGGTCCTAACTGGTCAAGGACTGCCAGAATATCAGAGTAATCTTTGCTTTGTCCATCATCCCTTTCATGATAATGAAATGCATTTGATAATGTGGAACAATAACCATCATCATGATGGCAGCTAACTTCTTCATCTTAAAAAGCCACACAAGAAAGCCAGCTATTGGGATAGATCTGTGCCAATGGGATAGATCTGGGTCAATGGGATAGATCTGTGTTAATGGGATAGATCTGGGTCAATGGGATAAATCTGGGTCAATGGGATAGATCTGGGTCAATGGGATAGATCTGTGCCAATGGGATAGATCTGTGCCAATGGGATAAATCTGGGTCAATGGGATAGATCTGGGTCAATGGGATAGATCTGTGCCAATGGGATAGATCTGTGCCAATGGGATAGATCTGGGTCAATATGATAGATCTGTGTCAATGGGATAGATCTGGGTCAATGGGATAGATCTGTGTTAATGGGATAGATCTGTGCCAACTGGGTCAATGGGATAGATCTGAGTTAATGGGATAGATCTGTGTCAATGGGATAAATCTGGGTCAATGGGATAGATCTGGGTCAATGGGATAGATCTGTGCCAATGGGATAGATCTGTGCCAATGATATAGATCTGGGTCACTATGATAGATCTGTGTCAATGGGATAGATCTGGGTCAATGGGATAGATCTGTGTTAATGGGATAGATCTGTGCCAACTGGGTCAATGGGATAGATCTGTGCCAACTGGGTCAATGGGATAGATCTGAGTTAATGGGATAGATATGTGTTAATGGGATAGATCTGTGTCAATGGGATAAATCTGGGTCAATGGGATAGATCTGTGCCAATGGGATAGATCTGGGTCAATGGGATAGATCTGGGTCAATGGGATAGATCTGGGTCAATGGGCTCCATAAGGTTAGCCTCTTAATAGGAATATTAGGATCTAAGGAGATTACATGATAATAGATTGCATAATCATCCACATCTTCTGGGAGCACTTAGTACTGCCTATAATGTTAACACCTGTTAAAAAAAGAACAAAACAATCACCTCAACAGGTAAATTCAGTTTACCAATGCATAAATTTACTATGAAGGGACACTTATGAACAATGCAAATGCCTATAAAACTTATGTCACAAATTTTAGTCTGTAATATTGGACAGTGAGGAACAAAAATCATGTAATGGGTCATGTATACATAATTTGAATGAACCTACTAGTGACCTGAACAGGTGATATAGAATTTTTAAGGTCTCCAAACAGTGTTCCTCCCAGCACAAGCAGAAATAGAAACTGAAATATAAATGGAATGTGGCACCAATCCCTCTATCCAAAAGAAGATAACTCATGTCTGATTTTCACCTATGTAGACAGAAAACATTTAGCTTTTTCTTACTAAAATTTAACTTGGAAAGACTGGATTTGCAAAAAAATGGTAATACCTATGAGGTATTATGTTTAACTACCATTATGTATTTTTAATCTGTATTGTTTGCTGGTTTTCTCAATATGTTATGTATATGTGTATTTTGTAATTGATCTTAGTCCAGATTAAAGTTAATGGTGTACCTGACCAATGTCATTTATTTGTAAACAAAATAAAACACATAATACATCTTTGTGATTAAAGACTAAACATTCAGATCATTATTATTTGTAAACATGTTTATTTCAGTTTGAATTAAATCTTGATTCTGACCTTAGAAAGTTTCAGAAAGGAAATTTTGCATCACATTAAATGAGTGTTTCCAGAAAATGATAATTGTGACCTAGGTCAAGTGGAGGGGTTTATAAAACTTGTTTACTTAGGGATTATTTATTCCTGCCTTAACCTCCTAAGTAGTATGAGTCTTACTGTTGTATTCGTGTTCATTTATTTAATTTTGGTGGATTTCTTTATTCAAATTATTATTCACAGGAATTACAAAGTGCTCAATAATATTCTTGGACTAAAACATCAATTTGAAATTATAATGAATTCAGACAAGGACATTTTGGATTATATTATTGTGATACATCAAAAGACTGTTAACACACTGCCATAATCATAGTAATTGGTGCATAAGCACATTAGATACCACATACACATCAACACATTCAACATTTTAATTGAACAGAAATGCCACTGAAAGTGAATTGAAACTCTACATATTTGGACTTGTAACAGACCTTTAAGGACTATTTGAGATTTAATTCACAATATTGGAAGTTATTTTTAAATTTTTACTTTGTATTCTAGGGAAATAAATTATTTGCTGAATTTTACAAAACTTGTTAGTTTTCACTCTTTTCTGTTACTTAATTTAAGACCATAGAGCCATAACTGTAAAGCATATGAAGAAGAAATAGCGAATCACATTTTTCAAATATTTCTTAAAGTCAGAGACTCTGCCTGCTATGCGAAAGACAAAAACTGATTACACATGTCTTTCCACCCTCTACCTCAAATTCGGTCATCAAAGTATGGATTCTAATAACATTATGTGCATCTACCGATTATGTGTAATTATATCCTAACATATACATAGAGGATCATATAATCATCAACGACCTTTTTGAATACCATGGGGATAATTACATAACAAGTTTTAATAAACTTTTCCCCCAATTTATCATCTAAGTCTTTTCCTAATATAATTAGAATATATCAGCTACTAAAGAATTTTAAAACTTTCTTTGTCTAAATTTTTTTTTATCAATTTCCAAATACCTATTACTACACCATACATGACAAGGCAAAGCAATATCTGTGTGGATCTAGTAACAGTGTGAGTTATTAAGCTAAAGTTATTGATTTGGAGGTGAAAAACTGGGCACAGTAAGTATGCAAGTACATGAAAAAACATTATTGGACCAATAAAATAAAGTAGGTCAATTTATTGGGACCACACAGGATGAGAGGGCATAATTTTGCAAAAGAAAAAGTTTTTAGTTGAAACAAATATAACTGAAAAAAAAAAGGTTCAATCTGCAAAAAATAACATGAATTTTGAAAAGTCTTTATAAAAGGAAATAACTGTCACCACATCATGTCTGCCATTTTCATTGTTACAGCAGAAAAATTATTCATATACCTATGTCTCAGCACTGACTAATGAAGGCAAGACAAAATCACTGTGGAAAGTATAAAGACTGAGTTTTGTTTTATTCTGTTCAGTGAAAAAAACTTACACTTTTGCTGTGGTGTATTCACAGGAGTTAGGTTCCTTTGAAGCACTGAATGTCCATATAGCAACTGAGCAGCCATCTGGTACTTGAAAGAAAAACGGCCACACGTCACTGAACTCAGTGTATCTGTACAGCTCTGTGCCTTCAAGCTTCTCTGTGTTATAACCTACATGTACATGAAAAGTAACCTTTGATGAGGAAATCTTTTGCAAAGTTCACTGCTTAAATCTTGGTAACCTTCACCTGAAACACTCATGAAATACAAGATGCATCAACCTTCTGTTCTATGCAGGTTTTGATTCTGTCCATTTAAAAAAAATACTTTGTTGCATCAGCAATTACTGCCTATGTGTCACAGTATGATGTCAATCTTGCCTTGTTCAATGCATGGAATAAACAATACATGTTGGACAAATCATTCAAGTTAAAAACTTTTTCAGACATTGGGGTCTTAGGGACAATTTTCATGAATGAGAAATCTGTGATATTCTTCTCAGTTAAACAAGGTAGTAACACAGCTTCCTTCACACATACTTAGTGAATTCTATCTTACATGTATATTGTACTATAGTTTGGCTATCTTCGCTAGCCAATATGTTAATTTTTACCTTGGCAGATTAATTAGATATTTTGGTGCTTCAGGTCTCTAAATTTCACTGGATGTGGTGGGAAGCAAGTGCAAACAATCAAAATAAAGTTGTCAAATCTGAAAACTGTTCCCACCAGATTGAGACAAGGCAAGCAAACAAATGAATGGGCTAAAAAATAAGCAATTTTCCACTGCCTGTCAGTATTTGTACAAATATATCCTTTTACTCAAATATGTCTTTAACAGCTTCTCCCTGGTATATAGTCATACTTTCGATATTAAAATTACAAAGTATCCTTTTGAAGTCAGATGTCTCCACCACATTCAGCCAATGTACAATGTACCATTACAAACTACTGGTAAACTGGAAATTACTAAGGGAGACAACTCACAAAATCCAATTTGATATCTCCAGGAAAAAGCACTGAAATATCTGATCAACCCACCAAGGTATAGATATGGCTAACATATTGGAACCTTAGCTAGTGAAGATGTAGCTCTACAAGTCCCTTTCTATTTTAATGATGGTGGAGACTTCAGACTCTAAGGTTAACACCATCAGTAAAACAGAAAAGACTTGCACAGCACAAGTAACCATGGTAAAAAAAATTCATAATTATGTTTTGGGATGAAATAATTCTTTTAATTTTACTTGGGGTGGGTGGGGAGGATAAGATAATCTCCAGATGATGTATGTGTACTATATGAACCTCTCAATTATGTTTTATACATTTTGCACTCACAAAAGTCTTGTAATTCCATAGCATATTCAGATCATCTAACAACAAACAAGTGAGGGACAAGTTAACTAAAAAATGGCAGAAAGAAAATAACTGTTCCTGTGATGAATAGGGGCATAATAAAACAAATGACTCAAGTGGAACTAATATTGCCACCTGTCTTACATAACTTGAAAACTATTTCACAAAGCAGACTTATCTTGTAACAATATTGTAAAAACAAAACACTATTTCCAATCTGTTAGATCATATAAATTGTATCTATTTTACAACAATATGATTTTTTTAAACCAAGGTTTATATAAATCTGATAATGAAATACACTCTTGAAATGTAATAAACTCAACTAATCAGCTGCAATATAACCTTATATACACTGATCTTAGATACACTGATCTCTCTTATTAACAAATTAGCTAGAGATCATAATACCAGCCCATATTTGAGATCTTTTATGATGAAAGCCCAACTGGTATATTCCAACTTTAATCAAAATGCACTCTCCAGAGTAGTAAAAGCCATGTCATTCAATGTCAGATCATGTCATTATTATGTATGGATCTTGTTCATTATCAAACCTTCCAAGACCTTGACAAATTAATCTCATAATCCATGTTTCATCTCAGCCATTCTAATGTAGGATAACTTTATTTTGTGTGAAAATATCGCCCATTATCAAAATTGTCTGAAATCTTGATGAAATAAGGTTACATTCCAAGTCTGTTCAAAATCAGAATGAAAAAATGGTCTACAGTATAGTTACCAGATCATCCAATCAGATTGCAAGATAACCTCAAAAATATCCACTCTTAATCAAACTTGTCCAAGACCTTGATGATATAAGCTCACATTCCAAGTTTGATAAAAATTAGACCAGAAATATGGCAGTGGTAACAAGCTCAATCAAAGAGTGGACAGATGGATAATGGATGCAGGGCCATAGCATAAGCTCAATTGGTCTTATATGCCATATTTGCAAGCCATGAGTTGGCACTCTACTTTGGTCCACATCAAAATCTTAACAAACCTAAGACAAAATAGTGTCAACTGCTCTGATTGTTGGCTGGATGCAGCTGAATGAAATGGATCCAATCAGAACACTTGTTATATCCACCTGATTTGCTTTGATTATTGGCTAGATGCAGCTGAATGAAAGGGATCCAATCAGAACACTTGTTATATCCACCTGATTTGCTCTAATTACTGGCTAGATGCAGCTGAATGAAAGGGATCCAATCAGAACACTTGTTATATCAACCTGATTTGCTCTAATTATTGACTAGATGCAGCTGAATGAAAGGGATCCAATCAGAATACTTATTATATCAACCTGATTTGCTCTAATTACTGGCTAGATGCAGCTGAATGAAAGGGATCCAATCAGAACACTTGTTATATCAACCTGATTTGCTCTAATTACTGGCTAGATGCAGCTGAATGAAAGGGATCCAATTCAAACACTTTGTTACATTTACCTGATTTGCTCTGTTTACTGGCTGTATGCAGCTGAATAAAAGTGATGCAATCAGAATACTTGTTACATTTATGTAAGACAGATTGGAATAATCAAGGTGGATTGGTAGACAACAACATGTGTCACAGGTAAGTTTATCCAATTTAAACCTTTTACACACAAGTTTTTCTTCCAAGTTAAGGCATGTGGGCATCAGTGAAGTTGCCATGTTAAATGCAACAGGTCCCATAATAAGTTCTATCATTGGCCAATTAATATTGCTTGCTATGACCAGTAGCTCTTTCATCTGCAAGCAGAACTTGTTTTGGTTAGCTATATATGCAAATTTAAGTGTGAAATGGATCAATGACCCTTGGCTAGTGAAGATCTTTACATCCAGATGAGCTATAAACTAGTAGTCGTACATTAGATTTACATTAGATTTACTGTCAAATGCAAATCAGTCACTAATGAACAAGCACTGTATTCATTGATTGTAAATATTATTGCTGAGCACCAAAGTGAGACAGCTGTAAGAACCGTTGTTCTAAGTCTTTGGCACAGCTTGGCTGGTAATCAAACTCATGACTCCCACATCTCAGGTGGATGCTCCAACCACTGAACACATATGCAGACAATGAGATGTAGATAAAATATACCATTTGTATGTGTCATTTGTGTTTTCCTATGGAATATGACTGATACAAAAATTTCAAACAATATGACCTATACCAGAATTCATAGATTTTTTGCATACATGTACATGTGCAGTTCTTAACACATTATGGATTTGTACTGCAAAAATGCCATTTGTTAATATACAGTTTCATTTCAGACTAGTTTGTCTTAATTTATGCAAAATTTCCAGTGTTAATTTTCTCTCAGTGTATACTATACATACTGTTGACTGTCACCTCTTACAAATTTTACTTGTATGCAAAATTCTTTTTTTTTGAGCCGCCCCCCCCTGCTTTTCTCTGTGTCTGCTTATGTTCACAACATCAACTTGCTCCAGATGTCAAGATAAATGGGTAGTACTGTAATTACTTATTATGCAATTTTCTCATTATCTAGTATAGTATAATTTCATGTACATATTTTGAGATATCATTAAATATATCAATTGATAGTCATACACAACTGCAACTTTCCAAAAGGATGCCAAGGTTTCAATAAAACTACTCTTTTTCTCAACATTGTTTTGAGTCATATGAAAACAAGGCAAATCATGTGTTCACTTGTATGTGTGCAAACATTAAGCTGATAACCTTAATATCCAAACATGATGCGATTCAGTTTCTGGTACGAGATGTAGGAAACTTATATTTGGAAAAGCATCAAATGGAAAATAGATCTTTGATTCATTTTCTATTGATTGGTCATTTTCTTACTTATTTTCTAAAAAGGAAACATTGTTAGAAGAATTTGTTATCAGTTATGATTAAATACTTCTATTTAATAAAAACTAGTTATAAATAACCAGCAGATGGTGCAAGTGTCTATTAAAACTGAAATATTTAATACCACAAGATTATGGAATCTGCAAGAATAAAGAAAAGACCATTTCACACACACACACACACACACACACACACCCACACACCACTATAGTCTGAGTATAACAACCTGTTTGTTTGTACCCCCCTACTGATTTCAGTAATGGAAAGCTTTAATGTGATAAAAAGGGTAGAATGACCCTTACACTGTCATCATCTGCTTGTTTCATGCTTAACAAAGTTTTCAATATAATAGATGGACATGCTTGAGACCCATTTCCAGTCCCTGGACAAGTCCATTTTCAGCAAAGAGTGTATCAGGGGTTGAGCTAGACTTAAATTTTAGGGAGAAGTGACTTCTCTTTTTGGTCAGAATAGGGAGAATTGAGCTAAACAGGGAGAAGTGGGAGTTAAACAGGGAGAAGTGAGACAAAAACTAAACATGATATATATATATATATATATATATATATATATATATATATATATATATATATATATATATATATATATATAGAGAGAGAGAGAGAGAGAGAGAGAGAGAGAGAGAGAGAGAGAGAGAGAGAGAGAGAGAGAGAAAGAGAGAGCTACATTATCTTATTTTAATGATGTGCTCTATTTTTTGGTATGCTTTTTACAGTTTTAAGCAATGCCTTATTTTTAAATTGAAAATTATGTGTTATTTGTGAGTATCAATATATTTTGTACACATTTAGAATAATTATATTCATACCCATTCTATTCATACTTAGTAGTATATGTCTGTTTGAATTGAAGTAAATGCAGTGTATTTTGGCTGTATGTATTAAAAAGCAGATCTGAAGCTATACATTGTAATTAATTTTCACTGATAGAATTAACAAGATTAGAGTCTTGTAACTGCAAGTTGGTAAAAATGCTTAATAAATTACCGCTTATTTTATTTTCTTAAGTTTTGTGTACCATTGCAGTCAAAAAAATTTCTAGCATTCTTTGAAACAGCCCCTAATATATGTTCATAGGAATAAATGCACAAGTGACTTCAAACCACAATGTTCGTCCTGATTTCATTGTTCACAATAAAACATTACTGTAACTATTCATAGACAACACACTGAATCACTAAAGTCGATATATAACTAAACTGAACCCTTTTTACCCCCAACCAAAAATCCAAGAATTGGTCTTGCAAAGAGTGCATCTATTTTTAGATGGAGGGCTTTTCTCGAACTACACACTTTCTTGCTTTGTTACAAAAATCCTTTAAAAGTTCTGCATATTTATGGTTTGTCTATCTACTTGTAATAATGACATGCACTGGTTAAATATTTTTTGCTTCATAACTATATACATTTTTCGTATTTTCACAGTTTAATGAAGTGGTATATCATATATGCAGCGATGTCCGCCATTAAAATTTCATTTACAGTTTCAAATTGATTTGATACAGAAAATACGCAAATACGTCCATTATAATCTCCATTTATTAAAAATAGGATATAAATTAGTAAATGCTCTTCACCAATTATATTTTTAAAAGCAAAAAACTATTTGCATATTGATGTTTAAATTGTGGAACAGAATTTGGTATATTTTCATCATAGCACAGTAGACCCAACTTCATGAAATTAAGCAGCAATATCTTGCCCCGGAAAAGGGTTAATGGTCAGTTAGCTATCAAAACTTACATGTGAATGTGCAAGAATTTCTTTGTTGCCATAAGCTGATTGGTATCAACACCATGTAAGTACATTTGGGGTTGGGTTACAGCAGTGCCAGAACTTACTGGCTACTTAATGTCGTAATCTAGTCATATTACGTCCAAAAAATCAGAGGGTGAAGTCATTTTCACTTTCATTACTGAAGAAGGCAAAGTTTATGCTTTTCAGGCGACTTTTCGCCCACTTCGCCTGGTAGCATGACACCTGGTGTATGCACAACATTAGATGTACATACATATGTTGTCTGCTTCCAATCTTTACAATGTCGAATCAAGCAAAGGGAAAGAATGACAACAATTCATCTAGCAGTTACCAAATAGGATGAACTACATTATTATGTTGTTTGATGGAAATAAACCAGCCCATAGTGTGCGGAATATGGCGCCGTGTTAGTAAGGAAAATTAGTTAAGCATGAAAGGTGCAAGGAGATGCCAGTATTAGTGCCATTCTGGTCAGTCAGGTTAGAAATTATAAATCAATGATTCAATTGACTTTGTTCTGTGCACTTTTTATCACATTAAACGTTTTCGTTATTGAAATCGGTAGGGGGGCTACAACCAAAAGGGGATGTAGAGTCAGACTACTGTATAGCTTTAGTTAAATGGCAGAAATTCCTAAAAAGTCATGAAAATTTTGGAAAATTTTTAATCCACATAATGACCTACGCTGCTTTCGCCTCTTTCATGATGTGGTCAACTGTTACAAATTTTCATATTTGTTAATAAAATTCTTTATACCGTTATATTATTCTGAGAATTAGATACACTTCCTATCGAAAATATGTGATTATGAAAATATATGCATGTTTTGTATTCAGTCACATTTTGGTATTCCCTATGTATATGAAAAAGTATACCAATACTGAAGTTTTTTAAATTTTTTATTTGTTTTTATTTTGTAGGAACTAAGATTCTTGTGACTTACCATCAACATGTGTAAAAATAAAAGTAATAATTAGGACTGTTCCTAATTTTAGTCGATTCCACAGCGCCATTTTCGGAAGTTATATGTTACGGTCTAAAAATAGGCCGGGAAAATCCAGTACCTACAAATTGATTCAAGATAACACCGGCGGTAGTGACAACGTACCCGTAATAATTGGTTTTCCAATGTACTAGCGGGTGAGTGACTAAATTACACCAAGACTAACCCTAGACACCCCAAGACTACCCAGTAACACCACCAGGATGCCCGAAAACACTCTCACCTATCCAGGATACATATATACATTTAAATAAAATCAAATAAAAGTAGGATAGTGATCAGAAAAAAGTCTGCATTGTAATAAAAATCAGTAGAGTTTTTTCATTTGTTGGAGCTCGCCAAAAGAAAGACTCCCAGGGCACCCAAAAAATTTCACAAGGCTGTCCCAAAACACTTACTCGCGATACAATTAATAAGTAAAATCAAAACCAAAAAAAAAGAATGAAAAAAACGATAAGTAAAATTCTGGGTAACATCAGAAGAGTCTTTCCCCTTGTCGGCACTCGCCAAAGGAAAAATCCCAAGACACCCGAAGACTAACCAACGGGTACACCCCCAACCACCCTCCCACCCAAAAAACACCGCAACACTGTCCAAAAACACTCTCACCTTCCATGCTTAAACAAAATCAACAACAAAATAAGACTGTCATCAGTAAAATTTTGCATTTTATAATTTGTAATGTCAGCAAAAGAGACAAAATCAACTGCACCCAAATAACCAATGTAGCTGATGAAATTTTTGATGTGCTGGGAATGACTCATCGGCAACGTGGCAAAGTGGAAGGAACACCAGGACGGCGCAAAACTCCACGGCGCTAAGTCCCCACCACCATCACCACCACCCCTACTTCTTCTGTTATGAAAGCGAAAACCCGCACTCGGCACACCGGCCCAACTCTTGGCCGGGTTCATTGGTCAAATTTAGTCCAGTTTTGCTAGCTATGGTTGTTGATTATGGATTATTTGGTGAGCTTTGGAATTGTGGGTACTTGACGTTTGCCTAAATATACTGCCAATAGTGTGGGGCGTGAGATGTCCATTTTGACTGAATGTTGTCCTTTTTGTTGTGGTTTGTTTTAGACGGTGAGGCCTAAAGGATCGTGTTTAGTTGTTTCGATCTCTTTTGCCAATTGGGAAGATCTTTTGGTTGTGTATGGATAGTCAGATCGGGGCTTAATGACAGCAGGTTGAGCTTCCTGGACTGCCTTTCCTTTGATTTGTGGAGTAGTGGATAGAGCTTCCCTTTCTACGTCACAATCGTACCAGATCGAGTGGGGCACTACAATATCTCCTTCTTACGAAGAGTTATTTTAACCCAATCTGTTTAATCTCGCTTTTCCGGAACGCTTTTGCTTGACGGGTTTTGGGTTTGTAAAGTAGTAAGTGGGGTTACCTGGACTGTTTCTTCCTTTGTGGTTTTCCTTACAAGTTAAGTTTTGGTGGGTAGTTCTTCCCAACCAGTTCACCACTTGTATTTTATGTGGTTTGTTTTTGCTTGGGAGTCGTATTTGTGGAATTGCCTTGACTGCTCCTTGCCTTTTATTGTTGTAGAGGTGGTTAGAGCTTCCCACCTCTTACTGGTTCGTACGTTTTTCCGGGTAGCTGGGGTGGGTCGAGCTTCCCTCCCCCTACACTATTCTGTGTTTGTCCGGGAGTGTTTTCGTGGAAAGGGTTTTTGTGGAGCAGCAGGTAGAGCTTTCTGGACTGCTCTTTGCTTGGAGGTTGTCTGGTTATTGTGGTGTTGGTTGTGATTTTCCCACCTGTTCTCTTCGTTCGTTGTGTCCTCCAGCCCCCCCCCTCACTCTGTCCGGTACCCCGGCGCCAGGGTCATGGTGGGAAATCTTTGGTCACCATTGGCGTAGTAATATTAGGATCCGATTGCCAACGATAAACACAATAAGACTGTAAAACGAAATGGAATACCATGAAAATGGAAACCTCAAACAACACAGTAGGAAGAAAAATCACATCACCACGATAGCCAAGAAGCAGCACCCTCCAAACATATCACCCAAATAAAAACTGACGGAAATATTGAAGGCACTTCTCGAAAAGAGTGAATTATCACAAACAACATCATAGAAACAAATACGGCAGCCAACAAGCAATTAACACTCGAAGTAGACGCTTCCAAATATGAGATCGGGGCATGCCTTATGCATGACGGTTACCCCATAGCATTCGCATCCAAAAGCTTAACACAAACCTAATTAGGGTATGCTCAAATAGAAAAAGAAATGCTAGCTATACTATTTGGCTGTAAACGTTTTCATCGTTTGGTTTTTTTTTTCTAGACCAGTTAGATTGCACTCAGATCACAAGCCGATGAAATCGATTATGAGGAAGCTCCTTACAGAAGCCTCTCCACGCCTTCAACGGTTGATGTTTCAGCTTCAACAATATGATATTGAAAGATTTGCCCGTTAGTGATTATTTATCAAGACCATCACTTTAGGACACATACCGAAGATTAATCGAAGGACTCGACCTTCACGTACCTACGATCAAACAACAGTTGTTTGAATGTCCGAAGTACGTTATCAAAGTCAACCTTCAAATGCAAACTTTGAGAAAGACTATAACTCAGGGATGGCCCAGTTCACGCGCTGACTGTAATACAGATGTGCTTTAGTTCTGGAGTCACAGGGATGAGCTATCTGTAGAAGATGACTTAATTTTCAGAGATCAAAAGTTAATTTACCGAAAGGTCTCCGTCAGGAGATGATACGAGCTGTGCACACTGGTCATATGGAAGTAAACAAGACATTAGAACGCGCGAAAGATAGCATCTTTTGGCAGGCATGCCAAAAGAAATCACATACCATGTGTTAAAATGCTAGATATGTCCCACTCACCGCGACTCCAGTGCTAAAGAATATTTAATCTCACATGACATCACATAAAGGCTATATCAAAAATTGGTACCGACCTGTTTGCATTTGATGGAAAAAAATTATATCATGACTAGATTATTACAGTCGCTTTTTGAGAATCTTGTTGCCTGACACACACAATATTACAATCATCAGGAAACTGCAAGTATGCATCACGAAACGGTATTTGTGATGTCTGTAACAACGGATCGCAATTCTCATCCCAAGAATTTGCAAACTTTGCAAAAGAATGGGGTTTCGAACACAATACGTCAAGACCATTAATGCAATGTCTAATCAGAAAAGGCAGTCTCGATTGCCAAGAAATTGCTCGCCAAAGCAAGGGACAGTAAGCAGGACCCTTATTTAGCCTTTTTAGATTATAGAAATATTGTTCTTGGATTGCGGCTATACACCAGCTCAAATGCTACTTGGCTGAAGAACAAAATCTATAATACCGATTACAAATAAGCTTCTCAAACCAAAAACCATTAACCCAACTATTGTTCAAAAGAAAATGTAGTAGTCGAAATCAAAGCAAAAATAGTATTTTGACAAATCAGCAAATTTACTAAAATCCCTTTCCGTAAATGATTTTATGAGAGTTCAATTTGGCAAAGTATGGAAATCCACCAAGGTTATAGGAGTTCATAACGGCAGATTATATTCTTAACAAACTAGGGATGGTTGGTGTTTTTACCGCCGAAATCGAAGGTAACTTGAAAAAAACCCATGCAGCATCTGTCAGATGTGACCCCATTTGCTGTTCGCATATTGGCTGATCCTGAGCAGCAATATGCAGATACTCCATTTCAAACAATTTTCCTTAGAGAACCCCATTTCAGTAACACTTTCCCAGAATCAGGAGCTAAAACTTTTCGATTAGATGCCCCATATATAACATGGTCTGGAAGAGACGTGAAACATAACAAGCTCTATATGTAAATGATGAATGGATTAATAAAATGGATGGTTATAGATAGAGAACTGAATGCAAACTTGAATGTAAAGAGTGTCGGATTTAGGACAAATTAGGCACTGTGCTAGTTAAGTTATGAGACCCCTGAAGGAGGTAAAACAGACTCCTTTGTCGCGTCCGGTAACCTAACTACAGCGTCTGACGTCAACCTATCTTTCAATGTCCTGTTTTACGTATCGACGCTTCTGACAGCGGATCTGGTGCTGTTTTACTGCAGGAACATGATTGGAACTTCTCTGTTTGATACCGAAATAGAAATCTTAATCCCGCTGAGCGTAATTATTCGGGTACCGAAAGAAAATGCATATTGATTATCTTTGGAATCTCTAAATTTCAGCGCTACCTGAATGGGCGGAAGTTTATTCTTGAAACGGATTAGGCTAAATTGACTAACGGTCGTTTAATGAGATGGACGTTATTTCTTCAACAATATCAAGTTCAATTACGTTAAATTAAAGGTAGCTCGAATTTAGGGGCAGTTGATTCTGAGGTGAAGAGGTCACTTCAGGACATGTAAACTTAAACTGCAACTTAAAAATCAGGAGAGCAAAATCATACATTTTACTCCTGAAAAAGGGGTTATGTGATGCGTCGAATTTTGAAACTTGATGAAAGTTGTACACTGTAATTAAATTCTTCACTGACAATCAGTCGAAATAAAAAGTGAATTTTGGCTAGGCTTTAATTGAATATAGATAATTTAGTAAATCGGTTGTATGTGAATTGATTTGTCTTTGATTATATGTTACTTGATTACAATTTTATATTTTTATTTATTGAAAAGTGGGCTCGTTGTTTTGATTTCTTTCAATACTTTGCTTAGGTATCTGTAACGTTCCATCTATCCGTCAACTCAGGGCAATTACATCGCGGGAGATCATTCCCTAGTTAACGACGCCGAATAAAGGTAAGGAGAGTTTAAATGTTTTAAATCTCTCACCACTACCCCATCACAAAAAGAGAGGTTTTGTCCGGGATGTTTTGAACCGTGGATAACAAATCTGATCATATGTTGAATAGAAATACAATGCTATAGCATTGATATATTTGTTTGCTATTTAGAAAAGGAATTTCGAGTGTGAATTAAGTCAATATATATGCTTTTTTGTAATTTTTTCATGGAGTTGTTAAATTTTCTATAATGTTTTATAACATTGTAAGAAATTAAGATTCCGTACCTGAATTGATGTTAGCGTGGTCAATGTCTGAATTCAAGTGATTCAGAAATAATATTGCCTTAGTACTCTTGCAAGAAGAGATGATTAAGAAAGTCTATGGGGAGTAATTTAAACTTGTGCTGCGAGCAAGCTGCCTTTGGGAAATTTCAGAATTTTGTACTGCCAAAAGCCGTTTGTTGTTTAAGTTTTTTTAAGTAGGTCTGTAGGTTAAGACTTTACTAAGATAGATCGCAGGTAAGTATTCTTAGGGAAGCTGTTTCCTTGAAGGCAGAAAAAAAAGATGTTAGTGAGTACTAATCTAGGTAAGTTGGTTGGTGATAAAGTCGAGTAGACTATGATGGCAATTTTTAGGCAGTTAGTCAAAGAATTTAAGTCTTTGGGACAGAAAGAGCTAGGATATGAAGGAGGTCCAATTAGCAGAATTTCTAGAGCGGAGTCTCAAGGAGTACAGAGAATAGCAAGCGGCCGAAAAAAAGAGACAAGCCGAAGAAAAAGAAAAAGAAAGGACGAGACAAGCTGAAGAAAAAGAAAGAATAAGACAAGCCGAGGACAGAAAGAACGGGAAACTGAGTTAGATTACGAGGCGATGAAAAGATAATGACTGACAACATGCGTTAGCCATGGAAAGACTAAGGATAGAGGCGTAATCTAGAACAGGCGAAGAACTGAATAAACATTCAGAACACGCAAGAAAAAGACCTGAGGATAGACGGATCGTCCATGGGAGAGCGCATCCGTAACAATCTAGACAATAGATTATATAAAGGCCGTCGATTTTAATATATGCTAAACTAAATGTCCGCTTAAACTACATTTACCCAACCCTCACATTGCTTTTAGAGAGACAGACAGAAAGTTTATGAAGACAGACCACTACAGTAACATACCCTGGAGCGTGAGAGAGACGGAGACAAAGAGAGACAAGCCTTAGAACAATCAACAAATATTAACATTATTATTCATTTCATCAATATATTTATTTTACCTTACAGACGATTATCGATGAATTATCAAACTTTTGCGGTTAATTGGTGGGCTGAAATTGGGGCTGTTAAATGCGACGCTGACGTCAGATGACTTCCAGTGCAATAAATTACATTCTCTCAGGGAAATGTGAAATAATCAATTATAAAGTAATTGTTAAATTATGAGACTTGGGCTGCTAATTAATTTCTGGGCTAAAACTGGGACTCTTGAATACTGGGATCCGTTTCTGATAGCTTCATAATGAATATACAAGACTCTTTTGAACTGATTTTTAATTTACGAATCGACATAAAAGCATCGATTCTTTAATTGTTATCCGGTGTTTACCAACAAAGACCAACTATCAAAAGTGGTGTTTAAGCCCTAAAGACATCGCTTTTGTAATAAATTTAAACATGCTATGGACAAGCATTCCGTGGCAATCCAGTTTATAATACCTGGCCATGGATCGAAAACGGCAAAGAAACAAAGAACATTCCAGTATGAATGGCACTGTCGTGGCCCAAAATTTCACAACACTTGGTTTCTTTTTGATGAAGATGAAATGGTGCATTCCTCATTGTAGGGGTTGTCCCTTTTCTGACGTATGGATCACAACAGGTTATATTATTCAGTGCTGTTACTGGGCCACATAGTCTTAATTTGTTAATTCTACGTGACTCTGTTCAAAGTACAATATAAATGAAAGTTGGACGTTTGAATAAATGTGTTTACTAGAGACGCGGCTTTCGGATGAAATTGTTGGCACAATAATGCATTATTAGTAACTGTGAAATTGTTAGTTACGTGTTTCAGCGATGTACAAAAACCGTATGCAGATTTAAGTAGTGTTAATACACAACACCACACAACTAAAATAACATCTACGTAAGTAAATGTACAACATTGCTTTGTACTAAAAATACCTCATTTTTCCCTCTTTAACAACTTACACTACACATTCCCACCCCCCCCTTATTAAAAACAGTAATTAATAAAAATATTTTGGAAGTTAATTGTATCCATAAAGTATTTATACAATGAAAGCTTTCAGTAGGATCATTAAGTATTTTTCCTACATCTTGTAAAAGGTTAATTATGGAAATGTTTAAATTACCCCTATATTTTTTAGTATTTTCGAGGCTCAATTCATTCATGTGATTTTTACGACTGAATATATTCACTATTGTGTTTTGTATGTCACTCCATATAATGATTTTCTATTAAGAATCATATGTTGTCTTGAACAGCATTGTCCGAAAAATTTGGCTGTAGTATACCAATTATAGCGATAACAATGCATGATTACGTGAGATAAATATTTACGCGTGGGTTATAAAAAATGTTTAAGAATTTAAAACTAGTGAAAGAACTCGTGACGCGCTTCCTTCCAATACTCCCCAACAAGTATTTTTTGTTGATTAAAATTTATAACAACAAGTATTACGTGTTCATAAGTGACAATGTATTCAATGGATAATGAAAGATTGATATGGATCAGTCTATCAACAGTAGCTACAGAGGGCGAGCGCAGGAATAATATTACACAACATACACGAAAAGTAGAAAGTTACGTTTATGAATTCTGCGGGCAGTTATTGTATTATGCCATATTAGTAAGATCATAGTTGTTTTGATTAGAACGCGTAATTATTTACCTGGAACCTAACGATCCAATCAGTACGTTGTTAAATCTTTTGCGTATTTCAGGATCTCTATTGCTTGTTGCCACTTGTCATGATAATCAAATATATGTGTCTTGTTGGGTATATGTTTTGAGCCATTGACCCAAATGATAATAAATCTAAAAAAAGTGAAATCTAATATTATAATTTTCGACGGCCATCAAATCCCTCTTCTCGCCACCTCGCAGACAGTGTTCATGAGATTGTTGTTAATACTTGATTAGACAATAAATTCGGAAAAGAGAACAGTAAGATTAAACTTTATATTTAGAGAGATTTTAGCTAAAGGTCAGATATTTTGCTCTACAGACAAAATTGTTTCCTCACGGTCATACACTTGACCTACAGTATCACAATACAGCATAAATTATTTCTGTAAGTTTTTCAGAGTGAGGATGTGTTTTGAATGTTGTCTAAGGAAATAAAACAGCATTTAAAAAGATAATTAATAGTTGTATGCATTGATGTATAACATATAGTAATCTTATTATGTTTTTATATTTATTAATCATATATATATATTGAATAGATTAAATTCCTTCAACAGCAATAGAGTGCTAGTCACAAAAAACAGTAAATATACATTTTGTAAGAAATACGCGTGTAATCTTTAACGAAGCATAGGCACAGTGATAAGAACATAAAGGGATATCGGTTGTCACGGTAGGCACAAATCTCCCATATAAGGGACTGCCTAAACAATATCGATATTCTAAGTGGATCAGAACATATCTAGCTGTGCGAAAAAAATATTATTAAATACAGACAAATGAAAGTGCCTTTTATAGTATGTCTATTTCGAGTTCATTTTTAATCATGTCAAGGACATGAAAGTAACTTAGATCTTTCAACAAGAGACAAGAAAACTTATATAGCTGACAAAACGATCACTATGATATTGTCAAGATTGACCAGCATTATAAGATCTTCTTGTAATGACAGTATATTGTTTAGAGCACTTATCAGAGATCATACTTAATTAGTATTCTCATAAAACAGATCAAATGAAACTCTACTAGTTTAAAAAAGAATAGCATTTTGCTTGAAGGTGTTTCGGTTTGAGACCATAAGAAATATCATCATGCCATAATAACTAAGCTAAAATATCGCAACCAGAATCCGATTATTCAATTTGAATATAGACAGTGTACAGTTTCTTGCTGTTATTTAATAGTTTGAACATTATCAAAGGATAATATAAGCTCAAGATTATTACACGTATCGGCGAACATGGTACATATAACCCGAAACGCGTTATTTAATTGGATTTCAAATTGAACAGTAAAATTAACTGAAGGTTGTTAAATTAATAGGCTTTCAACTTTGCGATTATGCGTAGAATATGATATAAGGCTGCAAAAAAACGAGCATATAATTAATATATCTAATGACTGTACAGAACCCATAAATAGTTTCAGTTAATACAATTTTTTGTTATCAGTGTGGAGGTATACAATATGGCGATTAATCATGATTATGAAAAACACTTCGTGTTTTTTTTGAGAATGAGACCTATTAAAAATTTTATTCAAGTGACTTTTAGTTAGTATGAAATTGGAATTAGAATACCGCTCTTCATGGATTTGCGAAACGATACTTTTTGTTACAGAAAGGAGACGTATTCAGATTTATTATCCAATAAAAAAAAATTAATATATCCAATATAGCACTAATAATAATAATTGTTAAAAATGTTACGCTAATGCTAGTATGACACAAACGAAAACGTTTGTATAACAATATACAAAAAACACAGAATTTCAAATCCAAGCAAAACTGAAAAAATCATGTGTGACATATAAAATTAATCTATCCCATGATAAAGGAGTTTAAAGAACTTATACACAGTTTGGGATTAGCTAGGCCAAATCGTTCGAAAAAAGAACTTGCTTAATGACATCAGTTTTGAAACCGAGGAACAATATCCAATCAAAATGAGCGTAATTCAGGAATGCGTTTGTATGCGTGAGGTTTAATAAACTTCTGAACATCAATGAAATTTGTCACAGTAAAATATTAATGAAAGTTTGGTCACATCAAAGAAGAAAATTCAAAGCAGGAATATGTCAGTTTTTGTTCTATGTGATCGACAGCATTTGAACTATTTTAAGTGATAATGTCACCAATTTCATTAGATTTTTAATTAAAGTATAAGTGGCTGATGAAGAGCGTAATTACAAATGAGCTGATGCATTGGTCAAAAATTCAGCCGATATTTATTACATAGTTTATAGATATTAGCGAGAGAAATGTTGATCTGTTTGATATGTAATTTGTTTCGATATATAATTGGAGGTTGGGTTAATGAAATGCTGCTTGTGTAATACAAAAATAGATTGCAGAAATTACATAATTCATAACTTCACATAGAAAGCTCTACTCAGCCTGGATGGTGCCATCAAGTTCATTGAGGCAGCTGATCGGTTCATATGTCATTATCTACAAAAGTACATCGATGGAAATATTACTTTATGCAATTGTTTGACAAAATGGCAAACAGAGCTGATGGAACAAAAATAAACATTTAGATCAGCTAGTAGCGGTAATTTTCATTATCAACGACATCATATTGTGCTGTTGCAAAGTAATTACAAGAACTTATGCTATAAACCCTTAAGGTCTGTAATGTATACCAATGCATATGGGAAAGTGGAATAAATTTCTAGTCATACAGGTGATATCATGAACTATTATCAGCTCAAAGAAGATCTTACAATATCGAAAGGATTTTCACTTAAATGTGAAGCGATAAGCAGAATGTAATACTAGGTATTGAATTTAGTGGGTGTTTAACAGAACAACTTTACTGTTTTTGAAATATTTTTAGCTATTAAACTGTGATAGTCGTCTTAAAGTCTTTGGTTCCTGTCGAAAATCTTTTCGTATTAAATTCATAGCACAATCACTAACTACTTAAATAGAAGATTAGTCAACATGCTTGTGTATCTTGCAGCAATTACTTTTTGATACCAGTTTAACAGATAGCAGCACTCATGAGTTAGCTACACTAATATACCCACCAAAAGTATGTCCTTAAAAATATTCATGAGGCGGGTTGTTATCTTAAATAGAATTGATGATTATACTGCATTATGGGTCTATGGATTGTTCTAGAGACTCAGGTATCAATATGATTGTCACACATACTCAAGTACTTGGCTAAAATATTTAATAATTAGTTTGAAATTTATTGTTAAATCTTTGACGGGCTGTATATTAGTATTAACTATCTTACATTATGGACATGAGGACTGAAATATGGAAAAAAGTATTATTATGATTATTATACGTATTCAAGTTCTAGAATGTTATGCATTTCTTTATATATTGGTAACATGCATTAATATCTTGAAATGTAAAACCCTTTTTATCTTAAGAGTTTTTCAGATGAGTTTTGGAAATTGTTGGAAAATAATGTGCAGCATTATTAGTATCCTTTGTAGCGAAATTGTTTTGTTACCGTTGTCTTCCATTGCGATGTACAAAGCTCGTCATGCTGATTGATTTAGAGTAGTGTTGCGAGATAATTAACAAGACTTCCGTCCCTCTTCCACGAGCGAACACACACACACACAACTTTCTAAAAAATCACTAACGTCAATAAACTTTTAACAACTTTGCTTTGTACATAAAAAATATCCTCTCTCTCTCTCTCACTCACACACACACACACACACACACACACACACACACACACACACACACATTCATTTAAATTATTTCAGTTAAGTTAATTATTATAAAATTTTTGGAGAGTATTAATTTACTCCCAAAGTATTTATATAAGAATATTAGCTTTTCATGTTGAGATCATTGTGGGGTGGTGAACGTTATTTTGTTATGTGTCCTGCATACAGTTTGTTAAATCGTTGACGGGCTGTATATTAGTTGTATAAATGTTTAGTCCATTTAATCCCGCCGTATATTTATGAAATTGTATTTTCGAGGTTCAATTTCATCTTCTGTATATTTTGACAGTAAACTGAGATAACCTCTCACTAGTTTATATTTTATGTACCTCAACAAATGAATGACTTATCGCTGAAGTCTAAAGAATGTATGTTGTCTTGAACAAAGAATTGTCACACGCGAAAACAAATGTTGCGTCCTGTCATCGTTTCTTTTCAAGATTTAAATAAGTCGATTGAACAATTGTCATGGATTTCGTTGCGCATAAATATTCTCCACACACCTTAGAGAGGATTTTTATAAAAAAAATTGTATTAAAGCTAAAATTTGAAATTTCTTTATTAATGAATCGTACGTGACTGCGCCGTCTTAACAAGTACTCCCCATACACATTTTCTCCCTGTCTGCTTATCCAATTATGAAATGCCACTTTTATAACAAAAGTTTTGTACGTTGTTCAACTACATGACAATTGCTCATTCAACCGCATGGATAATGAAAGATTTGATAATGGGATTCAGTCAGAATCACTTACAGCTCAGGCCTGATCGAGATGGGCGTGTTTCCGGGGTTTCCAGCTGAACATAAATATCGTACACACATACACGTACAATCACTTGTCATTTGAAATTTGACCGTTTTATTCTTGCGGAAGTCTATTGGGTATTATGCGCAATTTGAGTAAATTGACATATAGACATTTGTTTTGGTGCTATTTCGAGGAACGCTCGTAAACCTTTTAAAATTTTGGATCCACCCACTCCGCGACACTTGAATTGATCCGTCTTGGAGCTAAACAGGGCTTATGGAGGATGTAGCCAAGTTTGGATGCGGTGAACCTTCAGGATGTCTCGTGATTGCTATGTTACGCATCGGTGTGTTGTCATGGAGTAGATGGATATATTATATACCTGTGTGCTGGGGTTGGTTGGGAGTACTCAACATGTTTTGGCCAAATTTTGGAAGCCTCAAATGAATATTATTTATATTAAGAACAGCTGACTAATCGGTGCACTGATAATATAAATATCGTCGACTGTGCATCGAGCATCGTCATCAATTCCTCGCTCACCAATCGCAGACAAAGATGTTCCAGAACGTGAGTCATTTTCCATGAATTCGAGACCTACTTTGAAATTATGAAACCACATAACAATTATCGGACATGAGAGAGAATCAATCCGTAATCTGAAAGGCAACATTTATATCAGTTAGAGAGTTTAGCCTACAAGGGTCAGGATTTTTATATTATGCTCTTTGACAGTAGCAAAATTGTTCTCCTTCCACATTTTCAGGTCATTTATCATTTACCTACGATACACAAAATACAACATCACACGCTTATTTCTGTAGGCGTATGGTTCACGCACCGCTAAGGATATTGTTTTGAAATGTTGACAGGTTGAAAGAAACTAAAAACACAAAATATTCAAAATATTTCAAACACCCTTTGTAAATAGCTCTTGCTGATGCTGCCTGGCATATGCCTTCATAACTATTAGTAACTCTTATTTCATGCTTCTTTGTACTATTTCATTAAAATCAGTATTTATCTGGAATAGAAGTTTGAAATCTCCCTTTCATAACAGCAATAGAGTGCTAATGTCACACATAAAAACAAATAGACACACACACATTTATAAGTAGGGAGAAAAACAGACATATTTGTAATCTTTAATTCCAAGCATATGTGCACATGTTTGATGGAGTACTTATAAAGGGTATATCGGTTGGATACGGTAGGCCACCTCTCCCATGTAGCGCATAAGGTGTCCTGCCTCAAACAATATAACGATTTCATAATGGTGGGCACTCGTACATACCTCCTTGGAGCTGTCAGCTGAAAAAGATATTTTAGTAAAGATAAATAATCTTTTCAATTATGTCTGTGTCTCTTTCGTAAGATTCATTTTTATATCGATTTGATACGAAAAGACATTGAAAGTCTCTTACTGTCTTATCAAAAGCGAGACTAAGGAAAATCTGTTAATATAGCACTGACAATAAATCGATCACTAATGATAATCTGTCAAGATCTGACCCAGCATTTTATAAGTCGTTTCTTGATGAATGAAGATATAATTAGAGCACTTTCAGTGTCTTTCTAACTTAAGTAGTTCCTCTAAAACACACTTGCATTCAATTAAAGACTTGCATACTTAGTTTAAAATAATCGAATTAGGAGTTTTCAGCTTGAATGCCTCGAAATGTTGGTTTACGAGACCCGATACAGGAAGAATAGTCGTATCAAATCACAAACACTAAATAACACATAAAGCTAAAATAGTCGCAACCAGCTAATCCTGATTATCTGCTAACAGAGTGATAAGAACAGTGAAACAGATTTTCTTGTCTGTTATTTATCTAGTTTGCTCAACATTTGCGATCAATGGGTAACATATTTCAAGCCTACAAAGGATTTTATTTATCTAGCTTGTTCAAGTTTGCGAACAATGGGTAACATATTTCAAGCCTGAAAAAGCTGTTATTTATCAGGCTTGTTCAAATTTGCGAACAATGGGTAATATATTTCAAGCCTGCAAAGGTTGTTATTTATCAGGCTTCTTCAACTTTGCGATCTATGGGTAACATATTTGAAGCCTGCAAAGGACTGCAAAAAAAACGACGCATATTTAATTTTATATTTGCAATGCTATATTCAAATACCCATAAAATGGTTTCAGTTAATACACATTTGCTTGTCAGTTAGTGTGGGGAAGAGAAACGGAAAACTATATGAAAAAAGAATTAACATCATCTTCTATTGCAAAGAATTCACTCTAGACCGGTGGTTTCCGACCTTTTTGAGAATGAGTGACCCCTTCTTAACTTAACAAAATTTCATTCTAATAGTTGCACTTTTAGGCCTTCGAAGCTATGTGAATTCACGGATTCCTAGAAATAACCCCGCCTCTCCTCTCACCGGGGGAGGGTTCGCGGCCGACAAGATGGGAACCTCTGCTCTTGATTAAGGATGGAGGCTGTATTCAGATAATAATAATAATAATAATAATAATAATAATAATAATAATAATAATAATAATAATAATAATAATAATAATAACTTAGTACAACGCCTAATGCTTAGACGATCTAAGTGCTTTAAAATAGTAGATCACACAAAAAAAACATGTATAACGACAATAGTACAAAAACAAACACCATGAAATTTCAAAACCAAAGAAAACTGCAGACAAAAAATAATGAAGTGAACATTATTAAGCCTTTAAGTCTTTGTCCGGACACGAAATAGGTGAGTTTTAAGAGCACACTTGATTGATATCACAGTGTCCTGGTGACTATGATCTAGAGGCAACTCGTTCCACGTAGCTAAGAAAGAACGTTGCTCATATGACTTCATTTTAACAGAGGGAACAGTGATAATCCGAATGTCAGAAGATGAGCGTAAGTTTCAGGATGCGTTTGCGTATGGGTGAGGTTGGATAAGTGTCTTGGACTGGAACCAGTCAATGAAATATAGCACAGTTAACATATTTTATGTATAAGTCTGGATCAAATCAATACCCAGTGAAAATTACAAAGCAGGGTAGATGTGTTCAGTTCTTTGTACTCTAATGATGATCGATCAGCCATATTTTGAACATTTTGAAGTTTTCGTAGTAGATAATGTGACGAACCAGACAGAAGTGTTTTACAATTGTCTATTCTCGTAAGTACTAAGGAACACACAAGTGTTTTTGTGGCCACAATGGAAAGACAATTACAAATGGAGCTGATGCATCTCGGCTCCAAATATGCAGCCTTGCATATCTTCATTACATGTTGAGGTAATGAATGTATATTGTCGAGAGTTACACCTAGGTTTCGTACTGACTGTTTGAATTTAATGTTGGTATTGCTGATATTTATATTTTGAGGTTATGGATATGAATGAGAAAGTCTTTGCTTGGTGATTAGGTTGGCTTCAATTTTATCATCAGTCACTTGCAGATTGTTACATAACTTTCATAACTTCACATAGAAAATGCACCTCTCTCAGCCCTGGATGGTAGCCTCAAGTTCAGTTGGGCAGCTAGATCCGTGTATTTGAGTGTCATTATCGTACAAATGGTGAGACATCGGATGTGAATCTATTATACTTGAAGAGTGGATGAATATATATAATGAAGAGAATGGGGCCGAGAACAGAGCCTTGTGGAACACAAAAACATAGATCGACTAGGCTGGAATATTTTCCGTTTACGGACACATTTTGTGTCCTGTTTGCAAAGTAGGACTTGAACCATCGTAAGGCTGTATTGTGAATAAACCATAGTAAGGCTGTATCGTGAATACCAATACATGCTGGAGAAGGTGAAGTAATATCAATTGCCTCAGTCAAGTAATGCAAGGTGAATACAGTAATCATTCATTTATCAGCTACAGAGAGAAGGTCTTTACCTACTTTCCGAAGGTATGTTTCAGTACTATGATGAGAGCGATAAGCAGAATGTACATTACTAAGAGACTATCTTAATTTAGATGAGATACAAGTTTAGACAGAACAACATTTTCTAAGATTTTTGAAATGAATGAAGATTAGAAACAGGGATGTTGTTCTTTAAATCATTACGGTCAACTGTCGATCAAAAACGTCTTTTCGGTCATAAATAAATTAACAAGTAGCTACAAACACTGTAAAACATGTAAGCTGTAAAATATGTAAAGATAGTAAAACAAACATGCAGTTGTGTATCGATTAGCAGTTGCAATTATATTCTAGATACGCACGTGTAACAGATGGCATGGCATGTTTCATGTCGGAGGTTACGTCGTACAGCTGAAATATACTGCCACCAAGATAGTCCTTTAAACAAACACGGAAGTAGGGCGGTGTCTTGTGTTGGAAATGGAGTCGGATGTTACCCTGTGGATAGTTCCACCAAAATGTTCCATTATGACACATGGGGTCTGTCTGTACGTCTATTGTCGTATGATCGTCCGATGGCCTGAGCAAAGATAAAAAATCGACATGTCATCCATCATGACAAAAATTTTCTATCATTTTTCCAGTGAAGAAATTGCGAACATCGTAGACCCTGATATACCAGCTCTATATTTATTTGACATCTTAATTATCAAGCCTACAGTAGACTGCGATATCCCACTCTGATGCTTCGAAATCATAAATATCTTTACAGCAGCCTCGACCGTGATATGTTCACTGTCTTTTTACTTAAAATATTAAGTATCTAGTCAACAGCCTAGACTTGATCTGGTCACCCTATGATTCTTGAAAAGAAATTAGGTGTCTATCCTATATCATTGGCCATGAAATCTGATCCCTACATTTGCTGACATCCTAAGTGTCCACTTATCACCCTAGACCCGGAGCTGCCAGTTCTTTATTTTCTTCAACTTTTAAGCATCTAAACATCGTATCAAACTATTAGAGTAGACTCTGATTTCCAACCTCTGATTGCTTGAAACATTAAGCATCTAAACATCAGCCTATACACAGTCCTGCAGACCCTTTCTATGTTAGAAAATTAAAGTATCTAAGGACAGTATCAAATCATCAGCGCAAATTCTTTTTTTTTTGAAACCCCTGACCGACTCCTTGATATCTTCAGCATCTAAACCTCAGCTTGGACCCTGATCTGCCAGCTCTTTGTTTGCTTTGTCACGATCTACCACTTCTATTTGATTGAAATCTTACGTATGAAGTAAATAACATAGACACTGATCAGCTCTCCTCCTTTTGCTTGAAAATTTAGATGTCTAGCCAGCAGCATGGACCCCGATCTACCAGTTCTGTTCAGAACTGCAGAACTATTTCCAAACAGTTTGCATTTGAATACGCGTTTCACACGAGATCTAAAAACTAGCCCGATATTAGCCTTACTATTGTATTTCAGATTCAAGAAGATATAGAAATGTTCTGGAAGTTTTATTAATTTAATCGCATTTGATTTATTATTTGACAGGAAAAAACCCGGATATTTAGTAAACTTTAATATAAATGTTTGTAATAAATAATCCGACACACGTGCAGCCATCGACTCATAGAGTGCTTAGTTCCTGTGTATAGTTTATATTGTTATTCATATACCAGTGTTTTACTTGATTCTAAGCATTATCAACAACATAAATCTGACATTCCCGAGAACATCTTAGATCGACTTATTAATAAACTGAATACTAACCCGTCCGGCATGACTTGACAGGAATCATCGAATAAATTACATTTTGTTCCCCGAAGAAGAACTGTGCACATAAGAGCTAGATGTACAAAACTATACATCTCCTTTCGCTGTCCTCGCTAACAGATTTAATTGATCCCTTGTTTTGTATCGTAGTCGCTATTATTGTACACAAAATAATGAGCCATATCTTATCTTTCTGTTGACCATTCCCTTTGACACGTCATAACTCTCACTCCAGATGCGACCATAAAAGCTGATTGGTACTAGATAACCAAAGAGTGGTTGAATGGTTAGTTAAAGTGTTCGATTCCCACTATCAAAACACTCCGGATGTTATATCTTGCTGTGTCATTAAACGAAACATGTTCTTCTACGTACCTGTGCACGATGCAACCTTGAACGCTTGCTATACTGTAAACGTCAAAATCAACGAATAAGTTCTAAGCATGCATCATAGAAAGTACTACACGCTACAATCCATTTCTAGCTCAATAGATTTTAGCGCAGCATAATTAATGTAGTAAGGTTTGCAGACAGAATTTTGTATATAATTGGACAGTTCATTCTTAAACAGTCTGTTTTTCCTTGACACATGGGAGACAGGTGCCAAGATTGAAGATGTAATCGGACACTATTGATTTTGATGTAACAAATCTTCGGAGTTCAGAATTTAAGAATAATCTGGACCCGAAACTTTCACCAATACAACAACAAGAAAGGATCGAACTTAAACAGTTATTACATGAATATGAGCACTTATGTCCAGATGTTCTACTACTACATGAAGTAATATTAATTCGTGTGAGAGATCCTCCTATGGTACACAATACTATTAGAATGTTGATTCAGCAATAGAAAAGAATAACTGCTTAGCTAAAAGTTAAACATATTTCATTGCAATGCTACAGATTAAGCGATATTATAAACCAAAACATTGAGGCAAATGTGATATTGCAATATCAAGATTTCTGTATTACAATGAATGTTTTAAATCCAGGCTTTGCCAAATCTGAAAGTGAGATAATCAACGGTTACCAAATAACGCGCATCCTGATTAGCTATTGTGTTTTTTGTACCGCAGTTATAATAACATTGAAATGTATTTAATGTGTATCTTTTCCATACAATACAATAGATTCTGCACAATGAGAATCAGTTCATTTACACATTTTAACAATCTTGGCACCTGTCTCCCATGTGTCAAGGAAAAACAGACTGTTTAAGAATGAACTGTCCAATTATATACAAAATTCTGTCTGCAAACCTTACTACATTAATTATGCTGCGCTAAAATCTATTGAGCTAGAAATGGATTGTAGCGTGTAGTACTTTCTATGATGCATGCTTAGAACTTATTCGTTGATTTTGACGTTTACAGTATAGCAACGCGTTCAAGGATGCATAGTGCCCAGGTACGTAGAAGAACGAGTTGGTTTAATGACACAGCAAGATATAATATCCGGAGTGTTTTGATAGTGGGAATCGAACACTTTAACCATTCAACCACTCTTTGGTTATCTAGTACTAATCAGCCTTTATGGTCGCATCTGGAGTGACAGTTATGACTTATCAAAGGAAATGGTCATCAGGAAGATAATATATGGCTCATTATTTGGTGTACAATAATAGGGACTACGATACATAAGAAGGAATCATTTAAATTTGTTAGCGAGGACAGCGAAAGGAGATGTATCGTTTTGTACATCTAGCTCTTCTGTTCACAGTTCTTCTTCGGGGAACAAAATGTAATTTCTTCGATGATCCCTGTCAAGTCATGCCGGACGGGTTAGTATTCAGTTTATTAATAAGTCGATCTAAGATGTTCTCGGGAATGTCAGATTTATGTTGTTGATAATGCTTAGAATCAAGCAAAACATTGGTATATGAATAACAATACAAACTATACACAGGAACTAAGCACTCTATGAGTCGATAGATGCACATATGTTGGATTATTTATTACAAACATTTATAATAAAGTTTACTAACTATACGGGTTTTTTTTTCTGTCAAATGATAAACCAAATGAGATTAAATAAATAAAACTTCCAGAACGTTTCTATTTCTTCTTGAATCTGAAATACAATATTAAGGCTAATATCGGGCTAGTTTTTGGATTTCGTGAGAAACGTGTATTCAAATGCAAACTGTTTGGACATAGGTCTGCAGTTCTGAACAAAACTGTTAGATCGGGGTTCATGCTGGTGGCTAGACATCTAAATATTCAAGCAAAAGGAGGACAGCTGATCAGGGTCTATGATATTTACTGCATATGTAAGGTTTCAATCACATAGAGGTGGTAGATCATCAAAAAGAAAACAAAGAGCTGGCAGATCAGGGTCCAAGCTGATGTTTAGATGATAGAGATTTCAAGCAGTCGGTCAGGGGTTTCAAAATAAGAATCTGCACCGATGATTAGATACGGTCCTTAGATACTTTAATTTTCTATCATAGAAAGGGTCTGCAGGAATGTGTATAGGCTGATGTTTAGATGCTTAATATTTCAAGCAATCAGAGGTTTGGAAACCAGAGTCTACTCTAATAGCTAGATACGATGTTTAGATGCTTAAAAGTTCAAGCAAATAAAGAACTGACAGCTCCGGGTCTAGGCTGATGAATGGACACTTAGGATACCAGCAAATGTAGGGATCAAATTTCATGGCCAATGATATAGGATAGACACCTAATTTCTTTTCAAGTAAGCATAGGGTGACCAGATCAAGTCTAGGCTGTTGACTAGATACTTAATATTTTAAGCAAAGAGACAGTGAATATTACGGTCGAGGCTGCTGTAAAGATATTTATGATATTTATGATTTCGAAGTGTCAGAGAGGGATATCGCAGTCTACTGTTGGCTTGATACTTAAAATGTCTAATCAATATAGAGGTGGTATATCTGGGTCTACGATGTTCGCCGCCGCAATTTATTCATTGGAAAAATGATAGAAATTTTTTTGTCATGATGGATGACATGTCGATTCTTTTTATCTTTGCTCAGGCCATCGGACGATCATACGACAATAGACGTACAGACAGACCCCATGTGTCATAATGGAACATTTTGGTGGAACTATCCACAGGGTAACATCCGACTCCATTTCCAACACAAGACATCGCCCTACTTCCGTGTTTGCTCATTCATCCATGCGGTTGAATGAGCAATTGTCATGTAGTTGAACAACGTACCAAACATTTTATATAAAAGTGGCATTTCATAATTGGATAAGCGGACTAGAGAAACTGTGTACGGGGAATACTTTTTAAGAGGGAGCGCTCAAGTAGGCCTGCTATTCAAAAGAAATTTTAAATTTTAGCTTTAATATAAAAAAAATTAAAAATTCCCTCTAAGGTGTGTAGAGAATATTTACGCGCGACGAAATCCGTGACAATTTTTCAATCGACAGATTTAAATCTTCAAAAGAAACGATTACAGGACGCAACATTTGTTTTCGCGTGTGACAATTCTTTGTTCAAGACAACATACATTCTTTAGAATTCAGCGACAACTCATCCATTTGAGGTATATAAAATACATACTAGTGAGAGGTTATCTCAGAGTTTACTGTCAAAATATACAGAAGATGAAATTGAACCACGAAAATACAGTTTCATAAGCATACGGCTGGATTAAATGGGCTAAAACATTACTGTATGAAGGACACATAACAATTTAACGTTGACCACACCACAATGATCCCAACATGAAAAGCTAAAATTCTTACATAAATACTTTGGGAGTAAACTAATACTCTTTAAAAATATTATAATATTTAACTTAACGCTGTGTGTGTGTGAGAGAGAGAGAGAGAGAGAGAGAGAGAGAGAGAGAGAGAGAGAGAGAGAGAGAGAGAGAGAGAGAGAGAGAGAGAGAGAGAGAGAGAGAGAGGATTTTTTTCTTATGTACAAATTTTCTTATGTACAAAGCAAAGTTGTAAAAAGTTTATTGACGTTAGTGATTTTTTAGAAAGTTGTGTGTGAGTTAACTCGTGGAAGAGGGACGGAAGTCTTGTTAATTATCTCGCAACACTACTCTAAATCAATCAGCATGACGAGCTTTGTACATCGCAATGGAAGACAACGGTAACAAAACAATTTCGCTACAAAGGATACTAATAATGCTGCACATTATTTTCCAACAATTTCCAAAACTCATCTGAAAAACTCTTAAGATAAAAAGGGTTTTACATTTCAAGATATTAATGCATGTTACCAATATATAAAGAAATTCTAGAACTTGAATACGTATAATAATCATAATAATACTTTTTTTTCCATATTTATGTCCTTATGTCCATAATGTTAACACTACTATACAGCCCGTCAACGATTTAACAATAAATTTCAAACTAATTATTCAATATTTAGTCAAGTACTTGAGTATGTATGACAATCATATTAATACCTGAGTCTCTAGACCAATCCATAGACCCATAATGCAGTATAATCATCAATTCTATTTAAGATATTGCGTCTCTAGACTGTATACAGCTATAGTATTAATAAAAAATACTGTTATTTGTCAGGTATCTACAAAATAAAGCTAATTTCATTTTGATATCGATATATCCATTAGGATAATATTTGTACTCTTAAATTTCAAGATAGAACGAATACACAAAGAAAGAGGAGCTCATCTTCAAAAATTGCGGTTCCATCATCGAGACATTATGGATAAAGTTTCTCAGATCTTTATGCACATAACTGTCGACAATTTTCAATATTTGATATAAGTTTCAGACATTCAAATTTTGTTAGTTATCGGCTTAAATGACATACTATATTCAAGTTACATACTATATTCAATAGTTTTTTAATCTATATAAGGAGTATTTTGTTAGATTCATGTCTGCAGGCGCGCTAGTTCTAAATAATACCATTCGGTACATTTAAAAGGGTAAAGTATAAAAATATTCACAAATCCCTAAAATAGTAGTTACTCAAAAGCCATTTTGTAATAATACATTATTTATATAAGTAGTCCAATTTACACAACCTGCCTCATGAAAAGATTTAAGCGCGATACATACATTTTGGTGAGTATAAATTGCTATTCATGAGTGTGTTATCATATCAAAATGGTTACAACAACAGAAATGTAGAAAGATAAAGACATGTCGACTGCAAATCTTATTTAGGTTGTGCGGTCCTGATGAATAAATAAAAACAATTACAATTCAGCTGGAACAAAAGACTTTTTAAGACTTATCTTATCACAGATAAATAGACATGAAAAATATTTTCAAACACGTCTAAGCTTTGTTATTACGCCCCCCATCCACCATCCCCACCCCACCCACCTCCACCCAGTGTTACCTTCTATTTTTTTTTGTTCAGATTTCAAGTGAAAATCCATTTGATTTTTATTCTTTGTTGTGACAGATAAAGTTCGTGCTAAACTCGTGATATAAATGATATCTTCCAATGTTACCTATATGCAATTGAAATGATTAGCAAGAACTCCTAACTGTGTTTTGGCATAATTTATGAAATCTTTGCGGGAACAGCATTGTTACTGATTGAAATGGTAATGAAAATTACCTGTTCTAACTAGCTGGAGCTAGCAAAGTCGTTTAAATCTATTAAATGTCTATCATGCTTTTGTTTTCATTTTTGTAAAAAATGAAAAATGTAATATCCGTTGATGTACTGTTCTTGTTAGGATAGAGAAATATGAGACTGATCACCTCGTCAATAGAATCAATGGCCTTGACATTAGTAGCTAGAGTAAAGTATTAGTTACCTTGAAGGTAATTTCTAAGCCAAACTCCTATTTTTGTATTACGACGACAGCATGATTACTCACCCCCGGTTCCTCTATTAGTCGAAACAAAATACGATAATCTGAAAGATCAAGCATTTCTCATTTATCGTAAAACACGTGATAATATGGTCAGAATTTTTCTTGCACATAAGAGAGTCAATATCTGTAAATAACAGATTTGCATCAGGCCACTTAACTTTAATAAAATCGTAATGAAATTGGTACATTAACCACTTTAATATTTCAAGTGCTGCCATACCGACATAAACTGGCTTTTTTAGCTTTAGATTTGTCTTTCTTAATTGAATGGCCACTAAACTTTCATTAAATATTTTCATAATGACAAAATCGTCAGATGTTAGAAGTTTATTACGATATTCCACGTTATTAATGACTTCACTATTAACTCGTTATCTGTTATTTTCCATGGTCTTGCCAAAGACGCTGCTGTACATAAGCATGAAAAATTGTTTTTCGAATTCTGTTTTGGCAGCTAATCCCCGTACTGTGTTTGAGTCTATATAACTCTTTATCCACGGTGATTGATTGGATTTTAGCACACGATGAACTTGTTTTAATTTTAACCCATGATTAACTGTTTGTTTTAAAATTTTATACTGATAAACGTATCTCCGTTTGTAAAGCAGATTAGGAACTAATTTTTAACAACAGATTTACCACTAGTGCTAGCACTGGACGAACAATTTCTCTTTCCATCCGATAATAATCTGTAATCGTTCAGCATTGACTGTATACAAAATAGATAGTCGTTATGCTTATCATGAAGCTCAGCAGGATAGTCAATATCAATTTCTATAACTAACATCATCCGTTGTTTCGATTTTATCGGTTTCATTTAAAAAAAAAACTGTTTTTCACTAATCCACTTAAATCGACCATATTGTATACACTTCAACATGGAGTAAACATAAAAATTATTACGATCTAAAAAGGCTATAAAACTTGATGGCGCTCTACTGTCACAGTCATGTAGATGTTTATTATTAGCATTAGCATATTGTTTTGTTATGACACTTATTCCACCTTGAATTCTACGCTCTATAAAGTTGAACATATCTGAATCTGTTAACAATTCCAGTTTTATTTTACTGTTCTTTAGTAATGCATCCCAAATTAGTCCGGATGCAGTATAGTACCAAGGTGAGTCGAGTACGTAGTTATCAGAGTTGATATCTCTGAATTTTATTTAAATATATCTGTGAGCAACAGAACGTACAATTTAAATTGAATCTATCGTATGCTGGACCACGATACTTTTTAGCAATATGGCAATGATCTTTAACATGGTCAAACCGAAACACCCCTAACAAATATGGCATATTTCTTGTTTTACTGTTAGTAGTTTCATTTCTTCTGTCTTAATGAGTAATATCATAATAGTATCGATCTCGTCGATAAGGTTTCTTAGCAACCAGACAGCAGGATTCTGTCTACAATGAACCCTTACTGGTTTTGATACAAATTTATCAACAACACATATACTCTGCTCCGCAAGGAAAATGCTCTTGTATTTTTCTTGTTGAAGATTTATCAAGGTTACTTTCAGCTCCTTGCACTGAATGTAAAATAGACTCGAAATATGAGCATACTATAAAAGGCACGTTCATCTTGTGTCTGTAATTTGTAAATTGTAATATTTTTTTTCATTTTCGCCAGGCATATATATATTTTCTGTACATTAGAGCAATAGTCGAGATGTTTATCAAATACTTAATTGGGATTTACATGCGTGCAAACATCTGAGACAGAAATATTTCTTTTCTTTTGCTTGTTATACTGACCTCTGACTATTCCGTTAAAGGTTTTTATCCACGCATAATGATCTGTATAAAATAGTAAATTTGCTATTTTTCTGTAATGCTAGATCGCTAATATATAGCTGTTTTTTTCTGCATTAGACAAATTCCAATAAAAACCTTTAAAAACATCTCAAAAACTTGATATAGAAAAATTTTATTCCGTCATTGAGAATAACTTTGCTGATGAGTCAGGTACCGTACAGGAAGATGAACAAATTTATGTAGCAGCAAAATCACGTTGGTGTTTTTTTTTATATCACCTCGCTAAAAATATACAAAATTTTAATTTTCCTGACTTTTAGAATCAGATATTCTGGAAGATATTAAAACAATTCTTGAACAGTGGCCAGGTAGAAAGTTTGTGACCGTCGAACAAATATAAAATTTTATTTTCTATTTGTTAAAATTTTAAACTTTATGGGAGAGTGCACACTAACAACAACGCGAAGACAATATTTGACATCATTGTGCATGCTGGTGAAACGGAATGCATGTCCTTTTGAAATACGAAAAGATTTACAACGACTGGATTAGATCGTTGGATGTTAGGCATCACGCGATCTGATCAAAGACTTTTGATTTCACTAATTGGTATCCACCTATTAAAACTGTCGCCGTAACCTCTCCATTTAACCGAACTTTTCATACCTTTTCTTGTTATTACTCGCTCGATGATAAATATATCCTGCTCTGACATCTGTAGCTCCTGTTCATAGAAACTTCCAATAATTTCTTCTCCCAATGAATCTTTCAGCTTATGCGTCACATATATTGTTAAAATTTTATCCACAACGAATACTTCCTTGGACCAGTTTGGAGTGAATCCTTTTTCGAATGCTTCTTTACTAGTGAAATTCTAACTCAATCACTCATGCTAAAATTATATATTTGGTACATATCATCGTTCGCCAGTATTGGGTTTTTTACATCTTCATTTGGTGACATTCTAAGTGTTTTGTTTTTATTGTTATTGTAGTGCGACAGAATCTTTGCCAGATCGTCAACATACCTGTCAGTGTTTTGGCTATAAACTGTTTGTAAGTCGTTTCTTTTAGTGTGCAATTAAATCTATCGACGATGACACATTTTAGACTCATTCCCTGTAATGTATTTGATGATATTATTTTGTTCCTTAAAATACTCTAATCGTTTATTTTAAAAAATTTACTCCTTGACCTGTCCATACTTTTTTCGGTTTTCTTTAAATATTGATTACTATCTCTCTCAACTCATTAGTTATAGATTTCCTTGTTTTATCTATAACAGGCACACGAAACGCATATTTACTAAAATTATAAATTACACTCAACATGTACCTTTTATTGTCATTGTGCCTTGGAATGTTTGGCATATCTGCTAGATCTATATCACCATCTGAGTTTGTGAGAACTTTGCGTCGAGGATTTTTTTTGGTCTGTGAAGTTCACGTGGTAGAGCTCTCTGTACTTCATCATCATGTACTTCATACCTGTATTTCCGGATTCTTGTTTTCAGCGCTACAGGTACTTATGCAGGTTTGACTATGTTTTATTTACATACACTCGATGACGTCTGGCACGCACGTCGTGAGTTTAATGTGATTATAATATATAGTGTCTGTCGATCATCCATCGATCAGAGTCGCAAAAGAATTTTATAATTTTATACTAAACCCGAAAATAGCTGATCTTGATTCGCGAGACCCAGAACCTGTGGGCAAGAGCGATTAATATAATTGCTCGAATGAAAAAATTCACTTTAGAGACACCAGGTTTAAATGAGAAGAGCGACAATTTTTGCCAGAGTTTCAGGAATGAGAGGCCCTCACCTGAGATACAAGATTAGAGACTTTGATATGAGTGCAAGGAAAGACAATTAAAAGTTGTGCAATGTTTGATTAATATATTGATTGAGCTAAACAAGGAAAATGTTTTGACGATCGATACATCTAACCTTGTAAAACAACATTTCAGGGTGGTAAGAAACCAAAGCAAGAATGACTAAGGAATTGAGTTACATGATGATATCGAATGATATATATTTTATCAAGTGCTTGACGATATTTCAACTGTAAAACCTATAATTGATAAAAGTTATGAAATACATAATAGTTCTAAAACATAGCGTTGAAAAACTATAGAGAAAACTGGGAAGCAAAATACAGAAATATCATCAATCATATTACTGAAATACCTATGAATTTTGACTCTCCATTTTCATCCTCAGTTTTAATAGATATCATATATGATGACATCTCATCTGAAGTGTATAAGTACAGAGAGTTTCTTTCCAATCCTGTTAATAAAAAATGCAGTGTTCTGATCAATAAAGCTTCAGGTGAAAATACCTTTACTACGGCAATTTAAATAATTACCGAAACAGTTTCATAATAACAAAGCAAGAAATAATCCACTTCAGCCACATGGCATCTGATCTCCAAGATAATAATAGAGATGAGCTGATAAAATACTTTAAATATTACCATTGAAAAAATGATGTGTCGGAGAAGCTAGAAAGTCTTATCGTAAGATAATAAACGTACTAAATTTACTTATATGATATTAACAACGAGTGGAATTAAAATCTTTAAATCTGTGGAGAAAAATTAAATCCGTTATTGTTGATAGTACAGGGGAAGGTATTATGTTATCAGCGGTGAATAAAACGATCGGACCAAAATACTAGAACAAAACTACTTCGTGCAAAATAGCAATAGCGAATTATAATAAAATTCTTAATCAAATTTGAGCTTATCTCAGAGGTGAAAAGTTTATAATGTTAGTTTTGATACTGGAACTGTGAGCCAAAAACGATTTGCTTGTTACTATAATACCGAACAGAGTTGTGAAATACAAGAAACAATATTCAGTAAATTTTGTGTGAATTTAAAAAATATTCGAAGATATTAGTGGAAGATACCACTTTAAAGTTGAAAATAATTCTTCTCAGAAGTTAGTATATGACGATTATGCTTGACCATGAAAAGTACAGCACTTTTTAAAAAAAATAGAAATAAGATAAAGCTCAGTTGTTTAATTTATATCGAGTATGTTTGTTCTGGATGATAAACATATATTTGGACGAGTGAGTGAAAATGCAAAAGATTTTACCTTCGAGAGAAAGTATTTCCGTTACTCAATCAGATAAAAGTTAACTTTATTTTTATTTTATGTCTTAACGTGTTGATGTGAGTTGTTGACTCATTTTGGTCTTATGTGTTTGTGTCCATGTGAGAAAAATAGTGCTATTTCAAACGTTCATGAAGTAAGTGATATTTCCATAATAATAATCTACTTATTTCATAGACGTCAATGATTATTTTTATTGTCCTCAAGTGGTTTACCGAAGTCTAATTGACGAGATGCCATCTTTTAAAATTCCAATCAGCAAGAAAGAATGACTGAATGAAAAAGATTCCGGACGAAAAAATGTTAAAAATGTATACATATCGTAAATACTTTAAGACTGTTTTATCCAATGTCAGTGTCAATAGGAACACTGATCTCCATTTCCTCCACGACGACCTAATTCCTGTATCTTGAGTAAAGAATTATAATTGCTCATTCTCTGCAACGAATTATCAAATTGATTTCTCTCGGCAAATCCACTAATTAACAGAGTAGAGGTGAGAGTTCGACAGTTATATTCATTTTACATATGGACTAAAGCAGCTGCTGCGTTTGATCTGAATCGACATTTTTAAATAGTTTGTTTCGAGAGCTAAGTAGCACCTTCAACCAAAAGTACTTATAAAACTTTGATCTTCTAAACGATGTTTCACCAAAACGATGCAGAGAGCGTAAGACATTTAGGTATCTACTTTTTTCATATACGTTTTGTACGAACGGGTCATGATTTCTTCAAGCATTTCGACTAAAAATAAACAAAGCAATATTTATATTTTGTGGAATAAACGAATGATGGAACGAAGATAGATAAATGGCTATAACAAAAAGACATAGATATCTAAGTAGACATGCAATCATCTACCTCGATCTTACCTATGTACCAACCTACAGTCGTTATCTACCAGGATATTACATCATTTGTTACGTAGCGGTTTGATAATAATTGTCTAGAGAAAAATCGAATAAGGTGTTATTTTGCGGATCAAATAAATATTAAAATAAAATATAAAATTAATAAATGCAATAACGGAGATCATAGCAGATAAACAAAATAGAACAATACTAGTTCCCCTTTCCACATGTAACATATAACAATTTAATCAATTGCATAGATACGATAAATTTAACAAGCCAGTTGAGTTATAAACTTTCTCTTAGAAATAAAGCTACCAAGCTATACAAATGTAACCAACCACTCATTTTATACAGATCAAGCAAATTTCATCATGAAAACGAATGAATGATCGAACTCGTATGCTCAGCATGCTTGCATAACCTATCTGATTCCGGTCCTTCCAAATTCAACATTGGTGACAGGTCAGAATTGCCATATTTTTCCTTCTCACTCTCTATCTCCATACTCCTTTTCTGTCATCGACCGTAATTTGGTTGTTTGTACTCTTTTCTCACTGCATGGTGCATATATCAAGCTATTTCTCTGGTGTTTTTTAAGTAAATAAATAAGCAACCTAAATATTTGTCAGGCACTTATTCCTCCTGGGATAACTATATTCCCCACTGTTGTTATATCATATATTGTCTTATCGTAATTCAACATAAACTAAGACTAATGGGTCATTTCGCAGCCTGACTGCTGATACACGACCCCAGTACCAGAAAATTAATGTCTCTCCATGGCAGCTAGACGCATTCTTGCGTGACTATCATATAACCTAGACATCTTAAAATCTAGTACTACGCCCTACTGTGGGCTGTACACCAATCACTGGAATAAGTGTCGAATGGCCTCCTTAAGGATTTTACTATCGCTTTTTGACTAAAAGATTTCACAGCTTAATTTCGCATGTGAATTATTGGAATCCATTTCTTGTCTTAACTGCAAGATATGCTGTTAAACAATTCAATGACATAACATAATATAATCTAGGAATTACTTAATTCTTTGCGTGTGTAATTCATATAATTTAAGCAGATAAATTCTAACCATTCGTATGAAAAAGTAATGCATGAAATTCATAAACTACATAATTCCTATTACATATTAACGAATAAATTCGAGCATCCTCATCAAGGAAACTTTGTTAATGCTTGACATTCTTAGAATAAATAAATCATGTGACTTTCAAGACTATTTATGCAAATAACTCTCTTCAGAAATCAAGGAAATTTGATGTATAAATTTAAAACATACATGTTAACAAATAATTACAAATTGATATCAATGAATAAATTTTATGCGATCGAAACAATACTTTGTACTTTCTCGAGACTCCTCTTTTTCTATAGCTGAATCTCTTTGTTCCTTTAAGCTCCGTGTCCCTCAACTTCCAGACACCCGTCCCTTGGACAATTTTAACGAGAAAAAATATTTCTTTTTTTTTTTTCCAGGAGTCAACTTTTTGTCTTCGTTACAAACTTCGACTGACTTTAAACTTTAAATATTTCATTTCCTCTGGGAAGCATACCTCCCTGATTCACTTTAGCCCGTTAATATTAACTTTATCTAACCGCCAACAATTAACCCATGTATCGATGTTTGATTAACAGCTCATATTGTTTAATAACAATTTCTGAAAAATCTCAGTTGTGACACCTATTTCCAATGGCACAATTTTTGTTTCATGATTATTTTATATCTGACATGTTTCTCGTTACTTAAGCCCCCAATTCACCTTGCCTCTCTATATTTTTAACCGTGTATCTAAATTAAAAATCAATCATGCCCAACAGGAGCGTAAAATCCATCGCAGGCTAGCAATTTATTGCAGGCCACATCCATACGTCAATGTTAATTGTCATGTGTCACGCTGACCGCGACTAGATTCACTCAGTGATGTGTTGCCATCTTTCAAAATACACTCTAATACACAAGATAATGCGTATATCTACTACGTACCTACATATATGTTCTTATTATATTACATTTATTTATTCATTCGTTCTTTCTTTAATTCATTCAGATCTATGGAGCTACAAATGGATTATCTTTTTATGGCTTACATGATAGCAAAGCTTTCAATGTTGCAGCGTAATCAGGTAATTAGAAGATATTGTCTAGTCAAATGAGACACCAAAATATCCTATCCTGGCTGATCTGACAGTGAGAATCGAATGCCTTAGCAATTGTGTCACTATGGTCCTCTTGTACCAATGGTTGCTTAAGGAGTGAGAGAGAGAGAGAGAGAGAGAGAGAGAGAGAGAGAGAGAGAGAGAGAGAGAGAGAGAGAGAGAGAGAGAGAGAGAGAGAGAGAGAGAGAGAGATAATGCATGTCACGAGGAATAGTTATCAACAAGATTAGATAAGACTCGTTATTTAGTGTACAATAATGATGGTAAAGATACATAACGAGATATAACTTAAATCTTATTGTGAAAACATCTGAAAATATCAAAGGGAGATGCATTATTTACTACATTTGGCTCTTCTGTCTGCAGTTCTTGTTCAGGAAGCACAAGGTGACATCATTGATGATCCTTGTCAAATTATGCCTCAAGGGTTGGTATTCATTACATCAATAAGTCGTCATAAGTTGTTCTCTAAAATGTCAGATTTTCGTTGTTTTTAATGATGTAAATGATGCAAAGACTAATTACTGATCAATAACAAAAACATAAAATTGAAAATAACCACTCTTAGAGTCGATGGTTATACATGGGTTGAATTGTTTATTACATACATATAAGCCAGGCTGAGTCATACCAAAGACTTACAAAAATGGTACTAAGGGCTGCCTCGCTTGGCGCTCAGCATTAAGAGGTTAGTGTTAGGACTGGTCGGCCTGGTGTCAGGATAATGTGACTGGGTGGGACATCATGCCACATGTCTGCAGCATGATGCCCCAGTGCTAGACATCACTATAAACTGTCACACTGCAGACATCGTAGCGATATAACTGAAAAATTGTTAAAGCTACGTTAAAAATCTAATTCACACACACACACACACACACACACACACACAGGCATACATATGAGTATTTTGTTCAGTAGGAAAATGTCACAAGCATTTGTCATGAAAGATAACATATAGATTGTTTTTGTTTTTTTGTTGCTCAGACCACCTGATGAACACACAACAATAGACGAGCAGGCAGATTCCATGTGTCATAATGGAACATTTTGGTGGAACTATCCACGGGGTTCTATCCGACTCCATTTTCAACACAAGGCATCGCCTTACTTCCGGGTGTGTTTAAAGGACTATCTTGTTGGGAGTATTTTTAAGCTGTACGACGTGACCTCCGACATGAAACATGCCATGCCATCTGTTACACGTACGTATCTAGACACATAATTGCAATATTCATCTGCATTTGTTCTAATATTTTTTTGTTGCTTGAATATTTTACAGTGTCATAATATATTCTAATTTAATTGTGACCGTAAAAAACGTTTTTGATAATCTGAATACCGTCTCCATGTTTAAGCTAGATTGAATTCGTTGGAAAAGAATATAATGTTGATTGTTTCGTTTGGGTTGATTGTGTACTACGTGATGCAATTATTTAGGAATTTGAAGATCACTTAGTAATTATAAAAATACGTAAGCACTGTTTTTTGCAGATATTTGCAGGCTGCAAAAACGTCCCGTGTTTACCTCAAAGATAAATAAGGCCGAAAATTAACATATAGATACAGTATAATCTGTTTCTCCCTTATAATTTGTCTGCTTAGCTGATTCTCGGAGATTTTTGGTTGTAACTACCTTAGTCATATGTGCTATTAGTGTTTGTGACTTGGTATGACTGCTATTCCTATATAAGGTCTCATATTATCCAATCCTTTTGAGACACTCGAGCTCAAAACTCCTAATTAGACTTTATTACTCGGAGTATGCCAGCCTATAATGCAATGCTAGTGCGTGTTTAGAGAAACCAAGGTCATGAATGTACTATAGGTGCTTTAATTAGAGCTTCGAGAATCTTGGTCAGATCTTGAAAGAATATCCAATTTTGATGAATTATATTGTTAATGCTATGCTAACGGATTTTCCGTGTTCTTCGCTTTCAATAACACTTTGTTTGAGGCTTTAAATATCTTTTCATTTCAAATCGAGATCAAAAAATGAATCTTTTGAAAGAGACAAAGACATTATTCTTCAAAAAAAATATTTTTCAGCTGAATCTTCCAATGAGGTATGTACAAGTGCCCACCATTATGAAATCATCATCTTGTTTGAGGCACCGAAACATATGCTGTACATGGGGGAGGTAGCCTACCGTATCCAGCCGATATTCCCTATATAAATACTCCATTGAATATATGTAGATCTGTGTAGAATTTAATATTATAGAAATACTATGATAACACAGCTTTTTCTTATCATTATGAAAACTTCATCTCGCTTGAAACTTTCATAAAGTGAGACACATTACTTTTAAGGTTAAACCATCTGACTGTTTATATGCACGGAAATAATCGTAATACCATTAAAGGTCTAATTATGTGTCTGTCTGTCTCTACCTACGTGCATATATATATATATATATATATATATATATATATATATATATATATATATATATATATATATATATATATATATATATATATATATATATATATATATATGTATGTATGTATGTATGTATGTATGTATGTATGTATGTTTTTTCTATCCAATTCATAGAGTATAAATTTATTTGTCTGTGTGGACATTTTTTAAAGTGTTAATAGAATTATGCTATATTCTCTTGAATGCATTAATAATTTAGGAACATAATCTTACATTAGAACTCTATTGCTATGAAGAAACTTAGATTCGAAACTTATATTCCGGATAAATTCTTAAATTAATCAAAACATACACATATAATATGTAACGGAAACGCGGATTAAGAGGCGCAAAAATGTATGAAGTCACAGGCGACGCAGCATCATTAATAACTTTTACGAAGGGTTTTTGTAAAGATATGAATATTTTGTTTTAACTTTTCGCCTCTTTAAACCTGTCACTAACTTTAAAAGCGATTGATAGGCAAAACAAATATAAAATTATCACCACCTGCACACTCAGTACGCCAGACACCTTCCGATATATGCGTGTCACAAAATATGCGAAACATAGGTAAATGAGAGTGACCTGAATATGTCGGAGAACAATTCGGCTACTGTCACAGAGCATACTTTAAGATCTGGGAGTTTTTAGGCTACGCCCTAACTGATATCACAGTCGATTTTAACGGTATTACGAATTTGTGGTCTTACAATAAATAATATCAAAGAGTGAGAAGCATCAAGCTTTGTAAGATGAAACATATAGTTTATTCTCTAGAGTACAATGTGAAAATATAAAAAGGAACTTAAGGCATTGAAATTTAAAACCCAAATAGTCCTAGAATTATAACTACAAGTCCTAATGATTACAGTTCTGAATAAACTTTAGTGAAAATCCAATTTAAAACCAACGCTGAACGTGTTGATGTGCCTGTGGTGGATAGTGTTGTGGAGATATACTGACACTCTTATCTTTGGATCACAATAATACAATCCAAGAATACATCCCTATTTGAAATTTCACAAACATTTTAGTCTTTTTCTTCCAAGAACGTTATATCTTGATAACACTGTATTTTCTGGTGAATAGATAATTTAACTAAACGAATTCCAGCCAAAATGAATTACTGGACACAACAATAATGCAATTGATTCCAAAGCACGAATGACTAATTTATATATATATATATATATATATATATATATATATATATATATATATATATATATATATATATATATATATATATATATATATATATATATATATATATATATATAATGGTCAAACAAATATTGTTCTAGTATAACCTCAGTTAGAAGGTCTATCATCCAAGTCATGATACATCATCTGAAAATCATCGATTGGTCTAAATATAAACAAATACAATGTCCTTGACTTACCTTATAATAATGATCATCACTCAAAAAAAAGTTTGCAGAAAGTTTGTCACTGATTTTGGATAAAGTCAGTTACTATGTGCAATATTACGTTACCCACGGCACTCAATGAAATTTAATTATTTAAAAAAAATAAACAAACTAGTTAACAAACTATGAAAATTGAATATGCATCAGAATGCGGTAATTCTTTATCATATATAATAATTGTGAAGTAATCGTGGATTTATGGAAGATTGCTCATGTTCTAAAAGACCGTTGTCTGCTATTGGTCAGCGTGACGTTACTGATTTGATGAGAGTAATTGATGAGGATACTCGATGCACAATAGAGGATATTTTTTATTATCAGGATATCATTTCGTCAGCTGCTCCTAATATAATAAATAATCATTTGAAGCATCCAAAGTGTTGCCAAAATCCATGGAATACTCTCTCTCTCTCTCTCTCTCTCTCTCTCTCTCTCTCTCTCTCTCTCTCTCTCTCTCTCTCTCTCTCTCTCTCTCTCTCTCTCTCTCTCTCACACACACACACACACAAACACACACACACACATACAGAGGCGCATTATGTATCCATCTACTCCATGACAACACACTGATTCATACATCCGCCATAGTGACAGACTTCCTGGCAGTGAAGCTTTAAGAAGTTTAGGTGCCCTAGGCACAACCTCTAACTTTAAAGGTAGCCAGAATTGCGCCTCATTCTCTCAGTCTCAGATATAGAGTATTGCATTGCATTTCCATGTGCATGTGTGTCACTTTGTTAAATTTATTAATATAGTACTAAACTGCTAACACAACCGACATCGAAATTTTATTTTTGGGCCGCCTCGGGACCCTAGGAACGTGCCTCGCTTGCTAAGCCTTAAAACGGAACTTCTTCCTGGTTCACTGCATCAGAACCTGTTTCATTCTCCATTGGGCCTGATTTCGCTGCAGGTGATTTTGACTGAATCCCACTATCAAAGCTTTACTGACGATTTGAAAGCACCATTGCAGTTGAATGTGCAATTTCTCCTGTATTTGAACAACGTACCAAAACTTTAATATAAAATAGCATTTAATAATGGAATAATTAGACTGAAAAAATGTGTACATAAGCATGGATAGTACTTTTAAAAGGACGCTCTCTAGCTAATCTTCACTAATCATTATTGATATAACGCAATGGCTTAATTACAGCAGCAGAGAGTGTGATCTGACAAAAATAACACGCACGAGTACATAAACGAACACTCACAAAATGTTATAAACACGGATATCAACGGCGAAGTAACAGCATGAACTAACCCAGTACAAATTAACTACTCTCGATTTGGTTAGAGGTTTCAGTTTGGCGTTATTGACTTGTTAAAAAATGGACATGGCAAATAACACTATTAAACACATCGCAGAAAAGTAACCGGTGCGTACAGGTTGTACGTGTTCAGTTCTGCAAAATTTATAATATTTACTACATTTTCATTGCGTTATTCAACTGATAATTTTTCTGAGACTGTATCTGTAGTGTTAAATAAAGATACCGAAGAAACGTTTATGCTGGTATCAGATAATGCAAAACTAACCTCGGCGTCTTACCGGTGATGTATAGAATTCGTAGCTGAAACACGACCCATTATCTAAAGGACAACGTCTTAATAAAGTATAATGATAGACGTAATATGATACATATACGATCAAGTAACAACTTGGCAGAATAAATTAAAAACCATCATCGATAATTTTAAAGCAAAAAGAAAGAAATATCGTAGATGTACAACAGTCGTTGATATCGCTGTTTATTAGGTTTCTACGTTAGTTTACCGGAACCGGCGTAGTATTAGCATCGCTACGACGATGGCAGCGACGATCGTTGTAACAATCATTATTTCATCGTCAACTACGACCGCTAGAATATTTAATATAATTGCGAAAAAGATAAATACGTGCACAAATGAAAAATGAACGAGTACATACTGCAACGACATCACACTCTAAATTGTCATCGTTGATTTCTTCGTCGCTAAATGATGGAAAGATATCTGACGAAGAATTCAGCGCTATAATAAAGATCTATATTGAAGTTTTCGACGACAACATCGTTGTTAGTGACTGCTTCACAATCGGTGATTTTAAAAAAAAATATTAGTATAATGATGACATCGTTAGATCAGCGATCGCAGGAATTATTGCAACAGATAGTTATTAATACTGCTTCGGATAGAACCACAATAACATCAGCGACGTCAACTAATTCTGAATTCAGTATTAATTTTCTGACCGCAATTCCAGCTTCCGAGATAGCATTAGCGCAATTACGGGTTTATTATAGTTGGCACAGCATCAGGCACTACAACCGAATAATTCATTAGTATTTGCAAATACAAATAAACCCGATGAAATTCCAGATTGGCACGTAGGCAGTATACAAACGTGGAGTTATCAAATCGAGTACACGTATGAAGAATTCCAACGCAGAATTAAATCTATCACAGGAAAAGAATCCAAGATCGTCATTACTGTCCACGAGCCAATGCTGTCATCGGCGTTGGAAACATCGACGGATAATGTTGTGATAATTATCAGAGTTCAATCAGGTCATTGTTAGACTGGCTAGAAACTGAACCTCATTATGAAGACCCACCAGAACCACGTCTAAATGAATTTTTGACGGCTCAACAACAATTCACAAAACGACCTGAATGCAGAAAAAATTACTCATGGAATGTTGAGATATTTTCTATTGATAGAAGTAGATTTTTATTAGCAAACATTTATCACATAGTACCTGGAGTTCGTATATTACAGATTGAAGCAGATATGGTTGATGATAAATTTGATGAATATTTTGATCTAATCCTGAGTGTATTTAATAGAATATCATCATTAGTTTAACAAATTACAACGATGATGTAAAAATATTGATTCAATCAGTCATCTAAACGCGGTAATATTTGACTATACATATATGATTGAAGTGATTAGTGAAAATGGTGTGGTTATTGACACTAAATTTAAAGAACAATATGATATTAATAATGAATTAGTCAAACATTACCCTAAAAATTATGATCGTAAAGTTGATTTTTTTTGCTGTAAATGTCGAACTTAACATCGCAGAAGTATTCGATACAATCCTCGAGTCATGAAGAAAAATAGCTCTACCTTCAAATATTATTCAATATAGGTGGCACTCACCAGTTATTATCTTCTTTTAGAGAGTGATGTATGTAAGGTGAAGTTGTTTGCATTTTAAACATGCACAATACCTAAGATATACACAGTCTTTTTTAAATAGCCAGTATAACAAGTGATGAAACCCGGGAAAATTCATTTCCTTGAAAATTCTAACCCTATGCTAAATACGAAAACTCTAGAGAGCCACCTTAAAAACAAATATAAACATGTATGCAATTATTTTTCTTTTTTTCATATAATTATTTATGATGTTCTAAGTAAAATGTTACATTAAAATTGATTTTATTCATGAAAATAAGATATTTATGCTTTTCTCGCTCTAACTTACATAATTTGCCATGTTGCATTGTTGGGTGAGTAGTGACCTTCAATTTGGGGAAATTAGAAGTTTTAGAATATAGGAATAAAGTCAACTTAAAAGCTGTTGCATTATGTAAAAGTAATATATAGTGAAAATGTTTCTTTTAATTTATTTGCAATAAAATTAAAAAATTAATGATGACAAAGCAAATTTTCTTTCTTCCATATCAAACAATAAGTTAATATTCTACCCTTTGACCTTTATGAACCTCACCTGTTATATCCCTTTTCTAACTGTAAAATTTATTGTTGACATCTCAGGAATAAATACGGCTAGTTTCATCTTCCTGTCTTTCAGCATAACACTGGTTGCTATGTTGAAAAAAATGCAATACGCATTTATAAATAGTTAACTTTTTATCCTAAAGAGGTTAGCTGTACCTGTTTGAGACTCTGACTCTAAAAATGCTGTTCTGAGAAGGAGGGGGGGCGGAATACATGACAATTGTTCCAAAGGAGTGTTTTGATGCTTGCGACGTAATATTTCAACCATGTAACCAAAATTAAATCATACAATAATAATACCTATATACTCTTTATGGTGGCACTCACTAGTTATTATGTACTTTTGAGAGAGTGATGTATGTAAGGTGAAGTTGTTTGCATTTTAAACATGAACAATACCTAATATATACAAAGTCTTTTTAAGTAGCCAGTACAAGTGAGAAAACCCGGGAAAATTCATATATATATATATATATATATATATATATATATATATATATATATATATATATATATATATATATATATATATATATATATATATATATATATATATATATATATATATTCTGATTTTTAAAAATTGTAATGATTCAAAATAGTTCATTATTTTTTCAGGAATGCCAAATACGATCATTGTAAAGCTAGATCCATTGATATGGTTGCGTGTTTTCTTGGATACGGAGATTGTTCTGAATATTTCAAAAAGATTCGGACATCCGACACATGAAATGACAAGAGTTGCGATAAATGGACCATTACTTGATTTTGCTTTAACTGGATTCGCTTATGCAAAATCATTTACATTTTGTAATATAATCATCCTATTGTCTACGCGTGGTTTGGTATACGTTTTTCAGAAAAATGTTGGGTTTCAATAGTGCTATTGCGATATATGCCTGATATTAAAATCTTAGTGACATTGAGTGTAAGTGAAGCTTTTATATCATATCATCCGCAGAAACAAGTTTGGTTACAACAACAAAAGAAACATTTACCGACAGATCCAGATAAAGATTGGGATAAAATTGCAAAAAGATTTTGGTAGGAAAATAATAGGTACATTTACTCATGGTGGTTCGTATGATCATGAATAATGCTGAGTTAAATTTTGTAATTGTTGATACAACGAACAAAGGAACATTTATAAGCAGAAATAATTGTTATTCGTCAAACGGAATTAAATTAGGTACAATTGTGACTTATATTGATAGTTAGTTACCGCAATTTACTAATTTAAGATCTTCTATACTCGCTTACATATCTGTAAATTTGTTGTCAATGATAAATAGATTTTCCTTGTTACGCTGTCAGAGTTGCTACAGATTCATTTTATATAACTAGCGCGTAAGTGAATTTTGTAAAACCGTTACTCAGTAACTGCGAATGGGGATCATAGAGAATAAAGCAAGAAAGCATACTTGACTATTCTGAATCGGTAGACGTTGATATCAAATAAATAAATTACGGTAATGACAATCAAATACCAGTAGCAACATCGCCATATGTATTTGAACCCATGGCCAGATAAAAAAACCATTTATCTCAATGAACCTTGAGGTTCTGGTAAAACAACACGTGTCATTAGATTATTTCAGCAGAATTCATCAATCTCTGTTGATACGATTGTGTTGACACCTACACACTGACTAGCAAGAGAAATAAAACAACGATACGTAAAATCATGTGCATACCATATTTTCTTTAGATGCTGTGTGGGTACATGGGTGAAAAATATATTCCGAAAAAAATCATCTGGGATGTGATTTGTACGGTGTCGCTAGAAATATTAAGAATATTTGTTAACTAGTTATTGACAAATTATACTGTGATAAGTATGTGCGGAAATCATGGTTAACCACCACCTTTCGTTCAGCAGTCTCCGCATGAGTGGTTAAAAACGTTTGTGAATTATTATAATCAAACTGCTAGCGACAACAACGAAATTGGAAATTGTGTTAACGCCGATCATCATAGAGCTATTGATGAACCTCTGAAAGAATTTAAAAGATTAATCAGACTACAGTCATATAGAATACAATGTGATATAATGCGTGAAATAATCCCGGAAACTCCTGTGAACAATGATTGGAATTTATGGAGACCAAACGATTTAATAGTTGCGAGTAGAAAAATACTTCGTTATGAATTTCAGGAGAAATTATTTCTGTTACATAAAGAAAAGTTTTCAAATCCAACTGTACCATTGTGTTATTGCCCAGCAGATACTCGACAAAGGAATATTGAAGTTTAGATTCCAGGACGAAACACTAAGTGTCCAGAAAAATATATTGTATTGAATGTTATTTTTTTTTTGGTTGATGTTAATGTTGAAAGCGCGTTGAGTAAGGGCAACTATATAATGATTCATTCTTCACAAGGATTAACAATTACCGATACAAATATATGGATTGTCGATGATAGAATAAAATGGTCAAATTTATTTTATCTCGCAGTGTCTCGAGTCAGTAAAATATCTCAACTACACAGGGTTATTATAAAAAAATAATCAAACTGCTAGCGACAACAACGAAATTGTTGTTGGCATAATAAGAATAAAAGTAATTGACAATAAACCAAGTGTTAAAAATAGTCGTAATTTTTATATCAATGTTGAACTTATTATGAGGCTAAAACAACGACAGAATAAAAATTGTGCAAGTTGTAACTGTAATATGCTATGGCATTATTCGAGTAATAATCCATGACAGTTCATTGTAGACAGAATTAATAGTGATCTTTGACATACATGTGATAATGTCATATTGACGTCTTCAATGCAATCGACGTCGGGGTGCAAGTTTACATAAGTGAAGGTGGTGGTAATTGTGTCTTCAGGAATTACTAATACTTGTAATTGTTCTTGCACAAATCCACGTTGAAGAGAAGTCGAATCTAATATGTAGATTGCGAGTCTACCTGTGGAGTTTACCACGCTGGAAATTGCACGTGTGGTCACGCTCCAGATAGGATCAGTTAGTCTTTTTTCTTATCCCCTTCAAGTTCACCAGGTTCAGAAAAATACCTGATAGTCACATTACGGAACACTGGCTGTTTTGAAAAGTCACGTCATTGTCCGTAACTATATATTTCTTTGTAATTGCATTAATAGGTTTCAGATAAGTTACACGAGTAATTTCATTATTTAACGCAGTTATCACACTTAGTAACCTTGCAACCCATTCACACGATATCTCCCCGGACTTAAAGTCAGTCGTTTTTACCTTTGCATATTGATATCCAAATAACCGCGCAGCAAGTGTTCGATTATATCGTTCAACGATTGCCTGATCACGGTGAATTTCATGGTGTCCTCGTCTGATTATGACATTACGCTTTTACATCAGCAATGATACTGTACCAAGAAATTCTTCGCCAGGAACAACCTATGGCAACTGAGGCCATCGTAATAGTCCTTGTTGATAAATTCGTTTAAACGCAGATGCAACCTCAGATGTTGTCTTAGTTGACGGTGACTCTGCTTATTTATATCTACTTCCAACATCAACGGCAGGTAGCGCGTATTTGGCAAAAATAAAATACCCGCTTGATGAACTTTATTAGGAGTGCTGACATCAAAATTTGCATCCTGGATTTTTTAAGTGGTGGTAAATAAATATGCCATATTGCCTGTCGTGCTAACAACGCTGTAGTAATAGAACGTGAGGCTTTTGCTACTTCAGCAAGTTTACTAATAGCTGCTTTGCCTTTCCAATATCCTCTCGGGGAATAAGAAATTGACTATAATAGTTATTCCATTAATTACCCAGCTCCTAGCATTATTTAATCTTACATAGCTGTTTTTTTACTAGATAAGTAGCGTGTTTTTCTCTGAGAGATTTATCAGGTATAGAATTTAACGCATTAATCAATTTCACATCTCTGATCATCAAGTCAGATATCAAGTAGAGTTCCTGGACCATAAAACTTATATCCGGTATGTATTTTTCCCCGGGATACTTCGCCAACGAAAGTGCTGGTAATTTTCCCAACGAAGCGGCTATATCACCTCCCGTAGCTGTGTTTAAAATAAATTTATATTTTTGTACCACACTTTTCACACTTAACTGTCATTGCGCGTCTTTTTTGTTATTATTGTTATTAATCCAGTGGTGGACGTGGATGCCCTGCATCGAACACAAAATAGATTCGTATTATTTAGCATTTGGATATAAGTGACTTTTCGACGATACGAAAACAAGAACTAGTCAAGCATCACCCAGCGATACCGAATTCTATCACAATGATAATAGCATGCCCATCTGGATCAGGCAAAACACAATTATTGCTTAATCTGAAAATGAGATGGCTGAAGTGGGATAAATTATATTTAGTAGTTCCATCCGTGGATGATCAGCGATGCTATGAAGTACTTAAAGATTTTAACGAAAATGCAAAGTTGCTGAATGAAGACAGTGACGTTATTGATTTTCTTACTGATAGTGATGAAGCGCCATCTGTGGATGACCTGGATGATCGTATTAATAATTTAGTATTGTTCAATGATGTCAAACTGGACAATCGTATCCATCTCTGATATTTTCCAGAGACAGACACAAAAATACGGACGTGATTTATGTTACACAGCATTATGCACAAATTCCAAAAATGATCAGAAATAACTAATATTTTAGTTGTATTTCACGGAGTAGATATTCATACGCTGCAAAATATTTATTATACTTTGTATTCTGGTTACATGGACATGAACAAATATTTTAAAAATTTTGCACACGCACAAGCTACCCCAATTGTTTTTTTTTTAACAATAAATTTGCATGATCCCACGTCAAAATATCGTAACAGACATAACACAATATTTGGTTAAAAACCTCAGCAGCAGAGAGGGTGGACTGGAAAAAAAAATAATAATAAAATGACACGGACGAGTTTCTAAATGAACACGCACAAAATTTTATAAACAAGGATATCAACGGCGAAGTAACAGCGCATACTAACCCGGTAGCGATGCTACGGGAAAAAAATCTCCATTCGTTTAGAGGTTTCAGTTTGGCGCTATTCACTTTTTTTTTTTAAAAAATCGTGTGAATCTTTATTTTTAGACAAACGTGCTCGAGACCTATTTGTAGGGTCGACCCTCTGTTGCTGCTTCTGCTCACCGATTCCCCCCCACACACACACACACTTCAAGTGGCGCCTACGGCGCGTGCGGTGTCTTGCCACCCCTAGTTACGCCTCTGCTCTCATGTTTGTGGAGAAAATTCATACACAGTAAAATCTTTGACAATTATCTGATCAACAGAAATTAAATTTCTCATAGAATAAAGGATAGCAGGATTCAAGATTTATTTTCGAGTTGGACACAAAGCAAAATAGCGTTATCCAGCCCACAATGACCACCAAAGTATAAAGCTAAACTTCTTGCGCAAATACATCGTGGATAAACTAATTCTCTCGTACAATTGTTTCATTTTGAAATTAACGGACACAATTTAAAGTTAGACGAGAGAGAAAGAGGTTGTGGGGGAAGGGATGTGGAAATGTTATGTTTGCAGCAAAATTGATCAAAATCAACCATTAATGACATTATTGACTTTCTAGAAGTGTGTGTGTGTGTGTGTGTGAGAGAGAGAGAGAGAGAGAGAGAGAGAGAGAGAGAGAGAGAGAGAGAGAGAGAGAGAGAGAGAGAGAGAGAGAGAGATTGTTAATTATTTCTCGATACTGCTAAAATCAAACACATTATGAACCATCCTATCACAAGCTTTCTCATAGCATGGAAAGTAAAGATAAGAAAATTATTCTTTGTGTTGATTTTCGATATTCTAGAGTGTCACCAATGCTATGCAAAATTCAAAATGTTAAACTACTTGGATATGTGTGACAATCATAATGATACTTTATTTCGTGATTCAGGCCTCAGGTCTATAATGCGAGATAGTGAACAATACTATACAATTGCCTTCAATAAATCAACAATAAAATTCAAAATTATATGCTCGTTGTTTTCCCCATTAATGTTACATTGTCAGAATGGTACAGTATCTCTTCATTCTGCACTGCTTAATTCTGCACAAAACATGTCTAAAAATAGTAACGTCTGCTAAGAACTACTTTTAATTGTAAACCATGTACGCTCATGTAGCAGATGCCGGAGAATTTTGATTTATTATATTTGTCTGAAGATTAACATAACAATTTGTTTGGTCCATTTAAACGTAGAGATGATAAAGTTTGCAATGTAGAGGAGTTCACTGAGTCGTAATATAAACTTTCAACAAACGACTGAACGTGATATCCGCAATTAAGTTGACCAAAACGAGATTTTTACACGAAAGACAGAGCGCAATACGCTACCATGTCCAATGGTCGCTGGCCGGAGCTTTGTAAACAATAATATTGTAATGTGCATTAGTTGGACAATAGCAAGACACTCAGTATTTAAAATATTTTTAAATACCATTCTAATCATTTAAATGGTTCAGACTATAAGCCGTGCTTTCAAGGGTCGATTTTTAAAAAGCGCAGAAATTTAGAAAGGTCTATTAAGACCAAGAGCTAGCACGTCTCAAACACAAACGTCCTATTTTACATGTCAGCCAAAACACTAAATTAGAGGGGAAAAACCCCAAAACAACAGAGTTTTGGCAGAAAAGCAAGAGCTTCAGAGTCAATAAGCCAAGATGACGAAGAACCTTTATTTCTGTTGGCGAAATTGGCTGTTACACCACAGCTGCTTTGCAAATTTCCCCCATTGTATTTTTTTTAGAAGTGGGTTAGATTAATAGAAGCAATTCAAGTCATGCAGGTAATGTAAATAACTAGTCTTCCTTCAACAAAGGTGATGCAAGCGACAGTGCCTAAACATGTCGTCTTTAACTGGTAATATCAATGAAATAAATTTACTTTACATTTTTGATGTTAATGCTATTCAGACTTAGACTGGTTACAAAGATTTATCGACAAATCGAAATTGTACTGTAATTTAGACATTTCCAACACAATCCAAAGGGGAATATTACTGAACTATACAAACAAATGAATTTTATATTCTTTAGTAAACAATGTTTAATCCTGCGGTTTATTTTGAGAATATAAAAAAGAATGCACATTTTATCCCACATGATTCCAAACTATCCATGACAGAACAGGAACACATGTGCAGCTACATCAAAGCCAGCCCCACCTCGTCACAGGTACTGAATTTACCCAGCTAATATATCCAGTCTATCACAAATAGTAAAGCAGAATTTAGTTGGATCAATAGAAAATCAAAATCTCTCCTTTCCTGACCAAATGGAAAATTGTTTCAAGGCGCATTCATTTATAGAATTACTCTAAATTTCAATTTTAAGTTGACCAAAACGAGATTTTTACACGAAAGACAGCGCAATACGCTACCATGTCCAATGGTCACTGGGCGGAGCTTTTTAAACATGAATATTGTAATGTGTATTAGTTGGACCTACAATTGTGTATTGACTTTGGAATCCAGCATAAATTCAAATTACTGTTTCTTGAAGAGAGTTCCTTGTATTGTTCAGCCTTAGGAAAAGCAAAGAGGGACATATAATAAAAAAGTTTACTACATTTGTATGGGAAAATATGTAGTCATTTTTCCTAGGCAATACTTTGCTCAAAACGTTGTGCAGTATAACTCAGTAAAATTTGTTCATATTTTTCCAAACAAATTAAAAAAACCTATAAATATTTTGCTTAGTACTTTTTTATGTGTGACAATCGTATTGTTAATTTATCCTGCAAAGTCGGGCCTTAAACCCATAATGCATTATCTTTCTCAATTATTTTGGAACCTTTATCACTAAATTAACATTGAATACAATGCATTTCAAGAACGTGAACTGATAATATACAGTATAATTATTAATATGAAAAATATTTGTATTTGTGCAGTATCTGTAAAATAAATTTAATGTTATATGGCTATGGATATATCTGTAAAAATAAAAGACCCTTAAATTTGCATATAAAGCACGTGCACAACATAAGTGAAATTCATGTTTCAAAAAATTACAATATTCGATACAGTGTCAAATATTTAAATTTATAAAGTTATTAATTTGAATGGCATCCAAAATTTAAGTAACATTCTCCACCTAATTTTATTTTACAATACCTTTAATAAGGAATATTGGACATGAAATTTGCGAGATTTATATAGTCATGTGACTAGGAATGCAAATGACGAGATCCAGATCAAATTTCATCAACGATGTAGTTTCGTATAGTCTGTCAGCGCATTAAAAATTTAACAAATGATATGCTCGCAATTATTATTATTATTTTTTTTTAAAAAAATCACATTTGTATAAATTTCATTCAGGTATATCAATGAAAGGTTGTTCGAGTTTTCTAAGCTGGCTAATAAATGTTTACATTATGCATACACCAAATGGTGTCGGCTAATTCCAATTTTTCGATAGGCATAGGACTCTGACCACACACTCTAACACATTGTCAAAATATTAAACAAAAGTGGTGTCAATGGTTAAGGAAACTCAGATTAGCTACGATAATTCCATTTTACTCTTTGAACCTTGAATGATCCAGTATCCTTCCCCCTTCCAACACTCAATTGTTGTCGTCGCCCTCCCTGCTTTTGTGTCTCTAAACCACAAATGTTATTGAGACCTCTAAGTTACAGAGACCGAGGATCATATAAATTTATTATGATAAATCTGTGTGGGGTTGCTTTCGCTTTTGAGAAGTTTTTGAATTTAATCATATCCATATCCTCTGAACACCAAGACTCCACTAAAGACATCCAAAATATTGCAGTTATCTTTGATCACTTTAGGTATTTACATATATCGCTGAGTAACATAAATCACGTCTCTGTTTTGTGTCAGCCTCAGGAAAATACCAGAGCTGGATTTGATTGTTTGTCCAGCATTACAGTATCACACACTACGAGACTATTAATACATGCATCTAGGTCATCTACATATGGGGCTTCAGCACTATCGGCGATTAAATCAATAACATCATTATAGTCTTCATCCGACGACTTCGATTCATTAAAATCTTCAAGCACATCGTAACATCGTTGATCATCTACAGATGGTGCTACTAAATACAACTTATTCCACTTGAGCCATCTCATTATCAGATTAAGCAATAATTGTGTTCTATCAGCCCCACATGAACCTATTATAACTGCTGATAAAATTTGGTAGCGCTGGATGATGCTTGATTGGCTCTTGCTTTCTTGTAGCTGAGAAATTAATGACATCCATGTTGTATATAATAAATATGGATTTATAATGTATTTGATTTAAAGCATCCACCCCCACAAGAGGATTCACAACAATAATTTAAAAAAATAAAAAGCGTGAGCTTACAGGCAATTTTATAAAATGTGGTACAAGCAAATAGATATTTGTTTTGTTTCGTACGAAAACAGGTGGTGATGTCTCTGCTTCACTGGGGAAATTACCAGGGACTCCATGGGCTAAGTACCCATGAGAAAAGCAGCTTCCTGGATGAGACCAACCAAGACCTGGAGAGTATCCAATAAATGCGATTGATCAAGCGCAATGCTACATTCATTATGCCCCAGATAAAATATGCAGTTGATTCACTCGTAAAATTCCATAAAAAAAAATAAAACTCATTCGCTGGTAAGATCTGTAATGAAGGGTAAACTAGTGCTAGGGGCTGGTAAATAGTCATAGATAACTATTATAACGTAGTAATTTATTATAACCCGAGAGGATATTGGAGGGGTAAAGCAGTGATTAGTAAACATGATTGGATGTTGACGAAAAATACTGATATCAGTATTTTTCGTCAACAACCAATCAAGAAATATTTTTAATACATCCACATGCACAAGCATTGAAAATCTTAAATGAGGAAAACTAAAGTCACCATCGGTGCAACTCACAATTGTATCAAATTTATTTCAGTCCAATAAATTAACATTATTTAGACTTACGTGTTTCTTTTCTTTAAAACCAGTGAAATAGGAAACACATCTGAAGGAAGTAAACATTTATCATCAGTTATAACCTTTACGTCATCACCTTAAACGGTTTTATGTGATTTATACACACACACAAACACATCGTCGCTAGATTTTAGTTGCCTTTTATCTGTTGTCGTTGTCATACATTATTTGCACTCCCATTTGATCTGTAAAATTTATCAGTTACCATTTTTATATTTTTATAGTATTACCTTTAACTATTTTGTTTTATATCGCTTGTAGGTATAAAACCATTTCCCACTTTTAAATAATGAAAGATAACCTTTTGTATGGCGCTAAATAGCCTCCTTGTGCAAGTGCGCCGTAAAAATTCAACCAACTTTTTGATTTATACATTGATGTTACATGGACAGCCTATTCATATCGTAATATATAAACAATTCCTAAAAATGCAAAATTACCTATTTGCAAAGTTTTGAATTACATATTTATTGCACTTATGTCACATAAACTGGCATAAAACTACTTTGCACATAATTTAATGTCAATGACATGCATTTGCACTTATTAATACACAAACCCCATTTGTGACCAATCAAAAAGAGGAATAAGGGGGGGATGGTGTGGCATGGAAACAAAACAGAATGGTACAACACCGTCCTAAAATGACGTGTAAAACACTATGTTGAAGCCTTTTTTGAATCAAAACAATTTTGTTTCAGAAGACATACTTGTTTTATTAACTTATGTCTAAATAGCTTTTCTTGCTAGTATTTAAAAACTAAATAAAAATTACTTTCATAAATCATGAAAGTCATTTGTTTTTATTTAGAACTACTGCACTATCACAAGTTAACAACTTGTTTACAAGCATTTTATAGAGCCTGGGAAGGATAGTACATCCGGGCTTTTCTAAGCATGATGGCGGCGCTGATGAAACTATATTTGTACATCAAGCATATATAATAAAACTATTGGGAGCCCAACTGCATTCGCTAAAATGTTTTCTAAATGAAATAGTGACAACCGGAAGGAAGATTTTTCGGTGCAAATTCGAACGACTAGATAGTCAAATCCAGTCAGGTAAAATCTGGCAAGAGTCCATTTATTACAATTCTGGTCATCTCGTGTTCAATGTCCAAATCGCTTGAAATACTCTGTACATTCTCAGTATCCATGAAAACTTCCAGGATAACATGCAACTATATCAACCAAATAACATCCTTATAATCGTATTTCGTTTTCCAACATCCGCAGTCTGTATTCAAAACAATTGCACTTAACAGCTTCAATAAATTAAAAATGTGTCTGCGACCACGAATTTTCAGTCCTTGCAATATGATTTTCAGTCCTTGGAATCTGTGCAGCAAACGATGGAGCGGTAAAAAAAATTTACTAAGTAATTGTTCGATAACATCAGCATTGTTCGTGTATTTAAACGCAAGATTTATCATTTTGTTGTGAATGTTCATTAAATGTCTCCATTAGGTCGCACAAATTGATCGTATTTCACATATTCTTAACTTTGATACAGGGCCACTCTTACAAATAATTCTGATAAAATCAAACATTGCAGTTATAGAATTTAACAGTTCGATCTTGTGGAAATAGTTTTGTCCAAAGTCCATGCATGTGTTTTATATTAATAATCTCCATTTAAAAGGGCAAATTTCTATCAATCTAAGAACACATTAAGTTGGACAGGCAAAAGATTAATTAGATTTATGGGGACTGGCGCATGTTTATGTCGCCATACCGAACTAATTGGCAAATGTCAGTCATGAAAGCATTGGCTCTTGATTTGTTTATTTAACTCTGAAGGATAGGTGTCAACTTTCGATCTGTATGGAGAACTGTCATTTCTGAAAGTTATCAGAATATGTATTGGGTAATCTGGTCAGAATAACTGCTTTGTTATGAGCCTAGTTCAGGCAGGGAATATATTTAATTCGGATTGGTTACCCTGAATAAAGGAGACCTAATTCCACACGAGAACTCCCAGTTTAAATGTGCTTATAGCAACCCTTAGAATCAGTCGAAACCATTTATTCTGCAAGAGAAAACAGAGGTTATTGGGCTTTGGGTTGAATTTAGAATAAATTCGTAATTAGGATCCAAGGGATTTGGATGTCTGGAAAAATCTGTTAAGTATTTTTTTTTACATTTGTTAGGTACACTTGCGTCATAATAATATTGATAATCACGTACTGATTCATCTTTTAAAAAACTGATGTGTCCATATCAAATGCTGGATCGGATATATGTTTGAACATTTTATTATATTTGTTATCGTAAAACACGAAGACCACTTCATGCTATCAGACTAGCAGTTATATTTCTTTTTCTGATAAGGGTGTACCAGCCATCAATGGAGACACCATTGCTGCTAGTCTTTGATTCTCAGCTTGATTTTTTTTTTTTTACTAACATTTCCGGGCATAAAATCTGTGCTGGGTAATTTTACTGGCCGAGGTTTTGTCAGCTGAAGTTTCCATTGTATTAATAGTGCTAGTCTGTCCTTGATTGCTGAGAATGCTTTACCGGCCATATCACAAACACCTTTATCACGAACGTCAACAGCTTTCATTACCAGTTGTTTTGCAACCGGAATTGCTCTTGGGGCTATCCTTCAGAATAGACCATGAACAAGATCCTAGAGTCCATGTCAATAGATCGCTTTATATGTAGGTAATTGCGAATGTATCACCCTGACCATGATCAGTTCACAGTGAGTATTATGTATGATTTTTTTTATTTTCTTGTCACTGATCTAATTGTATACCCTTAATCAATCACTGCAGCAATCATCTCCACTATTACCTATGGACATTTGAAGCAATTGCTTCAAAAGCATACAATATACAACTTCAAGGGCAAGATTTGCATGAGAAACAGGTAACTTCGTGTTTGAGGAGTAAAAGTTCTTATTAAGTGATGTACTTGCATCTTGGGGATAGGTTTACAAAATTATACCTCTGTTGTGCACTGCCTTTGGAATTGTAATGGAATCATTTCATCTTCTTGCGACAACTATACACATGTTACATGCAGAAAGCATGATTTGGTTGTTTATTATTACAATGGAACTACTAGACAATACCCAATTCCAGCATCATTTAAAACAGGATGCTTAAGACTTTGCAAATATATATTTTTGCTTTTTGAGATTAAAATTTGTAAAAGCACAGTCCCACCAATTTATATTTTTATTTGATATAGTGTCAGTTTAAACATATTTAGCCAGTCAAGACGTACAATCACCCCAATAATATGCATAGATCTCACTCATAATAAAACTCAACCAACAGTTTGATGATAATGGTCTTTTGACCAATCAAAATCTGCTCCGATATAGTCTCCACAATCATGAGAATCACAGCCAATCACCCCACAAATCTTATTCCCAATTTATAATCATTTGCCAACCTATTTGTCAAGTAATCAAATAAAAAGATATTTCAAGTGTGACAAAAATTTGGATCCGAAATAGTGCCAAGTCAATTGGAGTCGCGCTTTGCCCAAGCACATACCAGAGTAGCTGAACCAGACTGATAATAAACACAGCCAATCTTGTTAAGACTGCCTCAATAATGTGCATAAATCTTGTTCATAATTAGTTATTTGATATCTTGATGCTATAAGCCCATATACCAAGACTGACCATAACTAAATGAGAACAAGTTGTTAGCGTTTACATACTTACCAATTCAGTTGCAAGATCTTGATAATACAAACCAAAATAACAAGTTTGATCAAAATATTCTCTAGAGTAGTAACAAACTCAGTCAGATGCAAGAGTATCTCATTGATAAGCAAGGTACATACTCATTCTTCTATCTGCAAGATTTTGCTGAAATAAACCAATATTCCAAGTCTGACGCATCAATATACTGCCTCCAAAGTGGTAACAAGTTCAGCCAATCAGATACAAGATCAATTTGTTAAGATACATCTTTATCATATATTAGTGAACTCACCCAGGAAAGGCTGTTTTTAAAAATTATAAACAAGGGTACTTAGATTTCAGAGTATTCATATTAAAATAAGAAAATTCTAAATTGCATCTATTGGGTGGGTATCCCGCATTAAAAGTGCCTTCCCTGGGTCCCACATATATTTTACTGGAACAGCCCTGATATAAGCTTATATGCCAAGTCAGATATAAAAAAAAAATAGTCTCCAGGGTGCTACCAAGCATATGATGGTCACAGAAACTTTCTGGAAAGCAAGCTGAAAATTTAGTTTAGAAATAACACTTACTTTGCAAAGCAATTTAAATATGGGGCCAATTTAATTTGTATATAAGATAAATTTGTGGGTTTTCTTTCTTGTAAGTAACAACTGCATTTTCGTTTGTGAATTTCACCATCTACTAACATGTTAATTTGGATAATTAATATTTAAAGTTTACATTCCACCACTGGGAGATGGACAGTTAATGGCTTTTCAGAATTGTTAATCATTTTGCCCTAAATGCCCAACAATATACCGCAGTGATCATCTATGTGAGGTGCAAACACTTGCACTTTCGCTGTGCAATGTGAATTTAAAAACAATGTGAATTTAAAAACAAGGTGACAAGTTCAGTATTAAATAATTTAATACTGGCAGTAAGAAAACATATTGATTGCAAAGGTTCCTTACAGAAGCTCGTACAGCTTACAAAATACTTTAATATACTGTATCCCTTCTAAACAAGAAGAAACAACTACATGCAATGGAAGATGAAAACAAAAGCTGATAATTAGTCCCATCATCAGGGTTCAATTTTAACAAATGTATGTATTTGCACCAAATGTCAAGTAGATGAGTATCTAAATAGAACCCTGTATCATTCTTCAAATCTGCTGAAAAGTAGTAAAAGTCATAAGAAAATCTAGCAAAACTGTGTCAAGTATTTCAACACTGCCACCAATGACACACGTCAGACTGCAAACTCTACTGGGTAATACACTAGTCCATTTCTATTTTTCCAAGGTTTGTGTGCCTTTATCACAATTTTAATCAGCCAATTACTACTAAAGCACAATGCAGAAACTATAAGGAAAATTCAGCATTTATGATTGTTATGACAACTACAACAACCAATGCTCTTGTTCATACACCCAAGAATGGGTAGCCAACCTGCAATGAACATGGAAGCAGAAAAAACACCAAATCAAAAAACATTTTTCTATTGTGCACATTAGTGTTTTAAGTTGTGCAATCTAACTTACAGTGCAAAATGCTTCTTAAAGCAAATATTCAATTTGATGATCTTGAAGCTTTAATGATACCATTTATACAAGAGAGGAAACTCCAAATATCACTCCTTCCCTATTTAAATGCAAGTTGCAAGTTTAACAGTTCTTGACATGTGATCAAAGGACCAGCAAAAGCATGTACAATAAATACATTTCTCACTTTGTGTGTAAAGCTGGACATTTAGTCATTATTCTTGGATTACACCAGAAATTCAAGTAAATGGGTTGACAAGTTTAATGTTCTAATTCAAGAGCAGATTGTCTATAAAACTTCATGATTTCACTCCTGCAAATTTTACAAAATATTAAATTTAAATGATAAAAAATTCTTTTAAAAAAAACGGTCTTTGTATCATTTTTGTCAGTAACAAAAATAGTTATTAAAGCTGTTGGGTTTGTTTACAAATAGGTATAAAAACCCAATCTTGTCTCTGAAAACACTCATGGGCAAGTAGTGGTATATGGTGGGTAGGTAAGAAGTTTCCTATTCGTGTGTCTGCTAATTCGAAGTAAAGCAAATTTACTGTCTTTTTGTTACCAGCCGGCTCAATGTTTCAGACAACTAAAAGGGGAAAACTTTCATTTTCTTCGATAATCAAATGTCCACAACTCCTCCATGCAAGTTAAAGCTGTTTAACTTCCTTCAAAAAATGCAAGAATTAAACGTATGCGGTCATCTTAAAATACCAATAAGTTTCAATCAAATAACTAATCAATGATTTCAACATAATTAGGGCAAATTTCCCAGAACTGAACATTGGAAATCAAAATGTTTTCAAAGAAACAAGGAGAAAAATTTGAGAACTAAAGTCAATGAATTTTACAAATTTCAAATTGATTAATTCTACAGTGGATAGCCTTCAGTGAATTCTGAATAAGGCCCCAAACTGAAAATTGACTGCCAATGCTACTTTATCCTAGCATAGAAAACGAGCATGGTTTTAAGAATGATTTTTAAAAGAAAAATGTATTAACAAAACAAGTATAAAAAAAGTAAGTTGAAAATCAGTTACAAGCAAAATATTGTTGTATACTCATGTCAATACTGTTTCAAAAAAAGGACAAAAAGATATAAAAAAAATAAACAAAACTTAAATCAGCCATTTAGTGGAGATCAAGATTTTCAATAAACCTGAGACAAAAAAATAAGTAAATATATCAAACAAACAATCCTGGTCAATATCATTGCAAAGAAACACAAATGAGTGCTCTGAAAAAGAATGAACTCTTGAGCTGTATTTTATATTTCTTTAGATACAAGTACACTACACATGTCCTATAATCCTGTTATTTCTACACAGAATTAGGCCATTTTTAAATCAACTCAATATATTACAACAATGTAAAAAAAAAAAGGCCATCATTTTCCAATATTTCCACTAGATTTCATTTACCAACAACTTGAGTGCCACTGAATGAACCACACACTAAATGATGTCCAGATAAATTGTCTGATCTCGACAATTTTGGTATCTATCCTGAATAAGTGTTTTGTGATACAATTCTATTGTGTCCTCAAGGTTTTGCTTCCCTTTGTCCATTGCACCTTATCATACCTTTATGAAATTTTCATCATGCAAAAGACTAGCATTCTAAATATTAGTGTGATTGGTGTATTATATAACAGAAGTGCTAAGGCATTTGGACTAAAGTGCTTTGCTCAAGGGCACACAATGGCAACCAACCTGCAAGAATGTGCATCAGGTCTATTATACACCCCCTGAGCCGTTAGTGGGTGATTAATGTGATATAGTATATGACCATTTTTTTCCCCTTAAGTGAAAGAATATATGGTACTTATCTGAATACTGATGGTTACTGGTCTCTTGTGGCAACAAGAAAAATGCTCATTTGTTTACCTCTTTAAACATGTTGGGTTAGAACTCTGGATCTGAAGCTTTCAGTGTACAAGAATGGTACATGAAATGGTACATATGCTCACAATGTTTAATTAAATTCAAATGCAAGTGACAATAATGAAGAAAAATAAATAAAATCGAAGAACAAAATGCGTTGTCTTTAAAATTTCGTGTCACCTGATTGTCTATGCACAAGTCTATTACCTGTAATAATACATCAAAGAAAGGTCTAGTAGTATATATAAAGAATGTTATTATTTTCATTCAATTCACAATACTAACTTCTATTTGAAGGAAAAAAAATCTTTAAAGGAAAAATTAAATTTACTAATTCCACTGGTCAAAATAAATTAGAATATGTAACCTAGAAACTCAATATTTTAATCCATATGATGACTGTATGCCACTACTTTGTCTATAAAGCTGAAGGTGAATAGGAGATTTCAAAATAACTGTTACATCCCCAACCAGTCATTCCTATGAACCCTGGTAACAAATCAGTAGCCAGCATAGTGCTGGGACTATTTACAACAAAAGTGGTTGTTCTATCACATGCATTTCAGAAGAAATGTAATTGTTAAATCTGTGCAAGTGACAGATATAATTCTTTATTAAAATGAAAAATTATTTAGTTTTTACAAGTATGTTCAGTGTTGTTTGTTGGGCATTTGTCTATCATGGCAGTCATTCGAGTTTAAACGATCTTCACTGTCTCTTTCAATGATCAAAGATGATATGACAAAAAAAGAAATATCTACTGAAATGATATTTTATTTACTGTATACATTTTAGAAATGCATTTTATCTCTTTTTATCAATTAGAGATTGGCAGAATGCATCAAATTCTTTTCAATCCAACCTGCTTTATGGTCTTTTATGGAGTAACTCATTGTGCACAAGGTGACTGTTAAATTTTAAAAAATACAAACATTACATAAATTATTTAAATATATATGGCAATATCTGCTGATGATAACCTTGCAAATCAAAAGCTTAAACAGAAATGACAGGAAAGCATCACATATGATTTTCTTATTAAACTGTTAATGGTACCACATAGTTTTCATTACTATCCAAGAAAAGGCTCAGAGGTTCCCTTGGTACTGCCTAATGAAGTTATTCAAGAAACTGTCTACTGAGGATCAAGTTCATAATATGAATTACCAAAGAAATCCTTGTGTATCTAAAGCAGGTGACCTGAATGTGCCAGACAGATGAAGGAAATGCATTCTATCATACCCAGAATCATGTTCTGTTCATAGCACACTAATGCCTTGTCGTCCACTTTTTGCAGAACCCTATAGCAAAATATACATGAAAATATGGCAAATGCAGAATGAGTCATAGAGATATGAAATTAGTCTCCTACATTTATTAAGACAGTGATGTACTCAACAAGAAATATTTTGCATGATCCAATGGCATATAATGCACAAGAAAGTGACATAACCACAAAAGTGCTACATGAAATGTAGGTTACAGTTACCAAATTTTGGTTAAGATGTTCTTGTCTTTACCAAGATGCATCCACATATTTACATGCCTCTATGACCAACAATACCAGAGATACTGACTGAAATGCACAGCTTAACCTGCATGAAATATAGATAAGCTAGTCCTACTTTTTTGATGAGACATTTTATTCTTGCCAACATGAATTTACATACCAAGCTGCATTACTCGAAAACCATTAATGCTCAAGAAACCGACCTGAATGCAAATGTTCACTAAAGCTCAAACTTTACCCCCAAATGACCTATTTTTTTTTGGCCAGGTGATATATTAACCAAGATGCACCTATGTACCAAGCTCCATGGCGTTTGGGCAATAAAAATCCAAGAAACTGAGGTCATAATGACCTACATTTGGCTGAAGTCTACAGTTACATAGCTCTGGGCCTTACACTGTCCAAGAAACTGACCTAAATGCAAAACTCAACCAAGGGTTGCACTACATGCCCCATTCACATATGAGGCAGGGCACGCAAAGATGTGTAAACTATTGAGAAACAATACACGATTTAATGGGCTGCCATCAGTTCAATATATTCTGCAATTTTCATCCAAACATCTTACTTTTCTTTTAATCTTCAACAACTCTGATAATAAGAGGCCAAATTATTTAGCACAGATTTTTTAAAAAAATTTGCCTATTAGTTTTCAAAAACTGGGCTAATCTTTAGAAGAATTCATAAGTAAAGTATATACTTACACTATGAATACTTTGTATGTATTTATGTTCTATATCAAAAGAGACATGTGTAAGTTGGGTGGACAAACAGGTATGCAAGAACATTCCAAAGCACTCTTTTCTATTCTAACCTAAACTGACTTTTGAAATATGACTGGAAAGACTTGCACTAGTTAGTTTCATACAAAAACTTATTTAACAGATAAAATGCAAGCAATAATGACAAGAGTCTAGCCAGGATATGCAATGATGTTAAGTGAAAAAGATACCACCTTTTGGAGTAAAATATAAACACACAATAACAATTGGCAAAAGGACATTTGGTCCAATGTTCATTTGAGGCAAAATGACAAAATTATGACAATGGAAGTGAATTACAATTTTATGATACAATCTTCAGTTATGTAATATAAATTGCAGCCAACATGGTGGGAATCATTCCACATACATGGGACAATAGGCACACTGAGAGCAGCTATCATAAAGAAACAGCTTTAACAAAACCAACACATAATACAACACTGAGCCAGCTATGATGACAGCTTGCAGGAAAATCAAGACTCAAATTCTGTTACATTTTGGTCCCCAAACCCATAATAAGGGTCTTGAATGTTGGATCAGATACTGCAGTTTGCATTTTTGGAGTGTCTTTGAATGCTGCTTTGAGCTCTTGTCGTTATTATCAAAGTGGATTTATTTAACACTGCTCTTCTTCCCCAGCATCCTTCAGCGAATCCTTGTTTTTGCGCACCTCTTCAATCTTCTTCTCCTGTAATACAGAATGCATAATAATCAATAAACACTTTGTCCTTCAAAATTACCTAATAAAAACCATTACCTACCTTGCAAATGCCAGTAACAATTTGGGTCTTGAAGGTATGACACACACTCCCCTACTCAATATATTGTAAACACAAACAACAGCCCAACCTAGTTTTCCCCCACTTCTGGTTCTGCTAGTGAAATAACTGGATAAACTTAATGGGTGTGATGTGAAATGATGTGATTAAAAGCTTTAAAAGATTTTCAGTCATATCACTACGATATCAGCAGTGTGGCAGTTTATAGTGATGTCTAGTCTAGCACTAGGGCATCATGCCGCAGACATGTAGCACAATGTCCCACCTGGTCACATTATCCTGACACCAGGCTGACCAGTTCTAACACTAGTCTCTTTATGCCGAGTGTCAAGCAAGGCAGCTGTTGGTACCATTTTTTAAACTCTTTGGTATGACTTGACCGGGGATCGAACCCATGACCTCCTGCATCTGAGGCAGATGCTCTAACCACTAAGCCACTGGAGCAGTTGATGTGAAATAAAATGAACGACTTTGTAGCCACTGATCAAAAGAATAACAACCCATATATATATAGTATTAAAAACTGCTTAATTTGTGCAAAGTCTGGTTCATAAGAATAATTATGTTAAATTACCATACAGCCACCTGTTATCCTCCAGCATCGCTCCTCAACATAAAACCCCTTTTGATTTTCAATAAACAAAAGGGTTATACAAAATGTGCACTATAAACGTCATATACATTTTTAAAAATTGTTAATATCCACACTGGGGGACCATATACTTATAAACAGTCATGATCAGGAAGGCAATAATACTCCTGTATGGAAAATATTACACCTACAACCCATAGTGGCATTTCAATCTGCCAGGATAAATCTCAGGATATGACTAAAACTGCTCATTCTAGACATTATTTATTATTCAATTCCAAGTGAACAGCATATGATTACTACTGACTGCAAAAGACTACTTTACAAGCCAGACAAAATTTTTTTTAAATAAAATAACTATTACATTCCCGTGCTGCATGTTTGAACTATTTATTTCAAGTATCAGAAGAAAAAGATAAGAGCAAAATGCAGTCTAATACAAGATGAAAGCATTTTCTTGGGTTATTAATCTGCTTCTTTTCTGTACAAAATATAAAAACTATCTGGATGCACAACTCTGGCTCATCTATCTTACATGTTCAGCAAGTTTGGCCTGGATATTTCGCAGATGCATTTCTCTGTTCTGCAAAGCTTTCTCCATCTTTTGATCAATCTTAGCCTCAGAGCTGCGGGCAAGGCCTTCATTGGCACGACACACCTCCTCGATGTGTTTATCCTAATTGTGAATTAAGAAGCAGAGAAAACAAAGATCAACAACAGACATCACAACATCAATCACAGACTAAAATCTGTCACATGACACCTGCTATACTGAATGAACAAAGTGTTAACTACATTTAAACGTACAAAAAGCCGAGTCAAAATTTGCTAAATGACTGAATTTTTGAGGAGGCAAGATTGCTTTAACAAGCTCTTTGTTGAAACAGTGTTCAAAATTAACACCTATCATGAGTCTGTTGCAGTCAAGTCTCAGATTAGGTTAAAAAATAGCTGATCCTTGAGGCCAACTCAAAATTTTACAGGTTGATAACAAACAAATCTAGACGATTAGCAAATGTTTTTTTAAGGTTTCAGGTCTATTAAGCATGAGATGAAACCATGAGAAAGGAGACACTGTCAAATACAGTGAACTCCATTTTAATGAAAGTGGATATGATGAAAATGTGGATATTATGAAAGCCAATACAAGGTCACTTACAGTGTTTTTTAATTTCCTTAAATTTTGCTCAAGTTTGTATTACAGGTGACAAGCAAGAAATCATGCAAATAACAAAAGAAAATTCACAAGAACATTATGACAAGGCTTGCACAAATAGAAGGTGGAAAGTGACTCATTAAAAAAAAAAAAACTGAAATGATTGAACCCATCAGCTGCTGGAGTAAAGTTTCAAGCTACAACTTTCCTCTCTAAGCTTTAGCTTCAAATGCATCATGTTTTTGACACAATGACATGAATTTGTAACAATTCCCTTTCTATTCAATTATTTCAAAAGAAAAAAAAGTAACAAATGTTAGTTAAAGTTATCTCTTAATTTCTTCAAAGATAACCATATTTTTTTTCTCTATTAGCATCAAAGAAGGGAAATATATAAAAGCATGTTACCTTAGTAGTTTGGTACTTTTGAGGTCAGAAACCCTCTGATGTATTCTTATTTAAAAAATTATCACATCTCAGTACATGCCAAAGTGATGACCACAGACCAGTGGTCAACAAGTCTTATTGCTTCATTATAATCACTCAAACATAAATTTGAATGTCATTGACTCTATTAAATCTATTTGTTTATATACATATACTATCTTTTAAGTGCTTGTACTATTTGACTTGACATAAACATTTTAATCAGATTCATCAAGTACTATGCACGTGTCAGCGATGTATTTTGTTATCATGTGACTACCACTTTCACCTGTGCTCTCAGTTTGTTCAATTTTTTTCCCAAGCTGCTGCAAGATCTACAGATTTCTGGTCGTTGTTTCCAGAATAAATATTGCTAGAACTTTATGTTCTTTTCTTATAACTTTCACTTAAATGCAGTGTTTCTCTTTAAGCAGTTGTGCATCTGGGATGCACACTGGAGAAAATTGACAATTTTTTACCATATGTTCTTTCTTTGCAAAGGATTTACAAAATACAATCAGGTTTTATTTAATATCCAATGCATTGGATTAAGGATGGCATCGAGTATATTGCAATCATAGACATATTCTGGTTTCCTATTTCGTACACTCCCTGCATTGCAATCTGCTTTACTGTGCATACGAAGCAGAGAACCAGACTACCATAGGCAATGTTATGACAGAATAGCTTTCCCTAATCTCGCAAGCTCTCACATGATTCTATCAAGCTCAAGTTATCCAGATGTTTAACTGCAATGCTTGTTGCGCTAGGTTGTTGCAGATTTTGTTAACTTTGCTGCAACAAAAGAAATATCAAAAGTAACTTTAAGTGTAACTTGTTAAATAGAAGATGAATCATTAGCCTCTTTGATTTTTGGATCAATGTGTTTTAGGACAAAGTACAATGAAACATTTTATGACTGGCTGTAAATTAATTGTCATTTGGTTAAAAAGATGTATATGGATTTTTGTATTGGCTTATATGTAATGTGTTGGTTAATAATATTTCTTCATAAAAATTATAGAGACTTAAAAGTACAACTTTAAACTAAAAGGAAAATGAACTAATAAAATTATCCTTTAAATGGACAAAGCATTTGTATTGAGAGAGAGAGAGAGAGAGAGAGAGAGAGAGAGAGAGAGAGAGAGAGAGAGAGAGAGAGAGAGAGAGAGAGAATACACTGCTTTATATGGTTGATTTGATTTCCAACAGCAACATTAGAAATGGTTAATTGTTGATATCACATGACTATTGAAATCTGAAGTCATTGACATGTGGGTCACAAGATTTGTGTACTCATGTGACTCAGAATGCTAATGGCAAGTTCCAGGTCAAATTTCATCAATGCTATAGTTTCAACTAGTCTGTCAGCCGATTAAAGATATGTTTTTTACTTGCTATTCTGAAAGGACAGAAATTACAAGACAAATAAATATATTCAAACTTTTCAGGATCAATGGAAAAATCTTTACCATGGGCTGAGTACGACAAAAGTTGTTTTTGTTTTGCTTCGCATGTCCTGCATACCCAGAGACAACCAACTGTTCAGACATGTCCAATTTTATAACTGGTCCATTAATAGCATGTGAAACCAGCTGTGAGAACATTACTAGCACCAGAAAGATTATTACCAATATTACGAGTGAATAAAACATACTTTCTCAATCATCAATACCCCTGATTACATGAACATTTACAAATCAGAGTGCAAAACCAGTTATTCACCATGTTCAAGTGACCAGTTTCTGTGCTGAGACAATTGCATAATGACTGATTTCTTCTGAGAAAACAGGGTCCATACTCTGGGGGCCAAGGAAAAATTCATCTGAAATCAAGCAATCTATGAAAAAGGCACATTTCCTCTAACCTTTCATATCCCATTTCATATATTTTGACCACAAAAATGTCAATACATTTCACATGGTATGGGAAATGTTTGGAGACTATTTGCCATGGGAATAGTTGCTTTTGGAGCCACTGACTACATAAATTTACTTTATGAATTGTTTTCCCATCTGTTTCATTTAACGAGCTTTGAATTTCAGATGTCTTTTTGGGGGGGGTATTTATGTGTTGTTGAAAATTTAGTTAACAGTAATGAGGTTCACTGAGGATCCATCAATAAAAGGCAGGATCACATAATTTGAAACTATCAGCTTACTAAGATATTTATGACTGAAACAGAAATAAATAGTTGTATTAATTTTGAATTTGTACTCAACTCAACCACCAATTTCTGTTTATGCTAAGGCACTGTAGTAAATGTTTGCATATCAGACTTAGCTGTTTAACTGATACTTAAACTTGTGCAGATCTGTACAATATAGGGTCCTACTATTGATGGACCAATGAGTTAAAATTTTCAAGCCCTGTATAATAAATGAATCAACAACACAACATCAAGCCCAATCAAGTTAACCTTTAGCTTTCCTGTTCTCTATGTGTGCATGGCTAAGAATGTGATTATTTCTTTTTATATTTAAGTGCTGATTGCATTAACTTTTTAAGTGGCTCGTCCATTTCATCTTCAACATGTTTTCTTGTATAGCTGGAAAATTTTCACATAATGCTGTTAATGTAAAAGCTAGTGCCTTATTATACAGACTTATTAATGAAAACTGGGGCAGATTAAAGCATCTGAGGTTACTACTGTACTGTTAATCTGATTCACTTATCAACTCAACTCAATGAGAACTTGGATCTAAACCAAACACGGTGAAGGCAAAATCTGGATCAGATCACAATTTTTTTTCTTCTATTATCTGACAAGTCTAGTTCAAGCTAGTAAAAGATATTCAATGAAATGCCATTTGCAACTTTTGCATGAAAAACTTTGAACTACTCTGTACTTCTGTAAATAGCTGCTTAACATGTATTAAAATGCATTAGAATGGAGATGCACACTCAAAATGAAGGACGTGAATAGTTTGTTACTGTTGCAGATTTTACCATTTCCACTAACAGATACTTGACAATTTGTAACAGCAACACCACCTAAAAAGAATCTTCAGTAACTATTAAATATACTTTCAAACTTTCTGACTCAAATATTTGTTCAATCAAGACTATCCTTAAATTATGTGCAAAAATCTTTGCTTTTTATCTCAATAGTATCGAAAAATGGAGTCCAATACCAAGATTTCAGAAAATTTAATATTACAATATATTCTCTTCAAGTCACACTCACATGTTCCCTGAGGCGTTCTACCAATGCCTGAATTTGGGCATTTCGTTTCTCCTCACTAATCTCCAGTTTGTTTTTGATTTTGTCATCTAACTCTTTACTGAACTCCTCGCCTTTCTTGCAGGTTTCCTCCACCTTCAACAGCTGTGAGATGTACAAGGGTGAAGGGATAAAATTAAAAATACATTACAACATCCATTCCAAGCACAATTTAGGCAAGGCAAAAAATTTTAAATAAAACATAATATATGCACATTGAAGGAGAGAAAAAAGTTCAAAGAATAACTAAAATAACTGGGATAGCCATAGCTAACAAATAGCACTTGACACCAATCTGACACTGATCTTTGATGCCCAGTGCGGTGCAAGCCCTAAGGTACACAATATTATAAAACTTGCCAATTTACAGATTAGTCAGATCTCTATGTTTCTGGTATAACAGAATTGTTAAAATACATATGTACTAACAAGAATCTATGTTCTTGAATCTTTCTCAGAATATTTGTTGCTACAAGGCAGCATGGAAGTCTATTATAATTACTTTTCAAATACTCTGAACCTACAAAGGATATGTACACCAGCATTCAGCTGGCCAAGAAAATGAAGATTAAATTATTGTAATATTTAGCTGCTTCAGGTAGATTATAAGAAATTATGACAGCTCCATACCATATATGTCTAAGAAATGATTGGATGTAATAGTCATACATGCCAACCCCTGGTGAGGAAAAAGCGTAATCCAAGTAGACAAAAGGAGTAATCTGAGCAGAAAAAGCATAATCCACATATAACATAATAAAATTTGATGCTCATATGTACAAAACACATGCATATTTTCCACAATTTTGGCATCAGGAAGTATCCGTTTGAACAAAGGACCAAAGTTGTATTCTAACACTAGTTGTAGTCAGTATTCTATTAAGAACTCTGTAAATAATGCCCCTGCATTAGTAAAATTTGTTTCCACAACTTAGTTTTAATGTAAAACAAGCTAATTCAAGGCATCTTTGTTTTACACTATGATCAATATTAAAATCCTTTCCACACAGCCTGCAATGGGCGTGAAGCTACCCAAGAATGGCACTGAATTGCATTATTCATGGATTTATCTTTTTTTCTTTTCAGTTTTTTTTTTTCTAATTTATCTGTGAAATCATTTGAGAAACATTTATATTGTAACATACGAATCGACTAGAATAAATAGGATGACTTTTACCACCAAATTCCTACAGAATGGTTCTATAATCACATTATTGTTAACGAAGAATATGTGAGCAAAGATTAAAAATTAGAAACCAGTCTGTTATGTCCTAAGCTAGACAGCTGCTATTAATAAAACATAACACTAAGGTAAGTCACACCTATTCTGCAGACAAGTGTACTTTTTGTCAAAGTTACTCAAAAGCCATCTTTCCTAAGATATGTTTTGTGCGATTAGTGGGATGTTAATAAAAATGAGAAAACAAATTTATTTTTTGGAGGGATTGTACCAAAAAAGTGTAATCCAAGTACATTTACGTGTAAGGCGTAATTTAGTGAGAAAAAAACAAACAACGTAATGTTTATGCCAAAAGTATAATGGTTAGCATGTATGTAAAATTTCCACAACTTCTAATTGCTTTATTACCCTTCCATGACTTATTAAGCACAAATCATGTTAACCAATACTAAATCTATGATTGTAAAACACCTGCGACACCACTGCAGATAAATATCTACACAATGGAAACTTCTGAAAAACTGCTATAACTCAAACCTTAATTTGGATTTTGCAAATTTGAGCCAATTTTAAAAATTTGCAAAACATTCTAAAATGGGAAGAAAATTAAGGTAATGGCTTAAAAATCTAAATAGATCATCATGTGACTATAGATATGCATACCAAATTTAATTTGCCTACTTTAGGTACTTAAGTTGCTTAATCGAGGTAACAAAGTCAAAACTGTTGTCAAAATAAATTTACTAGTTATACGGAACCTGGTTCACACCTATGTCCATGTGCTGATCAGTATAAGCACTGTTTCTGACTTTCCAAAATGTTAACATTCTTGATGTTGGCAGAAAAGCAATTATCCTGACTCACCAATTTTACACAAAAAAAAAGAGAGAGAGAAAAAAAAACAACCTCCCATCACACCAATTCCTACCTTAAATCTGGAAAATAGTTTATCTACTAAATCTATGACACATGCTGGACTAGATATTTTGGTTAAAGAAATGCTGTAGTAGGTCATAAATTGTCCCAAGGGCATGGAAAGTTAAACAATACTCTCATGTTTAGAGAAATTAATGTTACAACAGGCTAATAAGAAATTTTAAGGTGAATTATTTTAAACTCTTCTTGATAAACCATTTGGGATTATCTGCTTATTATAAAATGGTTGTAGATGTTTTTTTAATGTATATATGATCCATAGAAGAGTTTCTTATATGACAATTATTTTACTTTTTCAATTATATACACAAAAAAAATTAGAGAATGCTAACCTGAAACTTTCATCCTTACACTAAGGACGTCATCAACATACTGATGTGATCTCCACTGACCACCAACATCGCTCGATGGAATGATCCGACTAAGTCCTTAGCGTAAAGATCAAAGTGTCAGGTTAGCTTGCTTTTTTGTGTATGTAACTCAATAGTTAAATACATTGTCAAATATGAATATTACTATACAGCTAAGCTTTCACCAAAGTATAGTTTCTAATTTGTTCTTTTTTGAAATTCCCAGGCCTATGATCTTACTTTAATAATTTCAATGACAGCAACAGACAAAACAGTAATTCTAAAAAGCCAGATTCGCTCCTTTGCTTTTCAAAGGAGAAAAATCATTACATACATGTATTGAAGTAATCATGGTTGTTGTCTTCACTCTTATGTAGTGATCTATGAACAAACAGCTTGGGCTGAATTCTCCATACAGAATAAAATTAGTCTCATCAAACAGTATAAATACTGTGCTAAAACGTGGAGTGAAGAAACTTGGAAAAATATTTTAACAAAAGAACATTATGAGCGTTTAACCATTACAGATTATCATTCATGATTCTAACTGACTTGCCTTAGAGATATTTTCCAAGGACTTTTCAAAGACATCCCAAGATTTCATGGAGTAAAATTCTTACAGAAAAATGACCACACTACCATTTTCAATTCATAATTATAATCCATTCCTAGAGGAGCATAAATTAGTTATTCATTTGTGATAAGTATGCCACAGCAGTAATGGGACACCAATTCGTCTAGGAACTTTAAGTGATCAAGTGATCAAGCCAATTTTATCCAATTTTTTAAAAGGAAAAAATATGTAAACAAAAACTTTTTGTGTACTTGATTCAGTGCTATTGTATTGCAGTCCCTCTCAAGAGGTATCAAGGCAACCCCTCAAATTCAAAAATTTTTCACGGTTGTATGATAAATGTTTAAACATAATTTTGTCTTTCCTGGATGACGATGACTCCATGGTCATATGGGCACAATGAATGGTCTTAGCTTCAAATTGATTCAACTTGCGCATGAAGAAAGTCCATTTAGGGTTTTATGAAATATAAGCAAACAAAAGAAACTTGATGCATACAAGAACAATTCACTTCCCCAAAAAACGATGTTCCTGATCTGATTTTGAGGGATCAGAGACAAGGTGTTGGGCAAAGATACCATCTTTCACTTTTGAGTGACATCGCACAAGATCAACAAAGCGTCTCATTCTTGTAGGAAACTTACTGCAACCATATCTAGTATCAATATAGTTCATAATGGTGATCACATTATTGAGCAAAAGATGTCAGATAGCCAATGTTTTCCATTTGGACCAATTAGACAATTTAAAAGGTCTCAGAGAAAACCATATGGTGTTATGACCATCTATTCAGGAGTACAAGCAATAAGAGTTTCGAAATTGCCCCTGTGCCATCCATATTGGATATCAGAATGGCACCATTTTCATTTAGGCTGAACTAAACATCACAAAAAGTCTCTAAATGAAAACCTTATGTTGATATGACAAGATTTCAAGATGGCTGCTGTTGTGGTCACACTGGATGCCCATCCAAGAGGATGAATGTGTGCAGTGAGTTTCATGGCAATTCTTCAAGAAGTTCAGAAGTAGAAGAAAAAAAACTTGTGCTAACAGGTGACAAATGACGTACAATAAAGTTAATAATGAATGGAGGGCAGTCTTAACTGAAATGAATATTATCTAACTACATGAACACACTTAGAAGATAATGCCTGTGTGCAACCCCTTCCTAGAGTCTAAAACTAAGCGTGAAATATTAGACAATGAATCATCAAAGCAGATATTAACTAAATAGACTTAACCTTAAACAGAGGTCAAAAAGCAAAACCAGATATGAAAAGAGAGACAAAACAAAAATAACTGAATTGGAAAGAATTATGGAAAACCAACCACTGCAAAGAAAGGGTATAAAATGCACTGTTGATAAAAAGAACTGCCCCAAACTTGCAAGAGCACTAATACTGCCATCAAATATGCAATGGTCTGAAATTATATACTCAAGGAAAATCATATTTTGATGTCAGACATGCGTTCCTGACACAAGGAAGGCCTATTTCTGAAAAACGTTTTGGAACTGATGAACTATGCAATCCAAAAATAAATCCATGGCTACTATAATGGGGCACAAACTGGAGTTTATGTTAATTTAGTTCTGAAGCTATGCAACTGCAACAGGTATCGTATTACTGATACTAAATCTTAGTTCTTTTCACAAGATTGTGATGGGCTCATCAAGTTCTAACTCAAGGTGGAGGTCAAAAGTGGTAGAAATATTTTTTTAAAAAACAAAGAAAGGAATGACAAGTGAAAATGGCCAACAGCCAATGAAAGACTTGTGTGGATCTTACCAAAACTGAAATTAATTTAAAATTATCTTTTTTCTCTCCAAAAGCTAAAATGTTGATGAAGCGAAGCTGGCAGAAAATTAAACAACCAACCAAACCCCCAAACTATGCTACTTAATTCACCAAATTCTTAGCTAGTATATCAGTTTGCAAATAATAATTCAAGTCTGGGCCCTTTTCTTGTTCCTTACATGGTCCCTCAATCTATCTTGCAAGGCCTTTATCTGGGCTTCTCTGTTCTCCTTGTTAATTTCCATGGATCGTCGGAGTTTTTCCTGTGTGGCCCTAGCAAAGTTCTCCTCTTCCTGCTGCTTCAATACCAAAGCTTCCTGTGCCCTCTGACGATCTTTGGCAATCTGGTCCAGCTTCTGAGCTTCAAGCGACTGAAGGGGAAAAAAAAACAACATTTAAAATATTTCATACAAGACAATGGTAAACTAGTCTAAAGCTGTTTATTCATCAGAATTATAAACACAACAAACTGCACAGGTCCTAAACAGCCTGCTCATTGTATTACTGCAGTTTTATCTAAAGGGTGAAACTACCCCCTTGTCACCAAGGGGGTGGGGTAGAAGAAAAAGGAGGGGAGAAAGTAATGGCCATAATTTGATATTTACTTAGTACTTCAATATATATCTCTCTCTTCCTACTTTAATGTTAGAGCTCTAATAAAATCAAAACCATTTAAAAATGTCACCTTTAATTGTATAAGCACTAATTTTTTTTTTGAGAATAATGTTCCTTCCCAGTGTGTGTGTGTGTGTGTGTGTGTGTGTGTGTATATATATGTTCCTTCCCAGTGTGTGTGTGTGTGTGTGTGTGTGTGTGTGTGTGTGTGTATGTGTATATATATATATGTATATATATATATATATATATATATATATATATATATATATATATATATATATATATATATATACACACATACTGTTCTGTGCTGAGAACCCACTTTTACAATCTGCTGTCTAAAGGTGCATATACATAGCTTATCCAGCTGGAACAAGTTTAAACATTGTTCTTATGTGCAATTTTTCATAACTTACAAATAGTCTTTTTAATACTTCTGGTCCAAATAAGAGCTTTCAAATTAGCTCCATACATGCCAAAAACACCCAAGATGTTAAGTGTAATTACTGCTATTACTGCAAAAAGCATGATTTGGGCATTAAAAGAGCAATCTATAGATTACATGCCAGAATTACACCATGTATGAAAATGATAACATTGTTTGCTATTAACCTGATTATAAAACATGCATTTTATCAATCTAAAGATGTTTCTCTTTCAAAACACTCTAAGTCAGAAAACATGATCATGTACAAGGCCACAAAATGTATCACGTTAGATTATATACTTATAAATTGGCATGTAAAGTCATTTCAATTTACAGAATACAAATTCTAACTTTAAAAGAGCAATCTATAGATTACATGCCAGAATTACACCATGTATGAAAATGATAACATTTTTTGCTATTAACCTGATTATAAAACATGCATTTTATCAATCTAAAGATTTTTCTCTTTCAAAACACTCCAAGTCAGAAAACATGATCATGTACAAGGCCACAAAATGTATCACGTTAGATTATATACTTATAAATTGGCATGTAAAGTCATTTCAATTTACAGAATACAAATTCTAACTTTATTTTGCTGACCAGTATTATGCTGCTAAGTGAAAATAACATCAGATCTGTTACCCATAAATTTTCCTGTCAGTATTTTAAGCAATGCCTGTCAGTATTTTCAGCACACAAATAGTAGATACTATCAATATACTATAATTATCATTATGTAGTATTACACGACATAATGACTATACAATATTGTGTAAATAACTCTTAGTTTGCAAAGACGCTGGTATTCAGTTAATTCTGTGTTTCAAGGCACAAATATGCAGAAATTGAACACCACTGACTTAAACATCCTGTTGATATTATAGTGATAAAAACCACAAAAAAATACAACATAACCAAATTTATTGTTGTTTAGCTCCGTTACTTTCTCTAAAAATTCTGTTTTCTCAGCTTCACACATATCCATAACATTTTAATTAAAGCCAATTCTCTAATTTACTTGGTTAAGGACGACTTGATATAAAACATTATGACATTGTTACCACCCATCCACTTAGAAAATAATAAGGTTATCTAGATAGGTGACGGCAATCTTATTTATCTGATAAAATCTAGTATCATCTTTGTCAATATTTACTAGAATGGAAATAAGGTTAATAAATTATTTTTCATTGCTTCCGTTAACTTGTCAGCTGTACTCAATGACAAATTCATATTTACGATCAACTCACATAGAATCGCCTCAGCACGTGTTATTTGTTTTTTTTAAGTATGTTTTGATCATTGACTTCCTTTCCTTTCATCATTGACAAAATGTTTCTATTTCCATTCACTAATGATTTCAATTTTGTATGATTTCCCGATTCCACATGCCGTGAACAGTCATTCCTTCCACCATGTACACAGGAAAAGTCTAAGTTGCAAACAGTGCAATGCACAAAATGTTCTCCTTTTGACGATGGTTTAAAGCATAGCCACAGAGTAGAATAAACTGGTAGAAAATGCTGCTTTCTGTGTTAGACTTTCCATTTTCATCATCAGTTTCGTGCTGAAACTTTCTTGTCGGTGGCATTTTCCTTTGTTTAAACGACCGGATGTTGAGAATGTCAAAATAAGTGACGTGGCACAAAACGCGGACGCGGACCGAAGAGACGATACAACGAAACAAAACGGAAAGAAAAACAGCTTAAAAAATTAATTTTAAAAAGTAATAAATAAATGCAACCTCAAATCGTATTTTCAGTTCAATGATCGTATGACCGTACGGATGGGCTTTATTCCGTACAAATACGGTCGGGTAAACAGGTCTGTAACATAATGAACATAAATTAGTTCTTTTCAAACCTTAAATTCTTAAGAATTCTAAAGCAATATATCCCGAACTAGATTTTTCAAACAACCTAACCTCAAGACAATAGGGTTAAAAATCCATCATTTCAAAAACATTTTCAAAAGGGCTGATTTAAGTTTCTACAATAAACCTCAAAATCATATGGGGCCACCCCGAGTGGCCCAGTGGTCAAAAGTGGTCCGTTAGGGATCCCTGCCATCTCACCTCTGTCTGCATGAGTTTGAGTCCAATATTCAGTGAATGTGGATATGTGAGAAAGCTTGCCAGTAGCTTCTAGTGGGTCGGTGGTTCTTTCCGTAGATTTCCTGGTTTCTTCCTCCACCATTAATGCTGGCCACCATGTATAGCCTATCGTGTGCTGAAAATGACGTTATACCCCAGAACAACAATCAAAATCATATACTATCGTATAAACAAGGGTTGAATATTCTGTAAAATCAACGGGTCTTGTTGTCAATCATAAAACCAGTATTGATATAATGGCTCATCTCATTTTTGATATGTAATACAATGGAAGACAATTTCTCATTTCAGCTCTGAGATTCAGCAATTTTGACTACAAATTTGGCTTAAAAGAAATAGCAGTCCATTTTCAAATTAGGGTTTTATCCAAATATTCCCATTCCATTTTTCATATTTGGACATTTACGTTGCCATCTGGTCACTGCAGTTGAATATCAAAAATTTGGAATTTGCCACCACCCTGCGGTAGCAACAATTGATAGTCACTTACCAGTGGACCTAGAAAGTTAAATGTATTATATCAACTTTAACCTGCAGGAAATCGATCAGAAAATGATTTATTTTCTCAGAAATAGCATGTACTGTCATCGTTATGTCTTTAACTCATTAAGCCCTGGAGCCCCAATAACTTATCCCTTATCTCCCAATCGCATCAATAGTGAGGCAGAATTTACCTAGCTTGTAAATTATGAAGATATTTAGATCCAAAAATGATGCAAATTGACCGGAATCAGCCAGTTGGAGCAGACTTTCACACGACAAACTCTGACAACGAATTTTCAGGATTTTTATTGGTTGAGATTGATAGTGACATCAAATTAGCCATTGATGTTAACAGCAAAAGTGATGAGAATAAGTTCAAATTTTTTGGTGTTGTATTAAGTTTTAAATTTTCATTGAGAATTCTAAGGAAGAAAAGTAATTCAAGAGCAAGGAAAATATTTGCAGCTTTGAACGGTATTCACAGGAGGTTACGTTTACAAAAGATATAACAAGCAGAATTTCTGTGTAAATAAAATATAATTATTTTATGCGTTAATCATTGTGGGTGTATTCCTAATGGATTTTATGGATTATTTATGGCAAGAGAAAGAAACTGATAAGTACATCATTTATTTTCACCTTTATGCACAAGTTTTATTTCTGCATGTAGCATGAAATTTATACCACTACATACATAATTTTATTGTGAAATGTGCCAAATTTCAGCCTAATTAAATATAAATAAAATAATAAATTTACTGCATGTTATACCTCTGGAAAAATATGCAAGCCAAGTAGACTGGTAAGTCTCAGGGATACAGGCACTGGAAAGACTAACACTGGTTTAGGTGTTTTCTTCAAGTATGCAGCAGTGGACTGCCTAGCTATTTGGCTCAGGGGGTTAATGAGTTAATCTGCTGACAGAAATGATGAAACTAAGGCAAAAATAAAACATGACCTGGTACTTGCCATTTTCATTATTAGTCACGCGACTTCACAAATCTCGAATGACGAAAAGACCAATAGTCACATGATATCAACAACTTATTAATGTTGCACTGAAATTTCATTTTATTAAATGTAAAGTCAGATAATTTTTGTAAAAACCAGCTTTCTGGCCAATCAGATTTATCAAGCAGAGAGCACATGTCAATGTGGTAGTCATGTGACACAACAAAACTCCAGCTGTTCTCAGAATACATAAATATGGAAAAAATTTTGTTCTTTTGTTATTTTATTTTTATTACAACCAGTACATGAATTTCATTCAATTTAATAATTTTATTTTGCTTTTCTCTACAACATTTACAATTGTGGGTTGTTAGATTTATGTACATGCGACTAGCAACGCACATCGCAAGTACCAAGTCAAATTTCATCAAAGCCGTGGTTTAATCTTGTCTTTCAGCATAATAAAGACATAATTTTAATACTCCCAATTTCTGAGAAAATAAGTAATTTTCATATCGATTTTATGCATATATCACTTGTTCTAAAATCGATTAAAGTTTGCTAAGCCATCCGCTAAGTGGCTACGTTTTGCCACCATGTTGGCCTCTTGTGATATTAGACTGGTTTTCATATCTTCCAAGTAAGGAAAGATACGGATATTGGAAAGTCTACTTGACGAATCTAATCCACTAAGTGTTTTGATAGACTCTGCATATATATTTATTGCAAATACCCAAATGATCCATTCTGCACCCTCTGAAGATTCTGGTTAGAACTCTATAAATTTAACTCACAATCAGTTTAGATACAATTCAATTATGTGATTACTACAGGCATGAAGTGGTGGTGGAAAATTCATGGGTTTTTCAGGACTTTTACCAGTATGTGCCAAATTCAAAAACTTTTCAGTTAGGAAAAAATTATTTTTTTTCCTGACATTTTCCCTTATTTCCCAATAACTTGGGAACCCTGTGAATTACAATACTCTCATATTCTTCTTTTAAAGTTTGTAAAGCGGTGTTTATTTGTCCAATTTTTGAAGTTTGAAAAGATCCTTTTGATCTGACATTTTCCATCAGGGAACATCCACAAGTCACAATGCAAAGTGCAATGCTTAATATCTGGCACCATTTTCTTCAAAAGTATAGACTTGTCAGCTAACAAATTAGCTTCTTAATATAATAAATCTGCAAGCCAAACCCTGTCCGTTTTCTTGAAAATGGATCAGATACAATTGATATAAACAGAAAATAAGTTAAATACTTTAAGTGATGTGATTTGGATTTTTAAAGTAGCTTTAAAGATTTTTCAGTCATATTGCTATAATGTTTGCAGTGTGACAGTTAATAGTGATGTTTAGCACTTTGGCATCATGCCACAGACATGTAGCATGACCTCCCACCTAGTCACTTTATCCCAACACAAGGCAAATCTATCCTATCACAAGCCTCTTGGTGCTGAGTGCCAAGTGATGCAGCTTGTTAGTACTCTTTTTGTAAGTCTTTAGTATCACTCGACTGGGGATCGAACCCACAACCTCACTCAACTGAAGGAGAGGCTCTAACCACTAAGCCACAGGAGTACTTTTTAGTTCTTTTATTACACAACAGTCATCTTTTTAAGAAGATTCCTCAAATGTATATCAGTGGAATTAAAAAGATGTCAATGAAAATTAATTAAAGAGATGTCAATGAAAATTACAAAACTTTATTGCTTTCATTTTATTTTTTAATGTATCCAAAAAAGTGCAGTCCATATACTGGCAAGCATAAAACAATTTTATACAAAATTGTACATATTGGTTTGTATGTATGAAGCTTTGCAAAATTCTGAGTTAGTGTCCATCACTGCTACAGTCAGCTTGCTTGGACAGGTATTTTGATCAAATAAATATCTTAACGTTTTGATTTCATTTTTAGATTCTTACTATTTCATTTATATTAACCCCAATAAGGTTATATACTGTACTAATACAGGTAAACCATTGATTTTTCAGCACCTATCTTAGTCTTTACAAAATTATGAGGGCACTTGAAATTCCCAGCGACCCCAAATCAGTTTATTGGGCACACACTCACTTGAACTGTCTAGACTGCAGTTGGTGGTGGTGATACTTGTGTTTTGTGCAATGCTCAGCTTATCTTACTTACATTTAACCCTTTTATCACGGCAGACCACAAAACCGATCAGGGGGAAGTAAGTGCGTAAACACCATGGACCGACTTTTTGGTCTGGGACAATGTTCTTCTTTAAGATTATAGTACCCGACTAAATAACTTTCGGGGTACCTCTAATAACTTCCATCTTGTAATGTAGATGTTGTATTTGGATGATCTCGTGAGTTTAGCTTGTATACAACTACAAATATCGAACAAAGTAGGAACTTTTAACGTGTTTTCCAAATGTTGAAATTTGTATCCAAAATGGCGTTTGAAGAAACTTCAATGGAGAGTTATCAGATTTTTTTAATTTCGACGTGGTAAATTTGGATGAAAATGAGAGAAGACGTATGGAGACAATTGAATGCACTTGTGGGTGACAGTGATGACGATGAAGAGGACTTTGAAGGATTTGAACCAGAGGAATTGTATGCTCTATGTGGTTTTGTCTGGACAAAGACGGTAAACCAAAGAGATTTTTTTTTTCTTCAGTTTTCTGACAGAGTTGGGCACACCCAAGTGTTAGATGGCTCCCGGAAAGCTTCGGAATATTTTCAAATATTCTATTCAGATGAAATTTTTGGAAAAATTGTCTGTTTAACGAACTTCAATGGGACGATCAAATGTAGCAGAGGCGATATAGGTCACTTAGTTGTGTGGACAGATCTCACCTTGGAGATCATTTTGATTCATTTTATAGAATTTTATATATTACGGACACCATAAAAGAAAGACTTGTGTTGCTACTGTGATTATTCACTAGTACATCTAGGGTCAATTGAACATGTTTTGAGAACTTTCTAAGTTTTCTAAGAGGTAATAAAATGTTTGTATCTGCATTTTAACAATTGTAATAGATATGCAGATTTTATTGAATTAGTCATACAAATTGATTTTGAACCTTGATTTTGACACTTAATCCAGCCAGATATCTTTAACATTGGCAAAGTTATGTTGTTTCAAAGTCCACAAGTCATTTTACTTTACAACTCCAAAGTTACTTAGTGTTGAGGGCTCTATGCCTACAAAGTGACTTAGTGATGAAAAGGTTAACCATAGCTATGGCTTCTAAGAAACATGCAAGTGTCAGTGGTGGTGTCAAGCATAAACACCAGTCAATATAGATACAACTTGAAAAAACTAGAAACAATCTGATATAATTAATAACTTAAAACACCCACACCCAGGTTTTATCATCAGCCTGTATTTGCCAAAGGAATTTATCATCTAAAGACAAAACATGCAGAGAATCAACTGTTTTGGGGATTTCTAAGTAGCCAGTATTTTAAATATGCATTTTGGTCAACTTATTTGATGCAAGGTTCAAACTAGAACAGACTGCCTGTTCCAGGGCACAATATTCAAATTTACTTTAACGGCCATTTCTGTCAAACTAAAGAACTCTATGTGCAAACAGAGGCCTACAGAGAAAAAAGGCAAATGTCACAGCAAGCACAATGATACCTCTACTGGTGGAACTTTGCGGAAAGAATAAAAATTCTATACTGCACAGAGTACTTTTTCATATACACAACTTTAATTTGCTGTAATTCTTTTGCATCAGTTGTAGCCTAACATAAAAAAATACACATAAAAACATTGTTTGCTCTGGTAGAGAGCTGTTCATAAAATTTTCAAACTTTCTGGTTTCATTTTTTTTATTTAGGTTACCTTCATTTTTTAAAAGCCTTTTTTGGCATTTACGGTCAAACTGAAAGTTTTTGGTTTCTGAGATCTGCTGCGGAACTTGGGAAAAGGGTAATGGAAAGAGGGTTTATGTCAAGCAAATCTCTTTCCATTAGAGCACATAAATACTGAGTCTCTCCCTCTGGCAGGATTGATACTGAATAATGGGGTGGTGTGAATGCCATCCGCAGCTCCATACAGTTAATCCTCCTGTGTTGACCAGTTACTAGTCTCTGATGAATGATAGTAGGTATATGATCTGGGGGAGGAATCCTCCCAAACAATAGGAAGTACAATGCCATCTCCACAAGACGAAGTTGGCCTTCCCACAGAAGAGGGTTAGGGTGGGCCATGCAGTGGTACTAACACTCTCCATGTTAGGACACTGCTTCATCCACCTGAGGGAATAGCACTTGCACATGTTTAAGAAGGTGCAGTCATCCTCTCCTATCATATTTGAAGGAGCGCACGAGGGTGGGCTGTACCTCCCTCCACCTCTTTACCCTACCATTCTTGTCTCTACCACATGCACTATGAATTCTTAAATAAACCTCTTGCCACTTATTCATGTTAGAAAGTATTTTGGTGTTGTCAGAACCTGAAGGTTAGGGACAGAGGGCAATGAATTATCAAAGCAGATGTTCTTTAAATAAATAAAGCCTGACAGTCTGGCAAAAGAATTGGCCTTTGCAAAGTCATAAAGATCCTTTACAGTAATTTAGTGAGGAAGGAGCAAAAGATCTGGTCAAGAGTTGGATCCAGTTAGTTTTTCTGAAGCAGAAAGTATTCCGGAGTTGCCAGAACCTGAAGATTTCGGTCAGAGGTCATTACGCAAGAGGCATTAAACTTCATTCACTGCCTTATCAAACAACAAAGTTTAGTTACTGTACATTAAGCCTACTTGGCTTGTATGGCAGCAATGAACTCTTCCACTTATGTTTTGGTTAATTTTCTCAAGTGTGCCACAGCTGTGGTGAAGGGTCTTCATCTCAGTTTCAACAATATAACGCCATGTTCTCTTAGGCCTCCAACGCTTTTGTCGTCCCTCAGGTGTCCAGTACAGTGTTGTCCTTACAATTGCTTCTGCCTCCTTTCTCATCACATGCCTGATAAACAACCTAGCATCTTCTTGTGATAATAGTGGCTGTTTTCTTGGTGGGATTGAACAAGTAAGTCATGGTTGGAAATTGTCCTCAATTAAAACGTATGTAGAATCCTAGTGAAGGCCAGTGGTGTAGAAGGACAAGAGCTTGGCAAAACCAATTTTTCTCATTCTAACTGAAGGCTGAGAAGGGGTTAAGTAACCCAAGGGGTTGGGTTACAACCTTTGTCAATATGGACAGAAAGGACATCATAAACTTGCACACTTTCCTGGGGACTCCTGTGTGGGTGATTTTCTGCGTCCCAAATAAAAAATTTGCGTCCAAATACGCGTATTTAAGAAATGGAGATGCAAATTTGTCTGTAGAGAAAATTACATAGCATTCACAATGATCATTCACGGGATTTAAGTTAATGGATGACAATTTTATTTTCTAATTTTTTTTTACTATAGTACTGTTGTAGTGGTTTTAAAAACTGAGATTTACGTGAATAATTTTTAATTTTAACATTCTATTTACTGAAGAAAAGAAATGTGATAGGAATTATTTTGTCCAGTGCCAGATTTAAACATTACAGGGACCTAAGCTATGGGAAGCTTTTGAGGCCATATTTGGTAAATAAATTTGAGACCACTTTAAGAATTAGGAGATATGACTAATCAGGAGGTAGGTGTGGAAATACCCCCACATCAGGTTTTTCTCCCAGCTTGAAAGTTGACAGGTATGAGCTGTCCGGTCTTATGGAAATTCAGTCATGGATTGTGAGTTCATTTAAGTCACCATCCCTGAGCCAGTACCTAAAACATTTCTTTGAGCACTGATTAGTAAAGTACATAAACTATTATACCAGACATGAATACATTATCAGATTTGTCTAACTGTAGCCTGCATGTAAAATACACTCTAATTGAACCATAAGAAGGAAGCTACTTGATGTTTAAATTAATTACTTACAATTTCTGATTTGCAGATTTATTTGTGGGTTGTTTTATTTGTGAAAAATTAATGCTTATGTTAGGACCGTTCCCAATGCCTTTTTACACCTCACAGATAATGGATATTGTTTCACACAAAAGTTGACCCAGAATTCAGTATTATCTCTCAGTGTTTTAGTGATGATTGAATATTTTCAAAATATTAGTCCTTAGGTGGTGTGTTGATGGCAGGTAATAAACATGTCATTTACATATACTATTCTTGAATCTCATCCTTCTTAAATGAATTTATTGTATTGTTTCAAATTTCTAATTTTCACATTTGGCAACATCACTTAATCCTTAGCATATTTTTGCACAGCACACAATGTATAAATATTTATGTTAAAATTACATTACTTTTCTTTAAATTCTGAACACAGTTCAACAAGTTATGAGCAACTCTCGGAAACAGATTCATCTTTTTGATTTGCAACCCAAATCTTATTTCCCAGTATCACTTGCTTTCATTCTGCTTCAGGACTGGCTAGTATTGTGTCACTGGACCACATGATCTGTCCTCTCATTAAAACTCGGAAAAACTCTACAATTTATGGAATTGTCATATCTTTTGCGCAATATAATCACTATCACCTACAATATGTAATTTATACTTACAGTTGAATTAAAATATGTAGAAAATTACATACATAAAAGAAAAATTTTTATTTCAGGTCTTCTTTAAGCAAAACACACCATAATGTTACTTTTGCTAAATAGACTGAAAGGAAGAAGATAAGCCAGGTCAAAAGGAGATAAATGAGACACATACCCCTCTTTTCTAGACAAAGGCCTGTAAGACAACTGGCCAAAAACCAGTAGATTATGATAGCTACAGGATATTTTTAATAAGTAACTGGTGGTTCCTATCCTAAAATTAATAAAGGAACAAAATTTCTGATATAGATGCAATATGCCGAGTGGTGTGCAATCTGCTTCCATATACAAACAAAAAAAGTCAAATTCAAGATATTGTATTTTGTATACAAAATTGAATAAGAATGACAGGCAAGTCCAAAATTAAATTCTAACAACCTAAAAGAGAAATGTAATTGACCAACATACACCATGTTTAAGAATTAATCTCTCAAGATATAAATTATTTTAATAAAGCAAAATATTGATATAATTATAAATGTTAATGATAATCAGCACATACTCTGCGAAAATTATTTGCTCCTTTTCCCTAACACAAGGCACTAATCTTCTTAGACATCAACACTAATGAATCATGCAACAAGTTGACTGAAAAATATATCAGAAGGTACATCATGATTGCCTAAGGTAAGGAGTTCTTATGCAAGGGCTTATATGGTGTTTTAGTAGTTTCTGGTTCACACTAACAGAAGGATGGAATTTCCATAGTTCAGTTTAGTATTTTCCTAATGTAAAGTAAATAGCTATGAAACAGCAGCAAGTAAGATTAATGTTATTAAAATTCTTCTTTCTTATCTTCCACTTTTTCAAGAACTCAAAATGAGAAATCGTCTATATGATCCCCTGAATCCATTTTCGTTAGCAAATGATGAATTATCTTTCTTATATTCTCAATACAAACACATAACATCCCTCTTTTTGCTTTCTTCTTTTAACTAGTTGTACTCAACCACTTATCTTGGAATTTTAGTTTCGGTTACATCTCCATATGCCTGGTGGATGACTGTTGGCTATTTTTGTATCTTTGGTTTGTGCAACTTCTTAATTTCATGTTGGAACACGAGAGGATTCCAAGTGCTCTTAGTATCAATGGCAGCTGATGATTTTACCATAAAGAAATCAGTTATCCTCCATTATGACATTCATAATCTTGCTGCTTGTTTATATATGCCAAGATAGAGAGTGCTATGAGCATATTATTGCTAATATAGGTATCTAATAATCATATTATAAGCATACAAAGCATGATCACATGCCATAATTACAGTACACTGTATGAAAAATAATGTACTTTTTTGTTTTACTATTAACCTGATTCTTAAGCTGGTCAAAATAATTGTCACAAATGAGTGAAATCCACATGGATTATGTTCAAAATACAAACACAATATACTGGCAAGGCTGAGAAAATCCCATAGCCCAACATCCCTGACTAGTCATTTTTTGAAGTCGGGCAACTAATATTTTCCAAGTTGCTAGTCGGGGACAAGTGCTTTTTAAAATAGTTGGGCTAGTCCTTATTTTGTGCTTTAATCATTATATCTACCTTTATTTGGCCAATCATGCCCTCTGGGCATACTGAATACTTGATTCTAGCCCCTCTTTGTGCATACATTTATATCCTGTTACCTTTTTTCTGCATATTGGGCTAAGCAACCAAATTATCAGCAAATAAAAACATGTGAAACAAAAGAAAGCCAGTATGATCAATTGGCAATGTTGTAAGTGGTTTTGCTGCAATGAATTTATTCAATCTACTTCATAACTAGTCAGAAATATCAAAAATGGGGTGGCAAGGGTCAAACTCAGACTAGATCATAACGAATTACTCCCTATGATTTTAATCCAGCGAGTCAGCAGTGTAATTAAATTAATGATAGGTATTTTACCAACATCAGGGTCGGTTTCCTTTATGAACTAATTAAATGACAGTAATGATTCTTTAATTTATAATTGATTATACAGATGATTTTCTTCCACATGCGATATTGTGTTTGAAACAAACAAGTATGCTAATTAATGAGCGGTTTCAGTTCGTATTTGAAAGAGAAAATTAATGTTATGATCACTTTAGAAGTAGTCATCAAACAAGCGGATATATACTCTGTAGATAAAATGAGTTTGCTAAACTATTTTTTAAGGAAGGTAATAACAGCAATTTGGAGAAGGTAATTTTTTCTTGAAAATGGACAGATAAAATGTAAGACGGACACCAAGTGTGCGGTAGCTATTTCTCCAAAGAGATATAAGCAATAATCTGTGATGGCAAAAAATGTCAAATATAACACTACCAAGAGACAGAAATTTTCCTCCGCATTGGGTTGATTATTATTCCTGGCTTGAATATATTGACTCAGAAGGAAAGATGTTTTGCAGTTACTGCAAACAATATCCAAAACTGGTACAGGTAGGAAATTCACCCAGATGAAACATTTCTGCAAATTAACCAGAGATTGAGGACTTTAACTCCGACAGCTATCAACTGCTGGCTTAGTGCTGGTGCAAGTGGCAGACATATACATGTTTGCAAATTCATCAGCTAAAACATGTACATGAACCTGAAGAAGTCAAATATATAAAAACCAATGTTTGAAATATTAAATTCTTTTAAGAAATAATTATGTTGTATATTATTTTGTTTTTTTTTTCTTCTATGGATTAAGTACAGACATATCATCAAATCTTGTTAAGTGATTAGCATTTTGGGACCAATGAAAAGTAAGGTGGGACAAGTGAAGAGTAAGGTGGGACTAGTGAAGAGAAAGGTAGGACTAGTGAATTTTCTGAAACCACTTGTCCTGGACTAGTGGTTATAAAAAAAAAATTTGCTCACTTCTGACTGACAAATTATTTATATTCAACACTTCCTTTAACTAACCTACATCTCTAACCTTACTAAATGATCATGAAGTTCAAAAATTCTGCAATGAGAATGACAATGTGCTCAGTCCAAATGCTGTATTCTTATTCTTCTTTTCAGATTTGTAAAGCGGTGTTATGTCCTTTTTCTTATCCAACATGTTTTTAAGTTTGAAAAGATGTCTGCTCTAATAATTTTCAGTCACAGAACATCCACATCTCCAGACCTGCCACCTTGAGTAAAATAAAAATTAGGATTTGGAGAAAACAATCAGGATCTAGAGGGGAAAAAAAAACTGTTTGCAACGATATATTGTATGTTCTCTAAAGCCCCCTTTCCTTGAAACAGAATTTAAAAGATGCAGTTTAACCTCAGTACTGAAAAAGTACTGGGTGTTCAGGTTAACATGAGCACAAAACGTCCTCAGGATTCATGTTTGGGATTACATTTTCTGATTGATCAGGTTCCTGGGAAAATGTGTTAATATATTTATCATTTTAACTGTGCTGATCTAACAATGAATGAATTTAGTGGCTGTGGAGTATTCACTGCAGAATTTCTGCATCACTTTTGCTCTCTTTCCACAACCATTGTGAATCAAAAGATATTTGGAATAATTGGGGAATTGGAACAAGTGGCAGGTCAGTAAGTCACATTGTTAATGCCAGATTTGCTTGACATTCGGCACCATTTTCTATAAAGACTGATCTGGTAATGTACAATATTATGAATATAATGAATTTAACAGGTACAGTTTCAAATCCAAGACAATTGTAAGTACACCACAAGGCCTGTGCAGCACAGTATATGCATGGCAGCAGCCAGTATGTGCAGATATTCCCTGACGTTAGAAGTGTTGACACTCCTACGGGCAAAAACATTTTAAAATTAAATGTGAATGAATTGCAGCAACCAAAAATAAAAGATATGGAAAACAACTGTCTTTTAGAATTGCTGTGTGCTCTTCAGAAGTACAGTGTTGAACTTGGTGTTAACTTTAAGAACAGACTTGGGTTATTGGACTAGGTTTGATATTTTATCAAGTCTTGAGAGAAGAAGTGACAGAAAGGCTGCATTTCAGTAAATTCCATTCAATTCTTACTCATGCAATTACTAATGCTCTTCTATCAGTGCATGATATAGTGTATACAATAAACCATAACAATTGAGAATATCAAAATTTAGCCCTTTAAGGAGACAAGGTGAACGTTATTTCTTTTGTTCTTTATATGGATTAAAATGTATACATCTCAATCAAGGCAGCTAATTAATTTTGGGGTCGGTGAATTTTCTGCAAAAAGTCCTGGATAAAAGGATGAAAAAATTTTGATCAGTCCTGTTTGTGGAAATGCAAAAAAAAAAAAAAAAAATCCCTTAGAAGTTCACATATAATAAAACCTGCTTGCTACATTGTTTTCTTGTAAAGCAACCTGCACACATAAAATATGCATGAAACTAAGCATAAAAAGATGAATCAACATCAGGATAAAATCAACATCAGGATAAAAATCATCTGCTCCAGGAAACCAAGTAACCACTGCAGTGTAAAGAAAGCTATTTTTAAAAACATTTTAACCAATTGTGTCATCTTAAAAGATGCTAAATTGTTAAATATCAGTGGATTACCACAGTCAGTACTTACTTGTCTTCTCTCCTCTGCCTCCTGAAGCTTCTTGGAGATATCTTCTATTGTGAGATTTTTCTCTCTTGGTGGGGAGGGCGGCCTGGGACCCTCATTAGATGCTGGTTTCAAAATCACTTCATAGGCTAAGCCTCCTGCATTTTCCTTTGCTCCTTCTGTTACAAAAAAAAAAATGGCAGAAAATAACCAAGTCATAATTTTATCATACATAACAAAAGCAAATATCACTGAATATTTTTGGGTGACATATTCAAGCGGTATAACATTACACATTTATTTTGCAAAAGAAGCAAATGTAAATTCATAAAGATCAACCATAAGCACAAATCATGCACTATCATTTTGTTACTGACATGGCTATTAGCTTGGCTATGCCAAGGAGAAGAAATCAAACTTAATTGTTACTTCAACAGATTAATTTCCAAGAGTATGATTAAGAACACCAGAATGTTAGGACATGCATGTGATTAAATCTTCCCAAGTTTTTTCTACAATAAAAACATGGCATCATGTATTAAATACAAAAAAAAAATAAATACACAACCTACTAACAAAAAGGTTTTTCAGCACTTTTGGAAACAACATTATAAGAAAGAGTACAGCTTTTTAAATGTACAGAATTGTATACATTGGTATATTGAATTTGTGCTCATTGTGCTCTATCATTGGTCATTCATGTCATTAACAAAGTGATTTAAATGAAGAAAAAGTAGTCATGGCTATTTCAACAAATCGACATGCATAGATGTGAATTGGCTGAGAAGCGAGTTTTCCTCTGAAGTCAGTTGCTATGCCTGTTACTGCATACTGCAGCTACCAGTCTGAAGACAAGTCAGGATAGTTCCTACATGTATTAGGCTAATGCTCATTGTTACACTTTGATTTTCAAAATGTAAATTAAGCATTGAATGAAAATATCACAAAAGCACACACCAATACACTATAAAGATGTTAGTTTGTAAAGAACAAATTTTGATGAAAATACATTTTAGTTCTCATATTATCTTGCAAAACTGCTTTGAAGCATTATATAAAAAGCTAAATTTGTTAATTTTTAATTTTTTCCTTTTAAAAACTAACTTAAATTCAAGAAAAAAGTGTAATTGCTGTGACGGACGTTGAAGCTTTATTTTTTGTTTTCTACAAATCAGAACAAGTGTTGTTGTAGGGTTTAATGCCATTTTGCAGCACAAGATAGGCTATACATGGCAGCCAGTATTGATGGTGGAGGAAGAACCCTGGAAAACCCCAGAAAGAACCACCCACCCACGTTAAGCTACTGGCAGGCTTTCCCACTTACCCACGTTAGCCGAGTCTGGACTCGAACTAACGCAGACAGAGGTGAGATGGCAGTGATCCATAACGGTCAGCACTTTAGACCAGAACAAGTGTATTTTGTTATTAAGTTATCTTCCACCACCACATAGAGGAATAAGCAAATATAAGAAAGTCTTAAATAGCCTAAATTATGGCAGTTCCAAGCAGCTACTGGTCAATGTTGCACTTTGATGTTTCAAAATGAACACTGGAAATGGCTTTTTGTCACAAATTTGTCTGCATAGTACTGAAGGCTGCTCTGTCAGTGGCTGTTAATGCCATAAAGGAAATGATTTTTATGAAAAAGGTTACTTTCTTCATCACTTTTCATGAATCTATCTCCAAGCACAAACCTTGCTATATATCACCAGGAGTGACATTGTAAAATCTACCACTAAGCTTGTTAACAATGGCCAGTCAGGAAGGTGCTGTGCTTTGAAGTTGTTTCATTGTTTCAAAAGAAACATTGTCTGAATAAAAATGGCTCTTGTTGGTGATAAAAAAAAATTTGGACTTGTAACATAGATTGAGAAATGTAATATGGTCAAGTTGTGACAGTTTTGCACATTAGTGTCTTTCTTATGATCTATATTCTGACTTGATCATAATTAACATGCATGTTTCAGAAGTTTAACAGATTTGAAAATCAAATGAGTGAACATTACTGCAATAATCAATGTGAAAAAAATATCAGTAATTCATAATGACCTTAGAATATTATTGGTTAAAGATAAACAGGAAATTGTAGGAGATTTACAACCTCTCGAGCCAAAACTATCTGTCTCATGTTCAGAGTATTTAAGTTCTAAATAAGATAAAAGTTCAAAGCCCAATAAAAATAAGAGATCACTTTTAATAGCAATCATTGCAATTTGAATAACCTTGGCAAACACACATCTTAGTCATTTCAGACAATATACATGGCACCCTTTTTACAACTGCTAAGTTTGCATAACCCATGGCATTATCGTGAACTATAAACAATGAAGGCAGATGAACTGGAGAAATTTACTGCTACTGCAACATGAGGAAAAGTTTTCTCACAGTTGCCCATACTAACTGATCCACCCCTTTTTTTTCTTTTGTTTATTACTGCTTTTAATTGTACTAGTAAAGATGCCAATGGGTATCCAGGTACTTGCCAGTTGATAACCCAGATAATAAAATGAGCCAAAGGGTGCCCATTTACTGTATACAGTTCTCTGCCAGATATTGTAAAGGCACCACTGACTGTTTTCAAGTTAACAATCATTTTGTTTGAGATACAAATACATATACTTTTTAGTGGCTAGGAGAGATCATCCTCTTCCAGTAAATAATAATTTACCTTAATCCCAAATCCTATTTTCCTGCATGACAAATGGTCTTATCATATCTGGTTTGCAGGTACTTTAACAGGCTAGACTAAAAGAGCTATTGTGGACAATGCTGTGCACATTTCACTGCATGTGAATTTGTTATGCAAACAAATCAAAAGTAGCAGAGGTAATGAAAATATAGATTACAACACTGCCTGCATTCTTTTATTTTAAATAACAGAGAAACCAGCTAATACTGTACTAGCGTACCATTTCTTTTTTCCTTTTATTTCACAGCATAACCTCTCTCTCTCACATTGAAATTACTATAATTTAGCTTTATTTTATGACGTACCTAAATAGTCTCCTTTTTGTTCATCTCTAGCAATACATGTATATACATGCATGCATTTTAGCTGTCAAGTCTTTGTTGTTGTGGGGCTTAACGCCATTTTTCAGCACACGATACATGGCGGCCAGTATTAATGGTGGAGGAAGAAACTAAGAAATCACCGGAAAGAACCACCGACCCACGAGAAACTACTGGCAAGCTTTCTCACATATCCACATTCGAAGAATCTCAGACTTGAACACATGCAGACAGAGGTGAGATGGCAGTGATCCATAATGGACAGCGCTTTAGACCACTAGGCCACTCAGGGTCTTTGAGATTGAATATTACACAGCATTGTGAATTTTAACTGAGGTATAGGTAAGGTGCAAACAATTTAGTGGACATCCACTATTATTATATTGCTGCAACTTTCTAACTGGGGCAATAAAACTATCTGTCCACTTGTCTACAAGACATAATTTGGATAATCTACAATGACCACTAAAATGAGTCCACAACAGACAGTGTGGATGGATTAAGGTCCATCATGGAAACATGGATTTTCAATTAAAAAAAAGCAATGCATGTACTGTATCCAACTAGATAGAATTGCTCCATTTTGATCAGACTCAAATAGTCATTTCCTGCAATGCCAGTTTTATATCAGTGTCATTCCTTGAGTAGGGAATCAGGGCAGTTCAGTTGGTTGTGTATTGGACTCTGCATCCTTAGGAAAAGGGGTCTTGGCTCTCAATTCTTATAAAGTAGCCAATGTGTTAATAGTGCCATTACATTTAACAAAACAAAACAAAAATGTTGGGTCAAAAAAGACAACCTAAAATAATTATCATTTTGTGTACATTTTATACTGTTTGCTCTAGTTTAAATTCCGAGAAAATCATTTTAAAGAAACTTTGTCAAGTTGACTCCTAGAATTCTGCAGTTATGACAAAAGATTACAAGAAATGCAGAACATCATAGACTTCTGCATCTCAGTAACAATGCTATCATCAATTTAAACTGGAAATGCAATGAGTTATCTATTTAAAATACAGAAAACAAAAAAGCTGCATGTGCATTCATCATAAATTATTACAATTTAACATAGCAAGCCACATCAAATAAAAATGACCAAAAAGCACAAACAGAAAACGAAATACACAATGCCACAGAACTGGAATCTCCCATTGAGTAGAGAGCTTAATAAAGAAAAAAGTGATTGGCAGCATAGTAGGATATCCACAAGATAACTTTTGATGTATAAAATATGAAAACTATGATTTAAAGCCAGCAGAACACAAGTTGTGCTCTGTATGCAAGGGTAGTGTGATCAAGGGAAGAGGTGACTGTGGTGTACTATATATAACATTAGCTTTGAAAAGATATCAGGCAGAGAAGACTGCTTAAATTATCATCAATTAAAAAAAAACAAAACTTAAGTATGATATCTGCTTGTTCCTGATAACTAAAATTCTCTACAATCAATCATTGGAACCATTTATTTCAATTATAAATAGTTTATGCTCACAAAAGGTTTGAAGCAAGTCCTAACTCTTTCTTAGATTCACAATTTCTAAAATTTTGCTTCTAATTCTTCAAATTTTGAAGTCATGCTGAACTGGGTTATGGGTAATAAATATGAATTAAAACTTTCAGAGTCCAGAAAAAGTCTCAACCATCTTTTCCTTTCAACGAGTGTTTTCAAAAGATTAAATGAACTATACATTAGTAATTCTTTTATTTTGCTTCAGTAAATTGCATACTGAGCTAAACTTTGATGATTCAGTTACAGCAGAGGCCACAAAACAATCTAACATGTCTAAGTAAAATGTTTATAGGGTCTTTTGTAACTGAATACTGACTTAAGTGCAGTCAAAACTGGATGATACAAGTCCTTTCTGACTGAAAATACATCAGGCTAAAAAAATCTATTTTTTTTAAACAAAAGAAATGGCAATAAGAGGCTAAATGAATTAGCACATGGACATATCTCCATCAGACATAAACCATGCCAAGATAATGAGCAGCAAACCAAGGTGCTAGCCATAAGCTTATTATGGACACCAGACAACACCTTTTTAACAGACAAGTCAAGGCGGTCAATACCACAAAAACCATCCACAATTAAAAAGTTCTAAGTCAACAAGATTTACAATTCCTAAAGTTCAATAGACTAGGATATATTTTAAACTAATGCAGGCATTTTTTTATAGTAACATCTATCTACCCATCTATTGTCCCATCAATAGTGTGAACCTTTGTAAACATGATCAAAGACTCCTAAAATATTCTTTTTAACAATTGTTTAAAATAGATGTGAATAAAAACCAATTCATAACCCAAAGCAGAGCTCTAGATAAGCACTGTGATTACGGTACATAAGGTACTTACACAAACTGACTAAAAATGCACAAATAATTTTTTATAGATGAATTCCAATTACAAAACTAGCTCAAGCATTTGGTAAATGTTGGCAGCATATTAATCCTACCATAATCACAGTCTGAGATTAAGAATGGATAGCACTGATTAACAATATAAACCACGCTATCTATTATCTATAAAAATATTCTGAATGTTCTTTGCATGTTTGAAATGACATACTTCATAACACAGAACACAATAAAAAGCCATGTAATCATATGCACCTAATTTATTCTTGGTTGGTAGTCATCTTGATGCTTTTCAAAAGCTATGATAGCAAATTGATGATTAAAACTTGATCTGGAATCTCAAGTTTTGCAGTGTTTGAAAAAAACTACTTTGAATTTAAACATGAAGCCATTTTTGTCAAGCTTGGAGTTTATTTATGTAGAAAGTTAAAAAAAAAAAAACCCTCAAACAGTGAGCTTATTCTAACTTTAACATCAACCTTAATCTACAATTTGCACTGATGTAAAGCAGACACATGGTCACCAAAGTGGTTGATATGCACAGCTTCTGACAAGGTGGGCTACAAAAAGTTCCAATTGTTGCAAATCATGCCGTAAATTGGTAAATTACCCAATTTACTACATTCTGAAATTGAGCTCTGCTAAGGTTTTGATTTTCTGCATTTAAAAGGAAGCTACTGGATTACCATTTTCTTCAAAAGAAAACATTACAAAGGACCAAAGTTAATTACAAATAACCAAAATATTGACCTGTACTAGTTCATTTATTGAATTATGAAATGAGGTCACGATTGAATATCCATTGTCTATTGAACCTGCACTTTCATTCTATGTCTTTGTTGTTTAAAAATGTGGAGGGACTTTGAGGCTGACCAACCAAATCACCTTTCCCTTTCCATACTATGACAGCATCAAATGCTCTCTTTGGTTGCAACTGTTGTTGCATTGCAACAATTTTGGGTTTGGGAGATCCCCGCATACATGCGAAAATGCTCAACCAGTTGCACACTATAGTTGTAGTAGTAGCAGCAGCATCAGCAGCAGTAAAAGAACAAGAAAAAAAAGACATTAAATGTATTTTTTGTTTATTATAAAAAGAAATTAACTATATATACATACCTGTATTTCTCTATTGATAAATTAACCAATAGAAAGCACATCAATTTTTTTGAATGTCAAAACATTTTTTTAAATGACTGTATAAAAACCAGTATTAAATCAACACAAAATGTTCTGAAGATGCATACAGACATAACACTTTTTATTTTGCAGAAATATATTTAAATATATCTTGCTAAATACTTGACTACAGCCAAGAAAAAAATCAGTGCCTAAGCTTTCAAAAACTGGCCTCTAACAAATCCATGTCAAGCTGAATAATAAATTGAACTGGCCTCTAACAATTCCATGTCTTCAAGCTGAATAATAAATTGATCTTTGAGATTTACTGCCTTCTTACACAACATATTCTGACCCATAATAGCATCAAGAAAAAATTTTGACCTAATGCCGATTAGTTAATACTGATGTAAAGTGAATAAGATAATAACCACTCCTCTACCAGAAAAAAAAGAACGTCTGGTTACCATGGAAAACTGGCACCAGCGAAAGCTGAAGTGGATGTTATCAGGTGCATCAATAATAAAGTACCCCAACTACCACTCTGCATTGATTATCAAAGCACTGATCCACTAATAATGATATTACATTAAAAAACATACATGCAACTTTACCATATGTACTTGCTGCTTGTTCTTTGTATTGCTAATGAATCATATACCATATATACTTCATTATAAGTGAGGCCCAACTGCACATAGAGCTGGATATGTTGTAATATGTTGTCAGATCAACTTCTGTTATTTGATCTACTGATTAACTCCTACCAAACTGCACAGGCCCAGATCTAGCATATTACGAGACAGCAGATCTGGATCATGGCAGTTTGCAACTGGCCTCAACTTATGAGTACATATAGTACTTCAAAATGATATGAAAATTCAAGCACACAACAATTTTCACAAAATTTCAACTGAAATTTTGAGAACAAAAGTAGCAAAGAACAACTATTCTGAATGTCTGATGAAGTTATTCAATGCACAATCTCTATTTTTTAAAGTAAATATAAGGAAACCATGATTGACAATAAAATAATGTAATCACTATTATCAATAAAATATTTCCTAATACTCCCTCCCATTTTCACACACACACACACACCACAGGGGCAAAACCTATTAATTTGCATGGATTTTTGTTTCTCCATTCTATGTCAATGTTATCATTGTTACATATAAATGTTTTTAAATAAATTTTACATCAGAATAGCCATTTTATAAATGTGATGTGTATAGATGATTCATATTTATACATTTTGTCAAAATTAGCAACTATTCTTAAACAAAAATACAAATTTTTATTTTTCTAAGCATATTCCTTCTACAGATTAATACAGTGAACATAACATGTAGAAACTTTAAGCAGTATTTGAATCTTACAGATTTCTTAAATGAAAAATTTTAATCATTTTGAGTTTACTTGTATGGAGTTTGGTTATTATTTTGCTCATTTCTAATTTTTGGACTTGGCACAGTGGCAGTATAGATACTGAACCCAAATTTCAAGTTGAACTTAATTTCAGTTGGAAATTAATACTCATCAATACCTGATTTCTTTTTCATTTTAATCATGATCATAACTGTGTTGAGTTTAGAATGACTACGTAATGTTATTACCTTACTTAACCATGTAATTAAACTGGTATTCAACTGACAGCAATATGAAAGTCAATACTCCAATCTGAGTTCAATTGCTATTACTGAGCAAAATATGACAACACCCATGTCTGACTGATAAGCGAAAAACGAGATACTAATATTTTACTTTGTATATTGTGCATAGTAAACAGAGTGTATTAAAAAAAAAATTTTCACCAAGTGTTGTATCAGTTCGCTGCAGAGTTTAAAAAGCAAAAATACTGCAATGGTGACAATATCAAACAAAAACAGTTTATGTAAATCAGTAACCAATAATTTGCATGATCGCTATGGAAAAGTAAATTAGAAAAAAAAAAGCTAATACCTAAAGCCTAATTTTTCTTGCTGGAATTCATTTTTCGACTATTTGACAACTTCTTATTGATTAAATAAATGTATAAAAGGGTTGTCTAGTCTTGATATCTTTCAAAATTTGTTCATCCTGATTGGGAGGAAGAAAGAGAAAGAGAAGAAAAGTAAATAGGCCAAAATATGGAAATACATATCTAAATAATAGACATAAGGGCAGATAATCTTGTTAACAGGGAAAAGAACACAATTCCAGAAATGAAAACTTTTGTTTGCACCGATACATTTCAATCTTTCATTATGAAATACATAAAAATGTGATATTTTTAAATTCTTATCATGCGACTAAAAATATAAAAAGAAAAAACTTTATGTAAGCTGTAGGCTCGATCACTGTTCCGACACTTCTTTTCATGGTCTATTCTAGGATAAGTCACTAGTGGATTTCATGCTAATTTCTAACAAGAGAACAGCAATAAATATATCATATGCCTATATTACTAAACAGTCAACTATGCAGGCACTAGTAAGATTTTGCAGATTTCAGAGGTTAGTGATGAATGATCTTGAACTAAAACTGAGCAGAAACTATAATTTTCTTATTAAATTACCTATGACTTCAACAAATACACCTCAAAATACAGGGTTTCTATTCATCCTAAATGTATACCAATCACAAAGTTGGTTCAAGGTTCAAAACTGCATATTTCATTGTGTCACAGTGACCTTCATCTATAAAAAAAAAATGCAAGCATTCCATATAATTATAAAAAAAAGCATTTTAGATATCTCAGTGATCCTTATCTTTGATCTTTCAACACCAAAACCAATTGGCTTCTTACCCAAAATGTAAGCCATCCACAAACTTTGGTGAATGTACATGGTTTAGAAATTAATTTTTGTGCAGCAACCATTTTATCTGTTGATGTGCCATTAAACACTTATGCATACATATCCCTCCTATATTTTATCCTTAAAATTACCTTTTTTCATTTTCATCCTATATCATACATGCCAACCCCTGGTAAGGTAAAAGTGTAATCTAAGTGGACAAAAGGAGTAATCTGAGCAGAAAAAGCGTAATCCACATACAACATAAAAAATTCAATGCGCATATGTACAAAACACATGCATATTTTCTGCAAGTTTGGCGTTGGGAAGCATCCTTTTGAACAAAGGACCAAAGTTGTATTATACCACTAGTTGTAGTCAGTATTCTATTAAGAGCTCGGTAAATAATGCCCTTGCATTTATAAAATTTGTTTCCACAATTTAGTTCTGCTTTAAAAAAGAAGTTACCTTAGTACTGGAGTTAGCAAAACAAGCTATTTCAAGGCATCTTTGTTTTACACTATAACCAATACTAAAATCCTTTCCACAGAGCCTGCAACGGGCGTGAAGCTACTCTAGAATGGCACTGTATTGTGTTATTCATGTATTCATTTCCATTCTTTCTTTCCAATCCAACTGTGAAATCATTTGAGAAACAATTTTGCTAAAACATAAGCATTGACTAGCATACATAGGACGACTTTTACCACCAAATTCCTACAGAATGGCTCTGTACCTCACATTATTTTTAGCAAAGAATATGTGAGCAAAGATTAAAAATTATAAACCAGTCTGCTATGTCCTAAGCTAGACAGCTCCTTTAAATAGAAACAGAGGTCTTCTTGGAAATAGGACAACTGCTATAAATAGAACATAACACTAAGGAAGGTCACTGCTAGTCTACAGACAAATGCACTTTTATGTCATAGTTACACATAAACTGTCTATTCTAAAATATGTTTTGTGTGATTAGTGGGATGTTAATAAAAATGAGCAAACAAATTATTAATTTTTTGGAAAGGGGGAACATACTGAAAAAGCATAATCTATGTACATTTACGTGTAAGGCGTAATTTAGTGAGAAAAAAAATGCGTAATGATTAAGCTAAAAGCGTAATGGTTGGCATGATTGCTATATGCATCATAGTAAAATGTACACCTGAGATGGCAACCAAAACATAGTAATATGTCAATTTGATTGTGCTTCATTCTCTCACACAGAAAAAACGCCATTTTATTGGTCCATCTGTAAAGCTATTACCTGAAGTCATTTTGATTCTGTTTTGTTCACACTAGCTAGCTACACAATAAGTCACTGGCTATGCCTGTTTTGGTCTGCAAAAGAAAAAAAAAAACATGAAAAGCATGATATTTCAATGTATATGAGAAAAATCTATCAGTATTTACAGTCAAGGTAGTCATTTTCAAGAAATAATGATGTATGGCATTTCTCTCTTCTTTATATTAGTGGTATTACAACTTATCCAAATAAAGACTGATTAAGAGCAAACTACCATGCATTCAAATTTTTTCCATAATCAAATAAAAACAATTAAAGTTTACTTTATTATCTATTTGACTTCATCAAAAAAATATTTTAGTAAAGACATAAAAAACAGCTTCTATATTTTTACAGCCAGCCATCTTTAACACAACCCATACACATGCCTGCAACATGGCAGACAAGAAGAGAAGATATATGAGCTCATACATATTTATTCAAGCATTAAGAGTTTTGTTTCTGTCAGGAGTCAAGGTGACATAGTGATGTTTCAACTGAAGATAAACCAGGATGTTTAGGTAGACCAGTTAAATTTTTTTAAAACATGGTGATACTGTACTTCTCATGTGCAATGTTATATCCAAGATTCTGACTGAATCTGACTGCATTAGTAATGCTAAGATGCTTGAAAATATGAAAAAAGACACATTACATAATGCCCTATCACCATGACATTTGCTGGCAAGAATGATAGCTACACCCAAGACTACAAAGACAGTTTGCCCAGGCTACAACACTATATCTGTTATGCTGGGTCAAAAGAGAATATAAAAAGTCATGAACTACTGTCACAGAGTATATGTCTAAAAAATCACAGGGTATTGTAATTTTTGCTTTCCAAATCAATACAAATATAAACTATTTTTTCAACTTTCCCCAGAAGCATGACACATGAATGATCAGTCGTACAAAACAGACTACATGTAATACAACCATCAGCAAGTGGCAAAATGTATTGCTTATAAATGAAAATGGACTTTAGAATACCTAGTATGATTCAAATTGTTGAAAATTGGGAACACCGCTTTTCATTATTCACTGGATCAGACTTTGATAACAACCAAGAGTTAAAGCCTTTATCTGAAAATGCCACCATATAACTACTTTTGTACCAAATGCCATAAAACATCACTACCCACATATCTCAAAAACCTCTAGAGTATAAAACCCAGAAATTCAACCTGAAAAATAAAAGGTCAACATATCTCACTTCACATGCTTTATATTGTTTTGAATGCATAAGTATTTTAATACAATTTATTTAGTTTACTATTAGTCTTATATAAGATTTAGTACAGGACTGAACAAAATGGGATCTGTTGGTAATATTTTATACCTACCTTCCACTCTCCAACACACTACAACAACATACTCCAATTTCGACTATCAACAAAATTACACTTAAGATTTATTTTGGCATATCTATTTTCATTTTGCTTTTAACCAAGTTTACCAAAAAGTCAAAACATGTATATTTTTTTTAGAACTGAAACAATGCAGTTTAAATGAAATAATTATATTCTCAACTTTCCTCCTACGTACCTGCTAGGCTTACTGCCCAGATGACAATTATGCCTGCCATACTGCACTCGCTTTGTGACTATTTGATTTGATGTATGCACTTTATCTCTTATTATTACATTATGAAGTTTGTAAGACATGTCTTTGCAAAATACATTTCAATAAAACATCTCCAGGATTATTGAAACAGTAATGGAACTAAATTTGTAGTAATTCTAAGGATGCATACAGACCCAATTTCATGACTGCACAAAATGAGATATCCAAGAAAAAGAATTCAAGCCAGCCAGTCACAGATGTACATGATCACAAGGGGATGAAGTAGGCAAATTACCCTACTTTTGGGATGTGGCTTCTCCTCAAGCTGTTACTGTATGCATAAATAAATTGTTATGACTGTAGAGGCAATAGTAATCTGTGATACCAACTTAACCAAAAGAACTACATTTTTTTGCCTACACCACACAATGGATTACTCGGACATCATGGGTATAGTATAAACTCTCCTGCACCATGTTCAGACAAGGTGAAAAAATTCCTGTAAACCATCTGACAAAATATCTCCAACACAATAAATCAATAGCTGACAAATTATGATGAATCAATCGCCACACTTGAAATTTCAAATGAAAGATGACACAGGTTTATATTAAATACATTAGTATCAAGAGGTAAGGGAAAATCATGCTTCCTTATGAATAGACAAGTTTTTGGATCAGTGTTGTATGTGTATAAGGGCTTAATGATACACTGCCTTTGCATCTACTGGATGAGACAACTCATGTTACAATACTTTCTACAATATTTTAACATAAAACATTAACATTATCCATGCTGATGCTGACTGAAAGTGGCAAGCAATGCCAACATCCTACTACTGTGTGACCCCACAGTAACACGGTAGTTGATGGCAAAGAACCAATCCATGTTATATGCAACCACCTCAGTTAGATGAAGAAAATGATGCATGTACCCAAAAAAAAATCTGCAGAAGAGTTGGGTGGGTTTGGATGAAGTAGGTAATAAATGCGGGTATAAAATGAAAAAAAAAAAAAATCTGTAGTGAAAACAGAAAGTATATATAATATTTTACTTTATTCAGTGAACCACACATTGTTACATATGCATGTATACTGTTTATATATACATGTCTAATGTATAGCACGAATAGAGTATAACATGCAAGTAATTTCATAGAAATATGCACACATAGATTTAAAATATTCAAAAATTTTGTCACAGGTCATATAGGTCTGAATTCAGAGAAATAAAAAAGCATAATCATGTAACAAATGATGAAGCACATTTAATTTTCAGTATGTCCCATGTTGGAAAGGTAAATTTGCATTTTAAGCTGCCTTTGGTAGTGTTCATAAGCATAAACATTTTTCCTGCAAAAAGGAAACTTCATGACACAATAAACGCATTCCAGTCATGTTGGAAAATGAAATAATCTATCAGTTTCCACTGCTTTTATTTACATTTGGTGCTGACTTCCTTTAAAAAAAAATTTTTTTGAAGATTGTAGTCAGCTTTCTTTGATGAAGGTGCATGTGTTATTGAAGTGACCGCTAAAGGACAAAGCCTTATTGAACCAAACAAATGCCAGTTTCTTATTGTGGCAGCAACATAAAATAATTGTATTGTATGAGTAAGACTGATTCTTTTTCCATTTGCTTAGTTATATTTACATAACAATTGGTGCTTCAATAGTAATCGGTTGAAATTTCAGCAAACTATTTTATATGGGTACATTTTATAAAAAGGAACTGGCCATACTTTGGTCTTTTGAAGTTATTGTTCCTAACTATCTATTGAATAGACCAGCAAGTACAATCTTGTTTGTTGTTTTTTTTTAAATTTGTGGTAACGGACTGATGCTGCCTTTAATGCATGTGTCAGAAATTTAAAAAACGGTAAACGGAGACAAAGATGTTTTGATCTGATGATAGAGATTACTAGAGAAAATGTGAATATTCTGAAGGATTAAATTCTACTGAAAAGATGAGTTATTTTACTTACCACCTATATACAAATGTCAGTCTGTAAATAAATTAGTTACTAGCAAGCGACTGAAAATCCGACTAAAGATTGATTGAGAGAGCCTTGTCCGGTTGATCTCAGGTACCAGATATGTAAAACAAAACAAAAAACAACACTTCTCACAACATACAGAATTCACAATAGATGTCAGCATAAGCGGATTATGATATTACAATGCACTGTTAAGATCGTTTGTCAATAAGGAGAAAGAATATATATTTCAGTTTATTTTATATAAAGTTTGCAACTTTCTTTCATGAGGCCTCCAAATTTCTCCTCTCCAAACCAATGGTTGTACATACAAGTTTAAACAGCCAACATTGCCAATTATTTTTTTTTTAGCCAGATGGTATATTCAGGAACTACACCACAAGTGTTATATCCATATTAGTCTATAATGGAATATGCTATAGTGAGGACACTGTCTCTACTAAAACAGCAAAGACTATATTAACAAAGATGTGGTTATAATGTTGAAAAGAAAGATTTTGATCACAATGATTCTGCTTTGCAATTTTTTTTAAAATAGAAAATTGATTTCTTAATAATGATTGTATACTTGAACAATTTTCTATTTAAAATTACGATACAACCATCAAAAATCTAACATAAGTTGTTACCATTGTTGTTTTCTGGTTTGTCAGCATATGATTATTGGTTCTTCATCCTGATCTCCAAAAAGAGCCTGGAACCAATACATTTCAGCTACAAACCCGTCAACTTACTTAGTATGTTTCTTGTATTGGATTATATCTGGTAAATGATTAAAACTATTAATAATTCAGAATGTTCTTCTGCAATAATAAAAGCCATATGTTTAAAGAAAGATCCTAATGACATTTTTATTTGGTCAAGTTTCATATAAAATAGAAATATGGAGTCACAGTGTAGAGAGCTAAACTTTACCTGAATACTTTGAGATTTTCTTGTCAGTGAATAATTCACAAGGTACAATCATTACAATAAAACTTTCCTAAGTTGCATGTAAATCCTCAACAAGCTAAAAGTCCAAGCATGTTCATTTCTTGGTTATGTCCACTTCAAAGCCTGTAATTCACAACCAATATTTTGTATTGTCTTTTACATCAATCTGGTTTCAAATCTCAAAAATAAGCACCTATTTAACAATTTCACACAACACACAAAAACTAATCCAATCCTTGTACAAACCCACAAAACCTGTCTGGATCCAGTTACCCAATGACTCACCATATAGACGAACCTGGCTGAGCTACCACTGTCTGGCTGATAATGGCTTGATGCATCAAGCTTTTACGTCACTATAGATCAATCTAATGCTGTGCTTTGCAAGGTGTACCAGTACTGTTAAATCTGGAAATTTACTGCATGCACTACTAAATCAATGAGCTAATGGAACTGGATTAAATTCTTCTGACAGCAATTCAATATTCTACATGAGAAACATTGTAAGGAGTTTTATTATTAGCATACAGGACCCATTTTTGTAAATCATAACTGTATATTAGGGGAACAAAATGCGTTTAATGGGCATTTGTTAAAATTGATTTTATTGACTGGGATAACTTCACACCCTTGACTTGCAATCCTTTTCTCTTCCCCCTTCTCTTGTATGTCTTTTGCTTGGAGAGTTTATGTTTGACAAGATGTACTTCATTAACACCAGTGCTCTACACTACTTTCCTGTCTGTTTTTGTTTCTATCTGAAGAACAATAAAATTTAAAAGAAATATTCAGAGTACCGAAAAACACTCATTGTCAAATTTCTATGTTATCATTTTTCATTGGGTGCAAATGACAAAAATAAACATATTTTAAGAGTTCTCAACCATTTACTTTTACACATGAAGCAGTTAAGAGGGTTTCAGGTCAATAGCAGCTTGCAAATACACAATTGGATTTCAGACCCTTAGCAGCACTTAACAACAGATTGTTCCTTAAATATGAGAAACTTGTGGTTTGTTTTGTCATAAAATTTATAAAATATTGAGCTAAAAGCAAGTCAAGGAAAAACCCACTTGGTTGGTTGGTGGAAATTGTTTCAAAAACAGTGATGCATGAACTCTGGTCACTAGAAATAATCATCTCAAGATTACTGGAATGTGATTGGGGCATTTTTAATGATACAATTGCTGAGCTTAGTTACATGTATTCTTGGATGGAATTACCCTCATCCATATAATTAGAATTTATCTAAACACAGGGGTCAAGCTAGACTTAAATTTTAAGGAGAAGTGACTTCTCCTTTTGGTCAGAACAGGGAGAAGTGGGAGCTAAACAGGGAAAAGTGAGACCGAAACGAAACGATATAGATTTTATATATTTATATATATATATATATATATATATATATATATATATATATATATATATATATATATATATATATATATATACACACACACACACACACAGACACAGAGATGCATTATCATATTTTAATGATGTGATCTATTTCTTGGTATGCTTTTAAGTTTTAACCAATGCCTTATTTTCAAGTTGAAAAATATTTGTTATTTGTGAGCATTAATATATTTTGTTCACGTATAAAAATTATATTCATACCCATTGTATTCATACTTAGTATGTGTTTTTGAATTGAAGTAAATGCAGTTTATTAAGGCTGTATGACTTAAAAATCACATATGAAGCTATACATTGCAATTAATTTTCACTGATAGAACAAGATTAAAGCCTTGTAGATTCAAGTTGGTAAAAATGCTTAATAAATTACCAATTATTTTATTTTTCTTAAGCTTTGTGTGCAATTGCAGTCAAAAAGATTTCTAGCATTCTTTGAAACAGCTCCTAATACATGTACATAGGAATAAATGCACAGGTGACTTCAAACCACACTGCTGGTCCTGATTTCATTGTTCCCGATAAAACATTAATGTAACTATTCATAAACAACACACTGAAGCACTAACGTCGATATATAACTGAACTGGATCCTATTTTTTTTTATCCCCAACCAAAAATCCAAGAATATGTCTTGCACAGAATCGAGTGCATCTATTTTTAGACCGAGGGGGGGTCTCAAACTACACACTTTCTTGCTTCATTACAAAAACCCATTAACCCTTTCATCACTAAGTAACTTTGTAGGGATAAAGTCCTTAACACATTGTAACTTTGCCAATGTTAAAGATATTTGGCTGGATTAGGTGTCAAAATCAAGGTTAAAAATCATTTTATGACTAATTCAATAAAATATGCATATCTATTAGAACTGTTAAAATACAGGTACAAACAGGTATGACAACAGGTAAAATACAAGTACTTATTTTATTACCTCTTAGAAAACATAGAAAGTTCTCAAAACTTGTTCAATTGACCCTAGATGTACTAGTGAATAATCACAGTAGCAACACAAGTCTTTCTTTCATGGTGTCCATAATATATAAAATTCTATATAATGAACCAAAATGATCAAGGTGAGATCTGTCCACACACTTAAGTGACCTATATCGCTCTGCCACGTTTGACTGTCGCATTGAAGTTTGTTAAACGGACAATTTTTCCAAAAACTTCATATGCTTTCCTAGAGCCATCTAACACTCGGGTGTGCCCAATTCTGTCAGAAAACTGAAACAAATCTCTTTGGTTTTCTGTCTTCGTCCAGACGACAAAACCACGTGGAGCGTACAATTCCTCTGGTTCAAAACCTTCAAAGTCCTCTTCATTATAATCATTGTCATCCACAAGTGCATTCCATTGTCTCTCCAGACATCTCTCATTTTCATCCAAATTTACCAGGTCGAAATTATTAAAATCCTCCGATAACTCTTCTCTGAAATATCTTCAAACGCCGCCATTTTGGATACAAATTTCAGCATTCGGAAAACATGTTAAAAGTTCCTACTTTGTTCGATATTTCTAGTTGTATACAAGCTAAACTCACGAGATCATCCAAATATAACATCTACATTACAAGATGGAAGTTATTAGAGGTACCCCGAAAGTTATTTAGTCGGGTACTATAACGTTAAAGAAGAACACTGCCCCAGACCGAAAAGTCGGTCCATAGTGTTTACGGACTTACTTCATGACCGTTTTTGGTCTGCAGTGATGAAAGGGTTAATTATAAAATGGTATCAATAAAAAATGAAACTGTGAACAATTAATGGTGTGAGCGCATGTGCAGAAAACTGAACTCGAGCAAATAATTAAGTTATATGATAAGCAAGAAAAAAAATTCAAACACTCGATAAACTACCAATGCATTTCCTCTAATTGTCTCTGCCACCATGCCCAATGCTAAAATATGTGGCACAATGTGTGCAAAAACCATGATGTATATCAGTATTTGATGGCTGAATGCACTGCAATGTTTAGTATATTCCAAAGTAAACCTTCCTTTTGTTGCAATACATTTCTTTTTCTTTGGCAGTGAAAATGTTTTAAAGATGCAATGCTGAACTGTAATTCAAATTGATGGTGGTGCATGCATGGAGAAAAATTCCAGTCGGGCTCCGGTTTCTTTCAAAAGCATTTGAAAAAATACTCTCATACATATAGATTAATATACACTAAAATGCTAGCTACCAGCCCAACATACAATCAGCTATAGTTCTACTAACATCAAGACTAGCAGTACTGGACCATTTTGGCAATGGCCAATATCACAACTAGCACTTAACTGGATAAAATAATTGAGAATCAGGGAATTTGTCATTATGGGAAAAAAAATGCTCTCGGGTTCTATAGTTGTTTCTGTTTGAACATGTGTTTTAATTGTAAGGATTACAATTTTGACAGTTTGCCACATCTAAGAGACATTCAATGAAAGTGAAGCAACAAAATCCAACTTCAATTACCATTGTTTAGGTTGGTCCTGTAAACCCCCTGCCTACTTTGGCTTTAATATATGTTAAAAAATTTTGAGCCACATCACTATCATGTCTGCAGTAAGGCAGTTGATAGTGATGTCTAGCAGTGGGGCATGTCTGCAGCATGATGCCCAACCCAGTCACAATATCAGGACACCAAGCCAACCAGTCCTAATGGTAAACGCCAGATGAAGCAGCTGCCAGTACCATTTTTATAAGTCCCTGGTATGACTTGGCAGAGGATTGAACCTGCAACCCATATCCTAAGCAGATGCTCTAACCCTTTAAGCCAAATGAGCAGTCCTTAAACTGTCTGGTATTTCTTCAGATAACAAAATATTTCACAAAAACAGTGCTGTACACCCAATTCTGATGTCAACCCTTGTTCAACTGGTCAATGCGCTCATCAATGTCCACCTTGCTCATTCGATCAGCAATGCTGATGTTCATGAGCATACAGATGTCTTGCTTTATACAGTTTATCAAAACAAATTTTGTGGTTGTTTATATATGCAACTTAACATGTTTAACCAGAGTTGCATTACTTATTAAAGATTTCCTTCATATCTCACCTCTGCCAATGTAATTAGAACTCATCAAGAACCAATCTTGATCACTTCGTAATGTACATAAACCTGATAATACATTACATATCTTGGCCTCAACTCTACAAATACAATAAGGATGCAGTTGTTTTGGATACAATGCCATTCCTCTGATCAAGATATGCAACACATGGCTGCAGGTTTAACTGGTGAAAGAACATGGGGAAACCCCGGCAAGAACACCAACCCACAGGAAGCTATAGGCAATCTTTCTCACAAATCGACATTGGCTGTGCTTAAAACACAAACTCAGAGGAGAGATGGCTTTAAAGCACTCGGCCACCGAACAATAAAATAATCAATTAACAGTCACCATTGCACAGGTTTCAATGACTGCTAGAACAGTTCCAGTCCCAGTAGACTGGTTCTGACTGTTTTAAGTAGCATGTGTATAGAATGTATAAAAATAATTTTTTTCTTTCCTAAATTTTCTTTAAAAATAATCATTTAATTTTCAAAAGTGGTATATTTGTTGAACATTGTACAGTAAATCAGACCTGTTTACCCATAAATTTTCCTGTCAGTATTTTAAGCAATGCCTGTCAGTATTTTCAGACCTAAGTCAGTATTTTCAGCACACAAATAGTAGATACTATCAATATACTATAATTATCATTATGTAGTATTACACGACATAATGACTATACAATATTGTGTAAATAACTCTTAGTTTGCAAAGACGCTGTTATTCAGTTAATTCTGTGTTTCAAGGCACAAATATGCAGAAATTGAACACCACTGACTTAAACATCCTGTTGATATTATAGTGATAAAAACCACAAAAAAAATACAACATAACCAAATTTATTGTTGTTTACCTCCGTTACTTTCTCTAAAAATTCTGTTTTCTCAGCTTCACACATATCCATAACATTTTAATTAAAGCCAATTCTCTATTTTACTTGGTTAAGGACGACTTGATATAAAACATTATGACAGACATTGTTATCACCAATCCACTTAGAAAATAATAAGGTTATCTAGATAGGTGAAGGCAATCTTATTTATCTGATAAAATCTAGTATCATCTTTGTCAATATTTACTAGAATGGAAATAAGGTTCATAAATCATTTTTCATTGCTTCCGTTAACTTGTCAGCTGTACTCAATGACAAATTCATATTTGCGATCAACTCACATAGAATCGCCTCAACACGTGTTATTTGTTTTTGAAGTATGTTTTGATCACTGACTTCCTTTCCTTTCATCATTGACAAAATGTTTCTATTTCCATTCACTAATGATTTCAATTTTGTATGATTTCCCGATTCCACATGCCGTGAACAGTCATTCCTTCCACCATGTGCACAGGAAAAGTCTAAGTTGCAAACAGTGCAATGCACAAAATGTTCTCCTTTTGACGATGGTTTAAGGCATAGCCACAGAGTAGAATAAACTGGTAGAAAATGCTGCTTTCTGTGTTAGACTTTCCATTTTCATCATCAGTTTCGTGCTGAAACTTTCTTGTTGGCGGCATTTTCCTTTGTTTAAACAACCGGATGTTGAGAATGTCAAAATAAGTGACGTGGCACAAAATGCGGACGCGGATGTGGACCGAAGAGACGATACAACAAAACAAAACGGAAAGAAAAACGGCTTAAAAAATTAATTTTAAAAAGTAATAAATAAATGCAACCTCAAATCGTATTTTCAGTTCAATGACCGTATGACCGTACGGATGGGCTTTATTCCGTACAAATACGGTCAAATACGGTCGGGTAAACTGGTCTGAGTAAATGGACTTTAAAATTTCATTTTTGTCCTACTGGTAGTCTATTCAAAGTACAATTAGCAAAACAATTACAGCCGAACCCAGTTATGTCACTGGCCCAGGGGTTTGCCAAAAAGCATCGAGATAACCATTGATCGAGATAAATGAAAATAATATGGCATCAACATAATATGTACTTGAAATTTCATTATTAAATTTCATTATGTATATGATGTGCGTTAATAAATGAGAATGTACATGCACATATTTTTTAATGTTTTTTTTTTACACAGCTGTTTTTTGTTTGATGAAGTGGGGGCCCCCGAGTGGCTGAGTGGTCTGTTACGGATCACTGCCATCTCACCTCTGTCTGCGTGGGTTCAAGTCTGGGTTCAAGTCTAGGATTCGGCGAATGTGGATATAAGAAAGCTTGCCAGTAGCTTCTCGTGGGTCAGTGGTTCTTTCCGGTGATTTCCTGGTTTCTTCCTCCACCATTAATACTGGCCGCCATGAATAGCCCATTGTGTGCTGAGAAATGGCGTTAAGCCCAACAACGTTTGATGAATCAAACTGCATGCCATAAAAATATACATACATGTTTGTTAGCAACAAATGGAATATGTGCACCAACTAACAGCCGAGATTTACCAGAATACAATACAAACCACCATCGATTCTCGATACAAACCTTTATTATATTCTCCAACATTGCAAAGCAAAGATCGCTCACAAAATCACAAAAAAATGTGCATGGTGTAGTTCGCTAACCAGTGTCAAAATGAAATTCACAAGTCATTTCACTCTGACAGCACTGAAAAGTATTGTAAACAGAATAGCTACAACATGTCATCCTTCAGACAAGATCAACAAGTGTGAGTGAACTGTCATTGGAGTGAACAGCCATAAAGACCATGATCATGTGCTACGTGAACTCAGCACATGCGCAGTTAACCAAGTATGATCATTTTATTGGTGAATCATAAGCTAGTATAAATGTAACCAATCGCAAGTACATGTAAATTAAAAAATTTAAAGACTGTATTCTCGAAAAACAGCATCTCCATTCCCAGGAATGAAACTTACACAAGTCAACACCTGGCAATATTGGACGTATATATTACTGTAGTTAACACCCAATATAGGGATTCTTTCACTCCTGCATTTTGAGAAATAATTATTTTTAATTATGCAAAAGTTATTTATTTGTTGTTTGCTATTTCTTCTTGCTGAGTTTAAGTGTCTGTAACAACCAACAAACAGAAGGATTAGCCATTCCATTAATTTTATGTTCTATTCATGTCTTCAGAAGTTGGTCAGTTGTAGGTATAGTACTGTAGCATAATTGACTGTCAAAACATACAGTACTCTGCCATATGTCAGCATAAGCAGATTATGATGTAACAATGCACTGCTAAGATGGGGTTGTCGATACAAACAAAGGATCATTTGCATACTGATTGATTCCATGCATTACTTAGTTAAGTTTGTAGCTTCCTTCTGTATTCCCCTTTATTTATCCAGTGAAAATTGTACAAATTAAATAACCAAAAAGTTAATAATTAAAAGTAATTATTTATTTTCTCAGAATACCTGAGTAAAAGAATCCCTATATTGGGTGTTTACTTCTGCTACAGTAATATATACGGTCCAATATTACCAGGTGTTGACTTGTGTAAGTTTCATTCCTGGGAATGGATATACTATTTTGCAAGAATACAGTCATTAGATTGTTTTAATTTACAAGTACTTATTGCAAAATGATCGTACTTGGTTAACTGTACATGTGCCAAGTTCACATAGCACATGATCACGATCCATATGGTCACAGACCTGTTTACCCATAAATTTTCCTGTCAGTATTTTAAGAAATGCCTGTCAGTATTTTCAGACCGAAGTCAGTATTTTCAGCACACATATAGTAGATACTATCAATATACTATAATTATAATTATGTAGTATTACACGACATAATGACTATACAATATTGTGTAAATAACTCTTAGTTTGCAAAGACGCTGTTATTCAGTTAATTCTGTGTTTCAAGGCACAAATATGCAGAAATTGAACACCACTGACTTAAACATCCTGTTGATATTATAGTGATAAAAACCACAAAAAAATACAACATAACCAAATTTATTGTTGTTTACCTCCGTTACTTTCTCTAAAAATTCTGTTTTCTCAGCTTCACACATATCCATAAAATTTTAATTAAAGCCAATTCTCTATTTTACTTGGTTAAGGACGACTTGATATAAAACATTATGACAGACATTGTTACCACCCATCCACTTAGAAAATAATAAGGTTATCTAGATAGGTGAAGGCAATCTTATTTATCTTTGTCAATATTTACTAGAATGGAAATAAGGTTAATAATTTATTTTTCATTGCTTCCGTTAACTTGTCAGCTGCACTCAATGACAAATTCATATTTGCGATCAACTCACATAGAATCGCCTCAGCACATGTTATTTGTTTTTGAAGTATGTTTTGATCAATGACTTCCTTTCCTTTCATCATTGACAAAATGTTTCTATTTCCATTCACTAATGATTTCAATTTTGTATGATTTCCCGATTCCACATGCCGTAAACAGTCATTCCTTCCACCATGTGCACAGGAAAAGTCTAAGTTGCAAACAGTGCAATGCACAAAATGTTCTCCTTTTGACAATGGTTTAAGGCATAGCCACAGAGTAGAATAAATTGGTAGAAAATGCTGCTTTCTGTGTTAGACTTTCCATTTTCATCATCAGTTTCGTGCTGAAACTTTCTTGTCGGCGGCATTTTCCTTTGTTTAAACGACCGGATATTGAGAATGTCAAAATAAGTGACGTGGCACAAAATGCAGACGCGGATGCGGACCGAAGAGACGATACAACGAAACAAAACGGAAAGAAAAATGGCCTAAAAAATTAATTTTAAAAAGTAATAAATAAATGCAACCTCAAATCGTATTTTCAGTTCAATGACTGAATGACCGTACGGATGGGCTTTATTCCATACAAATAAGGTCGGGTAAACAGGTCTGTGGTCATTCATTCCAATGACTGATCTTGTCTGAAGGATAACATGCTGTAGCTATTCTGTTGGTTTTTTTTTTCATCTTCTAAAAATGTTTGGAGTTGTTAAAAGAAAACTGGACAATCAGTCAATAGAGAAAAATTATAATTTGTACTAAATTAAAATGAATATAGGGCAAGACAAAGGGTACATGCAATATTTGGACCACAGCTGACAGATGTAACTTATAACAATTTTAAAACTTTGTACTGATGAAAAACTTTAGTTGAATGCAACTCTATAAAAAGAAATAGTTTAGCTTAGTTGCAAAATCTGGTATTTCATTATTCAGGATCTGTCCAAATACATCAAGGACAAGTCTTATACCCGATTCCATGAAAAAGTTTTTACCTCAGCCAAATGAGATCATGTCTTAAAATACCGTAACCTGGGTTGTCTAAGGTATAAAACCACGTCATCGAATGCTTTCAGGAGAAGTCGTGAATGTAAGAACATTTTTTCGGTAAATGACAAAAATCAAAATATTTATTGACTGTTGTTTCAGTTTAATTAAACCAAAATGATACGAAAAACTACTTTAAAAGAAAGCATCAAATTATAACATCAAATGGGCAAGGGATTACACGTTTCACGTGTATTTGCAAACGAACGCAGTTTTCTCAGAACAATGTCAATAACAAAACTTCGATGTCCGTGTTTGTTTATCAAAATCTCGATTACTAACGTTGAAAACTCATATTACAGTTATTATAGTTCAATTTTATCAAAAGGATATTGTTATGAATAACATGTTCATGTCTATAAACATATATTTTACCCGCTTATTCCAAACTTTTAACAGCTTCCAGCTCTTCAAATCACTTCACGGTGCGCGCGCTTTACGAGATCTGAGGCGTCATAATCCCATTTTATTGGCTAATCAACAGAGAACTGTTGTCTCTGATTGGTTGATGCAGACGAGCATTTTGTTCCGAGAACGTACTCGGTGTCAATATACTATCTTTCTCCAACTATTTTTTTCCCATACACAACATTCGAAAATAAGGTGAACAGTCAAAGTCATTCAAAAACAAATTTTTCCTAAAGAGAATTCAAAAGATAACCATGTAAGAAACATTTGGTTGCTTAAAATACTAAATTATATAAATAGATACAAGTAGACGGAAACACATTATGGAATTAGAGCGATGAGTTTCTACTCAGCTAAATACTGCATTGGTTACGAAGTTACATGTTGGTTTATGTTGCATGATACATTTATCATGAACAATGTATTAATTCGGTCGCATTTGTTACTTAGAGTTTTGTTGAAAATTTCAACTTAAACACGCATGCCTGCTTACTTTGAGCATTTTACACATTAGAAAAACAAGAATCGATAACAACGTGGCATAAGGATAATATAATCTATAACGCAGTTTATGTATATGGAATACAGAGAAAAGCAAATGATTTATTGACTTTCATCTGGTATATATTACCTAACCGAAGTAAAATTTATTTCGTCCTTATTGCGTCTCAGTTCAAATTATTTTGGTATTATTTCATTTCTTAAATTTTATAGTGATTATTTCTAATTTTTCTTAAAAGTTGATCTCAAAATAAGTACAATTAATAACTGTTCATCACACACACACCTGCCGACCACCCAGCTAGTGGGATAATTTTGTTAGTGTGCAAGAATTGTTATGCAAGCGTGCAACTATTGCCTGAGACATGGTTCTCTAGTGACCAATTGGAATTATTAATGAACAAGCACTGACTTAAACCAGGAGCTATATCGATTCTGTCTGGGGATTGGTCTGAAATGCTGAAATGGATCACTAGTCTGATTTCAATTATTTGCCGTCGATTGATACGCCAAGATCCGTGATATAACTAAACAAGCTCTTCATCAAGGCATGAAGGGATGAAACACAGTACCTAGTTTCAAGCTTGGAGCAAATGACACAAATCTTGCTTGGCGGAAAATCAACGACATTTACACAAACTTACACAAGAAAGTATATCCCGCTAAAGTTGTGCGCTGAGGTACTGAAGGAAATATGAATAAAAATGAAGTAGTGGGAATAATGGACAAGGATTACGTTAGTAGTAAAATACCCCTCACAGCAACCTGCCCAAACAAGGTCAATGCAGAGTCCATTCCAGTTGCGTGCACCACTTGCCTTGATCATATAAAAACAGTATTCACGTTTGAACAACTTGAGATGATTGAATGCGATGACTTACCCAGCTTCCAGTGAAATTCGTAAATACATAGTACATAAATATTTGATCGATTCGCCAAAGTGTAGATTGGATTAATGCATCAGAATCTTGGCTAGAAAAGATGCAACTCTTGTTGCAACAACAAGATAGCATTCATCTACACATTATTGTAACGAAACCGTTGTTGTAAAAAGATAATGAAATTTACTTAAGAAAAGTTGCTATTATTTTCATATCTTTGTGAAGCCAGCATAAAAACTGATGAGTCAGAAACATAAACTCTGGTGTATTGAATAACTGATGTTATTTTATGCAAAAGAGCGTATATACATGGCAGATACAGGAAGACGTGATCAATATTTCAATAAATATATAGCATTATTGGGATAGATAATGCCGTAATTGGGTTTATACATACAGACATTTTCATTGTGTATAAAAACACACATATGAACATGAATGTTGTGGGAGTCATATTACGTTCTTAAATAAAGACAACAAAGGCGTTGTGTTCACGTCTTTTTCTGCTATCGGAAAAAAATAACAGCTAAGTTGGTATTACATTCTTAAAGAATAAAATTGAAGTCGCTGTATTCCCACCATATTTTACATCTGTGTTCTGTTAAAATCCGAATATTCATTGTAATCATTGTCAGTGTGTGTGTGTGTGTGTGTGTGTGTGTGTGTGTGTGTGTGTGTTTAGATTTTGAACATAGCTTTAACAAATTTAGTCACTCTACGATGTTTGCGTTCTGGAAGTTGATAGTAATGTCTATGCGATGGCCATCATGACGCAGACATGTATCATCATATTCCACCAGTCATATTAATGTATCCTTGCACCAAGCCGACCAATCCTAACCGTAACCTCTTAATGTTGAACGCCAAGTGATGCACCTGTTAGTACCATTTTATAAGTCTTTTTATGACTTTGTCGGGGTTCGAACCCTCGACTGACCACATTTGAATTGGACGCTCCAACCCATGAAAGAAAAATAGGAAACTGTTGTATATGTCCGTCAGTGAATTGCTCAAACAATCAGAGTTAATCTTATAACAGTGAACATGCCTACATGACACTCTGCATGTTTTTGTCCACTTCCGCTTCAGAGATGGCGGGTGATTTTGGGCAAGACGTCAAAATAGGGCTCTTGACACGACAACAGAGTTCTTGTGGTTCTTCTTACCCTAACTTCAACAACATGTTTCGAAAACTGCTCACATTGAGAACTCACACTACGTCTGAAGCGGAAATATACAAGAAGAAAGATGGCGGAACATACTGAGCGTCAGTCGTACCTTCAAGATCATTCGCAACAAAGAGATTAATGCGAATATGTTGATAGCTGCACTTCGGACCATATGGGAAACAGTATTTGACCAAGGGGTTATGAACAATTTTTCCATTTGCAACTTTTCGATCAAGCCTACGGTCAATCCATTCGTATATTCATTTGAGTTGGTCCGAATAGACTAGGTTTGATATTTTGCGAACAAAATGGATGATTTTTTTCTTCTTTTTGCATTTACGTATATTTGAGGCATATTTTCATCTTGCAGAAATAGCCAAGGTAGTTTATTGTTTTATACTGAACACAGCCAGCGCCTGTTGATTTTAAAGCAAAAGAAAGAAAAGAAAGAATCACATTATTTTCACCTGATTGAACATTTTTATATTTTTTTGTGCAACAATATTTCCATGTCATTTCCAGTGTCCATGCACATGGAGCCAAACAATGTTAAGTCAGACATGTATAATTTGCCTCTGATAATTTCGTTGTTTTTTTTCTTTCTTTCTTTCTTTCTTTCTTCTTCTTTCGTTTTCTTTATATTTAATTTGCCATTTTATACCATACTTGTTTAAAGAAAACGAAATGCATAAAAGGAAGAGATAATCACCGGAAAGAAGGTCGTCAAAAACGTTTATTAATATTTTTATATTATCCTTTACTCAGTTGTATTCAAAATCATCAAGATTTAATTAAATTATTATTTCGAACTTTTGGGTAACTGAGTATGTTTTAGGTCTTTATGATAGAGAACTAAATAGGTGAGTACATAGGAAGGTGAGTTGGTGGGTTGGTTGGTTTACAATTTAATAACGAAGATGAGACGAAGAAAAATTTACAGAGGAAAAAATCTTAGATGGATTTTTTTAAAATAAACTTATGATAGTTGCTGAGAATAAACCAGGAATAGCGTGTAAAGTAGCGCCAATTGCACTTGACGCAGGTAAAACTTTTGCGACAGGGGTAGCTAATTCAGTAGGCATCGCAGTAGGACAAAAGTTTGCTATAAAATTAAAGGCAACCCACCTTCAAACGGGGAAGTAAAACAAACGAAAAAAAAAAACGAGCTATTATAGTTACAAGAAAAAAAATTATTATCAACACGTGGTGAAGAAATAGTGAAATAGTTCGTAATTTTATAAAGAAAACAGCTCTGACGACTGCTGAATTTTAATTGTTACAATTTTGTGTGCCACGCAGTTTTGTGTGGTTTATAAAATAAATAATGTCAGTTAAAAATATCTTGATCTGCTGATGAATACGATACTGATGACAGACTTCGAATACGTCGATCATCTAGACGAAAACTCAAATGAACCAAATAAAGCTGGTGTTGAACTTTTAACACAAGACACAAGGATGTATTTCTACTGCCGCATAAGTTAGAACTGCGTGGTCCAATTATGACAGTAGCTGATCCACCTGCTGAAATTGCAGCTGGTGCAGAAACTGCGCTTGTCAATAACGGTTGGAGTTTATTTAAAAGTGCACGGTATCAACTAGCCAGTCAGACCATGGAAGATATTTCAATGCACATGTCGATAGCGAGTACAATACTTAGCATCGCCTCGTTCATTGATGATTACTCTAGATCAGTTGCCACAAATATGATGTGGTTTAAAAATACCAGACCTGGATGGTATAGATGTCTCAGTTGAATTTATTTATAAAGGCACTCTTACGTGTGGCGCCGGTAACGCTGCTGCAGATGCTGAGATTGTTAGAGATTTTCTTAATGCTAATGTCTCTGTTTTAGGTATATCCGCGCCTTCAGCAGATGCAAATGTAGACGCTTCATTAACAGCAGCATGTAATAATCTTAGTATAACACTAACATGCGCATGCGAAGGTAGGTGGTATTGCGATGTTGAATATAGTTGTCAACAGAATTGGTCTAAAAAATAATTGATTTAACGAAGGTTATGCCAAACGAAAAGCATTTGTCGCAGACTCTCGCCAAATAACAATTATGCTTCCGTTAAGTACAATCTTTGGATTTTGCCGTGAATACAACAAAGTTTTTCGAGGAATAAAGCATACACTTATTTTAAATCGAGCTGATCAAAACGATTGAATAATGCACGCTGATGGGGTAGCTAAAGGATAGTTTGTTGTTACAAGATTAGAATCACGGATGCCACGAGTTGTTCCATCTGTAGCTAAAACAATAAAATCTCGAATCATTATTGACGGCGCACACGAAAAAGATATACTTCCAGAAAAATATAATTTATAAAACAGCAATTCCTAACGCGACTGATTACACATGGCATGTTACAACCACAGCTAGCGAACAACTTCCTCGATATTTGTTTTTTTGTATTTCAACCACAGGAGCATATCGGCAGTCAAGAAATGAACAACTCCGTATTTGATAACCCTGACGTTAGGCGAATATTTATTAGCGTAAAGTCTAAACAATATCCAGAACATGCAATCGAATGTAATTTTGCTGTAGACGCCACCAGAAACGTATATAGGCCGTGTATGTACCTTATGGAGGCTATGCAAAAATATCAGGACGCAGACAGTGTACCTCATATATCAGTAGAATAATTTCGATCACCCTATCCTGTCTTTTATTTTGATATATCAAAGCATTACGATCGACCGCTGATACTGAGGTAACCTGGAAGTTGGGTGTGGCCCCCAATTGAAAAGGATAACATATATGCGCTAGTTGTTAGTGATAGATTCTTGACAATTGACGCAACCAAAGGAATAATGACTATCCAAGAGTGATTTGTTTAACAACCTTGATCTAAAAAAATAAAAACCAAATACACAACTAAATATACCTAACGCCCGGTCAAGTTGAAAAATTAAAAGTAGCGGTTGCTAAACGCCGTTCTGTTTCTTTAATGATATCTCCAACAACTGAAGTAGCTGAGACTTAAAAAAGCGGTTAAACTAATGTTAACGCAACAACAAATCGATTTACTTGATCGAAAAGTGATCGCGGAAAAACCGTTTATTCTTAAATTATCTGTTTCACAAATAACATCAATGCCAAAACATAGCGGATTTTTTTGGACCAGTAGTTTCTGTAATAACTAGCACAATAATAACCCAAACTTTTACCTATACTAGGAACGCTTGGACTAGCGACTGCAACAGGGGCAGTATCAAGAGCAACTAGAAAAGTGGTATCAGGAGGCGGTGTCTTCGGTGGGGAATCAAACAAATATATCGTTAGTTTTAGGTAATAATTATAAATAAATGTCGGCCAAAAAATCATCTAAAGAATAAAAAAAGGAAAACATCGCGTCCTCAAACAAAACAAGGAGGATTTATTTCAATCGCTCCACTTCTAGTGGGATTAGCGGGAAGTTATATTCCGAACCTACTAGGAATTGGATGTGGACTGGCTCTATCAGGTACCAAACGCCGTTAACTAATTTTAATATAACTGAAAAAATTGAATGACGTTGTCGGATTTCGCAGTATTTTCTAACTAAGAACTTGATGACGTACCAGCAGGTGGTTCGTGTATTATAAACATACAAAATTTTAAGGATGGCTCAGACAATCACTGGTTTGCTGTTTGTGATAATAACGAATTTGGATTCATTCGGACTTCCTCCGAGTGATCTTATAAAAGTAATATATATATATATATATATATATATATATATATATATATATATATATATATATATATATATATATATCTACTAATCAAATACAGCCAATTGGAACGTCAGGTTTTGGTTAGTGCTGCACTATGTTTATTCGACAGACGTAAAAAGATCCTAATTTTTTTAAAAAAGTTTATTTTACAATTGAATAGGTCTCCGAGCAAAGACAATGATGATATAGCGATCAATTTTGTGTGATACTGAAGTATAAAATATGTCGTATTGTTTAAAGTGCAGAACAAAAACGTCTAACAAAGACGAACAAAATAGAACAAAATAGAAAAAAAACCACCAGCAGAATAATCCTAGAAGGTATTGGTGCTGATTGCGTTAGAAGAAAAGGTGTGTTTATTTCATCGCCAAACTCAGATTGTTCATAAATATAATAACACCAAACACAATTCCATTTTTTATCGACTTGCGGTGTGCCGGCCTATTCTGCGAATGGCTTTGAAAAGATGTAATGTTTATTCATCAGGCTATGGAAATGAAATATATTAATTTGGACTCTTTTTATCAGCATTTCAACCAAGGAAATAGATTTTGTTTTTATGATGGTTTTACAAATTTCAACGTTACAATTCCACTAAATGTCTAGAGAAATCGAATAAACTAAACCTAACTTGTAAAAATAATGTTACTAAAAATTCACTATCTTAATTTTTTAACGATTATGCTGCAGATAAACAGAAACTAATAAGATGTAACGTGTCTACAACGTCTCCTTTATGGGAAAAAATGCTAAAGAAGTTAGAAACAGACTCAACGACCTGACTTTTCTTGAGAATTTGTTCGAGCAGCAACTTGACAAGTTGGATAGCAAGCGATAAAGTAGGTGTGGGACATTTTCTTGCAAAAGTATAAACTTGGATTAATATGCCGTATTGTTCGAAGGTAAACATTTCTATCTTTTAAATAATTGACTTTTTGTAAAACTTTTCTAAATGATACATATAATCGTTTTCTTTTTGTTTCAACTTCAAGGAGGTCATGACGTGGGTCTTCATGCTGACTTTTAGAAATTACACCATTTGCAAAACAGGCTGACATGGAGGGTATATATTCCATTATTTTACGTACAATTCGTATTTTGTTTCCTTATATGCATATTTGTAACCGCTGTACGTATCTGGAAAATAATGAAAAATATGTTATAAACAAATGTAAGCGTCACATTTAAAACCCGACGAAACATGATATTTCACATGGTTACAAGCAACCTGGTAATTGGTCAGAAATAGCCAGTACAGCTGTAAACTGGAGATAATCAGAATGTGCTTTGGGCAGAATAAGCATAGTCCAATAATTACCCCCTACGCAATAGTGTTGATACTGATGGCCGGCATCATTATAGGGCATTTCACGGTTGCAACAGAGTTACTGATCGTAGCGTTTAAAATTACCTTCTTTAATTCCAATGCGCATGCCCACAAAAAATTTCCAGTTCCGGATAGTTCAGACTCTTAGCTGTACTGCAGATCATTATGGTTGAACAAATGAATAAATTATATCTAACATATTTTGTTCATACCAGGAGAATAATTTTAGACATTACATCAGATAAATAGATTCGATGTCCATACTTTCATTATATCCGATAATAAAATAATATTTACTGTCCATGCCTAAATGATATCAAATAATTAATTTAAATATACTGTCCTTATTTATATTATACCAAATAATAAATATTCATAATCCATAATTTCAGATACATTTGTAGGAACTTTTCATTTTGCTCTCCGACTTTAAAGATTTATTGCACATTTCTGGCTGCATAAATTTAACAAAAATCATCTCAATAGTTTGCATTTTTCATACGTTGATATGCCCTTCTTTCTCATTCATCTTCTCAAGGCTAATAGTTCGTTTATAATACGAGTTAAGAAAACTATAACACAAGTTCGATAAGAAAATTATAACACGAGTTCGATACGTCAGATGATCTGTAATGCTGAATATTTTAGACCAAAATTTTTTTTTAAAAATGGAAAATTATTTACATTTCTCGATGGTTTTCTCAAAACTTGAAACATCAAGCATCAGACGGTGCATGCAATTGCTTTCAGCATAATATTTCTTTGTCTATGCTGACACGTTGTAATAACTCTCAAATTTGCTGGAGTCTTTAGACACCATTTCTGATTGCCACCAACAAATTCATCTGAAACAGCTTTCTTAAATTTAGTTTAATTCTATTTAACTTTCCATGCATCAAATATATAATTTTAAAAGATCAAATTATTTCACAGATTCCGTCCTATTACATTGGTGCGCTTTTTAAATCCATATTGATCCACGTGACCGGATGTAAAATTGCAGAAAGGATGATTTAAAAAAGAGACTGTTTCTAAGAACATGCTCTTCAAGTCAATAATAAAGGTGGCGCTCTACAGTTTCGTATTTAGCATAGAATTTTAAAGAAAAAGAGTTTTCCCGGGTTTCCTCACTAGTTATACTGGCAATTTAAAAGAAACTTTGTATATCTTAGGTATTGTTCAAAGAAATTTTAATTCCCTTTATTTTGATGTATGATTGATGGGTGTAATATGGGTTAGAGAGTATACAGCTTGGCCTTACTCCAGATGTGCATCTTTCAAAAAATGTCCTAGCTCTACTTGCTCATTTAAACTTCTCGAACTTCAGAGATAAATTGTAAAAAATAGAGCCGATAACGTTTTTTTACATTTTATGTATTTGGTAATTCATTCATTATACCTTTAGAAGCTGGTATTGTCTAGTTTGGCAAAATTCATTTTCCATATTTTGAAAGCTGTCAAAAATAGTGTACTTTAGACAAATTCAGGTTGATTTTTTTTGAGCACAAGGGAGCAGTCATTTTAGTTAGCAGTGTCCTAAAATCATTTAAAATTTCCAAAAATACAATATCCAAAGAAATTTCAGCCACATTACATGAAAGTAGTATATAGGTATGTCAACATTCTCTTCACTATGCATGTTTAAAATGCAAACAACTTCACCTGACATACATCACTCTCTTAAAAGTACATAATAACTGGTGAGCGCCACCAAATGGATAGTCACAAATATTCGTATTTGTTGTCTTTATCTATCAGTCACACTTTCTCTCTTATCACCATTATATGCTCGTTTTTAACCAGAAGTATACGTATACATTCATTCAAGTATATACATACATATACATACCCATGCACCAGATGAAATGAGACCGACAGACAGACGTATAGACAGACAAGCAGATAGGTGAGAGCCACAAATGTAATATACACACATAGTGTTTCTAATATCAATATTTCTCCAAATTGTATGCACTAAAAATTCCAACCGTTCAAGGAAATAAAATTAAAATAATCATCAAGGAGACTCGTACGAGCGCCTGTCTGTTCAGGCGTGGATGACATTTGTGCATTTTGAAAAATATATATCCTTCCTAGATATAACTCATAACTCAAGTTATTTCATGAAAAATATAATGAACAATTATAGAAATGCAACAGTCTAAATCGATTATATATATATATATATATATATATATATATATATATATATATATATTAATACTGTTTTATTCCTTTTTTAATTTACTCGTGGTAATAAAACTTATACGGTAGATAAATGTCAGGTGTTAACTGGCCGAGTTTCTTTGCCAGAAATGGTGATGGCGATTTTGTATAGAAAATTACACCGATTCACAGTGATCATTCATGTAATTTAAGCTAACTGGTGACATATTTTTTTTTTTATCATTTTAATTATTTTACCGTTGGCAATTTAATCACTACCTGGCTACGGAATGTAATTTATAAACATTACAGTCGAATTAAAATGTTTAGAGAATTACATAGATAATTTTTTTTTCTGGTTTACTTTAAGAAGTTAGAGATTTTTTTCTCGTTTTCGTTCAACCTCTATTAACTGCAATGATTAAAGATGATAATAAATATATTTTCATTATTCTTCAAGCGAAATAAATTGCAGTAAAAGTCATTTTCAGCAGCGATTCACTTTCAAATAATACAAACTAGAGCATGAAGCAGTAATGGAAAGATAATGAAGTTTTGAAATTGACAGAGAACATTTATTTGAAAGCTGGCAACAGCGAAAGTTGCTGAAAAAATAAAGGATGAAAAAACAATTGATCAAATATTGATAGAATTTCTTTTTAAGATAGTGAAAGCAATATATTGATCTTGCTTGCGGAATGTGTGAGGTCTGTTTGTACGATGTCAATGAACATGTTTTCTTGATCTACATCTGCCATCTTTATTGATTGAACTATCCGGAAGTGAATTGTACCGAGACGCCAACTGGCGTTTTCAAGGGGAAATAATAACCGTGATCTGGTCTGACAGTGCCTGGCGGATTTATCGGCCCATAATAAGCCTGGTCCGAATCAGCCATGGTTCTCACATTTCCATTTAGCATTGCGGCAATTCTCTTGTTTAAGAGTCTTCTATATTTGTTGTTCACAATTTTCCATTTAAGTAGAAATGCCAAAAAGCGAGAATAGAAATTATATATAATGTAGTAAAATTCATAAAATTACATTGTGCTTTTGCTAAATAAAAGAAGATAGATACAAGAAGCCTTATTTTCCAGGACCAGAATTAATTTAGAAGGGAAATTTTCACCCTTACACCGATGACAGTATGGCGGGTGTTACAAACATTTTTGTGTTTGTTTACAGTGATTCACGAAAAGTTGGGCTAAAACCTGTTATTCTTATAGTTTGACCCTATATAATCAAAAAGTTAGTCGCGCTGAATTATTCAGTTAGTGTGTGGTGAAGGAGTGATTTTACTTTAATCGGTGACAACTGAATATAGCTTGTTGGGAAAAACAACAAGGTAAGATCACAAGGGCTTGTATCGTTGCTTACAATTTACCATCATACATGTATATAATAACTACATGTATGTCAGGTAAATTGTAAGCAGCGATTCAAGCCCCTGTGGGTAGGATGAGACTAATGTAGTGTTTCTGAAACCGGACCATGTGTTTACCCCAAACAACAAACCCACCTCAAACCACCTTTATAAATATACTGTTTTGATAGGTATATCTATATGTTTTGTTAGTACTGGTACATGATTTTATAATTTTTATTCATGGCTGTAAATAGTACAGAAGGTCTTCTGTTAAATTTTGATTATGTAGCCTGAGTGTCTAAGAGTTTAGCATAGGATCTATAAATAGAACTCTCCTATGTGTTGACATATATGAATAATGCTCTTAATATAAAGACCTAAATATCACTTATGGCTTAATTTCTTAGTGTCTGATGGGGTTTAGACATTTCCAGAATTAGTCTGTAACTTATCATTGGTTTGATTAGGTCACATGGATAGGCAGATTGATTTGGCTCAAAATAAGAAGTGTATTATGTTATGTAGGGTCAATTGTGAAATTCATTTGCAATAGACAGTATAAATGAAGAAAAAATTGAGCAGTCAGTTTCATTCCAATTTAGGAATAATTCACATCCGTGTTCTTGTTGTAAGTCTGCAGACATGTTTTGTGTGTGTGTGTGTGTGTGTGTACATGTTTGATCTTATATAAAGACTAATTATGGCAAATCTGTCTTGTCAGAAATATCTTTTTCTCTGGTTTTTACATCAGATAAAAATAACAGCTTCTGGGCAGATGATCTAAAACGGTAGATTGAGATGGTGGGTATAAAGATTTAGTTCCCTTGGAACATTTTGTGCAGTATTTTACACCTAGACAATAATGCAAAACTGAAAATAAAAATCAGTTGAATTAAATATAGATATCAAAGTCAAAATTGATTCTAACTGGTGTTTTGATATGGCGTAATTTGCAGAAGTCAATCATACCATGAATTGTAATCAGTCTCAGATACCTTATGCAGAATTGTCTACAAATTTCATTGAATTTCAAGGGGGACGAGGAACACTTTTTTTTTGTTGAAAACTCTTAAAATTTACATTTCATCTGTTTTAAAAGAACAGCAAATAATAGATGTTCTAAAATGCTATTTAGTTAACCTCTCCTTTCTATATGTGCCAGCAATGTATGGAATTTCTAAGGAAAATTCTAGATGCTATATCAACATGACACAGTTTTAGGAGAATAAAAAGATACCAATTATGAAAACAGAAATGCATATCTTGTTACTTTATAGTAATAATATTAGTACCCAATCTTCATGAATATTGAGGCTATGACATTGGAGCTAATTACTAACCTGCACTGAAATATACTAAAGTACATTAAAATGTAGTCAAATAAAGTTACTTATCTTAAATATTTAATGAATGTAATGGATATTTTATGAACAAAAGAAATGCACATATCATAACAGCACTTTATAACTGCAAATTGGACTCATTGTTAAATTAACAACTTCATTTCAGAATTATTTACATCTTATATGATAAGTTTTATGTTTTATTTACTTACAACATATTTTCACTGATAAATTAGTACTATAAAGCACTTTAAAGGTTGTTTGTTGTAGGTTTATTTTGGTTTGTGGTAAATACATGGACCTTTCAGAAACTTATAACATTTGCATACCCCTTTACTTATGTACCTTTTCTCCCAGTGACAGATTTTGTTTGTTACTTAATTTTTTTTGTTGTGTTTTTTGAAGTGCGAATGTTAGTGATTTCTGCTATGTACCCCATGAAATCCTTTTGCATACCACCAGTTGTACAAGTTCCACACTTTGGGAAATGCTGGGCTGATGGAATTAATCACATATGCTCATTGTTACCAGCTGGGACTAGAATGTGTAATTCTGAGTCCTATCTTTAAGTTATAATAAATCAAAATTATATTCCTTGCTGTTTTTTATATTTATATTCAAAAGATAGCATGAAGAAATATATAGTTTTTCAACACTAGTATGTCCTGTTAGCATGACATTTATGCATTTCTGAGAACTATTGTCGTCACATATACTGAAGAAGTTTCATAGTGGTCAAGTTTAAAACAGTTGAAAAAAATACTTTGTTCATAATAATAATTTTAGATTTCCCTTACATGTGCAGATTTAAGTAAGTAATCAAGTCCCATTCATACCATATGCAGATCTGATACTATAAGCACACCTCCTTCCTCAAAGGGGTACAAATTCAGATAGAGTAGATTTACACCCAGATATTTTTTTCCCCAACACTTTTGCTTGCATTCTTAACATTGAAGCTAATCATTCTAGATCCAGTCCATTGTTGTTGTTCATAAAATGATGCCAAGCACAATGTCAAAATGGCTCCAAGGCAAAATGTTCCTAAACCAAAATGAACACAATTCAGGATGTAGCTACCCAAAACATAACCAACTTGATCAAAAAGTAAAAATGTACCCATACTAAAGCAGTGTTCAATATGTTGAGGCATGGACATTAACTGTTTCTATTTTGTGTGTTGTAAATTCCATATATTAGTAAATACTACTTCTCCTTAAGTTGTTTACAGGCATGGCTGGGTTTTGATTTTCTTAGGTCTGTAGTAAAAAAAACTTGAACAGAGACCCCCCCATCTTTGCAACTGAAATTTACTTTGATGCTGAGATTCTTTTAAACATTTAATTTTGAATAACTTGGGAGGCAAAGCCTAAATAAAGCACTCAGTCCAGATTTTGGAAGCTTGAATACAACACAGCTCTATCCCCTTTGCCAGTTATCTAATACAGTGCAAGTGTTCTTTCACCTCTGCCAGATCAAGTGATACTATATACAGGTAGGCAGAGGGATTAAAGAGTGTGGATTAAGTTAAAATGCTCATTTACCTTGAATATAAATTTTAGACACATTTCATTACTGAATATCACAAAGTCTAGCATCATCCTTGTAAAAATTGATCAAACAATTATAGATAGATCTTGAGGATGGTGGTGTGTGAACATTAAATAATCAAGTTGAAATATGTGAAACTACAGTTTGGATATCTTTTCACACAAAAACAATTATAGATAGATCTTGAGGATGGTGGTGTGTGAACATTAAATAATCAAGTTGAAATATGTGAAACTACAGTTTTGATATCTTTTCACACAAAAACAATTATTTAAAATCATAACATCAGATTGAAAATCATGATCTGCAATCTATAAAGATTGAAGAAACATACATTCAAGTTTAAGTAGTCTAATGGTAAGAGCATTTACCTCTCAACATGTCAAAGGCAAATGTACAAGACACGTGATTAACACAAAGTGATCAGTCTTCACAAGATAAACAAGTTGACAGAAGCATAGTAATGGAACATTTCCTTTGATCACATGTTTATTGTCATTGTACATACTATTATTGACACCAATTACATATGGAGTTCCAAAACCAGGAAAGAAAAGGAGAATCATCATGGCAGTTCCACCTGAGAATATTAAAACCAAGAGGCTTAAACCAGAAGACTCCATAGAGATCTCATGAGCAAATAAAATAAAATTATTATCTGTTCAGAGTCTATATATATATGTCCATTAAATATTGATTTATGTAGTTCATTATGCATGGATCTATCTATACAAGACTCAAAATAAAAGCTAGCAAGTGAGCATTTTGCTAGTTACAGTTAGTAAATTATTAGCTGAAAAAAAATGAAATTGAGGTATTTTGCTTGTGTTATTTTGTTTTTAGATCTTAATTTTATTCAGTAGTTTAGTGGACATTGAAAATAGCGTGATGTTTTTAGCTGAATATTTGAAGTCTAATGAAGTCTGTTATGTAAATTTATGTTTATCTGATAACAACTCCGATTAAATATTTAGTCCATTGCAGCAAATTTTAGATTCTGTAAAATAATCTTTTTGGATTTTCTACCACACTTTTATAAGCAAACATTGTAGACATTGATGTGAAATTGCACTGTGGGTCAGTGCTGTTTAAATTTAGTTGCACATGACACAGCTAAATATAGCATTTTATATATTACTCAACAGATCTATGTGATTAAACATAAATCAGGATGCCTGTATTGACTGTCAACGGAGTTCAAGTTGACTTCCCATTTGAGCCCTATGCATGTCAGTTGACCTACATGGAGAAGGTTATTGAATGCCTTCAAAAGGTAATACAGTATTAATTTTTTAAAAATATTTGAGGAAAATTTCTTAAATGCCTTACAGAGGTTAAATGTCTACATGCATATTTGTGGAAAATCATTACATTCATTGATGTCAAGGACAAAGTTTATAAATTTAATTGCAGATTTATTTATGAATTTTCTTGCCACATTTTAAAGTCTTAAATAGAATTTGTTGCCAGTAGTGCAGGTTAAGTGCTGAAATATTTACCAGTTTGTATTGATTTTATTATGCATTATGCTATAGCATTTAATATATTCAGTGCCATTAAAAATTTGTGGAAATTAAATATTGAATTTTTAGCTTTTAATAAAATATTATCCATGTATGCTTTTAACATGAAAGACTTCCCAGTTTGACTACCAGGAGTAGTAAAAATCATAACCTTATCAAAAGACCACCCCTGTGAATTGTCATTTCAGTTTGTGTGAAAGCCATATAACTCAAGACCGCACAGTTATCTATCCTCCTTTTGTTTCCACTTTAAAACTTTAAAACTTTTTCAGAATTAAAACTTTTTCAGAATAAGGGATGAAACTTAGTATAATTTCAGTGTATCCCCTTGCATAACTGAGAGTAAAAAATATCCTTGGTGTCAAAAGTGGGGTTCAGACTGAGTAAAAACAAACTTTGGTATCATAATTTGGGGTCAGATAAAACATTTGGGGGTTTCTGAAGTGCAAATGAGGGTAAAGGGAACACTGACTGTTTGATTAGTTAAACGTATTGTATGAACTACATTAGCTGTCCTGTATTTCAAGCTCAGGTCACTGTTCAATAATTTTAAGGTTTGCATCACTTTTCCTCTGAGTTTAATTTATGCTGCAAGGAATAGCATTTCTGTTAATCCTTTGATTCTGGGATAAAGATTTGTTATTTTCGGAGGCAATACATTTATTTTCCAAAGAGGCTCTTCTACTGGAACTATTAAGAACATTGCCTAACAAACTCATATTATCAACTGCACCAGTGGCCAAGTGGTTAGAGTGTCTACGTTGGTTGTGGGATGTCAAGCGTTTGAATCTTGGACAAGTCATACTAAAGACTTGTACAAATGGTACTAACAGCTGCCTCGCTAAATTAGTGTTAGTACTGGTCTTCCTGGTGTCAGGATATTGTGACTTGGTGGGACATGATGCTACATGTCTGTCGCTAGATGCCTTAGTGCTAGACATCACCATCAACTGCCACACTGCAGACTTCAAAGTGACATGACTGAAGTATTGTTAAAGCTACATTAAAAATCCAAATCACTCACACACACTAATATTATCCATGGAGTAATTTTAAATTCTGCATAATACAGTTATATCTATGATCCTGATTTGCAAATTTGATCCTAAAAAATGAGAGAAAAAGAAAAGCTGGAATATTGTTGGATACAGTATTAAAATGTGCATATCTATGAACTTAACAGTGGACGTCTTAAAATTATAGCAGTTCTGCTCATTAGATGACATGTCTGTTTCATGAACCTATCATGTCTAAGGGTCTTTTTTGCTTATTCTACTGATTACTCCTAACAGACTGTCTGAAACATCTTATAATACAACAGAAAATCAAGGCCTGTGCGATTTACAGTCTGACATGGCTATCAATTGAGTATATATAAAATGCACTATAAACACATTCTTAGCTTGGCACAATGCAAACAGCTGAATCTTTCAGTTGTTCTTCTTTTCTGTGTGTTAAATCTTTCAAATTAGTGCTTCTTTTTAAGACCTACTGAAGTGACCTAGGTATTTATTTTTTAACAGTTTCTTGATTGGACTTACAAGTAGAGTTATTATTCAACTCATTTCATACAATTCTGTACAGTGAACACTTATGTAAAAATAGTTTGTTTTTATTCTGTACACAGGGTGTAAATGGAGTTTTGGAGAGCCCAACTGGAACAGGGAAAACTTTGTGTCTTTTGTGTTCTTCCCTGGCTTGGCTAGAAGGGAGAAAGGCACAGACAGAGTTAAATCGACAAGTCAGTCTATCTCAGTTGATGGGGGACCAGTCTGCTGTTAAGGCGGAGAGTGTAGAAAAGCTTGCTAAAAGTTTGGAAAAGTCTACTGGCTCTACATGGGGAGGAACTGACTTTGGTAATGATGTCTATAAACTGGCTGTTTTTATTTGTTCAATATAAGGGTCATATAGGAATTATAGTCTGGTAATTGAAGATTTCATGATATTAATGGTAGTTTACTGGAATCATTTAGTGTAAAGGTTCAAGAAAAGAACTAAAAAAGATAATCATTAAGGGTAAAATTGTAGTTGGATGATCATAATTAATGTTTACAAATAGTGTTATGAATGGTACCAGCAGCTGCATCTAAAAATGATCTCATGGAAATGCATACAATCCAACCATTACGCTTTTGGTGTAATCATTTCACTTTTTTTAAGTAAATTACACCTTATGCGTAAACATATATAGATTGCATGTTTTCAGTTTATCACCCTCCAAAAACAATAAATAGTGTTCTCATTTTTATTAACATTCCATTAATCCCACAAACTATATTCTAGAAAAGACATTTATGTAACTACGACATAAGAGTATGCTTTTCTGTAGACTTGAAAGCACTTTCCTAACAGTATTATGTTCTGTTTATAGCAGCTGTCCTATTTCCAAGAAACTTGCTGGTTTCTACTTTCAAACTTTTGGCCTTGGATTCTATTTATAGCAGCTGTATGGCTTAGAAGAAAACAGACTGGTTTTCTAATTTTTAATCTTTGCTCGCTGATTCTTTGTTCTAATTCCTATATGGTACAGAACCAGTCTGGAGGTATTTAGTGCTGAAAGTCTTATCAATTTTAGTTGATGCTTGTGTTAGAGCAAAAATGTTTTTGAAATAATTTCACAGATTGATTAGAAAAAGACAAAAAACTGATTCAAAAATGAATACTCGAATTACATAATACAGTGTTCCATTTTAGGGCAGCTTCATGCCCATTGCCGGTTGAGTGGAAAGGATTTTAATATTGGTCATGGTGGTAAATTTGATGTGGAACAATACCTGAAAACAATGAAACCGTGAATTATTTCATCTTACTAACTCAGTACCAAGGTAACTTCTTTTTTTTACAGCAGAACTCAACTGTGGAGATGAATGTTATAAATGCAGAAATGTTATTTACTGAGTTCCTAATAGAACATGTGCTACCTCTAGCTGTAGAAGATTACGTTGTTTCTTTGTTTAAACAGATGTTTCCTGATTCCAATATTGCAGAATATATGCATCTGCAAGAACAAAATCATCTAATATTGTTTGGTGTTTAGCTGGAAATACTTCACTTAAAATTGCAGAAGCATAAAAAATTGGACTGTTTAGTATTGCCACAGATGGGAGTAGTGATTATGATAACAAAAAGTTGTACTCAGTCTGTATAAGAGACTTTGACAACAAAAAGGACAAAGTTTTTTCATTACCAGAATTAACAGTAGATTCCACAGAAGAAAATATTTTTCATATGCATCATAATGCTTTGAATATACATGATATAAGTTGGCAGAACTGGGTTATTGAGCCGATAAATTAAAATAAGAATTCCTGAAGTATCAAGTTGGCATTCTACCTGACAATTTACTTAATGTGGACAGAATTAATGTGCATTGGCACCTTATTTCCCAGCTAAAAGACCTAATAACTGTAAGATATAAATTTCCTCTTCTTTCTCAGGTTATGAAAGGAATATTGGTTCTTTACCATTCTAGTGCTGATTGTGAGAGATTGTTCTGTATTGTTAACAAAAAAAAAACTGAATTTAGATACAGGCTCAGTAACCCAGCACTTAGTGATCTACTGGCATGTAAATATTTCATAGTCTTAGCGTGGACAAAGTGTTTTGAAAATCAGCACGAGAGTTTGTTGCTTTTTAAAGCTAAATGTGATACATATTCAAAATTTGAGCATAATTGATGTTAGAAGACCAGAGGGGTAAATAAATCATTTTGCTGATTAAATTTGTTATATGTGGATTACTCTTTCTGCTCTGATTATACTCATTTTGTCAACTTGGATTACACTTTTTCCTCGCCAGGGGTTGGCATGTATGCAAGTAGCCAGGAAAATGGATAAAAACGTTCCTTGTACACTGGCTTAAAAAATTTCATACAATTTTTTTCCTTCAAAAACAGATAGCATGCATTCTCTAAAAAACTGAAGGTGCTTCAAATGTTAAAACTTCTGCTTGTTGACAGATGGTTTTTCTTTTAGGAATGAGCAGTCTACAGTCTTCCAGTTGACTTCTAGTCGCATAATATTTCAGCAGTTTGTCTTAAATCTTTTGTTGTAATTTATATGAAGTTCTCTCTTTCACATAGAATTTTTTATTTATTACAAAAATAATGTCTGCAGGTAATGATGCAGAGAACAGCAGTACATGATATTTCAAGGGATGTCACGACTGCAAGGTTTTAATTGTTTTCTGGTGACACTTCTGGAATACCTTTAATGAATATTGTGAGTGCTTTGAACTTTTAAAGTTGAAACGAATGCCTATTGTTTGTTTTAACAAAGAAAATAACTGTATGGAATTAGTGAAACCCATGTAAAAACAACTTGTTTAATTTACAAGCTGTTTGGTTTAATGGATGCTGGACCACATATCTTGGTGATACCATTGATTGCATTTCTGTTAAAAAGAGAAGAAAACTGATTAGAATATTACTTATAATATTAGATTTTACACTGATGGAAACTTTAAAAATATGTTTGAGGTAGGTTAATTTATTGAATAAATTATAAATCAAACATTTTACTATAAGAGGATAAAGTTAAATGTCTTGTTTAATCTGAGTTTAATGTAAAATACCCTTTTTAGATCAGTACCATAGTGCTTTTCTTTATAGGTGCTTATTAACATATTTCAGCTGTTCCCAAGATAATCTATGCCTCCAGAACTCACTCACAACTTGCACAGGCAGTCCAGGAATTAAAGAGAACTTCTTACAGATCGTAAGTTTATCAAAGCCCCCCCCGATTAATATATACATAAATGCATGACTAGCAGTATAGTGTTTTTAATACATATACAATATTTGTTTCTAAATCTTCTTGTTAACGACACATTTTAAGCTCAGCAGTGGTCATTCAGTAATTCAGAAGGGCATTTTGTCCATTTCAGTAAGCAGTAAAATCTGTCCACCTTTTATTAATATTAATCCTTAATACTTGTATACTGTAATAGCCTGATGTTGATTGCTGAGAGTAATTAATTGTTTATTTACTTTTGTTTATTATTTATTATTGTGACAATTTAACCATTCAGTGTTAAAACTTGCTTAAAAATCAGTTTGAAATCAGAGCTTGTAAGAATCATGTTTGTAGAGAACGTAATTAACAATTAGATTGTTGTTGTTATAGGGTTTAATGCCATTTTTCAGCACAAGATAGGCTATACATGGCGGCCAGTGTTAATGGTGAAGAAAGAACCACCAACCCATGAGAAGCTACTTTCAGGCTTTCTCACATACCCACATTAGCCGAGTCTGCATGTAATTGCAAACCATTTTCTTGAATTGGAATTATTAACTACCATTAATGCTGATATGTTGACTGAGTTTTAGGGTTATACTTAATTCTTTAATTTCAGGTATACACTGATTATTCAGATTTACGGTATTTTTCACTTAAAATTGATGATATTAAAGTGTTGTGTTTGTTGGTTTTTATCTACACTTTTAACAAATTATTAGCCATATAAAACAGGAAATGCCTTCTCAGTGACACTTAAAGTTTGTCAGTATTAAGGTTAAAGAGATCATGAGATGGATAATGTATATCATCTCTCAGTAGGAATGGTACATTAATCTATTACTCTAAATGTTTGCTGACAATATTCACCTCATCTAAAATGTCTGAAATAAGTTAAATAATTTATATGTCACAAAATCTTGGTAATTGCATGAACATTATTTAACAGAATATTACATGGTGTAATTATTTGCTGCAGTATAATGAATTATGAAGAATAAAAATGCCATAGAAAAGGTTTATGACATCAGTTATGAATAAAAGATATGCCATAGTAAAGGTTTATGACATGATTTTAAGAATAATAGAAATGCTGTAATAAAGGCTTAAGACAAGATTTATGTGCAGATACCTTGAAATTGTGTTTATTTGTATGTTTGTTGATATTACATGAGTGATGTGGAAAGCATGAAATTGTTTTTGGCAGATATTTTTTATGATACATCTCTCCCTTGATAACTTGTACACAGTGGTGGCCAAAAACACAGTTCACAGTACAGGTATACCCTGGTTGTATTGGGGTTTTATCTATAAAAAGTATGACATATAGTAAAAATGTGCTAGGGAAGCAATTAATCTCATAGTAATTTATATATTAGTTGGAGGAGATGTGCATAAAAAGTATGGTGAAAATTTATTTAGTGAAGCAATTATTCCGATATTATTATATTAGTAGGGAGATGCAGGTACATAGGCAAGACAAAGTCAACAAGGTTTAACAAGAATGAAGCTAAGTTTTATATATTGCAGTTGGAAACACACAGTACGTAAACAAAAACCCACTATTCATAACATTTTTAAAGCAATTGAATGGTAGGAAAATGTTTTAAAGATATTATTTAGACTTAGCACATACAGTACTCTATGTTCAGCCATGGAAATGTGAGCTGAATATTACTATAATGCAGAACAAAGATTAGGATAATGCTGTTCCATCGGAGATGCCCAGTAGAGCCATGCCCATCTCTTGTCGATGGCCAGGGATGGGTAAAAGCATTGACAAAGATGAATCACAGCTGCATTATAGCAAAAAATTGTCTAAATTATTTGATGACAAAAATGCAAAATAAAATTTAGCAAATTGACATATAATTAGGTGTACTGGTTTAAGCTGTGTCATGAGTTGCCAAGGGACATTTGAAAAATTAAGAAATGGATGCAATCATGGCTGGACATTGACCTTGAGAAGATGTTAGGGTTAATACTTGTTTTATAATTGTGTTGGGAATAATTGTCAATAAAATGGTTGTTCTAATGAAGTTCTTCACTTTTCTGTATAAATTTCTTTCATTTTCAAGATATCCAACCTTTGAAAGATGTGGCAGAGTGGTCTAAAGCATTTACCTTTTGCTGATCACTGACATCTCACCTCTGTCCTCACAAGTTTGAGCCTCGGGCTTGGCCATTGTGGGCATGTGAGAAAGCTTGCCATCAGCTTCCTGTGGGTTGGTTGTTTACTGGGGTTTTTCCAAGTTTTTTCATTGCCCATTATACTATTAAACCAACATGTATAGCTGATCATGCACTGAAAAGTGATGTTAAACTCAAAACAACCAACCAGCCAACCAACCAACCAACCAACCATCCACCAAGCTTTGAAAGATTGATAAAAACATTATTGCAAAATGTTTCAGCACATTCAGATATGCAGGTGCAAAATCATTGTTCATTTACATTATAGTTGTTTGGCATGTGAATTTAGATATATTTGTTTGTTATTGTTGATTCAAAATAAAACAAGATTTCCTTTTTTTAATAAAGGACATTTATAGATATTAAGGGAGAGGTGTAGTTTTATATTACCTGCATAATGTGGAAACTTTGAAATGTTTTTATGTACCTATTTTTTGTGTGGTAATTTGATGTTATATGGACAATGTTGAAAGTTTGAAATTATTTTATGTGTTTATTTTTATGGCCATTTGATGTTACATGCATAATGGGAAAACTTTGAAATTGCATTTATATTTATTTTTATGATTGTTTGATATTTAATGTGTAATGTGGAAGATTTGGAATGGCTTTATGTGCATAATTTTTTTTGGTAATTTGATTTTGCATATGTAATGCAGAAAATGTGAAATTTCACTCAGGAAAACTTGAAATTGCTTTTATGTGTTATATTTTGTATATTTAATTTGTATTTTTGCTTGCTTTTTTAATAATCATGTGTTATGTTTATCTGTATTTTGTACAGTAAATACTGCTGTGATCGACCTCTGCTATGAGCGACCTCCTGTCATTTCTGACCACAATCATAATGCATGGATTAATTTTATTATATCAATGCTCTGTTATGAGTGACCACCTGTTGAACGCAACCAGTGACCACAGTGTTTTGGCAAAATATGCATTTTGACACTGCTATGAATGACCACATCGCAAAAACAAGGATAAACTCCACTGACCTTTATTTAATCCCTATACAAAATCACTGCTCATACGGTTCTAAATAAAAAATAATTTAAAAAATACATGCTGGCTACTGATGTCTGAATTTTTTGAGCTATGCTTATAGTGCTTTATAGTTTCTGTTGCAGACTGGACTAAAATATATGTAGATTATTTTATAGTCTGATTCCCTGCTTCATATGATCCCTACGTTGTTCTTCACTATTCGTATAGGGGTGAGCAACGCAGGGAAAATACAAATCAGCGAACCAGACTAATGATTCCTGCATTTAGCCTGCTTAAGACCCGGCATCCCTATCAATGACAGTATTCGAACAGACAGACATCACTGACCTATATGTAATCAATTGTTACAATGACAGCTTAATTAGTAATGATTGTTCTGAACAAAAACAAACATTAAAGAAATATTTAAAAAAAGGATTGTTGCTACTAGTGATCGATGCTAGTCTATAAACCAGGCTAATGTACATGTCACAAATTGCCATTGTAGTGCCAAAGTTGACATAGTGGTTTTGTATATTGTTTATCTTTATTGTTTTATCTGTATTGCTGGGGATGAAGAAGGTCATTGTCTGTTAAACCAGCAAGAGAAAATAGTTTGCACAATTTGATTGATAGTGTTCAAGACTTGTGATGTTTGTTGTTTTTCCCTCTGATGTTAAGTGATTACATCCCAATCACAAAGCTGTCTTCTATTAAAGTTGGTGCAACCAGGTTACACACTTTAATTATTGAGTTAATCCCTGTATTTCATCTTTGAATGAAACAGTTGACTTTTGTCTCTGAATAAATGGTTCTGTTTCTGGATGAGATAATTGTTTTTATTTCATTAATTGTTAGATATGCAATGCACATGTATAGATTTTTCATATTTTCCCACAGCCCAGTCAAAACCATTTTTATGTTCGATATTACAACTGAGTACTAATAACTTTAATGCCTAGAACCTTAATAACAATGGATGAACCTCCAACTAGAAAGTGACAAATTTTAAGGCTGGAGAAAGTAATTATTGTAGCTGAAAGAAGTGAAAAAGAGCAGACTACTTGCAAAAAAGTGGTTTAAATGTCAGTAAAACAAATTTAAACTGTTATAAAAGAAAAAGGAATGATTGAAAAATGATTTCATATGCTTAAATATGTGATATTCACATGTAAATGTAATTTCATGTTTAATGATAGAAGTATATCTTTATTGCTATATAATGTTATTTTTAGATGAATTCACACAATATTTTAGCAAGAACTATTAATAAAGAATATAATTTATGTACAGTGATTGTGGTTATTTTCCTTGAAATTGTTCTGAAACCAAACTTTTGAAACTGGTCTTTTTGTACAAACCTGCTATGAGAGACCAACTCTCTTGAGAGACTACTTTTTTGGCAGAAGGGGTTGTCTTTTATGACAGGTTTTGCTGTACTGTACTTTGTCCAAAATAATGTTAGTGATGTAATTAAGATGTAATTAACTAGAGATATTTATTTTGCAAACAACATGGCACATAGCTAATATTTCTCTATGAGTGTGGATAAAATATTCAGATCATTATCAATGGAGGTAAACATGTTTATATGGGTCTGTGTCTAGGACATTCACAAACTTGTTGAATGTTTTATAGAGGAGACTGATATGAATCCTAACTCAATTATTGTGTTTTAGCTTCTTATATAATGTTGTTTACTTGAAAAATCACTCATTTTTGCCTTGACATCTGAAGCAGAATCAGTTTTGTTGTGTTCAATTTTAATTTGGGGTGGAATTATTTATTCAAATTATCATCCACTGCAGTTAGAGTTCTCATTAATACTCTTGGACTAAAAATTTGATTTGGAATTATTGTGACTTCAGACAAGATCATATGGATTATAGTATTGTGATACATCAAAAGACAGTTAGCACATGTGAGACTACAGACACATCAACATGTTCAGTATTGGAATTTATTGAGAATAAAACTGGAATTCACTTGGAGCTTTATACATTTGGACTTGTAATAGAACCTTTATGACTATTTGGGATTCCATTCACAATACTCCTAGTTCGTTTTTAAATTTTCACTTTTTTTATTCAGGGGAAATAATTTATTTGTTGAATTTTATGAACTGTTTTATTCTTGTTTGATATAATACATGTGATGTGGAAAATTTTAAATTCTTTTTTTTAGATGACATTCACTAAACAAACAAGTAACTTCTGTGCCACTGAGAGTAACTGAAAATTTTTAACTAAATTATGTTTAATTTCTATAATAATAGAAATTCTTCATTTTTATACAGTAAAATTTTATATATCAATGAAAATGAACAGACATTGTGCCAATGACTGGTGTTAAAACCAGACCCTGGCTGCATGTTAGAGTGGCTGTTGCTAAAAGTTGACCAGTATGAAAGACTGAACTGTAATTTAAGTGTGAAACAATGCAGTCTACCCTATATTTTAACCTTGGTAAATTTACTCATCTGTTTCAGAATGAAAGTGAGTGTAATTGGGTCTCGTGAGCAGCTTTGTATACATGAACAAGTGAGAAAGGAGACAAACAATACCACAAAGGTAAGGTCTTTCTCTCTGAAATATATCTGCGTCAAGATGAACACCCCTTTTTCAAAGTTGGTTTAGAAGGTTTTTAAAAATTGTTGTATGTATATTAGTTTTGATTATGTTGATGTTGGTGATGCACCTTTTCAAAAGATCGGCATTTGCCTATCTCCAGGTAGATGCACCCATGTATCATCCAGTCAGCTATTGTATAGTATCGTTTACAGGTTTAGTAATTACAGTTCTCAGGGTATATTTCAAGCATGAAGTAGTTAGCTTTAGATGTTACTGGAGCTGCATCAGTTACACAAAAACTCCAAGGAATTATGTCCTGAATCCGACATTTTCATTTTTAAATAGCCATAACCTTTCATGACAGTAAGAAGGATGGTAGGAGTAACAAACAAACAAACCATTCTTCTCTCCAAGTATGATAGCTGTTCTTTCTAAAGCTTATGAACTTATGACTCTACAGCAAAAAAGGTAACTTTAATCAAAAAATTAACTATAATCATCAGATGACCTTGATCTTGCCTGAGGGTCATTCAGGGTGTAGGAATGCATAAATGGAAAAGGTCAGTGCTTGCTAATTGTACAGTCCAATCACATGTCACACTGCAATTGAATTACATTTTACATGCTGTCATAACATATTAAGTATTGATTTCTGCTGAGACTGGTTATGTCAGGTACTGTAGGGATTGCTTGTAGGCATGTTGGCTACGCATATAGCAGAATGAATCATCTTAATGTGATCAGCATTTTGTACATCCCCTTTTCCAGTTAATGTTTTTTTCTGAACATATGGTGATGAAATTTTGAGTAATCCAACATAATATTATTTCACTGTTGTCAGATTGTTTAATCATCTTGCAGACCCTAAGTTGAGAGAGTATGCATTATTAAATATTGATTTGCTGTGTAGTCTGAGAGTTTGCATTATGAGATATTGATTTGCTGCATAGGCTGGAAGAGTATGTATTATGAGATGTGGATTTGCTGCACTCTCTGAGAGAGTATGCATTATGAGATATTGATTTGCTTCATAGGCAAAGAGAGTATGCACTATGAAATGTGGATTTGTTGCATAGGCTGAGAGAGTATGCATTATGAGATGTGGATTTGCTGCATAGGCTGAGAGAGTATATGCATAATGAGATGTGGATTTGCTGCACTCTCAGAGAGAGTATGCATTATGAGATTGATTTGCTGCATAGGATGCTTTTCAAGTAAACTGCAGGCTATAAATTTAGTATCAGGAAATGAGGCTTTTCTATTTTTAGAAAAATATTGTTTGCATGTAATTGCAAACCATTTTCTTGAATGGTACCAATGTTAGTTATTCCAATAATAGGATGTTACATAAAACTCTTACATCTTTCGGGTAATAGCTTCTGTCTCTCCTTTGAATGGCAAGTTATAGATGTTAAAATTTTGGCTTCAGCTGCAGTGTAGACAACATTACTTGTTAAGCTGCGGTGCTAAATTGAAATTTGTAAGTTGCTCATATTTGCAACTCAGACTTAGCATTGGCAAGTGAAAAATGTCATCTGGTCAACTTCTGGTGACCTTAAGAATCTTAATATGGCAACTATAACATGGCATCATTACTTTCTAATTGCAGATATATATATTTATGCAGAAACCCAGTTAATGTATGCATTTAATTCATGGCACGGTTTCTTTCTGAATGTGAGATTGCTGGTTTCCTTTTAAACCCGATAAGCAAGGACTTTACAATCTAAAATTTGTAGTGGTGTTATGTATATTTAATTTATATTGTGTTTGACTTGTCTGTGATTGAGGGCAGAGTTCTAGCCTACCTGACTATTGTTTTGGCTGAGGGTTGTGTCTACCTGACTTGTAATTTTTTAAAAGATGTATTCTTCAATCCTAGTTCAAGGCACTACTTTATTTACCAACTTAGAATGATCTGGACTTTTCCGGGCATTTTATTGTATCTTAGGACAAGTGAAATCAGTATACATGTATAAGGATGAGGTAAACAAAATTATTCATTCTTTTAATATCAGTCTTGGGTAATTTGTAATTAGATTTTTTAGTTGTGTTCAAATATATGTTCAGAATTATTTATTTAAATTAGTCTTTATACTTAGAAAATGGTCATTGACTGTTTATACTAAAACACTATTTTGATATTATTGTGAATTTATTCAGAGACATCCCGATTATATCATTGTGATACATCATGACTATTGGTACATCAACTTATTCAAAACTTGGTACATCAACACATTCAATATTATTGGACTTCATTCAGAACATTCTAAACTTTTGAACTTGTGATAGAACATTTAGGATTTTTTGAGATTTAATTCACAATATTAGAAGGTATTCTGAAATTTTCACTTGTAACTTAATGAAATAATTATTTGTTAATTTTAATAAACTTGTGTGTTTTGCCTTTTCTGTTTCATAATTTAAGACCTAGAGTTGTAATAGTGGCAGCTAAACTTTTCCAGTAGTCGACCTATGGCTGCTGAAGTTTGATAAGTGCTTCGAGTGTTGTCTCATATATATCAGTTGCAGAATTAATTGGAAACTTCAGTAAAATATTACTGTGCATCTAAAGCTGGAACCCTGATATGCAGACAGACTAATGCTTTTCATGGGGCAAGACACCTAGTTTAATCGAACAGTTGTCTGGAATTATTTATCTCTAGATGCACTTGAGGAGAATAATTCCATTTGGCATGAGTTCAAAATCTTAAGTTTGCTTGGTTTTATTTTTTTTTGTTTGGTTTTAAAGTAGTTTTTCATAGCAAACATAATCTATACATGGTGGCCAGTATAAAATGAGGAGGATGAACCCAGGAAAACCCTGGTAAGGACTACCAACCACCAGCACATGGGAAACTATTACACACAAGTGGGTTATTTATTGTTAAGATAGTTGTAGTTAAGTGCCTCATGCTTATGAATACATCACACTAGTCGACCATGCCTGATCCAGTTGTAGGATTTATCCTATGCCTTTTTGATCGTAGCTTAGAATGCTGGTCACTGAGTCACCATGGATTTTGATTCCATTGGTTGCCACTTACTATGTGTGTTAGGGTGCAATATGCCTATTCTACATGTCTGTGCCCCCAGACGGCCAAACTAAATCAGGGTAATAAATATCCAATACTCAGACTTATATAAATTGTTTTGTAATTGGAAAGAATTTACCTCATCAGAGTTTAAATTTAGGGCCTTGACAGTTCACCCAATGACAAGTCACTTGATGGCCAGTTTATTAAAATTCATGGAAACACCTCACTTGCCTAAATTTTTTAAAAAATGCTTTTGTTCATGCACTTTGTATATGTTAATGATTAGCATACAATGCCATTGACTATTCCTCAGGCAAAGTGAAAAACGGAGTTCTTCATGTGGCAAGTTATCATTTCATATTAGTGGTGACAAGATCTTATGTTGCATCACCAGTAAATTCTGAATAGTTCTGAAAGTGATCATGCATTACTATTGTTTGAACATCCTCATTTGCTTTTGAGCAGGGGCTCTTTGGTCTGCAGTAAATAAATCAGCTGCTTAGAATGTGCAAAATATATGTGTCTCTTTTCAAGAAGCAGTTCAGCAATTTTTGCAATTACATTTCTCGTCAGTGAATTCGAAAGTTGATCACTCAGTAAATGACCACAGTCCACTTTATTATTCACAGTGGCCACTCTTCTGGCCATATTGGCATTGCAAATAAAATTTCTTCTAAAATTTTAAATAAGTGGATTTGGTTTACACTGCAGTCCGTTTTTTATGTAAAGAAAAGTAGTCTTAAATCATGAGTGATAATGCTAAGTGCAAACTTTTTCTGCAGTATGACCTTGTCGGGCATTTGTACAAGTTCAGTTGCAAACTGCACAAACCCAGATCTGCTGTAGCATAATATGTTGGCATATTTGGGTCTCTATAGGAGCGGTCCGTAGAACAAACAACATAGCCTTTGATTTATCTGTGCATTGTGTTGAGTCAGATCAAGGTCTGTGTTGTTAGCAGCTGAATTGACTTGTATGTGATTGTATGTGGTACATTCATGATGGGGAAAGTATTGAATAGCAACAATGATGCAGACTAAATGGTAATTGGATTAAAGTACATAGCATGCCTGCATTTTGTTAACTGTCCACATTGATGCTTTTGGAATGATAGTTTGCATTTTTGTCTCTAGGCTATTTATTTTGAACAGCTCTACTGCTGTTTGAGCATTTCAGTAATATTTTGATTCATAAAACTCACAGCAAAGTTTTTCTTCACATATTTCGGAATTTAAAATTTTTTTTTTTACACAGAATGGATACCATTCTTAGCACTGGGTAATTCTTCTATAGGATCTCCTTGGAGTTGATAATCATTTAATACCATTAATGGGTGCATGAAATAATAGTAGTTAAACATTTTTAAAAACAGAAGAAAACACAAGTAAATTTTAAAAGTTCTTAAATGCATGTACGACTGTGTGAAATATTTTCCCTGCTTGAGATTTCTACAGATTACAATATTTTTCATAATTTTCATTATTTGAATTTTATGGCCAGCAGTTAGACAATTGAATTCTGCTGACTCTGCTCATACTGAATACAAGATACAAGTTGGTGGGTTGTTCCTAAATATTGACTCTTTTTTGTCCATTTCAATTGTAGGGAAGAGAACTGCTGAAACTTAATACAGAACTTGTAACTTCATTCTCATATTTTTGATTAAAGAAATACCAATTTTATTTAAAAGATATGTTCTTTTTTTCTGCATATTTCTGTGTATTTATTTTCATAATTTTGATGACACCTCAGGTACATACAAAGACAAGAGTCAGTAGGTAGTTTCTAATATTTGATTCTCATTACATTTTGACTTTAACTGATCTGGTGGCCTAGTGGTTTGAACATCTGCCTTTGATGCAGGATGTCACAGGTTTGAATCCTGGCCAAGTCATACCAATCATTTATAAAAATTTTACTATCAGCTGCCTCAATTGGTGATCAGCATTAAGAGGTTAGTGTTGAACTAAGCAGATTGGAGTGAAGTGCCTTGCCCTGAGATACACCACAACAGTTTTATGTCTGGGAAGGATTTGAACCTATATCCTTCATGTTGTGAGTCAGGCATGCTGACAACTCAACTGCTGCTGTTCTCTTGATCTCATGAGAAAGTATTTTGTGTATGCTGAACCATATTGTTAAAATGCTATTGGCATGATGTCTTTATGAAATAATTTTAATTTATACAGTTTCAATCTTCTAAGCCAGCTCCTATCTTTCAAGTATGCCTAATCTAAATTAAAACATACAAACAGATTTGACTGGAAATTGTTTTTGTTTCCACTCAAGTGACTGACTCAGTGGTAATATCCGGATGTAAATTATTACAGTATATTTATCTATTTGGATCAATTTGATTTTCATACTAATTCATGTACACGTGCAATTAAATGAGCATTTTTTTCCTACTAAATAATTATTGCGAATGAAATATGTTTCTAATTAAACAGTGTAACAATATGTCATGATATTTTACATCAGTGTGTAAGTTTGCAGATTTTAAAGCAGTGGCAGCACTGCTACTTAGAAAGAACACATATTCCATTAAAGATAAAATTGTAGGAGGGGTTGGAATTTTAACAACTCTTATGTGGCATAAAAAATTGGCAGTTTATAATTTCTGGACGTTTCTGCAGAAGTTTGCCTTGATGTCAGTGACTACTGTAATTATAGCTTATGAAAGCAGTTATGTCAGTGATTGGTGCACAGATGTCACATGTAATGGATAAATCATTCTCCCTTGCATGATCATGTTTCCCTAACATGAGACTGCCTCACATGTCATTTTTTGTGGGGAGATATGAAAATTTGTTCACCCAAGTGAAGTTATAGTTCACAAGGGTGACTCCCCCCTTACAAGAGCAGTAAATGCATATTATTATATGTTGTAAAAATCACAGTGTCAGTGATTAGAGCACAGACTGTTAAATATTGGGTAAGATTGTGTCTCACTTGCACAACTGTATCTCTCCAGCACAGTCATGTCTTATGCAGTTGTGTTTCCCAGTTTATTAAGCAATTTATTGTCCTTGTTTGTGGGAAATATGAAGATTTATTCACCCACAACTTGTTTTTGATGAACATATCTTCATACCTTCCCTTACCAGGGGCAATAGATATAGCATATTATTAGGTTGTATAATTGATGTAACAAATTAAATTTCTTCGAAGGAACATGCAGAAATGCTTAATTGAGAAATTATCCCAGATATTTATTGGCATGAAAAGAAACTTAAAGAGAAAGATGGAATTTGGGATGAAAATACTCATCATTAATGGGCAGTGACTAAAGCTGACTGAATGTCAAATCAAGAATAGACCTTTCCGTAGTGCACCCTTTTTGGTACACTAGATAATCATATATCAAGGCAAAATTTGTTGATAACTTGGGACGTTAAAGCATGAACTTTGATTTAGCCAGATAAATGTGTATTGTCTAGATATGTTAAAATATGTCTGTGTAGATGTATCTAAATCCACTGTTAAGGAATGAATTTGCTGATTTGAGTCTGTCTTGATGATAATAATATGTGATCTAATTATATTCGTCTGATGGCAAGCCATACAAATGAGAGCTTGTGTCTACACTCATGTTTTGTCAGAGTGAGGTTCTTGTTCACTGAAAAATATATGACTACAAGTAGAAATCTGTTTCTTTAATTTTGGTAGTTTTCATACGTCCTGCACTTCATACACAAGCTAAAATTAAGTATTTCATGCAAATATACATTTCACAGCATATTTTAAAAGTCAAATGCATAGGATGTGGGTGGGAGTCTGATTGGAGAGACTTGCAAAGGTTATGCATATGTTATGGTGAACAGAAACCCATGTGCTGATGTCGATGAGAAGTTTAAGCTGCATCTCGCAGCAACATAAAACCTCAGGGAGTTTGTGCAGACTTGAAATCAATAGTTTTAACAGATTTTCACTCGGTGAGAAATCCATATTCAGCAACCTAGCAAATAAAACGAGTCTGTTTATACAACACATAAAGCACGGTTCTTCCACTTTTTGTCACCTACCAACCCTCCAACTTCATAACTCTTGATTCTTGTCCCAGCTAGCAAGAAGAGATTCAGGGGCCAATTTTAGTTGCATATATCAATTTGTCTTTTCCATTTGCAGTGTTTTTATGGTTGTAGGGCAGAGATGTCAATAATAACAAGGTTATGACATATGGGCTAATTTCTTGGGCATAAGAAGTGACTTGGTGCCAAAAATCATTTGCATATCTGAATTTTTCTATACTGTGTGCATGTGTCTCCATCTTTGACCCATGAGTCCCATTAAACTTTCCTCCCAATATCTACCATATATACTTACTTATAAGTCAAGTCAGACTGCAAACAATAAAGATCCAGATCCACTATAGCATAATGCATTTGCAGATCAGAGTCTATGTTGTTTGTTCTACTAATTTATTTCTAACAAAATACAGAGACCCAGATTTTTCTGTGCATAATGTGATGGAAGATCTTTTATGTGCAGTTGGAATTACTTATACTGAAACTCTAGCAGATAATCAGGCACATTTTTGTATCGTAATATTTCGTACAAGGTTAATGCCTAATAATTATCCTTTAACTTTTTGGCAAATATTATTTTATTAACACAAAACATGAAAATTGAATATTTACATGAAGAACCAAAATTTTATCACCATTAAGCATTTGCATCTGTCATTCTCTCTGAATCAACATTCTGTTGAATCACATGCTTGTTGCTTTGCCTTGATTTTAATGAAAGTATGCAAACATTTTGGCTGACTCCTTTTTCATTTCTTGATGAAATTCCTTTTAGAGTTTCATTTAGATACCACACAATTCATAGATTCAATAGACACATTATTGTTCATATAAAATAATCTGAATTTGTTCTACAAGACTACCTCAGGAAGAGAGACTTGTGAGAGTTTGTAGGGTTGTGAAGAGTATATGACATGCATATGTGGAGCTGCAAGAGTCTGATACGAGGTGTATAGGGACACTGATAACTTAAACTCGACAAGTCTGATTTTGAGATGCTCTGATAACAAACCTCAGCCAATACTCTATACATGCTTCGTAGGAAGCTTATATGAAGTATATATGAGCATAATAGTTGAGTACAATTAAGTCTTGACAGAGGAATACCTCAGGAAGAGAGACTCGGGGTGTTTGTAAGGTTGTAAAGATAGTCCGACATCTGTATGTGGAGCCGAAAGTGGCTGATACGAGGTAGATGGGGACACTGATAACCAAAGTCTGATCCTGAGGATTGCTATGATAATAACATCAGCTGATACTCCATACATGCACCAGGGGAAGAATTCATGAAGTATATCTGGCCTAAATAGTTGAGTATATTAAGTACTGACAACCTTGGGGTTCAAAGCGAAGTTGTGAATGCAGGAAGTTGGGCAATGGTGCCAAAGAATAGAACTTGAACATTATGCTATGCAAGATATGTCCCAAATAAATTACATTGTGGAAGGATGGGGGGGGGCATATGGTTCTTTTCGAAGATAATTATTAAATGCATCGTTGACACACATCTCTACAGGGATCCCATCTGCTGTATGAATGCCTCAAACAACTGACAGTGTTTGATTAAATGCTCCAACTCAGTTATCTCATTGGTTCAATATGACACACATCTCTACTGGGATCCCATCTGCTGTATGAATGCCTCAAACAACTGACAGTGTTTGATTAAATGCTCCAACTCAGTTATCTCATTGGTTCAATATGACACACATCTCTACTGGGATCCCATCTGCTGTATGAATGCCTCAAACAACTGACAGTGTTTGATTAAATGCTCCAACTCAGTTATCTCATTGGTTCAATATGACACACATCTCTACTGGGATCCCATCTGCTGTATGAATGCCTCAAACAACTGACAGTGTTTGATTAAATGCTCCAACTCAGTTATCTCATTGGTTCAATATGACAACATCTCTAAATTTAGTTACTAGCTTATTAACATAATACCTGCTACAATGACATCATGTCTGGTAGAGAAACCTTAGTAGACAAAAAGGGGCTATAGAAGGATGCACTGTGTATTACTTAAACTATATTTAATCAATTAAATTACAGTTTTTGATATTCAACAAGTTTATTTGACTGTTGCTTTAATATGATGTACTTTAATTGGAATGTTTTGAAATAAAACCTGTTTAATCCATATATTAGGTTTAGTCTGATTTATCCCAAAATTGAGATATTTAATTGGCAATAATTATTGTTGATGGAATTAGACATCAAAAGATAGCTGAGCTAGCTGTTCAAAGAAAGTACATGTTGTACATATAACTTTGTTTCTTAGACTTAGCATAGGATGTAATTAAACATTGTTTTCCAGTTGACATCTTTATCAACCAGATTGAACACATGCCATGATATTTTCCTGTCTTCCAAGTTTTTACATTATTGCATCATCACCTTCACCCTTTTTAGGCATGTCATTAATTAAAATTTAGTAAAGAACATATTTATTTGAAGATTTGTTATTTTTTCCTTAATAGTAAGGTGAAGAGATCTGATCAATTTTTGCCATGTATAAATTGGGGTGTATAATAAACAGGTTATTGTATTTGCTCAGATACGGTATCTTGGTTGGACTGGCTTAAAGGCTCATCTCATATACATGGGATATCAGACATTGCATGTACAATAACATAATTATTGAATTTCTGATATCTCATGACTGAAAAGATGACAAGTTTGGCATCTGAAGTAGTTCTCACAGTGGTTTAATTCAGGAGTGTAATAACATGTTACAGCACAGTTGTGAAAGTTAAGTGCAGTCTTATTGTTGCACATGACACTCTGAAGTACTCAAATCCACAAGTACCTTCATTAAGTTGACAGTTATTGCCTCATGATCATTGGTGATGTGCATTTTGACAGAGAATTAGAATTTTTTACTTAATCTGAACAAAAATTGTGTAAATTTTGTGAGAATTAAGATGTCTCAAATGTATGAATGGATGGATGGATTGATCAATGGATCACATGCCAGAACAATACTAGCTTTGTAGAGCCTAAAAAGTTAACTTGTGCTATGGATTTCAATTGAAGTGAGGGGCCAAGTGGTCTAAAGCACTGACCGTTATGGATCACTGCCATCTCACCTCTGCATGGGTTCGAGTTTAGGATTCCGTGAATGTGGATATGTGAGAAAGCTTGCCAGTGGTTCTTTCTTGTGATTTACTGGTTTCTTCCTCCACCATTAATACTGCCATGTGTAGCCTATTGTATGCTGAAAAATGTCGTTAAGCTCCACAACAACACAACATCAAATGAAGTGTCCAATTCAGGATTGTAGGATTTTTTTTAAATACCTTCATCATATTGCACTGTGAGTGCTCACAGTTTGTTCCAGTGGGTTGTGCAGTCCAAAAAGACATCTTAAAAACATCAGTTTCAAGCTGTATATCTGCAGCAGTTATATCATGCCTAAATCTCATGTTTTTTTTAAGGTGGGAAATGGATTCCAGTATGCAGTTGATTACTACCATACAAGGATTGAATAATTTATAATTTTGATAAATTGTCATACCAAGAGTCAAAGTTAATGTAAAATTTCATTGAATAGTATCAGAAATGTGAGAGAGACTTTTAGTTCATGAAATGATACCATAGCTGTTACTGAGTTAAAAATTTAGTACCATGCTAAAATACTTAATTGATGCCAATTGTCAACCTTATTTTTAATATAATGATTTAGAGGGAGTGGGAGTGTTCAATCAGATTGTCAGATAGCCAGCTTATGTCTTCTTCAGTCTTGGATATTGTTTATCAACTTCACTATTGAGGGATGCTGAATACATGTGCCCTTCTGCATGTTTAGGAGATAACTAATTGAGGCAGTGATTAGCAAGCTGGAATTTATGAAAGAAAAGAAAAGGCTGGATAAGCTTAAGTCATTGTGTGTAACACTTTACTCAGAAGTTAAATAGTTTGTGTTGCTGTGCATGTGTCTTTTTGGGCCCATTTTCTTTTTTGATTTGGTTTGGTTTGGTTGGTTGGTTGTTCGTATGTCGAGTCGACAAAGTCCACTCTAGTCATCTGTGAGTTGGAGGGGCTGGTTCTGTTCTGTGTATGGGCAGGTGGCTGATAAAGTCAATCCTTGCATGGATGGTTTGGTTGCAAAAGGGACACAGGATGAGTGGGACATCTCCACAAGGGTTGCTGGCACATGCTTTTCTGACTTGCCTCTTCATCTCTGCAGCTGCTATCCTGCTAGATTCTTACAGCTTGGAGTCTTTGTGCAGATAGGAATGCAAAGTGACTCGATCACTAGCTGTTTGCTCTCACAAGTCAGGGTTTATGTTGAATGCTTTCAATGCAGCTTTCAAATTGTCTTTGAAGCGTTTCTTTTGACCTCTGTGGGATCGCTATCCTTGCTGGAGCTCGCCATAGAAGAGTCTCTTAGGCAACCGGTGGTCTGGCATGCATACAACATAACCCGCCCATCGTAGCTGGGACTGCATCAGAATGGTGTGAATGCTGGAGAGACCTGCTTGGGCAATTACCTCGGTGTCTGGAACCTTTGTCCTGCTATTTGATGTTGATTATTTTCCTGAGGCTTGTGGTGTGAAAGTGGTTCAGCTCCTGGTATGGCCTTGATACACCATCCACATTTCACATGCGTAATGTGGGGAGTACAACTATCCTATAGACTTTTAGTTTTGTCGTGATGCTGATGCCTCTTTTATTTCAGACATTCTCATACAATCTGCCAAAATTTGCGCTGGCTCTGGCAATGCAGAGGTTCACCTCTTCGTCTTTGGTGACACTCTGTGAAAGTGTGCTGCCAAGGTAGGTGAAGTGGTTCACTATGTTGAGTTTTTGGCTGTTGACAGTGATGTTTGGCTCAGTATAGGGCTTTCCCGGGGTGGGCTGATGCAGTACTTCAGTTTTCTTAGTGTTGATGGTGAGACCAAAGCTTGTGTAGTAACTGGAGAACTTGTCAATGCTGCATTGTAGGTCTGCTTCTGAGCCAGCATTGAGGGCGCAATCATCGGCAAATAAGAACTCCCTGATGTTGTCTGTCATAACCTTGGTTTTCGCTTGTAGCCTCCTGGTGTTGAACAGTTTTCCATCTGTATGGTACCTGATGCCGAATCCAGCAACTCCATCTCTGAAAGCATTAGTCAACATGGCGGAGAAAAAAAAAGACTGAACAGTGTTGGTGCCAGAACACAACCCTGTTTGACGTCATTGGTTACTGGGAATGGTTCAGATGACTCTACATTTTCCTGGACTTGCGCCTGCATGCCAATCTTGGAATTGCTGAACCATGGATATACATTTTTTGGTACTTCCATACTGCTGACAGTTTCAAAAGCCTTTGTCAGGTCAATGTAGATGGAGAAAAGATCAGCGTTTTGCTCTAGACATTTTAATTGTAGCTGCCTTGCAGCAACACCATGTCAATAGTCCCATGTTTTTTTTTGAATCCACACTGACTTTCTGGCAGGAGTCCCTGATCAAAGTGCATAGTGAGTGCTCCAGACATGTGTCAAGCATGAACTGCTGATCACCAATACAGTCTTTTGCCCTCCTACCCATAACCAAATGTCATGGATGCACCCTTGCTTTAAGCACTAACATCTCATTGACTACCTCATTGTCAGGAAGAGGAACAGGCAGGATGTGCATGTGACAAAGTCCTTGTTTGGCGCTGACTGCTGGACCGACCACTGCCTCATCATCACCAAGTTCAACATCCGCATTCAGCCTAAAAGATGCCCACAGGGAAAGAAGGCTTCTAAATGACTGAACATCACCAGGCTGAAACACTTTAGTACCAAACAGTCGCTTGTAGATGCCGTGGAAGAACGTCTGAAATCCACCCCTCAGGCAAATCAATCAATCTTTGATTTAGGCCCTATCTGAAAGCAGTACCCTTTGCAAATGCGCTGCTCACATAAAGCAGACAGAATTTTCACCAAAATACTTCTTATGCGGTCTAATCGGTCCAAGGTGAAATGGTGCTAATCTGACATTGGGAAAGGCCACCATATATGCCATCTTGAGAATCTTGTTATTGCCTCTTATCACATTGATATGGGGTTTTGACACAAAGACATGCTGTCTAGTTTGTTCTACCATCTTGAAAAACTTGTTGTTGCTGCTCGTTCTGCACAGAGTTGTATCAACATTTGGCATTCACCATAAGACTCCTTATGATGTCAGCTTGGTCTTAAATGAAAATGGTACCAGTCTGATTGCCACTATGCAGTGATCTAGAAAATCTTGATTTTACTACTACTACTCCTAAGTTGAATCCCATTTCACAGAGAGAAAACTTATGATATCTTGTGTTCTAAGCGGGTGCTCACCAGTTATTACATACTTTTTAAAAGAGTGACATATGTAAGGTGACGTTTTTATTTAAAACTTGCACAGTGGAGAGAAATTTGGCATATTTCTATGATACATTCATGTAATGTGGCTGATATTTCTTTGGATGTTGTACTTTTGGAAATTGTAAATGATCTTAGCACGCTGCTGACTAAAATGACTTCTTCCTTGTGATTAAAGAAAGCAGTCTGAATTTGTCTAAACTACACTATTCTTAGCAGCTATTAAAACAAGGAAAATGAATTTTGCCAGACTAGACAATACTAGCTTCAGAAAGTGCAATGAATGAATTACTAATTATATAAAATGTAAAAAATGTTAAGAGCTCTTTTTTTTACAATTTACCTTATAAGATCAAGAAATGAAAATGAGCAATTAGAGCTAGCACTTATTTGAAAGGTGCATATCTGGAGTAAGGCCAAGCTGTATACTCAATAACCCATATTACACCAATTGATCATACACCAAAATAAAGGGAATTAAAAGTTCTTTGAACAGTACCTAAAATGTACAAGGTCTTTTTTTTTAAATAGCCAGTATAACTAGTGAGGAAATTCTTTTCTTTAAAATTCAAACCCTATGCAAAATATGAAACTGTAGAGTTCCACCTAAATGAAAATGATGTTGATCTGACATCCAATATAGCGCCATGGCAGTCATATTGAAAATATTATCTTTACTCCGCCTAAACGGTTGGTTATGAAGAGTTTTCCACCAAATGACCTTTCGAAGATGGTTTCAATCTTGCATCCAGTATGGCCACCATAACATCTTATTATGGCTGACAAATGTCAGTTGATCAAGGTGCAGAGTTTCTTTTCTTTCATGGATATTTTCTTTACAAATTGAAATTTATTTAGTCATGGAAGCATGTACAACTTATGCAATTCATAACACCCAGAAGGATATTTGTGATTTAAAAAAGAATATGATCTAAAATAATCCATTTTAATTGATTACATAAAAAGGTCTACAGTTTAATTGATTACATAAAAAAGTCTACAGTTGAATCAAAGTACTCACAGAAAAGTGCATAATTACAACTGATATGAATTTTTTGAAACAATATTTTAATTGATTAAATATAAAATGATTGACTTGCCATTTAAAAAAGCATGTTCTGAGTCATATGAGACTCACTTGTCTCATGCTTAACTGATGCTTTTCAGTTAAGCAGCATATGTTCACTTGAGCCTCTTGCTCTGGTTATCTTCATCTAAGTATGATCAAAATATCAGAATCTATATTTGTCTTTCAGTGGCTGTGAAAGCTGGCATTTTGTAATCTAATTAATCTTTTACTTACAACTATCTCATGGAAAAGCATGCTGTGCTATACTTATATAAAACAAATTTCACTGCAAATAGCAACATCTAGTTTCAGGTCTTCTGTTGCATAACAAAAATGCAGGTCAGTATCTGTGCTTGAAATCCTATTTATAATCAACAGTATAGGTCCTGATCTACTGGTTACTTGTATGAGAGCATATCATTTATGGTCTGGCTTGAGTCTCATTTGATAGATATTTATGTGGTGCCATGATCTGCTTAAATGCTTTGTTCTTTATGCATCAATCAAGCCAAAATTCTATTGTAAGTTTATCATTTGGTAACACTTTATAAACAGATGCTGATGCAGGAGAAGCAAGAGATGTGTTGTAATGAGTTAATACAACTGTCCACTTGACTCATGACATCATCTCATTAGCATAAGGGCATGTTACATCATCTCATTATCCAGTTTTCTAAATGTTGGGAAAGCTTTTTTTCTTTCATTGCAAAGAAAAATCTATATTTTTACCAGGCCCTCTTTTGAAAAGGATTTTGATGTGATTGGTTGGTTGAAAAGATCACAGTTAGGCATGAATTCTAAGCAAGCAAAGTACAGTATTGGTTGCCATTAGTAATTATTAGTTGAATAAGGTTGAGTCACCATCATGAGTCATCCCTATCTGGAAACCAGCACACACTGATAATTCAGTGTTTCAGAAAAGAAAATAGTCAAATGAATGTTTTCAGGTTGGATGATCTGCTTGGGGTTGCAGTGAAATGCCTATCGGGTTAAACTACCAATGACTTTCATGTAGAAATACTGGTACATTATAAATTAAAAAAAATAAAATTTAAATTATAACATAAAATTCATATCAAAGAATTTGTTATATCATGTTTTGGAAATTTTTAAAAAAGCCTTTACTTGTGAAGAATCATTAAAATTTACTAAAATTAATTTTGAAAATTTAATATATTCAAGTTTTTTTTTGTTCTATGAAAAATATTTAGGGTTATAAAAAAATCTTTGCTATGCTTTGTTGTTACTATCTGCTAAGTATGACCTTTTTTAATCACACTTTCAAATATATACTTTCATATACACACTTTCATATACATACTTTCATATATAATTGAAGCAAACAATGTTATCAGAAGCTGTGTGAATTATAAACTAAACTGTTTTTAATTAAAATTAATGTATTTTAAAATGGTCAACAGTGAAATGAAGTATTAAGTATGACCATAAAGTGACATAAAAATTACTTACTTGACTTTTGGAAAAAGTTATGCATGCATTGCTGGTATTTCACTGAAAGAATTTTGTTATTGGCTTCTAATTGGCAATCCAGATCATGCACGTAGGATGACTGCACACTGCTCACAAACTTGAATATCAATGTCTGTCTGAATGTTTGATTGTTTCATGCAAATACCAGTCTGATTTTCAGAATTTTTAGACTGTCCCCAGAATCAGTCTATCCAACTCTTCTGAAATAATTGTACTACTTATGCTGCTGCTGCTGCTGTTCAGGCTTCACAGAAGCTGCCAATAGAATCTGTTGTTAGGAGTGAGAATATTCTGTCTGCAGCTTTAGCAACCAGTCCACATGAAAAACTGTTCCCAATGACATGCAGACTGTTGTCTCCTTATCTTGTACTAATGGAATGAGCATTCTCTAATCAATGAAAAGTCAGTCTTGCAGTATATCATTGTTGGTTTCTTGTATGCTTCATTTAATGTCTATTATTGATTTTTCACTTGGAGCTTTTGAATTTCTATGCCAAAATTCAAGCAGGTTTCTGATTATGTAATTGCTTTGTACATATTTATATTTAAAACATTAATAATAAAAAATATAGAGATGATTATGTTGAATGGATTTCTCTGTACAAAAGTTTGCTTTTAGTTTGCAAGCCCTAATGACATCAGTTGTTGATTTTCTTGTGAATAAAATAGGCAAAAAACAAGTGTTTTGCTAAAGGAAAGATCAGTGCCATTTTTTAAAATAGCAAAGCAATTAGTTGAAGCTGCTGTTTTGTTTCTTTAGTTTCCTTTAAAGTAAAGAACAGGTTATCTTAATTAACAGTTATCATAAGTAAAATTTTCTTTAAATCAATTAAATTATTGTTTGGACTTAAATGTGGGGAGTTTAAACTTCTGCTAGTATTACGACTTCAGGTTTACATTTGTTAACTTCTTTTTTCTGTATATAGTCCTAGCCCACTTATATCGACATCACTTTTGTCGACAAGCCATCCATCTCAACAAAAAAGCAAAGTCCCAGTTCCTTATTCTAGTATTAGTACCAAAATTATTGTGCTTATGTCCAGATATGTCAAGATAAAAAACCGTATGTTGACAGAATGCCTTGGTCCCAAGCTGAACAAATCCTTTGTTGTCTTACCATATAAGTTGACAAGCTGCCAGTTCCTACCCACTCTTTGTTTAACAATTAGTTGATCTTGCCGTGACATACTTTAATTTTACCACCTTATCATTTATGTCCGAAATCGGCCAGTTCCAACATGTACTTTATTCAACAATTAGTTGATCTTGCCGACAGACTTTAATGTCACAGTCAGATATAAAAAAATTATAAAAAAATAGGTGCAAAAACAGGCTTTTGTTTGGTCCTATAAAGTTGGCCTATAGTGGCAACTTAAATAAAAGCAATGAAATCTAATCTGATTGTTGCATTTTCTAAAGTGATTGGTGATTAAAACAGTTTTATTGTGCTGTGAAAGTTTGCTTTTTAACTTTAATTTTATTTACAATCGCTAATAATGGCAGTGTAATCGCTGATTAAATTTACAGTCTCTGGAAACTAAATATCTGGCTGTTAAAGGAAGTTGAGAGGGTCATCTTGGAAAGATGTCTGAAAATTTTTAAATGTATTGAGCTGACATTGTTACAATGTTGTATTCTGTATCATAAGAATCATTTTCTTTTAATATCTCATTAGCATGTGTCAATGTATACATTATTTCTTCATTAATCGTACCAGCAAAGAATTATTCACATGCATTGACTTTACTGTGTGCAATATTCAAGATTCTGCTTCAGAAAAAATGGCATTTCATTGGTACAGATAATACATGAAAAGGACAAAAAATACATTTATTTAAAATATTTAGAAAGAGCATATATCGTTTATTTATACCCAAACATTGGGTGTAAACTTGGAAATATGGTTACAATAGGGATAGTGACTGCAAGTAAGGTAAGAAGCTTAAGCTAATACAACTTTTTAAGGGGGGCCCCAAGATCAAAATAGCCAATTACATTGCCAGTTAGTTTATCTGTTTCCATTTCTCAAAAAGGAACTGGATATTGAAAATTTCCATAGGCCTGATTTAAGCTCTGACCACAAACAGTTATATTCCAATCATTTGAAATTACACAAAATATCTGTTGTCTGAATGGTTCAAATTTTGAATTCTGGATCTTCACACATGTAGAAAATATTCAATTTGGTTTGGTAAAAGATCTTATTAGCTTATAAATACAAGACTTTTAAATGTTATGTTATGCCTTGTTGGCAAAGACTGATAGATCATGCAATTGACAGGCTGTACTTTGTCTTGTGAGAGGCTCATAGAAGGCATTGATACATTGCAGAGGGAATGCAGCTAACTGGGACCAAAATGAGGTGAGGGTTTTAACTTTAAGTACTTGTACCATTGCTTAATAATGATGATGATGATGATGATGATGATGATGATGATGATGATGATGATGATGATGATGATGATGATGATGATGAAGATGATGATGATTGTTGTTGTTGTTGTTGTTGATGTTGTTGATTTTCTTTTTGTTGTTGTAATTGTTGTAATTACCATCATGATTTATTTATGTTCTGCCTACCTGTGAAGTTGATTAACAAATCATTTTTGGTCTAATTGATGCCTTATCTGTAAGAGGTTTTTTTGTATTCCCTTTCCCTTCATTCATTTATTCCCTTTCCCTTCATTCATTTATTCCCTTTCCCTTCATTCATTTATTCCCTTTCCCTTCATTCATTTATTCCCTTTCCCTTCATTCATTTATTCCCTTTCCCTTCATTCATTTATTCCCTTTCCCTTCAATTATTTATGATTAAAAATAGTCCAGTTTTAAAAAAGTTATCTGGCTGATCATTTTCAAGTTTTTAAAAATTTACAGGTAATACATTATGTAGAAAATAATATATGTGTCCATATATTTAGCAAAACTTTAAACTTATTGTATGGTGGATACAATTTTCTGATTTGCAATAGATTAATATCTTCTTTACTATTACATAATTTTCTCATCAGTGATTAGAAGTGATTATAATTTAGGATTTTAAAGTGTTTGATTAATGTAGGGTTCCAAAGAGTTAAGACAATGCAGATGTGATATTAGTTACAAAGATAATCCTTGACTGAACAATTCATTTAACTAAACAACCTCTCAAAGTCTCTGTTGTCTGTCTGTCTGTCTCAGTATGCCAAAATCTGCTGCATCAGCTTTGACTAGGGTTTTAGATGTACAAAATGGACAATAAATAATGCACAAGTGTTACATTTATACATTTAGCCAGCACATCATTTTTATGTGACCTTCTGATGTGAATTATAGTGTTAATAGAGGTGAAATGTTGTACTGATGCTTGGTAATTTTGTAATTTTGCTGTTTTGATGCACATAATGGGACAAGAGGAGTGGACATAACACAAAATGACTCTTACCTTAAGAAAGTTACTTATAATCTTTGACTGCCATATACAATTGTTAGTTGTTTGCCTCCTCATTCCTTAAACATGTATCAATATGTATCATATCATAGGTTGTGTCTTGTGTTACATATTGATAAATGGCAAAGTTTTGTTTTACTTAAACTTTGCATGTGAAATGTTGGAATATTTTTGGGTGTGATGTTTTTCATAGCTTTGGGTCCAGGCAATCCAAAACCAAAAAAATATGTACAAGTTGGTGTTTTTTTTGTGCTACAATTAATTATATGTCCCCAGATATTTACCAATCAACTTGCCTGACTCCCAGAACAAATTCAAATTTGCTTTAGACATGATCAAGTTTCCAAGGTTTTTGCCTGTGGGCAAGTCCCAAAAAATTGAGAGAGGGAGAAAGGTGTCATGCTTGATTTATAATGTTTTTTTTTCCTCTGCAAACTTTTTTTTAGTATTTGTATGTATTGCATTTTCCTGTTACATTCTGGAACAGGCCACTGCTTCTTCAACAACAATAAATATGCCACATCCATCTTGTAGTCATTCTCAAGGTCTCTCTTAATTTTTCTTGTGCAGATGTGATGATGTGAATATTTATTTTTTAAAGCTAGTTTGAGATGTAATAAATAAATATTTATATTTTAATTTATCCATTACATTTTAATTGTAATATTTTTACATATCTGGGATTCACAGACTTTAAGGTCCTAACCTAGCCTCTGGCAGCTTGTGAGCTTTCTGACTTCAAACAATCATCTTGTCAGAGATGTAATACATGTACTATATTTTAAAATGAGTAGGTGTTAATTGCAAATACCTAATATAATTCATGAGATTATTTTGACAGGAGTGTTTGGTACTTATCTCTAATAAATAACTACCAAAAAGGAGAACTTAATTCAAAGTTTGATAAGTGTACCAAAAATGTAAAACCCACAAGCAGTTTTTGTGAACAATTATATACAGGAGATTATACATACTGGTTGGCACACAGAATAAGTGTTCTCAAACTCACAAGTCGGTGTGTCAAATAAACTGATGCATACTTACTGGTTGGCACACAGAATAAGTGTTCTCAGTCTCACAAGTCGGTGTGTCAAATATACTGATGCATACTTACTGGTTGGCACACAGAATAAGTGTTCTCAGTCTCACAAGTCAATGTGTCAGATATACTGATGCATACTTACTGGTTGGCACACAGAATAAGTGTTCTCAGTCTCACAAGTCAAATGTGTCAGATATACTGATGCATACTTACTGGTTGGCACACAGAATAAGTGTTCTCAGTCTCACAAGTCAATGTGTCAGATATACTGATGCATACTTACTGGTTGGCACACAGAATAAGTGTTCTCAGTCTCACAAGTCAATGTGTCAGATATACTGATGCATACTTACTGGTTGGCACACAGAATAAGTGTTCTCAGTCTCACAAGTCAATGTGTCAGATATACTGATGCATACTTACTGGTTGGCACACAGAATAAGTGTTCTCAGTCTCAAATAAACTGATGCATGCTGTTGTTTTAAGAGTAAAATAAGTATTCTCAATCCGCAAGTTTTATGTCTAAAGAAAAAAAATCAGTCTGACTTTCATCAGTTTGTCTGCCTTTAATCTCCAGTGATTTACAATTTTATCAAAGTCAGCTTCTCCAGGGCAAGCTGACTGAAAAATTAATCTGTTTTTGCTTTTTTTGCTATTTCTGCATTCTAATCCTTTCTCATCTACATATCTATCTACATGTATTATTTACATGCTGTTTATATTTTTGGATAACTTAATTATCAGCATTTGCTTTTAAGGTACTAACAAAGGTAAGAAGACAAAAGATAAAATAAGTTTAAAGCAATTTCCTTTAAATGTCCCATATTTCATCATATTAATTTACTTTTAACTTTATTAATATTAACTTTGGGGCAAGTTCAGATTTCCCAAAGGCAAGTTGAATTGTATGGTCGGCATGCCCTATAAAATTTTAAAATCCCAGAAGAGGTAATGCTTGTCACATAGAAGAATATGGCTAAAAGCACCCTGTCAATAATAGATCCTAAAATAATCAGTATTTAAAAATAATAAAGATTGACATTTTTCTTAAAAATCACTTTGGATTTCTGCAAAAGAAAGCCTACATGGTCAATTTATGGCAGTTGTAATCGCTATAGATTTCCTTAAGTCTTGCATACTTTTAATTGACTTTATCATTTTATTCACAGGATTGTCATTGTAGTTCTATGAATTGTATGAGAATTTTTAGTTTTCATTATTTAATAAAAGACTGAAGTTGCAACTGTGGTATTTTTTTGAATTTATATCTCAAAAGTTCATCCAGGTAAAAGTGACATAACATTAAAGAGATCATAATGAAATGATCATTTAATTTTGAACTGTACAGTAAGCATTGATTTTACTCAAGCAGGCTTCAGGGTTACCAAGGTGGCTTGTGGTGAGAATTTCTGGGAGTTAAATTCAAACCAGGCAATTGCATCTTTTCATAATTTTGACAGTTAATCCAAAACTTTATTGACTTGTTTGGATTTCCATCTAAATTCCTTAGAGTATTTTAGGGAAACTTTCCAATAATAAAATGGCATCAGTTTGATTTATGTAACAATTAGAGATAACTTCCATCTTTTTTCATGCAAATTGCTAATTGGACCATTGAATTATCTTGATCCTAACCAACCACTCAGTGGACAGTTATAGCTGACCACTTCTAAATGACAGATAAGGAAGCACTTGGTCATTGCTGCAGTGAATATTTTAAATATACATGTACCTCAAAAACCTTATTTTCAAATTTGCTATTTGTACTAGTTTTGTCTCCTACTAAAAAAACCTAACAAAATAACAAAACATTGAAATGGGAATACACTATTATTCTGTAGTTCATTTAGAGGAAGGTTCATGTGCTGAAGTTAAAGGGACTTTCATTATTATGCAAATGATTCTGAAGTAATTTATTAAAAGTCAAACATTGATCTTGGCACAACATCATATTGATTATTCTTTCATTTTGGTTTTGAACTCTTTCATGGACAATTACAAGGTTGGATAGTTTCCAGATATTGATGAATAAGGAAAGGACTGCAATACAGAATAGTGTAAAATAATTACAGTAGAGTATGACCATATCTTCAGCAAATTGATTCCTATGCTAGCCTGGTCATAAAATATGCTGAGTCTTTAAGAAGTACAGATGCTACAGTGTTTCTTTGGCCTCTTCAGTCATCAAGCCATTTACTATATTCAGCACAATATATGTACTGTGTGTTACAAAAAGCATGATATGGATGAATATCATTATAATAATCACACACCATCTATGTTATAAACACCCCCTCTCCATATGTATGTACATATTAAAGGAGTTATTCTTTTAGTATTTTGAGAGCTCTCTACTTTAGCAACTATTTGGACTCTTTTGTCTTACATTGAGTAACGGAAAAGAGTGAAACTCAACAAGTTTGGTAAATTTCTGTCAAACTGTAAAGAAAATTTGTTTATAGAAAATTTTAAGGCCAGAATCGGTGTTGTATCCAGAACTCAAACCTAATAGATATGTTTATTCTATATGACATTAGACAAGTACGCCTAGCTCCAACCCTCAGTTAGGGGGCCCTGTGTGGCCAGGTTGTCTAAAGTGCTTTCCGTTATGAATCACTGCCATCTCACTTCTGTCTTCGTGGGTTCGAGTCTAAGATTCGGCGAATGTGTATATGTGAGAAAGCTTACCAGTAGCTTCTCATGGGTCAGTAGTTGTTTCTACTATGGATTTCCCGTTTTTTTTCCTCCACCATTAATACTGGCTGCCTTGTATAGCCTATCATGTGCTGAAAAATGGCATTAAGCCCCAGAACAACAACAACCAACCCTCAGGTCAATCACAAATATGAATTAAATATACATGACTACAAGTACCTTTGATTCATAATTTTAACTCAAAAAATTTGATTGAGTGTATTTTTGTTGTTGCTTTGTTAACAGACTACCCAAATGTGCAAAAATGTATCCATTTTAATAGGAGTGTGCTAATATGCACATTACTGATAAGCAGGTTACATAAATTTCATAAATACAGTGCACGTATGTCCCACCAGTTTAGCCTAAAGAAAAATTGAGAATATTAATGGCCGATTTCTTCTAAACTTTAGGAAGGATCAGCCTTTAATTTATCAAGATTTTTGATTGATGAGGCTCAGTTTTCTTTTAGAAGATGCAGCATTGTGACATGTAACCAGTACTTCTGTTTTTATGTCGTGTTAGAGCTATAAGGTTTTGATCTCAACCCTGTTTTTGTGTGTGTGTGTGTTTGTGTGGGTGGTAGATGAGTGTTCATCATAGATGCAATAGTTCATCATAGTGGTAGATGGAATTGTTCATCATATTATATTGTATGTCAACTCACTAATAAAACAAATGATGAAAAGCATAGCATTCTTATTTATTTGTCTTTTTTTCATGTATAAATGAACTTATTTACATTCTTTATTCTATACATAGTGTTCAAAAGATTTAGTAAATACAAAAATATAGAAGCAATCTAAGAAATCTAGACTCGGATAAAAACATGTTGGTACCAGTCATTATCACCTGGGAGATGTTCTTAGTGCTGTGATGTTACTAGAAGAGGACTGCAGTTAATTCAGTGTGTTTCAGGTTACTTAGATAAACATGGTGTGGCCTTGTGATGAAAAGAAGTTGTTTTCTTTTATTTTGATTATCTGAAGAAAAAAACCACATGAAAATTGGTTATATAGCTATGAATTTAATGAGGATTGATATGTTTAGAAGTTAAATGCCTGGATTTTGCCTGTAATGCCATTAAATTTTTATGATATTGTTTATTGTAATTTCAGTGCATATTACTTGTAGTTGGCTTGGTTTTTAAAAAATACAATTCAGTAACCAGAATATTTGTGTATTTTGTGGAGTCTCAGGGCCAGAAACTGTCTTTAATGTTCAGATATTTGGTTTGAACAAAATAACATAGCTTTCTTGTTGCTATATTTGTCACATGGGAAATGGACACAGATATTTGTTCTTTTTTGGCATTATACAATCATTTGGATGCATTTTTTTAGAATGGGAGAGAATCAAGCTAGAGAAAATATGGTAATTGCATTTACTTCTACATTATGTAAGCCCAGTACGCTATCAGTTGCACATCAAGTGCAAGATGTACCAGCCTGCATGCTGCAGACATAAATATTGAACAGCAAGTTACATATATCATCAAATCAATATTGATTTTTTAATTTCAGTCTGCAGGTTCCTTTGCACTCTTACCACAGAAACCTTGTAAATGTGACTAAGCTGTATTTATTCCCCCTCCCCTCTCCCCCATGACAATCCAGTATAAAATACTACTGGTGTTACTATTAATAGAAAAACATTAAAGCCACTTTTGAAAGAAAAAATTGTTAAACTGACCAAATGTGATAACAAGTATCTGGGAATGAAAGCCTTTGAAATTTATACAAATGACAGATAATGGCAGTTCATCTTCTAATATGGACAGAATTTGACCATCGTTGATAGCCGGTATAATGGCATTAGGACCTTTCAATATTAGACAAATGATGTTGATGTACCTTCAGTTATGAATGATCTGCATGTGTAGGGTTTACTGGCACATTATCACTAGTATGGCTATATTTTGTCCATTAAAAGTTTAAGTTACAAAATGTAATAGTCAAATTTAAAAAAAAAACAAAATTAGTATGATAAATCATTCCAAATAAACATGAACATATTGTCCTGCAAGGTCAGATTTGAATGAAGATACTAAAATGTTTTTATAACATATGTAATAAAAAGCATTTGATGAAATCTCTGCAGGCAGCATCCTGTTTTGTGATGTTTTTTTTCAATTTTTTTGGCCATCTCATTAACATATCAAGAAATTCTGGCCTCCAGCACCACTACCCCTTCCTTACTTAATTTTAGGACCCTTTCCCAATTAAAGAAACAAGTCTTTTGATGGGACTTTTGGGCGCCCATTGGGTCTGGGCTTCAATGGATACACTGTTATGTATATGTAATTTAATTACTTGTTTGTTAGTTTTAAATTCTCTTTTATTTTATTTTTACTTCATTACATGTTACATGTAATCATGTTTTATTCACTGGATTTGACATTTTTGTTTGGAAAATTCAGTTCTCTGTTTTAACCTGATAAACAATGCAGTTTGATTGCTACATTTTATTTTTTGCTAGATCAAGTCTTTCAGGTCTTAGTAAATCCTGTATTAGTCATAATGGCTAACTCTATACATATAATCTATAAAAGTAGATTTCATGTGCTGGAGTGAAAACCATTGGTAAAAATCAAGGTCATATTTGCCTTACGTGTTGTAAACAACATTTTTATTTTTATATCTTATAGTAAGATTTATTTTATGCAATCTAACCTGTATAGAATACGTGCATATTGGCATTTTTTTTTTACTGTGCTGTCCAAATTAATTGACCATGTGAGCCATCATGTGATCTAAAATTGCAGGTTAAAACAGACATTTTGTAAATGTATACCTTCAGGCTCAAGGTATTTGTCTTGTTGTTGCCATTTGAGTTGATGTATGTATTTAAAATAATTTATTCACCCTGGAAAATATGTGTGCTCATCAAATTCTTGGACAAAGACATTCCATGGAAATTATTCAGATTTCTAAAACCAGAAAATTATTCTTGATTCTTAAAATTCAACAAGGAACTGTTGACACAGTATAATACTGCATTCATCTGACATCATTGTCCTCCAAATTGGAACTTCGTCGGGATTCAAACCTTGATTAAATAGGAACTTTTTAGTGATAGGACTTATATTATTCATTCAAGGAATAATAAGTCCTTTTTCATATTTTTACCTAGTTTTCTTGGGAAATGAATTAGTATGTTAAAATTTACAAATATTGGCTTCACTCTTTTCTTTGTTAATTAGTATGAGCCTAAACATGTAACAACACTAATCTTCAAATATATAGACAAAGGTATATTCTGTTCTTAATTGATACTGCAAGTCACATGGGTCATGTAGGCATGCAGCATCAACTATTCTAGTAATGGGTATCAGTTTTTAGAATTTGATTGTCCATGCCTTTAAGTGGCAAGTATTCACTTCATTTGGATTCATCCATATTCCTTTGGAGGGTTATTATTTAGACACCCCAAGATGTGTATACTGCAAGATCAATGTTAAAATACATCAACACTTTTGGATGAAATTAACCTAATGGTGTGATCCAGGTACAATCCAGAATGAATGTTAAGCCCTCTGATGTCACAATGAAAGCTACACATATTGATAAACAAATTTGTACTACCCACTATTGTGACAATTCCACTCAACAAATTCTTATTTAGACAAGTTTAGTACACCACTCCCTTGATAACTCGTGCTGGATATCTCGAGAACCCGATTGCGTGTCCAGCATGGCTCCTGATTTTTTTCAAAGAAAATACATTTTAAAATGTGTTGAACGTGAAAAAAGTCGTGATAAGAAATGGTAAATTGGTAAATTAAACCTTGATATATAGCTCATTTTTATCATCGAAAATGGTGATTATTGCCAATAAAGATAGATTCCATATTGTGAAATTTGCAATTTCTAATAAGATATCACATATTATGTTAGGTTTTTTAAAAATAGAAAAATAGTTGTCAATACACTGTCAATAAACAGCACTCAATGAAAAATTCTGGTAAATGCTAACATTTGGCAACAGAGAATGAAATAAATATCAATTAAATGTCGCACTAGGTGAAATTCACATTATAATCCTTTAATTTCATCTCAACACTATAATAGCAACATACATATTCTCTTCTATGAAAACATGAAAAGAATCAGTGGACCGTCACATTGAAACCCGAAAACTGTGAGTACATAATTGAATGACAGCTTTGTTTCAATCAACAGCTTGGGGAAGTGTTTGTTGCAATAAAAAAAATCAATTAAAAAAGACCTGTGTTGTTTTATCACTTTGAATATGTCTTTTGTATCAAATCAAACAAGGTAAGTACTATAAAATAAAGTTCAAAGGCATGCCGATAGAAGCAAACATTCTTGTATTCATTACTGTTATCAAATTTTATTTTACTTGACCAATCAAAAATATTTTCACATTTTATGTATTAACATCATTAAAGTATATAATATCAGTAATGTATCCTAATCATTTGTAAATGTAACCATGGAGAGCAAAGGAATTAAGCAAAAGGCATACTTAGTGACTGAAAATAGATGGTGTTCATAATGACGAAGCAAGCTCAAAAATTTGCAATGAACTAAAAATTGCTGAGTCAACATTTAAAGGTTGGCTTAAGGATGAGCCAAAACTTCGAAATTACTCACATGATGTTGATTCAGATGAAGGAATGAAACGAAAATGAGCACAGACTGCAAGCGATAACGAATTAGATGATGCTGTGTACGAGTAGTTCACACAACAACGTGTCACAAACTGCAAGTGTTATTGTGTTCTAATTTAGGTTGTTTTACATTTTTAGACCCATTCAATTCATGTTGGTAATGGTTAACCCATGTGAATTTATTTTATTCTTCAATTTTATGTCTACCACAATAAATATCTACACATTATTCGATCGACATTGTTTTTTCGAAATGTGTTGATCATTTGTATTTAAAAAAAACCCGTCTACTTTGGATCAAACAATAAAACTAGAATGTATACCATTCACAGCAAACATTAGTGACGTAGTACACAACATGAAGTCGTACATGTACTAAGCAAATGGAAACCACGTGGAATAATGTTTTGATGATCAATATACTGCAAGTTACCCTGAAATTAATGTTACTGTGATGAAATAATTAAACAAAGTACACAGATATGAAGAGATATTTATTCACTGTTAATCTTAGCATGATTATTAATTGAGTATTCAACACTGTAACATGCCAAGCCACCCCACTCCCCTTGCCTATACCTTGATTCCTTTGTTAGTTTTGTTGTTTGTTATAGGTCCCTCGATAACTCGCGCCCTCGCTTATATCGTCACAGTCGATGATTTCGGACCCCAATGTCCGCGAGTTATCGAGAGTGGTGTACATGTAAAAGTCCATAGTTAAAAATAATATTTGTGTGAACTTTCGTGCTGACAGTTAAGGTGTAGAGGATTCAGTAATCATGATTGAATAAACTTTGGTTAAAGAAAATTAGTGTTAAATTTTAAGAACAATTTATATTTAATTTAAAATGAGAAACTACGCATACATGACCCATGTGACTTGTGCTATATCTGGATACACTTGTCTTCAAATATACTATTTACAGCTTATTTCCAGGGGTTGCTTGAGTATTTGCTATGCCACTGGCTCAAACACATGATTTATAGTAATTTATTTTAGAAATTTATCAGTTTTACTAATGCCTTGATACGCAAAGGCAATATTAACTATCTTGTCCAGAATATAATGTGAAGCCTTATTATGTTAGAATTTTGATCTTGAACTGCTCCACTTGACATTTGCTCTCTTGTAAGCAAGCAAATGTGGTATTTGCAATTCAGTATTGTTCTAGGCTATTGATTTTTGAAGGCAGCATTAATCAGATAGTTTGGATGACTCATAGGAAAAAGGTTCCTGAATTTAGTCTTTTATAATCTGTTTTTTAGGCATGACTGTATTTATTGATCCAGTCTTTCAGGTCTTAGTAAAACCTGTATTAGTCATAATGGCTAACTCTATACATATAATCTATAAAAGCAGATTTCATGTGCTGTTTGTGAGAGATGTTAGTAGTGCTTATTATTTTATGCATGAAAATCTGAAATAAAATAAAGCAGATTCTGAGAAAAATAAATCTTATGTCTTACCCGCAAAGAGCATAATACAGACTTCTTTCCTGAAATTATTATCATTATCATTAGAGGTGGAGGTGGCATCATCATCATCATCTTCATCATCATCATGAATTATGTTTTCACATTGAATTCATTTCTTTATTACTATTGCATGTACAGTTATGAAAGCAATGTGTGCATATATCTTGGTGAGTACCACTCATCACCGTCAACAGTAACCTAAGTCTCAGAGACCTATTTTATCTCATGGCACACAAATTCTATATAATGTGTATATAATAAGTGCTATCTCTTGGCACACAAATTCTGTATAATGTGTATATAATACGTGCTAATTTGGTCTAGATATTTTTTGTATTAGTTTTAACATTATTGGCTATATCCTGCAGGGAAATAGGAGCTACCTGTAAGTGCCTTTTCATGGACAGACCAAGGCAAGTGGCACTTATAAGTATTGAAATCAGCATCATTTTACTTGGTGTTAGCACAGTATCATATAATCAAAGGTTTTGAATGTCTGTCTCCTCTTTGATATTATTACAGTGTGATCCCGTTATAGCACACTCCGTTATAACACAAATTTAGATAAAATGCAATTGTGGCATGGCTCCCAAAATTTTATATACATGTATTTATCTAATACACAAAAGTTTATTTTTCTTTCTTAAAGGTACGAAAAGTGACTTTAAAAAAGTTTATTAACATTTGGGGAAGAGATCGTGTAGGAATTCTACCACAAGACATTCGTAACATGGATCTGGAATTTCATGCACAGGAATTTTTCTCATATATGAAAAAATATTTCCTCTTAAAAGTATGATCTTGCTGGATTTCAGCAGTGTTACAAATTGCGATTTATTTTCCTTACTGGCAAAAAATGGCTACACTGTTGGCTGTTTAAACTTGCATAAACAACCTTGAGTTTGGAGTGATGAAATTCAGAGGCACCTTGAAAGGAAGCCACAAAATTGATATTAAATGTACTGGAATTTATCTAATTTTAGATAATCAAATTTTTGTTCATATTGATAAACCATTTTAACAGTGCAGTTTTATATTGATCCGCTTATTCTTACATCTGACCTGAGTTCTGTGTGCTGTGAAATCTCCACTTTTTTGTTGTTGACATTTTTAGTAGCTGAGATCAACCAGATGAGCACTATCATATAATGGATTGTTCAGATGAAATAGTTTTTGACTATAGGCTGCTCTCTTGTAATGAATATATTTATTTAGACTGACTTATGTATGTGGATGCTAAGCCAAATTCCTTTTCTTAACACTTATAGAATTAGATCCTTCAGAACACTCACATTTTCTGCAGTAACCCCTGTGTTATGTTCGTCTCTTGACCTTTTCTGAATTTTTTATGTCTGCATCAAAGGCAGCATTACTCTGCTACTAGTAGTGTGCCCCCCCCAACCTAGGAAAAAAAAACCAAACCCAAAAAATGCTAGCTGTAGTCTGTATAATAATCAGCCTACTAGGACTAACTACAATCAACCAACTTTTCGAGGCAGGAACAGTATCTGTTACAGATGACCAAACCATGGCTAATTTCTTTTGTTTTAAATGTACCCAGAAAACACAGATTTGCTGAAGCTTCAAAGAAAACTAATTACCTTTGAAGCACCTATTGTTCTGTATAAGTATTAAGCAAATGAAAAAAAATTAGTCTCAATCAGTGTTGAACAATTATTTGATGTTGCTGCTGCAATAAGAGATGGACATCTGTTTGGTCCTCCAGAACTCTCTGGTAGTGGTATGGAATCTGATGGATTGTTGTATTTTCCAGTGTTACTGGAATACCTTTATTGTGCAATAAAAGTTTATTTTTGCAGTAAAAAAAATTATGCCTGTGTTCACTTCCAATGGTGGCATAAAACAAATTAAATTTCCAATCTTTCAAAAACCATAGATCTCTTGCCATTTAAATTAATTGAAGATGGGGTATGATGCAGATGTGTTAAATGTTTTAATTTTTTCACATTTTCATTTCCCAATGAATAGCCTCACCCCCAGTGTAGCCTTGGCAAGATGCTAGATGTCCCCAGCTGACCAAAATCTAGGTCAGTTTAAGTTTGTGTGTGTGTGTGTGTGTGATTTAGATTTTTAGCATAGCTGTAAAAAAAATTTGCTACAGTATTTGCATTTTGGCAGCCTTTAGTGATGTCTAGCCTTGCGGCATTATGCTGCAGATATGTAGCATTTTGTGCAGCCTAATCACATTATCCTGACACTAGGCTCACCAGTTCAAACACTAACCTCTTAATGCTTATCCCCTAGCTATGCAGCTGTCAGTACCATTTTTATAAGTCTTTGGAAGTACCTGGCCGAGGTTCAAACCTGTGACCTCTTGCATCTGGACATGTAGCATGTAAAATACTATTGCTACCTCCTACTTGTGACAGTTGTAGTAAATTGTTTAGTGACAATCTGATATAGATCAAACAAGAACTACCAAATTTTTATATCTGTGACATTTGTATTTTTTAAAAGAATGTGAATCACAACATGTGATCTATACTTGAGTTATGAATTTATTATATATATATATATGTATAATGCTTCAAGGACTATGGATTGTACTACATAAACATAAGTTGTTAATATACAAATGTTTTTCAGATTAGTTTGTCTTCATTTAATCAGAAGAACATATTTTTGAGTCCGCTTTTATTACCCACACCATTTTAGGTAAATTAATTATTTTCTTCAGCTAACTCATATAGTTGGTTATAACAAGGTTCAGTCTATAACACAATCAGGTTCTATAGACCCCAAACACCATGTTTTAGCAGAGTCACACTTTACTATGCCAGGTATTGATTGTTTGCACCAGTTTGATTTAGGGTGTAAACTCATGAAGTTTTACTATTTAGGTCTATTTCTTAGTTCCTGTTGCATATGTACAGTAATTAATTTTGATTAATACAGTCATCTATATATATATGCTACTCACAGCTTATTGAAAATAGGTCACATAAAAATTTGTTGATACTCCTCTGAGATTTAATATGTAGCACAAATTTCTAGTATATTTAGACAAGAATAACAGTTTTTGTGAGATGCAGGCAAGAAAAGAGATTATGCTTTTAATGGTACTCATTAATCACCTTTTTATGAAAAAAATTGAAGTTAAAGAAGGTCTTACATTTTCAAGAAAATCTCAGATTTGTATTAGAGATAACTCAAGTGTTCTTGCAGAAAATTTAAGAGATATTTTAGACTGTTTTGATCCTTTATATAGATTGTATGTGAAAGGCAAATTGCAGCATTGAAAATATAGCTTTAAGGAAAAATGTTTAGGACTTGATAATAGGAATAATAATGATGTATTAAGTGATAATGTCCACTGCCAACAGTACTCCCTATAGTAGCTTGAGATTGCATTGAGACTTCAACTTCCTGTCATCATATGGTTTGTATGTCCTGACCAGCATCCAGTAATCTGCATTACATAAAGCCCGACAGTTAACACTGACCTACATTTTAATAATAACTAAAACTTCATGACATTTTGTCATCTAACACTGCTTCTATAGTATGGCATATATTTGTAACTACAGAAATAATTCAAAATCATCATTTCATTTTTCCACAATACTTCATATAGTAATACTAAATACCTCAATGGCATATTTATATTTTCTAAATCATTACTTGAACTGATTAAATCCCATAGCCAGTATTCTGGGAATATACATTTTCAAAGTCAGACAAGTAAAATTTTCCATATTGCTAGTCCGGTACAGATGTATTTTTTCTATTTTCAAGCATGATGGATAAGTATTTTTTTCCATACTTTAATCACTTTTGTTTCTTTTTCTGGCTATTCATGACTTCAGGTGTACCAAATGTTTAAATCTACCCACATTGATTTATTCACAGCCTATGGTACTACAGTAAGTGGTCATTGATTACTGCTTCACTTTATAGTGGGCTAACTGACCAAATTATCCGACATTCAGAAAACTTAAGACTGACAAATCCAGTTGTGCTTTAAACTGCTTTGTTATATTGTGTTTTCTCAATACAGATACTCCTGAGTGGATCACCCTTTGGTTTCAATCCACTGAGCCAATGCAATGAAGTTAATGAAAGGCACTTTAACAGCATAAGTGTCCATTTACTTTACAGACTTAGTAAGTGACAGTAATGAGTCTTTAACTGTTTTTATTGATTATGCAGTTGTTGACATCAGCATGTGGTATTTCATTTGAAGCAAAACAATTACCCTAAAAAGTGGTCAGTTGTAACTGGGTTTAATGCCTTTTCTCAGTGAAAGATAGGCTTTACAAGGTGGCCATTTGCTAGAACCATCAACACATAGCAAGCTACTGACCCACATTGTCCAAGTCTGAGTTGGCAGTGATGGTAAAGGTGGACACTTAAAACCTCTTTACCACCCATTGCCCCATCTGTGTTTGCATTCAACCAGCAAAATGTTTTCTATAATCACTTTAGTAGAAGCCGATAAATGAGGTGATTTGTTCTATTGGGTCAAAATGAGTTTTCTAACTTATTTTTGCAAGGAAGAATTCAGAAAAGAAAGTGTCAAGTGAAAATGGAAGGATATAATGAAAGGCAGCCCTAAGTCTGAGGTAATTATTCATCCAAAGGGAGATAAGTCAGACTCCTTGGCAGCAAAAAATGTCAAAAATAATGAGACTAAGAGACACCCCACATTGGGTGGATGATTATCCATAGCTTCAATTCATCAACTGTGAAGGAGAGATATTTTGTTGTTATTGATAACAATATCACAAACTGGCACTGGTTGGAAATTCAGCCAGTGTATTTTTCAATGCTAATAAGTTCAGGATTGAATCATTCAAGTCTCATGATGGTTTTTGACCTAACAAGGCTTGTTGTGCAGCACAGTATATTCATGACAGTAGCCAATATGTGTAAAAAAGTCATTGTAGTTAAAGTTGATAATACTAAAGTATGAAAGGTCATTTTGAAACTAAATCAGGATGAAATGAATAATACAATGAGAGCTCTCTTTAACACAGTCTGCGTGCTAGTCTAATTTTTTTAAAATGTGGAAATACTTTATGCAAACCAGGAGAAAGAACAGGTTCAGAGCAAGAGAAATTGTTCTGTCAAATAATCAAGTCTTGAGAGAATAAGTTGGGGAAAGGTTGGAATTTCAGTAAATTCCTTTCCATTCATTAAGATGGGAATATTAATGCTACTGTATCCCAACAAGTGTATACAAGATAATGTGACAGTGACAAAAACTTATAAATTAAACTTTGAAGAAATGAATGTGTTGTGCATTGTTTCTTTTATTTTTAATACTGATTAAAAAACATCTCATTGAGCCTAGGCAAGAGATTAAAGTTATGAACAAGTGAAAATGTAGGTGGAACAAGTGAATTTTCTAAGACAAGTTGCTGATACAAATTGAATCAGCAATGATTACACATGTAACTTTCTTTAAAATCCATTGAGTGACTTGAACTCCTTCATTTAAATTTGCAAATTTAGGACACAAGAAAAATCTTTTATTTATGCAATATATACAAAAATAATACTTTAATGGAAATTGGATTTATATACATGTTGAAGATAATCAAAAATATCATAGCTTATCATAAATGTAAAACTGCTACCCACCTCAATGTAGTTCATTTCATTCATAGATTCTGACCCAAGGAATTCAGATTTCATTATCTTAGTGTTGAGTACCACCATATTAACATCAAGGTAGTTCCATGTGTCATAGATTATTGCTAATGGTATAACTTGATTGTTGTATATATTGTGCAAGACTTTATTTTCAGAAGATCCAATTCAAATATCTAAATATTAGCTAATCTCCCATAAGACTATCATGCTTGTACAGTACACATTCATTTCAGTATTATCCTTGGTTAACCTCATATGTAGTAATCCTTGTATCCTTCCATCTGTCATTTTTTATAACAATTATTCCCACAGTTCTTGATTGGTCTCTACTAAAATTGGTAGGTGGTGCTCTAGAGTTTCATACTTTGAGTAGGGTTTAATTTTGAAAGAAAAAGAATATCACAGGATTTCCTCACTTGTCATCCTGACTGTTGGAAGAGACACTGTCTACTGTACATGTTGCTAAAAGAACTTTTAATTCCCCCCTTTTTTTGGTGTACAATTGATGGTTGTAATTTTGATTATATAGTATTCATATTAACCTTACTTAAGATGTGCACCTATTACAAAAACTGCTAGCCCTGTTTGGTCATTTTCACTTCTAGGATGTCAAATGTAAATTGTATTTTTAAAAAAAAAACACCCTAAAAGACCAGTAGTTTACAGTTTACTTTTTTTACTTTATATATATATGTATGTATGTATGTATGTATGTATGTATGTATGTATGTATGTATGTATGTATGTATGTATGTATGTATGTATGTATGTATGTATGTACATATGTATATTTTCAGATACTGATATTGTCTCTTCTGGGAAAATTTGTTTAGGTATTGTAACACCTGCTAAAATTATTGTCCTTTGGAATAGTTCAGGCTGCTTATTTTTCTTCAAGGACATAGGTCAGCCATTTTTATTAGCTGTGTACTTAGATCATGCTCAGTTTCCACAACTAAAACATGTAAAGACATTTCAACCAAAAATACATTAGAATAGTAGAGAGGTATGCCAACATTTTTACAATGTGCTTGTAGCTGAGAACTTCACTTTACACCTGTTACTGTCAGAAGTAAAAAATATCTGTTGAGTACTTTTTAAATATTATGGTCACTTTGCTTCTGCAATTTTTGTTTAAGTTATTGCTCTTTTTATTTTTTGCCATAATGTTTTGTATCACACAATGTGTTTTGCACATTGCCATAAAATTAGGTATTTATTAGTGATATCGACAAATAATTTTGTGACTGCTCCGGTGGCCTAGTGGTTAGAGCATCTACCTCAGATGTAGGAGGTTGTGGGTTTGATCCCTGGTTGAGTCATACTAAAGACTTATAAAAATGGTATTAACAGCTGCCTCGCTTAGCAATCAGAGGTTAGTGTTTGGATTGGTTGGCCTGGTGTTGGATAATGTGACTGTGTAGGACATCATACTATATGTCAGTGGCATGAAGCCCCAGTGCCATACAGTACTATACTCTGCCACATTGCACACATCATAGTTTTCACAAGTTTTATTTTAAGTTATTGCCCTTTCTTGGAGCTTTTTGTAATTTTGTTACTATCATGTTAGTGTAGTTCTTAAGCTCAATTGGTTCAAGACTAGAGGAGCTTACAGGAAGGTATGTTGCCATTGAAACAGGTTTATCGCTACCCCTGAACTATGTGGAGGATTGCCTTGAAATTTTATACATGTATTCCAATTTCCATTTGGTCCAGTATGAAAATTATACTGCTGTGATGCCCATTAGGGCCACCCAAGTGGCCATCTTGAAAATCTTGTTATCTCTATTCCTCCTGAGTGGATGCTCATATCAGCATGGGTTTTCACTTCTAAATGATGTTACTAGATGAAAATGGTGCTCATCTATCATCCAGTCTAACTTCCTCAGCAGCCATTTAGAAAATGCACCAGAATGGAAAGTGATACTTTCCTGGGGTTTTGACTGTAAGACATCTTATGATGTCTATTTGTTACTAGATGAAAATGGTGCTCATCTAACATCCAGTCTAACTTCCTCAGCAGCCATTTTGAAAATGCACCAGAATGGAAAGTCACATTTGCATGGGGTTTTCTTCATAATATTTCTGTTTGGTCTTGAATGATAAGATGCCACTCAGGCATCCAGTATGGCTACCACAATGAGAAATGAAAACTATTGACAATATCCACTCCCATTCAACAAATTAACACAAGGGTATTTGAAATCTAATACTAATTGTTTTATCTCATCTGTAGGTTGAATCACTGGTAAAATACATCAACATAATGAAGACTTTATTGACTTGTTTAAATAGCCACTTTTAAAATTTTTCTGTTGCTTTGTATATTGTGTTAAGTTTGGATGCCTACACTTAAAGTGTCATACAGTAAAATCAGTTACATTCATTTCTTATTGGAGGATATTGTTTACCCTGAGATGGGACTAATGATAACCACCAATCAAAACTGAATAATGTATTTTTCAAAGCCTGTTACAACAGAAGTGTACTATATACATGTACACTTGCTTTATAAGGCAAGGCCAACTGCAAACTTTGCAAATCTAGATCTGCCCTTGCATAATGTGCCAACAGATCTGGTTCTGTGCAGTTTGTTAGGAGTAATCAGGAGAACAAACATTATAGACCATGATCTGCATTATGCTACAGCAGATCAGAATCTTCATTGTTTACAGTGTTACTCAATTTATAAGCATGCATATAGGTAGGTTTTCAAATTGACCAAGATCAAAGTAGAGAAGAGACAGGAAAGTAAAAATATTTACTAAGTGATGGGTACCATATGTGGGAACAAATTTTGGAATGTATTCGTTTTGTTGATTTTTTTTATCAGTAGATGAATGAGCAGAAGATAAAATAATTGGTTCAGAATCAGCATGTGGGATTGATTTAATTGTGTTAATTTGTGGTAAGGGAGTACGATTGCTAGTAGTTTTTATTTTTTACTAATAGAATTGACTGCTTGTGCCTGTGACTGCTCACTGATGAATTCTGAATTTAAAAAGGGAGAAAAGGGTAAATTGCAAATAATTATTTATGATTGATGAAGATTTTGAAACTTGCAATCAGTAAATATTGTTTTCTATTGATTTTTCACTTTTTGTACCAGTATGTTTATTGATATGACAAAATTTTCAATACAGAATGCATTGATGAATCATTTTACCCCTAAATTAAAGTATCATGCTCAATAACACATGATAGAGGACCTGGCTGTTCCAATGGCAACATGGAAACACACATAGTAGGGGACTTTCCAATGGTAGCATTCTAATCTGCACTGTTTCAGTCACAAGTCCAGCTCACTAACTATTAATCTGCTGTAGCAACCTGCCTAGTTTGTTACCAAACATTGCACCCAAAATTCGGTTGTCACTTAATTTTGGTTGGCAATCAACACTCACTCCTTCCTAATTTCAGTATACAAGTTTTTACAGTTTGTCATTGAGTATTACAAACAGATATGACAACTGAATATTTAATAGAAAGAGGTGAGGCAAGTTCAGTCAGTGACAACTTGCATGATTCATGTGGTAAATTATTTAAGCAAGTGAATGTTTGAAACCTAATTCATGTTGTTTGAAGTGTTTTTGTTTGCATTTTTTATGACATTATTGTTTACATAAATGTAAAATACTGGCATATGTTAGGATCTGTTCATCCTGAAGGAGGGAGGGAGGAAGGGAGGGAGGGAGGAAAAGAGAGGGAGAGAGAGAGAGAGAGAGAGAGAGAGAGAGAGAGAGAGAGAGAGAGAGAGAGAGAGAGAGATATAACAGTGGTGATACCTGCAATTGTATTGCCATTGAGAGAGAGAGGGAGAGAGAGAGGGAGGGGGGAGGAGAGGGGACAAGATATAACAGTGGTGATACCTGCAATTGTATTGCCATTGAAGTGATATAAATTGTTCTCATATCAATGCATATGAAGATCTCATTACACATAGATTACAATATATAATATCTGATATGATCCAGTTTTAAAAGGCATGAATCTAGAGCTGTCATCCTATATTGATTATTTGATCAGTATGTGTACTGTTTGTTATAATTAGGATTTTGAAGTGATCAGTCTAGACTTTGATGGTGCATTGTGGGATTGTAGGACTTGGTTTAGCTCATACTAATTTTTTGTATTATATACACCGATAGATTTGGTATAGGCAAACCTTTTATGTTAAGATGTGTAATAAGTGCACTTGTTATTTCATGGCAGAAGTTCTTTGCAGCTGGGTTCTTTTAGGTGATCAGATATCATGTGACCCAGCAGTGTCATGTACACTACAGTACTCCTTAGTTCTGATGAATCATCACATTGCTGGTGAATGTGGTTCTTCAACAAAGAAGTCAGTAATTATTGATGTGATCATGTTGGATCTATATTGATATTTTCAAGATTAAGCAAATCTGAAAATAGGAAATTTTATTTTGTGCCTGTATATTTGGTTACTACATTTAAGAGTCACTTTAATCTAAAAAAATTATTAAAGTTTTTAAAATTTATTCATAGTACATATAACATCAAACATATTCCTTAAATTGTTCCATTTTAATACACCCACCATAAGGCAGATTGTGTTATGAAGTCCATCCATCACCAATTCCATTTCTTCAAAATAACTTATGTTTACTATCTACCGACACTAAACTTTGTGGATGGCTTGCAGCTGCAGTAAGGAATAACTTTATCAATTTCAGGGTCAGTAGCTCGTCAAAATCATTGTGACTACAAGAATAGAAATTGTACAGATCTTAACTCAAATTCTCCATCTACATTTACTAAATTTTGTGGATGGACTGCTCTGGTGGTTTCAGTGGTTAGAGTGACTGCCTTAAATGTGGGAGGTTGCAGTTTTGAACTCCAGCCAAGTCATAACAAAGTCTTATAAATAAATATGGTACTAGCAGCTGCATTGCTTGATTCTCAGAATTACCTGGTGCTTCTGGTCTTCTCTAAATCACTGCTGGTATTTGTTCTGTATTTCCTTCTTTTTCCCTCTCTCTTTTGAGACTTTCTGGGTCATCAGCCTCTTGGTTTGCAGACTGTACTCTTTTACCCACAATACATGTGTGTCTAGAGCTATTTTCTTTTCCTTTAAAAAATTAAATTTAGCACCGAAACTCAAATACAGGTCAGATTTGTCTTCTCCTGGGATCAACAAATATTCCCTCTCTCTTGTGACAAATATCATCTGAGAACTCAATAGTGATAATACACATAATACCTGTTATCTTAAATTGATGTCTTGTTAGAGCTACTGCATTCTTGACTGACCTGATGACATATTCTTGGATACTATTATTGTTCCACTGTGGCCATAAATTAATCAACTGACCAATCAGTAGACACACTTTCCAAATGCTACACCATCAGTTCATTTGGAAAGAATTCGCTACATAATTACACATGAATTAATGGACTTCAACGCTTATCATATCTACCTTACTTTGCTAATTAGCAATTCACAGACATACATTTTTGGACATAGAAAAATTAATCTTCAAAACAAATGATAAAATCATTTAAGACAGATAATTTACATATTCACACAATTCACATCATAAGAATCATTTTTTGTTTACATACAAGCAACTAAATCAGAATTCATATAACAAAATATTGTATGATATTCTTACATCCTGTGAATCATATAACATGCACAATAATTTCTGAACTGATAAAAATTTAAGTATGAATTTAAAATGTATAATTTCAACAATAATTACAAACTTATAATTATTGAACACATTGTATGTAGTAAAGAGTAACCTTTTGTTTTAGTAGAGATTCGCTCTTACTCTGCAGTTGAATCTCTTTCCTAATGGTTTATGAACTTTCTGACACCCATCCTGCGGATGATTTAATACTTCCATTCCCCAGAGTCTAAACTTCCCTTTCAGCAGAATAACTTGGACTGATTAATTCTACTTGGGGAACTATTCTAAAACCCTGAATTCTGTCTGGAAATTTAAACCATGTTTAGTGTGGCCAATCAGGATTACTACTTTACCCACTGAAATTCTGTATCACCAATTAGGATTACTACTTCACCCACTGAAATTCTGTATCACCAATCAGGATTACCAGTTTACCCACCAAAATTCTGTCAGGATTACTACTTTACCTACAAAAATTCTGTAACACCATTCAGGATTACTACTTTACCCACTGAAATTCTGTATCACCAATCAGGATTACTACTTTACCCACCAAAATTCTGTATCACCATTCAGGATTACTACTTTACCCACCAAAATTCTGTAACACCAATCAGGATTACTACTTCACCCACCAAAATTCTGTATCACCATTCAGGATTACTACTTTACCCACCAAAATTCTGTATCACTTCCCTCAAAGTCAGAAAATCCTGTATAGTCCAGCTTTATTAATAATGATCCTGGAAAATATCGTTTTATGGCACCTGTTTCAAATGGATTACAATTTGCTAACATTCTTCTCTGGTTCATGTAACTCTGGAAGATTACTACTAAGACCTTGTGTTAATACCCCACTCATCTATTCTTAGCTGTTAGCTAATGTGGCTCCTAATTACAATTTAATTCATACCCCTAACAGAGCAGATTCTATTCCTTGCAGTGAACAATTTATTGAGAGATAGCCAATTGTTACATGTCACACTGACCATCAAATAATGTACAGTGAAATTATCTACAGAACTATTCAGAAAATTTTGAACCCTTACACATAGTATCTCATAATTTATTTCGTAAATAACATCACTTGAGATTGGTAAACAGTTCATTAACTTTTACATAAACAAGAACTGGCTGTTGGTAAACTAGTGAGAGCTGGGCAGTTCATTATTTGCCCTAAACATTGGAAATAATTTTTATCAAACTAAGGTAAATAGGTAAAGCTGACATGATATCAAGGTTCATAATCACATTCCACAGGCAAAAATCTGCTTTTCTATTTTTTCACATGAGGCTGCCTGTGAAAACATTTTCTCATTTTGTCTGTATGTATTTCTGTCAGTTACGAAGACATAACGATGGACCTAATCTCATGCTGGAAGGAACACCTATTCCAGTTGTTGAGGAAACAAAAGTATTAGGCATTATCTTCGATAGAAAACTGACTTTTATTCCACACCTGAAACATTTGAAAGCCAAATGTTTGAAATCTCTTAATTTACATAAAGTAATAGCGCACACTGACTGGGGTGCTGATAGGAGAGTCATACTCAATTTATACAGAACGTTTATCTGCTCAAAATTAGACTATAGTTACGTTGTCTATGGTTCAGCAAGGAAATCCTATTTAAAGATGCTTGACCCAATCCATCATCAGGGAATAAGACTTGCCCTGGGAGCATTTAAAACACCCCCGTGTTAAAGCCTCCTCGTTGAAGCGGATGAACCACAATTATCATAATGTAGAGAAATGCTCTCCGCACAATATGCTATCAAATTAAGATCCAGCCCTCTAAACCCAGCTTTTTCAGCAGTTTTAGAACCAAAATATAAATCCTTATATGACAATAAACCAAATGTCATACCTACATTTGGCATTAGAATATCACAATTTCTTGAAAGTACCCGAATTGATCTTTCAAAAATTCTAAAAGCCAACATCTCCGAAACACCCCCATGGCTACTTCAGCAACCAAGGGTAATTTTCATGTTACATGATGGAAAAAAATCAGAGACAAACCCTACCATTTTCCACAACTCTTACCATGAACTCCTCTCACAATTTGAAAATTATACAAAAATATATACCGATGGATCAAAAGATGAGGAAAAGGCTTCTGCAGCCTTCGTAAATGGAAAACACACAACCAAAGTTTGCTTGCCAAATGGTACATCAATTTTTTCAGCTGAAATTAGAGCAATAGACCTTGCTTTGCAATACATTGCAAGCAAGCATATTTCAAATAGCATAATATTCTCCGATTCACTATCAGTACTTTAGTCACTACATAATAGAAAACTGGATAATCCACAATTGGCTAATGTTCTCGTTAAGCATACTAAGTTGAGTATCTCGAATAATATATTATACTGTTGGTTACCCAGCCATGTTGGAATTAAAGATAATGATAAAGCAGATAGCGCTGCTAAAATGGCCCTATCATTAGAATCATCTGATTTTAAAACACCATATACTGATTTTAAACATTGTATCAAAAACTGTTTACGTCAGAAATGGCAGGCATCATGGAATGATGCCGTGAATAATAAACTTCATACCATCAAGCCAATCCTAGGAGAATGGACTCCTTCCTACAGAGCCGACAGTAGGGAGGAGGTAGTCATTGCTAGAATTTGAATTGGCCATACTCATTTAACACACTCCTACATACTAAAAGAAGAAGACCCACCAAAATGCATATCTTGCAATGAACCACTCACAGTTAAGTACTTTATGTAGGAGTGTTTCGACCTCCAATCTACATGTGATCAATATTACAATGTACAAGACATGAGGGAGCTCTTTGATTCAGTTACTATTTCTTATGTTATAGACTTTCTTAAGGAAGTAAACATATAAGTTATAACTTTTATGCTATCATCTTAAACATTTTTATGTGCTATATATATGTACGATCGCTATATTTTAATTACCTTTCATGTTTTCGTTGTCATACATTGTTTGCAATCCCTGTTGATCGGGAAACTTTATTTTTTTATCACCATTACCATTTTTATCATTTTACCGTTAGCAATTTGGTTTCATATTGCTGGCCGATACAAAACCTTTTTACCATTTGTATAAAATGAAGGATATAACATTTTTTATGGCACTAAATAGCCTCTTTGTGCTGGTGCGCCATAAAACTTCAACCAAACAAACATTTTCTCATTTCTCATGATTATGGATAGGCATGAATTTGTCATCAACAACACAATCAAACAAGCTCTAACACATCAATGAAAGTGCCCTTGCCTTCATTTATAAGTTTGTTTTGATTGGCTTATTCAGCTTATGCTAATTGTCCAAGAAAATTGTACTTCTCTTCACAGTGATTGGTTAAACAGGTTTATGTTTATTCATGAGAAATAAGCAACTAGTACTGGAGTCAGACACAGATGAAAAAGGAGCATATCAGATTTGCACTTGTACCTTGTGACATTAATGAAGGTTGAGGATAGTTTACATTATAATGTTGCAGTTTTGTAATACTCTTTTAGCCAGGTGAGTAAAATGGTCAAGTATGATGCTATATAAAATAGGTAAGAGATATTAGACCCACTTGAGCCTCATGCTTTTGCAATTTTGCTTAATTGCCATTCAAAGCAAATACAGTAAAACATCTGGAAGATGAATGCTGTTAGATTAAGCACCTATCATTTTAAACCAGATTCAACATGTCCAACATGACAACCAATTCTGCTTAAATAGCACCATATCTAATTAGATTTTCCATTGGCCATATGTAATGTACTATTCACATGGACCTGGTGATAGTATTTGTATCCTGTTGTGTGTATATTGTGCAACAGCATGTAGGAAGTGATCCCACAACCTGGACTGAATCATATAAAATACATATTGTAACTTTGAGTCAAAATACATGTATCTCAGAAACTACTGTTTTGATTTCACACACATTTTGACCTTGCCTTTTGTCTCTTTTAAGTCTGTACAATTATATATTTTTTATATATTTGGAAACACTTTCTCATGTAAAGGAATGTGGGCTGTGCTTCCAGTAAATGTTTGAAAAGTTCATTCATGGATCAGTTTTGTTTAGTGACCATTTTTGTTGGAAGATTTGGTGGTCTTTTACAGTGGTAGAATTTATTAGTTCTTTTTCAGGACTTTCTTTCAAGAGTTGTCACCTTATACTAATTTAATTAAGTGATCTTGATAAGATACAAGCTTAATCTTTTGTCTGGAAAATAGTTAATGAAACAGAACAGTTGTGAATAATCAGAGTGGTAATCTTTGCACCTGGAAAATACTGAAGGCAATGGGATTGCTGTTGACCATCAGAGTTCTTGAATGTAACATGCTTTCAGATTGGATAAATAGAATAATTCCTGGTGATAAGTCTGCAATAAAACAATTGCAATATTTTTATGCCTTCATGATGTTATGACTCTGTAAAATAGTGCCAAAGACAGTCGTATTTTCATCTACTTTTTGACTAGAGTCATCCTAAAATTGTTAATAAAATAGAGATAATTATCAATGCACTTCTGGAAAAAAGGTGAAAATTATATACTCTTTCCAGTCCTACATGTCTCTTGATCCATCTGTTTATCATTTAGTAATGTGCTGTATTTCCATCAGTATGTAAAACATACAGGCTTTTAACTTTTGGGTATGACATGGGTGTGGTGGGGTCTGGGACAGACACAAGTTTGATACCACCCCTTTGGTGGGGGACTGGAGGTGGGTAAGTAGATTTGAAGTTTTTATGTATCATCATCACACTAGGGCTGTAACATATTTTATAGGTTTTTGGATTACATTGTCAGGAGGTGGAGATGATGTTTGATATCCCTTAAGCCTATGATCGACCACAGTGTTATTGTCCAATCGAGTAAACAATAAAATAACATATGAAATTAAATGATGGAATAACAGATATCTAAGCAGAGATATAGAATAGAACATCACCAAGAATCTCCATATGTAATAAAGAACAATTTAATAGCAGAGATATAGAATAGAACATCACCATGAATACCCATATGTAATAAAGAACAATTTAATCAATTATATAAAGTAAATTAAATTGAACATGACATTTGAATATTTCACTTTCTTACAGAAATTGAGTTACCAAAGTTGTGGTGAAATTCAATTAGCCATTCTGTTGTACTGATAGAACATATTTCATCATATAATTAGGTGACTGATTGAACTCAAAGTGCTGGCATGTCAGTATCACCTGGTGCTTTATGTCTTTTCCAAATCATTGTTGGTGTTAAGTTAGTGTTTATGTTTTTCTTTTCCTTCACACTCTTTCCTCTAGTTTTTTCAGGTCATAAGCCATCTTGGTTGTAGACAGTGCTATCTTCCGTCATGTATGGAGCTAATTTCCTTGTTCAGTTTTTAAGACTTGCACTTCTTTATCTTTTTCCTTCCATGCCCCTCACTTTCTGACATGTGTCCTTAGACACTTCAATGAGAAAATTTGTATTTCTGGGAGCTAAATTCTGGCTTGCCTCAAAAACTTAGACTGATTAATTTCATGAGGGGAATTTCTTAAAAAGTGTTAATTCCATCTGGGAACATACACCCACTCATTTAGTTAAGCCAATCAGGATTATTTCTTTAACCACACAAAATGTTACACTCTGGGAAGTTGGAATATTCCATTCTAGTTTGCCTTTATTAATAACTTTTCTGGAAAATATTATTTCACCTGTTTCAAAAGTCTTTCTAAAGTTTTCTCTGGTTTGTTTTGACTCCTGACATTTACCACTATTGACATCATGTTAACATTGCACTCTATCTCTCTCAAACCATTAACCAAGCGATTCCTAATCAAAATTCTATTCATACTTCCAAACAGGAGAGGTTAAATATTACACATTGACCCTGATAGAATATACTACAAAATAATTTATTAAAACTTTTTTGCACTATTTCATATATCTTCGGGTCTTGAATCAGGAATGGGGATCATAACTTATAAATGATCTCCACCCTTTTAGCCTTACATATGGTTGAATGACTTTGGATGCAAAGTTAGACATATATCCAATAACAACTATAATATATAATACCTTACCATACCATACCATATAATACCTTACCAGACCATACCATATATTACCTTTAAATCTTGTGCTGCTGCCATTGTAAGAAATTCAGGAATATGTTATTATTATACATAATTTTTAGCGATATATTTAGTGATGTTTAGAGACTTGCAGTGTGAATTTTTAAAGGAGACCAGAAACAAATTTTTTTCTTTTATTTATATAATTTTCTACAAATTTTAATTCAACTGTAATGTTTATAAATTGCATATCATAGGTGGATAGTGATTATATTGCGCTGAAGATACCACGATATCCGTAAATTGCCAAGTTTTACAGAGTTTTTATGAGACGACATGTGGTTCCATGACGAAATGCTAGCCAGTCTTGAAACAGTGAAGGCGAGCAATACAGGGAAATCAGATTTGGGTTGCACTTTAAAAAGATGAATCTATTTCCAAGAATTGCTCATAATTTACATCTGTTGAACTGTATGTTAAGAATTTAAAGAAAAGCAATGTAATTTTGACATAAATACTTATATACTTTGTGCTGTGCAAAAATATGATATTGGTTAAGTGATGGTGCCCAATGTGAAAATTAAAATATGCCACAATTCAATAAATTCATTTAAGAAGGATGAGATTCAAGCGTAGTAGATGTAAATGACATGTTCATTACCTACCCTCAACACACCACCTAAGGACTAATATTTTGAAAATATTCATCCATCACTAAAACACTGATCGATAATACTGAATTCTGGGCCGACTTTTGTGTGAAACAATATCCATTACCGGGGAGGTGTAAAAAGGCATTGAGAATGGTTTTCATCTGTCCTAACTTAATCATTAGTTTTTCCAAAACCAAAAAAAAACAAAAAAAAAAAACAACACACAAATAAATCTGCAAAGCAGAAATTGTAAGTAATTAATTTAAACATCAACATTCTTATGGTTTAATTACAGTGTATTTTACATACAGGCTACAGTTAGCTTATTGACAAATCTGATAATGTCTGGTATAATAGTTTATGTATTGTACTAATCAGTACTCAAATAAATTTTTAAGGCACTGGCCCAGGGCTGGTGACTTGAATGATCTAGTAATATCTCCAAATTCTTAGAAGTGGTATCTCAAATTTGTTTTATACCAAATATGGCCTCTACAGCTTCCCATAGCTTAGTTCCCTGCTATGTTTAAATCTGGCACTGGACGAAATAATATCACACATTTCTTTTCTGCAGTAAATAGAATGTTAAGATTAAAAATTATTCATGTAATTTTCATAGTTTATAAAACCACTACAACAAAACTATAGTAAAAAAAATAAAATTGTCATCCATTAACTTTAACTCCGTGAATGATCACCATGAATGCTATGTAATTTTCTTTATAAACAAATTTGCATCTCCATTTCCGCCAAAGAAACTCGGCCAGTTAACACCTGACATTTCTCTTCTGTATATGTAAAGTTTTATACCCATTATTAAATTAAAAGAAGGAATAAAACTATAATAGCATGCAGGATGTGTCTCTCCCCCCCACCCCCAAAAAACTAATTCAGAATGAATATTTTCATTCAGTAAGCAAGTAGTACAGGCCTTAAGACCTAAACCTATATACATCTAACTTATAATAAAATAGGGAATCATTTATTTATCAATTCAATTGCTGGTGCTTACATACACGCACTGTCGAACACGTCCAGAGGCAGCCTTTTTCACAAGATAAATACAATGAAAAAGATTGCTTGTGTACCTAAATCAAAACTTCAGCTATTTTGCAGTTTAGCCACAGCTGACCAGAATATGAAAAAGGGGCTTGTCCCCTTGGGATTATAAAGTACGTCACAGGGAGAAATGTCGCGTCCCTTGAGCACTTGCACATTGGGGAAAGGGGTGGGGGGGTCAATAGCCGCCTCACGCCAATTTCTATTGTCAGCCAGTTAATGTCAAACTTTGATTTTATACCAACCTCTTTTATTTTAAACACTGCTACTGAAACTGCCCAAGAGAAAGCCTTATATCAGTTACATTCACTATAGATTACTGTTTATACATACTACATATAACTGGCATAAACTGGAAAATCCGTTTTTGTTGTTTTTTTTTAATAAAAATTAAATTTTAAGATTACTGAAAATTGTGTTGTCTCAAAACACGACCGTACTCGAGGTTTAGAATCTTAATTTTTAGCAGAGCTCCCATTTCACTAAAATCAGATCTTAATTTCACTTAGGGCTGTGATTTGATTTAAACTGTTCTATGTTATGGCATGTATGTCAACATCCTGAAATACATTTTCTCATTTCCTCAGGCAAATATTTTCCCCCCACAAGCCAGATGGGCACCTCACTTTGAATACAGGATGGGCCTGAACTAAAATTAGTGGAACCTCGGGTGTCGGGTTATTATTTAAACAGTTATAGAATTTTTTTATTACTGCTACTGCTGGTATAGATAAAATATATGTGAATTGATTGTTGCATTTTGTGGTCACTTACTCGGCCTTTTGCTTGTCTTCCTAACTCACACGTATAACACTTTTCCCATGATTTAAAATATCTTTTATGCTGGCAACTGCCATTCAAGATGCTGAGTTGCTACTATGAAGTCACATCATGAAAGTAACCGCATAGGCATGGAAATAATGCATACGAGGTCACGGAAATTCAGCGTCTTGAAGATATGCCAATATTTATATATTGGCATTACGGTCGCAGATAATACTTCAGAATAAGGTTTAACTTTATGGTACTTTTATTATTATTCTATATTTATTTTGATTTCTGGTCTCCTTTCAACCTGAGACTACAAGCCCAAGCTCATTTCTATGTGCTCATTTTATAACTTTGGTTTTGTTTTTATCTCTTGGAGCTAAATGTTATAATTAAATTTCTTCCTTGCATGGCAAGTATAACAGGAATGGATACATTGTGTAGCAGTTGTCATTGAGAATTGAATCTGGTTTGTTTTGTCTTGAGGTCAGGAGTTAGTGCCACTAGACCAATGGGTCTGTGTAAACTTGGCCTTACTTTGGCACTGTACTCAAATGCCACCAGATTCACCTCTCACAGTGGTAGAACACATTTTCCACTGTGGGATCAGTTACTGAGAATTGGACAAGATCCCAGATATAACACAAAAGAATACATTTAATTTACACTATTGGGTATCACATAAAAGACAAGCAAGACTGGTTAGTAAGTAGACATATTTATCTTGATTGCTATGCAAAGCAATAAAACAGGATAATAAAAACTTTTTCTTGAGGAAATCTGTTCTAAAGTATTATGGTATGGTGACTGGATCTGGATCATAGTTAATGTGGTATTAAGAACATTTGAAATAAAAATGGAAATGATTTGAGAATATTATTATTGTTTCTATAAAATGACCTTAGAATTAATGTCTTTATGGGACAGAGTGGAAGGAAACCACATTTTTTTGTAGAAAGTTTTGTTATCAAAATGAATTCTCAAAATAAGTTCCTTGTAACCAGCCAGCAAGCTAGCCAGCAAGCCAGCAGCATAGCAGCTGCCCAAGCAACCCTCACAATTGCAGGGGAGGTTGGAAACCAAAATTATTATCAACCAACATTTGTTTTATTTGGAGGGGACTCCATATTATAATGTAAAAGCTTGGGTTAGTAATAGCTATGAAAGACTGCACTGATTATAATTGATGATCAACTTATTTGTTTCTTAGACCTAGGCTGTGAACAGGAAATTAGTCTGTCAGTTTTAGAAATACAGGTTTGCTAGCCCAGCCATGTGAATATGCTAACTCTGTTATCCATGAACTTTTTTAGGCCACATGCTTTTCAGAATGATTCCTTTCAATATGGTGGAAATAGAAAAATGAGTTTTTTATGCAGGCTTCAAGTATGTGAATAAAATTCAAGTTGAAATGCAGATACATTATTTTGTAAGAGACTGACAACTGAGAATGATATCACATCCCAGAATAAATTAGAGGAGGATGCTGTTTTATTGACTTATCTGAAAGAAATTATTAGCTACATGTATTTTATTGAATAGCTGAAAGAATAGCTGCATGCTGTTTTACTGACAGCTGAAAGAATAGCCGTATGCTATTTTACTGACTAGCTGAAAAAATAGCTGCTTCCTATTGTAATGTATTGAATTCTGAGTAAGTATTGAACCTTGAAATTTAATACATTGTACATTAAAATTTTATCATAGTCAAGCCAGCAATGTTTGCTGTAGCCTTTTCCCATGTCAGTTGTTAAATTTCATGGGAGAGGGAGAGGCCAGCATCTACAGCTAATTTAGAATTGACCCAGGCATTGCAAAGCTGTCCTGGTAAAGTAAATATTATGATGCCGATCATTTCATTTAATGGGAACTCCATGTGGAATAGGTATTTAATAAAAGGAAGTTGGTATGTATCATATTTCTCAAATTCTAGGCAGCATGTCAAACTCTGATGGAACAAATAATTATCCTGGGGGAAAAAATTAAGAATGGCTGATTACGATTGGTCAGTTTAACTTAAGACATATACCCTGGAACAAATGTTGAATTTAAAGTAACGACTTTGGGTGAATTCCAGCGGTCAGAGATTTTCCTGCAAGAGGAGCAAGACTTGTCTGACTCTGGTGAGAAACTAAAGAGTAGTTCTTTCCTCATTAAGACAAGTAAGGGGACCAAGTGGCTGTCTTGTAGGCAAAGACAGGCCTTTAGTGCTAGGATGCACATTTCCTTGGAAAGAACAGCATTAAGGGAAATGGCTCTTAGTAACAGTCTGGGACAGTCTGGAAGACAGAAGCCCTGATAAGAGATCAAGCAGTTAGGATAGAAGGATCAAGAAAGGTCAAACATATACAGGTGAAGGTGGGAAGACATGGGATACACTGAGACAAAGATAGGAAGTAACATTAGGGGATGCAAATCAGGCATGGACATAGTCTTATTTCACCACTCTTGTTTTCATGATGAAATCAATCAATAATAGAACACTGCTATTGAAATTCTATCAAGTAAAGTTTGCTGAATTGAAGCTGACACTATTAGTTTACGTCATTGATTAAATTGTTATTCTCTTGTCTAAAGGGGGCTTGTATTGTATTGTTTCTTCTCAATAGTTATGCTCAGTTCTCTGTTGACATTCTTTCTATCTACTAACACCAGGGAGGTCATCCTTTAGATAACGATAGCTAAATCTAATTAACCACCTCTCTTTTGCATAGAGAGGACATTGTTGTAGCTTTTTTACTGACTAGCTGAAAGAATAGCTGTATGTTGTTTTACTGACTAGCAGAACGAACAGCTGGATGCATTTTACTAACTAGCTGAAAGAACAGCTGGATCCTGGTTATTGACTAGCTGAAAGAATAACTGGATGCTGTTTTGCTGTCAAGCTGAAAGAATAACTGGATGCTGTTTTACTGACAAGTTGAAAGAATAACTGGATGCTGTTTTTCTGACAAGCTGAATGAATAACTGGATGCTGTTTTACTGATAAGCTGAAAGAATAGCTGCACAATATTTTAAAGACTTAAAAAAGAACAGCTGCACGCTCTTTTACTAACTGAAAGAAAATCTGCAATTTATTTTACTGACTAGCTGAAAGAATAGCTGCATGCTATTTACATGCTGTTTAGATGCCATGCTGATCATGATAGATTGTACTGTGTAATTATCTACAAAATTTTGCATCATTACACTGTTTTTTACTGGTTAGTTGAAAGCATAGCTGTATGCTTTTTTACTGACTTATGGAGTATTTTGCAATGTCAGATGGAGTATTTTGCAATGTCAGCCTCCAGTTACTCCAAGTTGTTTCCATGCCACTCCTGCGGAGGCAGAATGGCTGTCATTGCAAAATGAACCTACATAATTCATCATCTTAACTACACTGCAACTTTCAGTTTCGAACACACTGTTTAAACTGGACCAAACTTCACTCAATGGAACAGAAGTTAGTCCATGTTTTGCCTCTACCATCTGGAACAGAAGTTAGTCCATGTTTTGCCTCTACCATCCTCCTCCTCCTAGTCAAAAACAAGCTGACTGAATCTCGATTTTTGGATCGGTTTTCTAACCCTAAAGTATGGAAATTTGATAGGTTGAACCTGATTATTCTTGGAGATTTCAATTTTCACTTTGACGGTCCTGGAAATCCATATACACCAAAACTTCTATATCCTGTTCAAATTTTCAACCACAAACAGTTCGCCATCCCACCCCTAAATATGGTCAAATTTTAGACTGGATTCTTTATAGACCTGCTGATAATATTTTAAAGTCTTCATTAGTATTTCACGAATTTGCATCAGATCACCTCTGCATCATAAGCCATCTATATGTATCAGTCCCTAACCCTCCATATGTGTGTGCTACTAAGAGAAACCTCCAAATGATAAATAGAAACCAACTAATCAATGACATCCAAGCAGACCTAACAACTTCATTTTGTCTTTGTTTTGTGATTAGATGGTGTTTTGTTTTTGTAATCTTTAAGATGTATTTGTTTTTATGCATTATCTAATACAATCTTAAGTGCTGTACTCAGTACACATTATTATTATTATTATTATTATTATTATTATTATTATTATTATTATTATTATTATTATTATTATTATTATTATTTTTACCTGTACTAAGTCCACATTATTATTATTATTGTTGTTATTATTATTGTTATTATTATTATTATTATTATTATTATTATTATTATTATTATTATTATTATTATTATTATTATTATTATTATTATTATTATTATTATTATTATTTTTACCTGTACTAAGTCCACATTATTATTATTGTTGTTGTTGTTATTATTATTGTTGTTGTTGTTGTTGTTATTATTATTATTATTATTATTATTATTATTATTATTATTATTATTATTATTATTATTATTATTATTATTATTATTATTATTATTATTATTATTATTATTTAAATTTAAAAAAATATTATTATGAATACCACCTGACTAGAAGAACTATCCAGTTTTGGTTAGCTACCTGCCTGGCTCAGCATAACTGTGTTAATGTTTGTGGGATATAAGGCTATAAATGAATTAGTTTTTCACCATATTTGTTTTTCTCTAACAAGTATAAACTTGTCAGTGATTTTCACCAGAAAATGTTTGATAAATGCATATTTTAGTACAGTTAAATTCTTTTTATCCTGATTTATTGGGATTCATGGATCTTGTCTATATAATTTGTAATCCAGATACATTATGGATTTATATGTAATACATTGTGTAACTGGTGGGCACACAGTTTGTTCCATATGATTTGAAAGATCATGAAGAAGTAGCATCAGTATACCAGTAACAAATGTTTGTGCTTGAATTGTAAAGGGCAGTCATTCAAAAATCTATGTCCAAAATTTACTCCCAATTTGACTAGCTCTAAAACATTTTAAAGCTGTTCAGAAACATACTTTGTAAATGTAATGGAGAAAACATGCAGGATGTTGTCACACCACAGTGGTCATGTATTTGATTCAAAATTGTCATGGGTCAGTAACCACAACTTTGCAACTATATGCAGTCAACTTAAACTTGAATGTTAGTTATTTGGTACTTAGTTAAATTTTGGTTTAGTTTTACAAACTTAAATAAAAAAATTATTTGTTTTAGTGGCAGTTGACTAAATATATATTTTCTTAACAGTTGTTTTTAAAATAATATAATTTAGGTACTTTGATCAGAATAAATTACAACATATTGTTTCTGCTGTGCTGATTTGAGTGTATGTTTGTGATTTAGATTTTTAGTGTAGCTTTAACAATTTTTCAGTCATATTGCTATGATATCTACAGTGTGGCATTTTATAGTGATGTCTAGCACTGTCTAGCATAGCTTGCATCAACTCAAGTAATGCTTACATGTCTGCGGCACGATGCCCCACCCAGTCACATTATCCTAACACCAGGCCGACCAGTCCTAACACTAACCTCTTAATGCTGAGCACCAAGCAAGGCAGCTGTTGGTACCATTTTTATAAGTCTTTGATATGACTTGGCCAGGAATCGAACCCATGACCTCCTGCATCCGAGAAAGACACTCTAACCAATATGCCACTGGTGCAATCTGCTGACTTGAAGTCATGATCAAAACATATGGTGAAATGACCAAGAAGGGGACATAAATCAAAACATATGGTGAAATGACCAAGAAGGGGACATAAATCAAAAGATGTGTGGTGGGATGTTGGGTTATCGTTATCTAGAGGTTGATCACCTTAGTGTTATTGCCTGGATCAAGTAAATATTAATATAAAGTATGAAACTTATTGTTGAATTAAATAGAGATCTGAGCAGTTATATAAACAGAATGACATGAACCATGTACATGAAAAGACAACAATTTAATAAATTATATAAACAATTGTGATAATGCAATACATTAGGAAGATACTTTTTTTATATAAATAAATCGTTCACCGAATTTCAAAACACAAATATACTTATATAGATAGCCAACCTATTTTAAATGATAGAATTAATTCATCATAGAATCTAGTGAACATTCGAAGTCATTGTCTTGTACAATTTCATAACCTGCTGAATTCTGGTTCATTCCAACTTCACTGTGGCTGTTTTTCTTGGTCCTTTTCACTTTTCTTTTTCCTTCTCCAAACTCGCTATTGTCTCCCCCCTCTTTTGGCCCTCAAACTTTGAATGCGTAAAACATGGATAAATAGATACATGGATACATCAGTGGAGCTATCTCCCCTTTCAAAATAAACAGAAGTAACCTAAATCACCGGTCAGATATCCAATTGGGAATAGATCATGAATCCCCTCTTATGTCAGATATCGTCCTAACGGAATTCAAACAGACATCAAAAGCTATCTGGTCATGCCAAACATGGCAGACCATAAAAAAAAACTAGTTTCGTAAAATTAATGTACTTTCTAACGGCTATTTCAGCAATGACTCACATTAACATCACACGAGACATAACAGTTCTTGTCTCAATTACACAAATGAGTGAATGAAATTCATTACATGGCTTAACTATGTTATTTTCAGTCAATACACATATTCAAGTCTTTTGCATACATGAAACCTCACTTCACAGCTTAACAAAGTTAATTTCATTCAATAATCACTCAAGTCTTTATCATATGTGAAATCATCTAAGGTCGGTGAATTTACATGGATTCTCATAGCTTGCATCAACTCAAGTATTATGCAAGAGATAACAATCAAAGCAACATATCCAAACAATTCCTCAAACTTATATAAAGAAGATCATTTTACGAGTTCAGATAAATGAACTCATCACAATTATACTCATATCAAGAAAACTGATCTATAAATTTAAACAAATAAATTCATGTAAATATAAGCAAATAAATTCAAGCAAATCATTATATTGGTATAGACGGATTACATGAGATTGACACAAATACCTTGTGCTTCAAGCTTTATTTGCTTCTAGCTTCTACCCCAAAATTGTGTCTCTTGACTTTCCAGACATCCAATCTCTTGGATAATTTATTTTTATGAGAGAACTTCTAAATTCAAACTTGGAATCTCTTGTACTTGTCTTTCTCATGCAGAAAAACAGACTGACACAATTTTTGCAATGGGGCATATTAAAACCAAGAAATTTCATGTGGGAAACGTGCTCTTTATTTAGTGTACCCAATCCAGATTAAATATATCTACTGCCCTTTATATCTAGGCACCAAAGTTGTGGTATGCTTAACCTCTAGATTTTCAAATAACTGATCCTGGAAAATCACACTGACATTTCCCATACAAAGATTTGAAGTTAACTTTTTCCTTCAAGTCTGTCTGACTGTTAAATGATCAAAAGCTTAATTAAGAATCACATCCTGTCACGACAGAAACATTAAAAGTCCTTGCAGTATATTGATTTAACACATTAACCCCTGGCATCACATTTACGAAGCAGGAGGTAGTAGCCTACTTCTGAGCTCTGTAGAGTCAAAGTCATGTATGATACACTAAAGTTGGTGGTATTATAGAAAGGTAGACAGATGTAGCTTTACATTAATACCAAATAATATGGATGTTCATAGAATATCTAAAAAATAGAATCATAATTTTGTGCTTTTAAGCTGATTCTTTCTTGATGTGAGTATATAAATATGCTTAATATGGAAAAGTGGTCACAAAAATGGATGTTTTGGTGCTCTCTTTTGACTATGCTAATAAGACCCAATAATGGAATTGGGACTTGGAATATTGATCTTGATACAGGTGTGAAATTTCCTGTCATAGTGGTCTTAAAACTGGGTGTGGAATTTCCTATCTTACCAGTCTAAATACTGGCTGTGGAATTTCCTATCTTAGTGGTTTTAATACTGGTTGTGGAATTTCCTGGCTTAGCAGTCTTAATACTGGATGTGTAATTTCCTATCTTAGTGGTCTTAATATTGGGTGTGGAATTTCCCATCTTTCTACTTGGTATGGTATTTAGTATTTTTGATCTTCATCTTGGTGGACTTAGAATTGTATTGATTGTTGAATATGCAACTTTTCAAGTTGCAAATAAAATAATTGCAGTTGTAAGTAAAATTCATGATTGGTAAGGGAAATTTATCAGACTACCTGTACAGTTTAGTACATAGAATAATCCCATTTGGATTGATTGTAAGACAGTGTTCCTACTTTCTTCCGAAAAGCACAGAAAACTATTTTATAACAGTTACATACAACCCTATTTAGACTACTGTAATACAGTATGGGGTAATTCAAATGATAAAAACTTAACAAAGCTGGCACATCTTCAAAAAAGAGCTTTTGAGTTAATATCAATCCAGAAAGAAAGCAAGGAAAATTTAGTTGGTAAGTTAAAAATACTACCTATTAAAGTCTGAATCTGTTTAAGAAAAGCCAAATTAATGTACAGGATAGCCACTAATAGTGCTCCTGAATATTTATAATCATTATTCAAGTATAGGCTACCTGGAAATACTCCCCACCTGCGATCAATGTCTACCAAACATTACAAAATTCCCAAACCAAATAAGGAATTATTTAAAATAAGTTTCCAATACTCTGGAACTTTGCTCTGGAATAATATTCCAGTTGAGATTAGAAATGCCCACTCTATTTCCTCTTTCCAAACCCAGTATATACAATGGCTTCAGAGATGCAGCAAAAATAATTAAATTCCTTTGAATGAGGGCCTCAAGGTAGATTAGTTCTTAGCTAATTGAGTTACCCTCTTTAAATAAAGTAATAATAATAATAATAATAATAATAATAATAATAATAATAATAATAATAATAATAATAATAATAATACAAAAAGTCAATGTCTTGCATGAGATTAGCATGTTTTACAGTCTCTGTGTAACCAGGCCAATGCCTAATCATTGCATTCATTTTCAGCTAACAGACTATAGATCCGAAAAAATGAGAAAAAAAAAATTGATACTTATAGGTTACTGCATTTGTATGGGAAAATATAAACAAGTTTTTTGGATTGCTATATTGCATGACCTTGGGAGTGCAGTATTTCCATAAAAAAAAATGAGTTCATATTTTTTCATTCAAATGCAGTAACCTTTTTATTATATGCTCATTTTTATTTCATTTCCAAATATTTAATAATACAATTCAAAAACAAATATATTTAATAATAAAATGTATTATTTTATTATTAAAATAATAAAGTTCACAGTCGTAGATTCCTTCAATACACAATAATAGTATTATTACGCATATAGTTCTGCCCACTGTTTTTTTTAACTGCATAGCATAGCATATGTAAGCTCACATGCATCAAGCGTGAAGAGTGCAATGTGAAGTTGAATATTGAATGATTCTGACAATTTAAAGTTAACGGAGAAAAAAAATAAAGACTATAATAAAAGAAATTAATGATGTATTTAACTTGAAGGTAATAATTTAAGAAATATGCTCTTTTCTGCATGTGCCATAAATGATGAAAAGTCACAACAACACTGCAATAAGATGTGATTGTTCCAAGTTTACATCACAGTAAAAAAAAGTGCAGCTGTCAGTGATATGTCTACCTTTATGTTGCAAATGTTTGACAATTTCATCCTCAGATTTACTAAAAAGTTTTATTCCTCAGTAATATTAATAGACAAATTTAAAGTTCCTCCTCTTAAAATTGCTCCTTAAATAAAAACATTTAAAAGAAACATTTAGCAGACATATTTTTGAAATGGATTTTGGGTACGTTTTGTATCTTCAATGATTTACTTTGTGGAATGTCTCTTCAATGTGTTATCATTACTACAACTGGGAGGGGACCAAGACGAAAGTTTTATACAGCACATCATGGCAATTAGTAAACTCATTTCAAGTTTAAATGTTGTATCCATAGTTATTGTCCCATTGGTGGGTTGTAACTATTATGAGTAGCTGGTTCATCCTACAAATCATTGGATTTCATTAATGTACCAATTTAAGTGTCTAAGTTTGGGTTCATTTCTAACCATGCCTTGAATCTTGACATGGCTGTCTGAGTCTTTCTTACTTTGTCTGGATTATTCAAACTTTCAATTCTCATTCCAGTAGCAAAATACTTCTCTTTGTCTCTCTCACATGTTTGGTATCACTTTGCACACTAGCTTTATCTGAGAACTTGTTGCCAGACATTCTGTCTGGAATATTGTTGTCAACCCAAACAAACTCTAATTTCTTGGCAGCAGGTAACATGAATTACCTGTAAACTGCTCATTTCTACTTATAGTCCTCACTCCAATCTCTACTTATAGTCATCACTCCAATCTCTACTTATAGTACTCACTCCAATCTCTACTTATAGTCCTCACTCCAAAATCTCCAGCTGCAAAAGTGGCCATTTTCACCCAGCATTAGTGCATTTTTAAAATTACAAATGTTTGTTGACATTCTAGAATAATTTAAAATTTATAACAGTAAATCCTTTCTGATATTTTATAAATGTGCTATTTTTGAACACATATTATAAAAGTTGCTCCATACTAGGTATGCAATACAGAATCAGAGATTGAACATTTATTTAAAGCAGAACATCCATGTAAGATTAAATGGGTAAGTGATAAAATTAAAAAATGTTAATATTTTGTCATCATTTACTTACCTGCTGGATTGTTTTCTGCTGTCAATGTCTAAGGTTGCCAGATATGGCAACTGAAACTTTGATGTCAGTCACCCTATGGCTACGTAAGTTTGATAGGTATAAGGGTCACTCAATTAGATTTTTGTTGTAGATTAATAATGATGATGGATTTTACAGCTTTTGCCCATTTTATAACTTGTGATCTATAAAGGAAAGTACTGTATTGTAGCAGCTAATTATCTTTCTTTCAGGTACACATGTGTCGAGCAAAGGTCAACTCCAGAACTTGCTTCTACTACAACCACTTGGAAGGTAAGTTACTTTATATAATCATTAAGAATATATGCAATTCAGATAACAGTGTTCTTGTTGTTTCCAGTAAACTATAATAAAGATGTTTAGTTGAATATAGTTTCCTTGTTATTTTTAAAGAAATCCAACCAAGACTTGATTTGTAAATTCAGCAATGCTGTAGTTGCAGGTAATATATTAATGCTTTTAAAATGTAGGTTTTTTTGTGGGATAAAACTTGTTTTAGTTATGTAATACTTACATCCAACTTTTGCAAAGATTTCCTCCTCCCACTTGCTCCAATGTTCTATAATCTTGGTCCAGTTTAGAAGAGGAAGATATTCAACATGCAGGACTTGACATGTGTCAGACTTGGGTTGTACTCAATTCTTTTCTAGCCTTCCATTTACCAGTTGCAGGAGGGAAAATTTTGCTTGTACTGACATCTCAGAAAAGGATAGCAAAACACATTAGTAGCAAGAAAGTATTATATAGTTAAAATTAGTTTTACTGTTTGCAAAACTACATTTTCCAAATGTTGCTAATGCTGATTAGCCAGAAGCACTAGTGAAGATTATTAATATTTTGTTTCATTAATATGACAATTATTCAAAATTTAGAATTACAAATCTTGGTTTGGAAATCCACCAAATTTGCTTGAAAATATTCAAAAGAAAAACAATTACTGATTCTCCAGAAATTAACCGTAAAAAAATGATTCAGCAAACAGTTTTTAGAATCTTTTCATCTAGAAAAAAAAACAAATGTAGCTAAATCAGAGAAGAGACAAAGACCATATTCACACCAACAGATGATTTAAAGCAGTACCCACTGTACCACAGTGCAAGCAGCATGTTTTCACAACAGATATGAACCATGGAACATGATTTTACCCCTTAAAGACAAAGTGGTTAATTATAATAGAGATTTTGATGACCATTGACTGTAATAAAGCTTTGACATGTGCAAAATTCTTCTTCTTTAGTCGGAGTTTCCTCAGACCTTATCTACCCATTTTAGTAATCTGACATTTCTGTTGAGGTGTGATGTCATAGCTTTTTGCCTATTGAAATATTGGCAAATTTAATGAACTATACTAGAAATAAGCATAAAATCAATATGAAGATGACATATTAATTATTTATGTATAATATTTATTATGTCTTTAATCCAGTGACAGATTTATCAGGTAGAAGAGTACATGTCATGTGGTTTTTGTTAGTATCATCAAACCATAGCATTGACACGTGTTCTCAGTGATACATTTGGCTTGTTCCAGGTTGCTGATGTGGTGACAGGTTTCTGGTGGTTATTCTTGGAATAAATTTGTTGAAAAGTGTCTTTTTGCTTTTGTTTTAAAAATATGTAAATTTCATTTAATATTTTTAAATTTTTATTACAGCGATAAAATAAACATATTTTTGTTAATGGGAACCCTTGAGTTCATAAGGAACTTTGACAATCAGTTTAGAAATTATAAATTGACGACAATTTGTTTTTGGTGCATTATTATATCCTTGATGATATTTGCTTTTAAAATCAGTGGGAATATTCACACACCTTCTTGTTTGTTTTTGTCCCCAGCCTATAAAGGAGAAAAAGGAGTGAGCAGTTTGTCTGCTTGTTTACATCAAGGGCTTCCATTTTGTTTGAAATGTCAGTAAGTTGATGGTGTTAGGGCAGGTTTGCAAATGCTATAAAATAGTTAGTTCCCTTTGTATTGAATAATTTTCACTTTGGAGGTTTATTCTCTCTTCCAGTATGGTTGAGCCCATTTCAATGCACAATCCCCCCAACTTAAAAAAGAAAGAATTAAGAATATAAAAAATGAACAAAACTTAGTCATTTCATTGATCAGTTTGTAATTGTTAACTTGAGAGTTGTCAGCTTTTTTGCATTTCAAATAAGACAGGAGTTTCTTTGGTAACACCATATCCATATTTATATGTGCAAGTCTTTATTTTCAGGCAACATATTTAATGCATTTCATTATCATTGACAATACATCTGTAAATTTTCTAGTTGCATCTCTTGGAAAATGATGTACCTCAATGAAAATGATGTTCCTCTGTTTCTAAATTTTTGTGGTATTTGTTTTTATTTTTGTAATTACATGTATTTCATTATATATGCTTTTAATACTTTTTAAGCATGTCAAATGTTGTAAAGCGCTTAAAGCTTCTAAAGATTAGGCACTATATAAAGTCCTTGTGATTATTATTATTAATATTATTATTATTATTATTATTATTATTATTATTATTATTATTATTATTATTATTATTATTATTATTATTATTATTATTATTATTATTATTAATGGTAAATGTTTTAAAAGAAATATTAAAACTTGATATTACAAATATTGGACACAGGCAACACAGTCACAGGACTGTTTTAGAAATGAGAAAAAGGACAGTGAGCAGTTTGTCTGCTTGTTTACATCACAGGCTTCCAATTTGTTTGAAATGTCAGTAACTTGATGTTGTTAGGGCAGGTTTGCAAATGCTATAAAATAGTTCCCTTTGTATTGAATAATTTTTACTTTGGAGGTTTATTCTCTCTTCCAGTATGGTTGAACCCATTTCAATGCACAAAGTGGCATGCTTGATTGTAGGTTCCAAAATAATATTAATGTTCTAGACATATTTTAGCAGCAGCATTCCCCTCTGATGCATCCAAAGATGGAAACGTGTATCACCAGATTTTTCTTTGTTTGTTTGAACAAAGTAGTGAGCACTTAGTTTTAGTCATTTGTCAGTATTGCAACAAATAAGGTATATGATTGGAAAACACTTTTTAAGGAGTTTATTTCACAAAAGCAAGGCTGACTTAAGTGACTTGCTTGCTGCATGATGTATTTATGTATTAGCAGACAGGCATTTTCTTGGCTTCAAGTAAAGGCAATAAGACAATAGACATTAATCACAACACTACCAGCATCAGTTTAAGGGTTACTTAACATAAATGTCACTGTATACAGCAATAATATTGTTGTTATCGCTTCATTTAACACTTTGATTACCTGTAATGTAAATCAAAATATGTTAGCATCAATTGATTTTCTCAAATTAAGTCAATTCAGACATTTTGCAACATATGATATTTTGCATAGTAATTTAGATATTTTAATTATAGGTTATTATTAGGGATTACATTTGGCTGAATTCAGTTGCTTCTCTAAACTTGCAAAAATTTTCGAAGTTTAAATGTTGTAAATTACAGTGAATTGACATAATCGCCAATTATCTTGGTTATTGCCTGCATAATTTTACTGACTGATATAATTTGTTATGATCAAATATTTTTTTTATTCAAATTAATGATTGCAAAATGTTAACTATTTAAGGCAAAGAAAAATGATTCGAAACTTAGTAAATTTGACACATTCTGATGTTTATGTACCTTATTTATATGACCAAGTAAAACAATTACCTGGCTGTAACCACTTCAGACCATGATCTGGTGGTGGATACATTTTCATGAAATACAGGTCTATGCTGTTATACTGTAGCCAGTATTAGAATTAATTGTGAAAAACCCAATTTGTTAGAGCTCATTTGTGTGACGTCAAGTTTCCATGATTTTGCTTTGAATTTAATATTTTCCTTGCATGTGGGTAAAAGAATGTTGTGGATTTCATTGTGTAGGTAGACCACTAAATAAATGACATAGGAAACATTTAAGGACCCTTTCATTATTCACAAATGTAGTTACCAACAACAACTGCCCCCTTTAACAAAATCATGAATATAAATTAATTAACAGAATATGGGTAAATTCTGTAACTTTTGAGAACCTTCATGATATTTTGATATAAAAATTAGCAGAAGATCATGGAAATCTGTGATTAACTATTTGACAATTTATTCCATTGTAACTTCATTGACACACCCCTCTTTCAGACTTACATTTTTGCTAATTTATTTATGGAGAAAAATGATGGTTTATGTTCTGTTGTGTACAATCTTTATGCTTTTGGAGGTGTGCAAAAAGTACATAAGTTTTGATACTTCCCCATTTGACATGGCTACAAAATAGAAGACAGCTGCTTGTAGGGGGGGGAACATACTTTTGATTATCTTTTTTAAGTTGTTGGCTGAGATGCAGCAATGTATCCAAAGCATTGTACAAATAGTGTTAAGATTCTTGTCTTAAACTAAGTAACTGGAAAGAGCAAAAACCAGCAAGTAAGTAAATTTGAATAAATAATTTATTTCCTAGAATACGAAGTTAAACTTTAAAAGGAACTTAAAAGTATTGTGAATCAAATCCCAAATAGTTCTAAAAGTTGTATCAAAGTCCCAAAGTATGGACTATTCTGAAAGAGCTCTAGTGGTCCTAATAAATTCCAGTCTTGAATGTGTTGACATGACAATAGCCTTGAATGTGCTAATATGCGAAGTCTTGATGTATCACAATGATATAAAATATCTGAATGAATTTACAGTAATTCCAAATAGTGATTAGTTTTGAAGTAAATTAGCACTTTGTAATAACAGTGAATAATTTAAATAAATCCTCATAAATTATAACGGAACATAACTAAAAGACAGATTCCAATACAGATGTTAAGATAGGAAGAACACTTTTGATGTAAACAACCTAATATAAAAACCTAAGACAGAAAAAGAGGACCAGGATGAGGGTCAAAAGGTCATTTCCAAAACATTTTAATTTTAAACAAGGTCTGGGGTTTTTACTTCAGTTTTACTAAAGAACATGACAAATATTTGGTAGACTAGGAATTCAGAAGGGAAAAACCAATGTCCTGAACTCAAACCAAGTAATCATGCTTATAACAAATGGCATTAGTAAGCTAGGCAGAAACTCATATCCTAATTATGGACAAAGCCAGTCACACCATACAAAGTAAAAGACAGTTAGCATTTATAAAAGTTTAAGGTATTTAGCTGTTCTGGTCAAATACCAATAAAGCTTATCGGATGGCCTGATCTAACTTCTCCATCTTCCAATGACTCATGTTATTGCTGCTGCTCTAAATCTATTTGGAGGATTGTTGTTAAACTTTTTGCGCACACTCATTCCAAGGGCTTGTTCCTATCAGTAAATGATGGTGCTCAATCTTGTTAAAATTAGGTCGTCTACTTGAAGATATGACATTAACCACTTAGGTCTCATCTTATGGTGACCAGTGTTATTAGCATAATTGCTAATTTTATCCACCATTCAGATAAAGTCTTATATTATTGCATTTGGAGACTGAAGTGTGGCTGATGAGCATACATGTGTGATGAATGATTTTTGACAGCTGCATTTCTATTGGTTAATTCAGAGGACATCAGAACATGACCCTTAATTGGTCACTGTCAGATCCTCATGTATGGTAGTGATTTTAGTTCGCTCATGATGTTGATCAGACATCCATTATGGCCATTACAGCAGACACCTGGAAATTCCTGTTATTGGTACTCTGGATGACTGGAAAGTCATGTCAGCATAGGATTTTCACAAACTTTTTAAAATGTCTAGTTGGTCTTAAATGAAAATATTGCTGATCTTATATCCAGTTTAGCTGGCATGGCAGACATTTTGAAAATTTTGTTATCACTACTTTTCCAGAACAGAATGTCACATTGGCATTGGGCTTTCACAAGAATTGTAATGATGTCTGTTTTGTTCTAAATGTGCCAATCTATGCTTTGGTGGATAGAAAGTCATGCCATCATTAGGTTTGCACCTGAAGACTTTTAGTGATGTCTGATTGATTCTTAATATGAAATAATAAAGAGTCAGATTGGACTTCCCCTGCTGCAATAAGTAACAGTAGATAGAACTGCCTATGGCTGTTAACTCACTGTGGACAGTTTGACACTGCTCTATCTGCAGGGTTCCTGCAGGTTCTGCAATCCTGGAAAAGTTTTGGAATTTAAGAAATAAATTTCAAGGGCCTTGAAAAGACATGGAATTTCTCAACCTTGCCATGTTTTGGGAAAGTCATGGAGTTCTAACTGGAATTCAAAATATTGATAACCGCTAATTTCATTGAACGCCAATCACCAATTAAAAAAACTTGTTTTGAACACAATACACTTAGTATCAATAAATAGTTTAATTTCATGTAACAAGTGGTCCTTGAGTTTTATAAAATTGCCCTAGAAAAGTTTTGGAAACGTCATGGAATTTGTTTTATTAAGTCTGCAGGAACTCTCTTCAGACATCTCTACATTGTCTTGCAACTGAATTCAGACAGGTTTAGATGAGAGAGTGATTGTGACTGCAACTCTTCTTCACTTAAATCCAACTCACATGCAAGTCACAAGATCATTCTCTTTCCTCCCACCAGATGCCATCATGTAATGTGGTAATGGATGAGCAGTAGGTTAGGACAAACTGAGCTGTATCTGCCGACCTTCATGCATGTAACTTAGGCCATAGGGTTACTTTTCACTTGACCAAAGCAGCTGTGAAACTCAGCAGCTTCCTGGCAACTGAGCAGCTCTTTCAGGATCACATTGCTTCATCCCATACGGAAGGGGCTAGAAAGTTGCCTTGAACATTTCCTGCTTCACCTTAATCCTGGTCAACATACTGTGGTTGATGGGGATCCCAACTTAACAGTCAAAAATCTAACAAGAAAATAAAAGTGTTGCAACTCACCATTGGTGCCTAGAATGTGCAAACACTAATGGACAGTTTATGAGCAGATAGACCAGAGGGACGATCAGCTGGGAGAGAATAATTCAGATTCAACTTCCAGATATCAGCCCTAAGTGAAACTCACCTAGCTGGGGAAGAACAGGTAACTGAAGTAGGAGCCAGTTATGCTTTCTTATGGAGTGGCTAAGTAAAGAAGAGTGATGTGAAGCTGATGTTGGGTTTGCCATCAATTCATAGCTAGTAAGCAATCTCACAAATCCTACAAAGTGCGTTAATGACAGACTAATGCTAATGAAACTCTCAATATAAGACATACAACTATCATGTACCATGGCAAACGCAGCTGCCCCAGTGCTAGACATCATTATAAACTGCCACACTGCAGACATCGTAGCGATACAACTAAAAAATTTTTAAAGCTATGTTAAAAATCCAAATTACATGCACACACATATATCATCATACTCATAACAACTTGAAGTGCAGTTTGCACACATCGTAGTTGTCATCATTATCATCCTAATCACCATTCATTAATAATCACAAATCTGGAAAATGAGTATCACTTGCTAGTATTTTTTATAGATGAAGACAAACGTCATTCCTTTCAAGAATTACTGATTACAGTGACAGTGACATATTCTTTAATCTGGTTTAGATTTCTGTTTGCAGAGTATTAAATCAAGGTCTTTCATGTTGAATCAGTTCTTGAGATGTATTCATTCAAAGTAGTGTTGAGCAAATATTTTGCCAAAGAATTATAGTTGTTGGTCACATTCTGTTGGTGGTGATTTCATATGAACAATGAAATAGTCACTATGTGTATAGTGTTTGTCTGTCTGTATGAGAAATTTTGTGCGATTTCTAAGCACAAGAACATTACATTGACTAGACTTGAAAAAATGATCTGCTCCCAGAAATTGGAGATTATGTTCATTTAATATATCTTTTTGAAATAGGGTTTCTATATGACACATGATGTAATTGTCACCATATTATATTTTAAAATGGGCTTTACGGACATTGGAAAATACATATTCCTTGAACTTTATTGCAACCACTTAATTTCCTCTTTCCATCCATCACTGAATTTCTTGTGATATTTTAGCTGCTTGGATTTTGTGGTTTTGGCATTAAGAGATAATCTTGAGCAAATTACTTTCATCTTACATTGTATAGATTCTACTCCATGCCAACACCTTAAAGCACCATAGCAGAACATAAGTTGTGGAGAGAATCAAAGGAATGATTATTGTTTTATGCTAACCCAACTATAGTCAGTCAGTCTTTAATCCTTTTGGAATTACTTCTGCTAACACAAAGCACACTCCATCTCAACAAACCTAAATTCCTTAAACAGATAATCACAGATTAAATAAGTAAAGGATTATGAATATCTATCGGAAATAAATTGCTGTGAAAATGAGTCCACTGCACAATCTTACTTTCTTGAAAATTTGATGGTGATAAAAGAGTCAGTTGTTTTGTATGCTTGATGTGTTTTGTTTCACATTCTTCATTTGATTTTGGTGGTGATTTTTTTGTCACTCCTCACCTATTTAGATAGCATTTTGTTTTAAAATTTCATGACTGTGTTGAAGTCAGATGCATTTTATGGTCAGGAAGCAAACACAGTTTTTGTCTTTCAAACTGTATCATTACTGAATCTTTGTGATTGTATATGACGGACTTAGTGTCCTTCAGGCTGTCAAGATCATGTAGGGCATCATTTGTTGACCAAGTCCCCCAGATGAATAGTATCAATCATATGGAGATAAGGGCCATGGCTGACCCATAAGGAGATGTAATATACTCAGGGGCTGTTCTCCATCCTATGTTAAAGTATCGAAACCATTCAGCATATATAATGTTTGTTAATATGAAAAGTTAAAGTGGATGTTTTCCCAATCAATGCATCATGGAAGAATTATTTAAAAATTATGTTCTCCATCGTTTCATCTATTCTCATAAATGTCTCTATGTCTTTGTAGATGTGAAGAAGAATGGTGATGTCAGACAAGCAGTTGGCAGTGTGGTGGACATAGAGGATATAATGTTGTATGGAGAGAAAAACAGGTACACAGTGCATGATGAAAAGGGTTCCTCTGCTGTAAATTAAATAAGTTTGAAATTATGGCTTTTTTATTTATGAAATAACCTGAAAGAAGTTTTGCATATGAAGCACAACTTGACAGAGTTATGATCACAAATTTGTTACTGCAATTATACTTATATCTGTAGCAGGTTATTTTGCACAAAACATCAACATATTTTAAATTTTGTTGACTTGTTTATTTGTGAATTTACCTTATGTATATGTTTATAAGTCATCAGACTGCAAACTGCACAGAGCCGATCTTCTCTTACATTATGTGATGGCAGTTCTGGGTTATACAGTTTGTTCTGCTGATTACTCATAACAAACTGAAGAGACCCTGAACTGCTTGCACATTGTGTGATGGCAGATCTGGGTAAGAGCAGTTTGCAGTAGGACTCTGCTTACATGTGAATATATACAGTATATAGCCATATCAAATTGGGATACTTCAGGGGCAAATTTAGAAATACAACATTTTTCAGCAGACTTGCTTCATCAGATGTTACTAAGCAGAAAACATGATTACAGATAATACCGCTGAAATGGGATGAAATTTTATAGATTAAGAAACTCTATATTTGTAGTAAGTTAATTCATTGTGTTATGTCTACACTCTAACGTCTTTTGAGACTGAAATATTTATTTTGAAATGACATCTAATCAGCTGAAAAGATAATTTTACAATGATACATATGCAGGTTGTAATATCTTATTTAGCTTTTCCTGTTGCAGATTTTTCCCTTTCTTGAGATATTTTCCCCTGTCTATGTTTTGTATCTTCTTTATCCATCAAAATGGACATTTGATATTATCTTGGCAGTTAAGCCAGCCTAATGTTATAATGTATATTAATGAAGAAAAAGTAGGCCAATCTAATGGGTGGTGAAACAGTGGTACACTGTTTTATAACTATTTCAGAACTCATAGAATGCAGCAAAACCCTTAATATTATAAACAAACAATTTGGATTCCAAATATTTTGCATCAGATTAAAATTGATTGCTATTTACCAACATTTATTTTTGCCTAACTTTGGATATAGTAGTAAATAATTCACATGTCCGATGAAATCTTGTCTTTAGATCAGCTTTTACAACTTATGATGGACACCATTGCATTGTTAGTTGATCACTTATTTCTTGGGACCCATTTTTGTGGTTAGCCCATTGTCTATTGTGCATTTGTTTGTCAATGAGTGCTTGCTATCATGCTGGATTCTGTTGTTGTGAATATTTGATTTTTATTGTGTGCATAATCTGTGTGTGTAATTGATGGTAGAAGTTTGGCTTATGGTTTTTGTTATGTTTTGAGTTATGTTGTTTCCTCATATTTGAATTCAATATTTGGCCTTATTTACAAACATAGTATGTTCTGAAAGAGAACTGAAGGCCCACATCCTGGTCATTTTATTGTGTCTTAGGCTTTTATATAATTTTGTGGTACACAAAATTACTCATTCCTCCTTTAAGTTCAGTATGTAGAATTATTTAATGTAGTGTTCAGAAAAAATTTAAAAGGAATCATATATTTAAATTATTCATTGGAGTTACAAAGTGCTCAATGACATTTTGGATAAAATCACTATTTTGGGATTATTGTAAATTCATTCAAAGACATTCTGGATTATATCATTGTGATACATCAAGACTGTCAGTACATAAGCATATTAAAGACTATTGGTACATCAGCACATTCAGTACTGGAATTCATTTGGAACAATATACATTTGGACCTGCGATAGAACTTTATGATTATTTGGATTTGATTTACAATACTGTAAATTTCTTTTAAATTTCACTTTGTAACTCTGAAAAGCCAATTTTTTGGTGATTTTTTATAAACTTGTTGGTTATGCTTCTTGCTTCTTTCTGTTACTTAGTTTCAGACCATAGAAGCATGACAGACATTGGGGACTTGTCCAGGATCTGACTTATTTTACAACAGTTCTGAGATAAAAGAAATTATTTCTAAAATATAAATTGTCTTTGATTAAGAATTGTCTTTGTCCCAGGTAAAGATTTTAATTTCACATATTTTTTGTGAAGTCAGCAGACTTTAACAAAGTCAAAAACTGTTTTAAAATCCTAACCAAGAAGGGTTATATTCGTTGAGAAAGGAAGAGCTGCTTGAGCTTGCCTGACATCTTGATTTTTCTGAAGCAAACACTTGTTTCACAAACCAAGTATGATATGATTTATTATTTGGTAGAAAAGAATGTTTAGGATGAAAGTGTTGGATTGGTAAATCTGTATCAAGTTTTCATGGGAAATTAAAAGAATTGCAGTTACAAAACCAGATATAATTATAGTTATGAAACCTTGAGCTTTAGAAAGAAATGATGTAAATACAAAATCAAAAAGTGAAAAGAGAGAGAGAGAGAGAGAGAGAGAGAGAGAGAGAGAGAGAGAGAGAGAGAGAGAGAGAGAGAGAGAGAGAGAGAGAGAGAGAGAGAGAGAGAGAGAGAGAGAGTGTGTGTGTGTGTGTAATGGGTAATTATACATACTTTATTCAGATATTTGGAGACTTTACCAAATTACATTGTAAGGAAATCATTCATTGTCCAGGAGTAGAAGTTGATTGTGTAATGAGTTTTCTAATATTATATATTGATAAATACATTTATGTTGTTGATATTCAATGCCACAGGAACCTTTATTGTCTGCTTCCATTGATTCATTATGATTAATTAAGGTTTTAAAATTTAAAGTTAAAGGTTTAACTTGATATAATGACAAAATCTGCTAGTTTTTGGGGAATAATTTTGATTTCTTTTGGGGTTTTTTTGGTCTGGTAGAATAAATATTTTTCGGTAATTGCTTCATTTCACTTAGCTAGTCCCAAAGGATCACTTGTACATGAGATGATGAGAACAAATTGTTATGAATGGAAATTTATTCTCTCCATGGGACTCTGAGTGTTTTACCAATTGATTAGGCATGTTGTATCAGGGCATTTATGCGCTACAATACAGGAAAAATGGCATTTTATAACAGTAATAGATGCCATAGATAAACTTCTCACATCAGAAAAAATAGATTTTGTAATCTCAAGTTCTTGACACTTGTTATTTCAGTGTGGCATGTAGGAAGCCTTACATATGGGGTTTTTACTTAAAAAGTCACTTGAGATGTGTGTTTAGTATTTATTGTTTTTGTAAAGGGAAGAATTTAAATCAATGAAGCTGTTCATATTTTTTCAAAACACAAGGATTGTCTTAATGAAGATGATGTAGGGTGTTGTTGTTTGAGTCACAGGTTTACTTCCTAACCACCAGAACTGTGGCAAGTATAAGTCATTGTGACCTATTTTGTAGCATGCTTCATCTCTGAATTAGATCACAAATGTATTTTGATTTAATACAATGCCTTGTATTTGAAAATCACAAACCCCAGCTAAGTACAGTGCCTCTTAGCGCTGCCATTTTGTGATTATTAACCATGGGCTAAGTTATCATTTTCATTATGACATCAGTTGATGAATATGAGAATTTGTAGCAGAAAATCCATTTTTCAAATAAATAGTTTCCCTGCAGATTAAGCACAAGATTTGTTAGAAAGTTATTGATAAACATGTGTGCTGAAATTTTAATGCATGTAAAAGGAAGCGTGATCTAATGAATATGAAAAATTAGTGAATCTGCTTTATGCAAACTGTGTTGTGACACGTAAGTTTAAATTGGTTGTCTCTTGCAAGTATCATTATTAATAACCTTAATTGCAGCACACCTTACAAAAAGAATACAGTAATGCATTAGACCCATTGTCTGATACATATCATTAATCTGATTCCAAGAGAGGAAAATATTTATTAAGATTACTAAATTTGTGTAACATTTACCTGTACATATGCTCTACACTCTGAAAAGTTTAAATCCCATTCTAAACAGTCAAGTTAACTTACCACTTCTCCATTTAGAGAAATTATCCATCTCATATATTTATCATTCAAAGCTGTTCATTTTTTAACATGGGAGAAAGAGAGAGCTGCAGGGGTGGGACTAGAATAGCTGCCAGCAACTGGTGCCCTGGGCGAACCATACAATCAGCACCCTCCCGCTGAGTTCACATAGAGGCTGATTGGTCAATCAGTATGAAAATGTTGGTGTACTTAATAGCTTGACATACTCAGGACTGTTACAAAAGGAAATATGACTTAAGGAAACAATATTTCTTGCATTTTTTGGGGCATGATTGTTTCAGTATTTCTTTTCAGTTTCCCCAAATCTGTAGAGATTAATCTTGTACTTAGTGAGATGAACTCAGACTTGACTGGCATTGACAAACTACTGTTTTGATATGAGTATTTTTTCATACAGAAAGAACAGAATTTATGTCAAAAGTGGGACAGTCAACTGATATGTAGACTTAATACATTTTGATCTTATTGTATCAGAATTGCAAACACAATAATTAATTGGTCAACCAGAGTAACAAAACTAGAGATATTTCTTCACCTCACCCCAACCTTGACTATTTATGCTGTTTTTTGTAAAAATTATTTTCTTTGTCACAATTTTGTTTGGACATTAAAAAAGATGATTTTTTTTACCATTAAGAAACATTAGATAAAGATGTTAGCAAAAAGCTGAATTTTCTCATGTTACAACTACTGGGATGCCAAGTGTAATTGTGTCAGAGCTTTTAAAAGTAAATACATGTAGTCATTGATACAGTCTTGTTACACAAATACAAAATGAAGGTTGCTTAAGGGCTTGATTCTGGACTATGATGTACATGTACCAGTCAAGTGCTTGTGTGTTTATTATCAGCTGATAATAATTATAATGGACTGCTCCAGTGGCCTAAGTGGTAAGAGCATCTGCCTCAGATATGGAAGGTTATAGGTTTAAACCCCAGCCAAGTCATGCCAAAGACTTATAATGGTACAAGTAGGGGTTAGTATTAGGACTGGTCAGACTGGTGTCAGGATAATGTGACTGGGTGGGGCATGATGCTACATGTCTATGGCATATTGCCCCATTACTAGATATGACTATAAACTGCCACACTACAGACATCATAGTGATATGACTGAAAAAAATTGTTAAAGATACATAAAATATCAAAATCTCTCTAACTCTCTCTCTCTCTCTCTCTCTCTCTCTCTCTCTCTCTCTCTCACACACACACACACACACACACACACACACACACACACACACACACACACACACACACACACACATACATACATACTAATAATCACAGTTCCAGATTTGTTAAGCTTATGGTAATTTCTCTCTGTACAACTGTACAATTTCTCACTCATGATTATTGCAGGTTTCATTACTTCTGGGATGGATTTGTGCAATATGTTGTCCTAGAGATAATGGTTGCTGCATACAGATGGTTGGGATCCAATGGATTTTGTTAATTGACAAAGGACAGTTTGATTAAGATAACACATAGATAACTTAGATTAGTATAACTGAGACTTCTGTTTTGTTTCCATTTGCATTCAAGCAGTGATTTTGCTGAATGTACCATACACTGAATAAAAATGACAAATGAGGAGAATAATAATACTTTTAGAGCTGTTTTGTGTCTTTCTTTATATTGATTATTAGTAATGATGAATACATGGTGTTTTTTATGAGCACTTATCCAAGGGTTGCTGACTTAATTGGATTGTATTGGGATTAAGCACTAATGTATTATTCAGAAAAGGTTTGGCCAGAAATTGTTCATAAACACTGTTACTTCCATGTTTTGTGAATAATGGAGTCAAATTTATGTTGACACCAGCTTAACAGTGGAGAAGGGTTGGCTAGCAATTTTCATTGATATATGAAAATTATAATCTATGTCCTAGACAAATATTTGTTTAATTGATTTTAATATGAATAAATATTAGATCTTAAAATGTCAACAAACGTTAGTAAATTCATGGCACACTTTTAGTATAAATCTTGACATGCAGCACTCACAAATTCATACATCAGTGTATTGTCTGAGTCACATATCTGTGTATTCATAAACAAATACAAAATGAAATGAACCATAACAAATTTACACTCTTACACCACTTGAGCCAAATCCATCATTATTCTTGCTCTGGTTAATTTTTCATAATGAGTTTTACATTCACATTTGATTTCTTTGTTGGCAGTATATGGCAGTATATACAGCTACATGTCATTTGTACTCATAAACGTGGTCACCGTTTGCATATCATCATCAGGCAAGATATAAAGAAAGAACGGCAGAATTATGTATGTGGAGTTGCACCTTGCAAGTTAGGTTTAAATGTATTACTGCATGTTTGGTAGAACTCTCTACAGATTACCCATAGATAAAAATTTTGAAGCTGTCTGAAGTGTTAGACTAGAATAAGAAATTAGGTTGACCTTCATCTGAATTTTGTGGTGACTTTTCATATAGTCATACGCTTAGAGATAGTCTTTTGATTAGATTGTTTGATCCTGCCCATGGACAGTTAAGTTTTTTTTTATAGCTGTCAAATTCAAGTCAGCTTAGCTGCATTGCAAATACTAAACATAGTGTTTCACAGAAGTGCTTTCAGGCATTCATATTGAATACCATTGATATTGGCATTTCACATTTATGATTGCGTTTAAACTGAATTAAAACTTGAATGCCACTTGATGAGACTTTTTAATTGATATTTATCTCTTACATTGGTGCCATCAATAAGTGTTTACCAACAATTTTATTAATCTATATTGTATTAGATATTATGTTTTTTATTAATCTATATTGTATTAGATATTATGTTGTATTATTATGTATTATTGTATTATGTTTTTCATTCATTTTCTTAATATGATTCCTTATTACAATATGCAAATTTTATATCTATTCATAATTTCTATTACTAGCTTAGATTGTGATAAGTGTCTATTTTTGCCCTTTTCATATGAAAAAAATGGGATTCACACCTGCCTCCATGTTATAAGTGTGTTTATGTTATAAGTGTGTTTTAGAGTCATTTGTGTACTCAAAAACAATGGATTGGTGATTATGTTGTGTAGATGTACAAATCTAGCATCCCAACTGATGTTGAGGCTACCATCCTAGGTTTAGAGAGGTGCATTTCTGATGTATCAAGCTGAACATGAACAATGACAAAACTGAAGCCATCTTGATTGCCACAGATAAACTTTCTCATTCACATCCTTGATCTCAGACAGTATCAACAATGCCATTATTAAAATCACAGTCAGTGTGAAATTTAGCTGTTCTTTAGTAGTTTCAAAACTAGACTGTTGTGCTTCACTTCTGTCTGGTTTGTCTCAGTATCCACAAAAAAACATCAAAAAGTTCTAAACACTGTCTTCCACCTGTTTTGTAACATTCACTTGTTACCCATTTGATCCAGAATCAAAAACAAAATCTGTTCACTATGGAATGTTTCATTGTTCCAGTCCAATTTAAGATCTCACCTATGTGAATTCCCCATCTAAACTTGCACTCTTCTTCAAACATTCATTTTCTCATTCTTCCCACTATTAAAACAAAAGTTATATAACTGTTCTTTTGTGTGCCAGGGTCCAGAGATTTTGGACACAAGGACACTGATCTCATTCAAGACTGTTTTTAAAAAAAACTATTTCTGCTACAAGAACAGATTTAAGGACTTAAATAATGTTTACTTCCTTAATTATTGTCAGCATGTTCTGTTTTGTAATTTCATGGTGTTTGTTCTTGTAATATTGTCATTGTTTATCAGATAGTTGGTATAGTTTTCCTATAGTATGTGCAGTTTCAAATTTTTTTATATTACCACATGTTAACATATCACTTTATGTGATTCTGATTGGTCAAAAATAAGACTGTGAAATTATTTTGCATTATCCTTTTTACTGATTGAGTGCCATCATGGGAAAACATTTTTGACGTGCATCTGGCATTTTTTTTTTTTATTAGTGAACGATTTTGGCCACCATTTATTTTATTCGACTTGGGAAAACGAAATTGGGAAGAATGGTCTGATCTGTTTCAGTATGGTCAATTATGTTATGTCATGTATAACATATCATAGCATAAAAAATGGCTAAAACCCCCAAGACAAGAACAATAACAATTAAAACAATGGGTAGTGCTCAGTTGATAGCATGATATCAGGGGTAGGGGTAGAGGGGCAGTATATCTATAGCATGAAATCCACCCCATATACAAGCGTTGTTTAAATGTGAACTTTTTGAAGTGAATAAACTCATCTTCGTTCACAGAAGAATTTAGACATGAACCAGTCTCCCCAATGAACTTTATCCAACCACAGCATACTTACACAGTAAATATGTGATGCAAATTCGACTCAGAAAGATATTTGTTTATGTCTTCTCTACATTCTAATGTTCCAAATTAAGTACTGCAAATATTATGTCACAGTACATTACAGTAAATATATGCTTTTATCTTTTGCCAAATTTTCTGTTTATTTGGATGGAAGCTTATGTTTTGATTTAGTTAGCAAAAAATGTATAATCTACAGTTAATGTTTCAGTTTTGTTTAGGGCTGTTTTATATGCACAACAAATGAAAGATACAGCATTTGACAGAATGAACAAAATTATTCATTCTTTCTAAATTAATAATTTGTGCTAAAATAAAAACTAGGTGATGAAAATAATCTCAAATGGGTAATGATTTAATATTAAATTTTTAAACTCATTAAATAATATCCAGCTTTTGCGAGCCAAGGCACACAAAAGCTGGATATTATTCAACTCGTTTCATAAATTCAGTATTAAATCATATATATTTTTATGTTATCTAATATTGGAAAGCATTTAAAGCTTATAAAGATTAGGCACTATACTAAGTCCACATTATTATTATTATTATTATTATTATTATTATTATTATTATTATTATTATTATTATTATTATTATTATTATTATTATTATTATTATTATTACTACTATTATTATTATTATTATTATTATTATTATTACTACTACTACTACTACTACTATTATTATTATTACTACTACTATTATTATTATTATTATTATTATTATTATTATTATTATTATTATTATTACTATTATTATTACTATTATTATTATTATTATTATTATTATTATTATTATTATTATTATTATTATTATTATTATTATTATTATTATTATTATTATTATTATTATTATTATTATTATTATTATTATTATAATATGCCCAAGTAAGAATAATTCCATAGAAGATTATGGAAAAAAGTGCCCTGTCACCAATTTATCTGTAAAATAATATTTACAGATTTGCACAGGTTGAAGATCACGTATCAAAATACATAAAGAATGCAGAATTTGTTTTCAGATTAAATTAATGAGCTCAGAATGAAATATTAAAGAATGTAGAATTTGTTTTCAGATTAAATTAATGAGTTCAGAATGAAATATTTTTGAATTGTTTGAATTTATTTTTATTGTAAATCTGCCCATCATATATGCAAGTCTATTGAGATTAAGGGATTCAATTTGATATACAGATACATCATCATTAAAAAGTATGTGGCTTACCACACCTTTCCCTCAATTTAGAAATTAATGTCATTGGAGATTATAGTATGAGACTTGTTTTGTACCTATTCATCATCACTTGAAGTTGTTTTGTGTATGGTTTTTGCAACACTGAAAAATGCCTTGATTTTGAGGGGCTGCCTTGAAAAATACTCATATTGTCAAAAGTAGGTCATATAGTTTAAATATTCTTGAATTTGTTGAAAAACTCTTTTCATTTTATAACTTTACATGTCTGATATTCGGGGATGAATCCTGGTAAGGATGATGTCACTTATTCCAGATCTGGAATCCTGTCTTCAAGGTCAGGTCTATTTTAAAATTTCCATCATACTTTCTTTTCCACTTGAGCTGTATAAGATTAAGATAATAAGTTTGTATATATCCTTATTAGCAGGTGTGCTGCACATAGGGGACTCCTGTCTTCATGCTGATTAACATGGTTCAGTATTTTGAATATTCTACCACTCTCAGACTTCAGAGCCATTTGAGATTAAGCAAAGAAACTTTGTATTCATATTTATCATTGCTAGATGTATTACATACCACATTGGGGTTATAATTTTCAAGGTCAGTGTCACAGATCATTATTATTGGTTTTGTTCATATGTTTGCTAATATTTTTTGATTTAAGTGCTATTTAAGATAAATGAATGTAACTTGGTATAAAATATATTATTACTGGAATATAAGTTGCCATTCTCATTTTGGGTCCTATCGTGATGGCTACCATCATAGGTCAATATCTTAAGATTTCTGTTTCAGTTTTACATAGCGTTAAAATTGTTTGATGTACAAGGTTGAACCATGGTGGTACATTTATCCTTCTCTGTTTGGTTGCATCTCATGTATCACAATCAAGGTTATATCTTTAAGATCAAGGTTACTGATCAGGTTTTTGTTACCCCATTTCTGCACTTTTTGCTAGTATGCCTTTTGAGGAAGTGCCATGCAACCTACTTTCTGTGTTTGCACAGTAATAATAGAGTAGTGTCTCGAAGGATTTTACCACAGTAGGCAAGGGGCAAAATGCACTTCTTTCTTTCAACCTGATACTGAGTATATTAACTGCTGCTATATACCTAAATTTTTAAATTACAATTTCCATATGACCATTCATTTTCTGATCTTTTGTGGTCAGATAATAGACATGTCCAAAACACAGTGCATTACAGTGTTTTCAGCAGTCGTTAATTTTGGGTACTTTCAGAGTGTGTCCCTACTACATGGCTCGGGAGCTGAAGACAGATGCTGACATTATTTTTATGCCATACAACTACCTTTTGGACACAAAGGTAAAATAACAGTTGCTGTATTTATCAAATTTATATATTTGCTTGATGTTTAGTACATACCCAGTAAATTCTCCGTGGTTGATTGAGTACATAATACAGATGTTCAGACAATATTTACATATTTACATATCACATACTCAAAATGGAACTGTTTAGAGGTGTTGACTGACAACTGTGCATCACTATGCTTAAGTATATTTTTAATAAAGCTTTTATAAATATGATTTTTAAAAGAAATATCCATTCACACTGTATAACAGAAAAAAAGAAGAAATATTTACCTACGGAAATGCACAATCTATACTACAAGCATTATATTCTTCCAACAATGGATTTTTGTTTCAAATGTATGGGAAAATTGTGCTAAATCTGAGCTTGATAGGATTCACAAACTTCAGAAATGAGCAGCACACAAAATTTTAGATGCATCTTATTGATCATCCATCAAAAGCATTGTTTATAGAACTCAAATGGTTCGCAATATATGAAAGGATAGATTTTCACAAGGCAGTTCTTTTAAAAATATGTCTACATGGAACTGCACCAGAGTATCTTCAGGACTTATTCAGGCCTTTTTCAACACAATACCAGTTGAGATCAATATTACATAGAAACCTTCTAGCAACAAAACCAAGAAAAGAGCAATTTATAAGGAGCTTCCAATACTCTGTACAGTTCTGTGGAACAAGCTTCCACTACATGTATTTAAGAAGAGATATGAGCATGTATGTGTTTCTAACAGATAATAGAATTTAGTATTTTAATACTAAATATGTTAAACAGTAATTATTGATATCTTCATATAATGTGCATTGTTATACTCTCCTTAAGAAGGCCTCAAGGGAGAATAGCCCTTGACTAGTGAGTCACCCTCTATAAATAAATCATCATCATCATCATCATCATCATCATCATCATCATCATCATCATCATCATCATCATCATCATCATCGCCATCGCCATCGCCATCGCCATCGTCATCATCATCATCATTATTATTATTATTATTATTATTATTATTATTATTATTATTATTATTATTATTATTATTATTATTTTAGGAAAGTGTAAAAGAGGTTATGCTGTATGACAGTCTTAGTGAATGTGACCTAATGCAAAACAATAACTGCAGTCATTTACTGCTAAGATTTTGTTTTTGTTTGTTTTAGAAAAGTTGCATAGATATAGTCTTCATTTTTTGCAAAGATGCAGCACGCTAGATTACTACCTATTTATTTGACTCTTCACCTCATTACTAAAGTGCTTGAAAACTCTATTATACCACATTCACGCATCTAGGAGTACATTCTTTGTTCTTAAGTTAGCAATTGCATGATTCTTGCTGATTTCTAAAACATATGCCCAAAAATTCAATGAATATATGAAAATTGCATATAATATTTTCAGCCCTATTTTTTCTTTGTTTAATTCCACATATATTCAGAAAATTCTCCTCTTTTTTTAAAAGATGTATTAATGGATTTCCCCCTAAATTGTAAGTTCAGGAATAGACTCACCTTTTATTATGAGTGACAGCAATCCTGTGAGTCAGGTGTAATGAGTAAGATAAAGAAATGGCAAATATGCTCAATCTGAGTAACAGATGTCAAGGTCATAAAGGCATGATCAATCTGAGTAACAGATGTCAAGGTCATAGAGGCAAATATGATCAATCTGAGTAACAGATGTCAAGGTCATAGATGCACATGCTATTTGTGAACATGCATTATTCAATTCATGGAAATGGGGTTTGATGTGTATGGATGGGGGGTGGGTGGAAAAGACTGGGGGGTCATCAGATAGAGGAAACAGCCACATGCATACTTTATAAGCTTTATCAAAACCTTTAATGTTAGAAGAGCTCTTACCGGTAATTTTTTTTTTAGGAGGATAGAGTACCGACAGGTAGTAAAAATTATGGATGCAACTTTTTGAAACTTTTGATAGGCATCTTTTAGGGTCAACTAGACTGCAACCATTTCATGGAAATGATTGAGAGATTTCATGTAGAATTAAGGAGGGCCACATTCAGGTAACTCTGGACCCATATCCTAATCACTGTTTCTGCTGCATGATACTGGTGGGTTAATGCAAATGGTTTTGTGGGTTTGATACCATTTTCAGCACCTGATAGGCTATAAATGATTGCCAGTATATCTGGCAGAGGAAAAACGCATGGAGAAAACCTCAAGAAGAACAAAAACGCTTTCTAACATATCCATGTATCCATGTCTGCTGAATCTGAGACTCAAACCCAGGAAGGAAGTTACAGTCAGAGTGATCTGTAAAGTTGAGTGCCTAAGACCACTTGGCCCCAAGAGCTGAGTTAACCCTAATTATTAAGACATCATTTTCAATAATCTAGATGATGTATATTTGAAAGACTTTATATATAATTAAGAGAATTTGGCATTTTGGAGAAACATTTTGCTTTTCAATTTTAGTACATGCAGAATATAAACAATTCTTCAGATGTCCGACGAATATGTCTGTGTGTAACAGGTGTATTGATTGTAATTTGTTTGTATACTTTTCATTATTTATGAAAAATTGAAGATGACAATCATCATAATTTAGCTTAATTAGAAAAATTTCACAGAAACAAATTAAATTCATGAAAAATTAAAGTACCAAAAATTTGTTGAATCATGGATTGATGCAGAATGACAAATTAGAAGTTGCAAACAGTTACAAATAATGCAGAGTTTAATTGCAAAAAGTTACAAATGACACTGGATTGAATTGCAGACAGTTGCAGATGAGAATGGGTTTTTAATCCAAAGAGTTACAGACCATAATGGGTTTTAATCCAAAGAATTACAGATGAAAATGGGTTTCAGTCAGAAGAATTACAGATGATACTGGGTTTTAATTAAAAAAATTATGATGATAATGGGAAGTTTTAAAAAATTACAGCAGATGCTGGGTTTTATTGCACTCTTCCAATAAAGATAAAGCAGTTATTCTATAATTTCCATTATACAGATGTAATTAATTCTGCTTTTTGTACCTGTCGTAGTATTACATTAAGATGTTCTAGTTGGCAAATATTTCTTATTGTGACTCTTAATAGAATGGGATCATACTACTTGTGTCAGTCAGACGAATGTAAGTTATGTTATAATGACTGTACTGTTTATAATTGGTTTATTCACGTTTCATTATTTACATATGGGTATATGCAAAATTGAAGATAAAAGGTGGTTTAGCATAGCAGTGGTTTTTCAAATCATGTCTTAATATCTCATCAAAACCTGTCTTGAAAGACCACTGCTATTAGAAATCTCCTACCATGAAGGAACTGACCCAAGTTTCACAGAATTTCTCTAAATTTTATTTAAAGCTTAAACTTCCAGGTATATAGATTATGATGCCTCTGAAAATATTTGCTTTTGTCAAAGGTAGAAATCATTCAGTGTTTAAAAAGTTAACTCTTTTTTTAAAAAAAAAACATTTGTGAATTTGTCAGTAACTTTATTTTTAAGAAAAGAGTTAATCTATTTCTCAGATTTTCTTCCTGATAAAAATAAACTCTTCTCTTGAGAATTCTTTATATTTTGAGTATGTCTTGATCCTTGATTTCTTTTAAATAATAAGTGAAAAATTTATTGTTGATAATAAAACAATAAGGAAGATGATCAAAACATTAAATTTGAGAAAGAAACATTTGAGGCTTTTAGTGAAAATGGGCTGATGTATATTCTGAATGCACTAATTTATTGATTATAGTTTTATAGCCTGTCATGAGAGACCATCTGTTTTGAGAGACCATGATTTTTAGCTGTACTGTAAGAGGCCAGGAGAGCTTTGGGATGGTTTATCATTCATCATCCATTGTCCATCTATCCATTAGCAAAATTTTGTTATCAGTACTTCTTAACAAACTTTGAGCACTATCACAAATCTTTATGCACATGTTCATCCCATGTTTTGAGTTGGTTCTAAAGCCAAATTGTGCCACAAAAATCCAAGATGGCAACCACAGTATCATGTTCATAATGTTACTGTTACTCTTAAATGGATTGTTATATCAAGATGGGGTTTTTACAGAGAGACTTCTTAAGACTAGTTGGTCCAAAATGAAAATGGTGCTAATCTAATGTCCAATAGTGTCTACCATAACATCCATTTTGTTATCATTTCTCCTTCTGAATGGATATTGAAATGGTGGTTTTGCTGGAAAACTAATTATAATTTAATCTTGGTCTTAAATTAAAATAATGTCAATATGATGTCTGGTATGGCTACCACAGCAGCCATCTTGAAAATCTTGTTAATTGCTACTCATTCTGTGGGTTTTGCTAATTGACTTTATGTGATATCTAGATGGTCTTATATGAAAATGGTGCCACTCAGACATCCACTATGGCTACCATAGCAGTCATCTTGTAATCTTGTTGTAACTACATCTGAATGGATGGTGACATCATCATATGATTTTCACTGAAATTCTTATTATTGTCTAGTTTGCTTTAATGAAAATATTCCTGACTTCCAATATGGTCATCACAATGTCATCTTGTTCTTCTTCTAGATTGCTGGTCAGATTGATATTGTGCTTTCATCCTCATACTTCTTATAAGTATATCCTAAATATGGAAATGACACTTTTCTGATATTCAATATGGCCACCATAGCAGACTACTTGATAATCTTAATCACGACTTCTCCTGAACATAGAGCCAAATGGATTGTGGTTTTCACCAGAAGACTTCTTATGTTGTGTTGGTCTGAAATGGAAATGATGCCAACCTGACATCCAGTATGTGAATATACAGCAGCTTATATTGAAATACTTTGAATCACTGAAGAAGGACAGATATGGTTTTGACACTTAGCAAATAAAAGGAAGAAATGTTTTTTTTGGAAATTCTTTTTGGGCAGGAGAGTGTCAGCTCCTTAAAGGGACTCATGTTTACACTTTTTATGGGTTGGGTGGAGATGGTTAAGAATTATTACAGGAAAAAATTATTTTCAGATTATACTATGAACAGAAATGTGCAAATTCATTATGAGAATAAAAAATTCGTTATTGAACAAAACTAGAGTAGAAAGAATAAAGAATAAATTTTAATTTGTAAATTTATGGCAAACTATAATTTGAAGACTCCAAAATAATTTGTTGTTGTTGTTTGTTGTTGGGCTTAACGCCATTTTTCAGCACACGATAGGCTATTCATGGCGGCCAGTATTAATGGTGGAGGAAGAAACCGGGAAATCACCGGAAAGATCCACCGACCCACGAGAAGCTACTGGCAAGCTTTCTCACATATCTACATTAGCCGAATCCTAGACTCGAACACACGCAGACAGAAGTGAGATGGCAGTGATCTGTAACGGACAGCGCTTTAGACCACTCGGCCACTCGGGGCCCCCTCCAAAATAATTTACAGTATGGTAGTAACACTTGTTGTTTGTTGTGTGTATCTTTATATGCATATAATAACTTTAATAAAATTTCATTATTTCCAGTCAAGAAAAGCACATGGAGTGGAATTACAAGGAAATATTGTTATTTTTGATGAGGCCCATAATTTGGTAAGTTATGAATGCAATAATATTTCAATTAAATACTGTAAGACAATGCAAGCATTCATCTACACCAAACAAAATAGAAATGCTGAATCTCAGTGTGAGTAAAGTATATAAATTTGCAAATAAAATAACGGAAATATGTTATTTTGTTAAATACCATGTCATATCAAATATGTTTCACTTGCCATTGTTCATGGATTGTGAGACAGAGTTATCACTTATTTGGTGGAGAAAGGGTTCAATGTGGTGTTTTACAGAAGAGCAACAAAAGTACATAATTTAGTTTTGAGGCAGTTGGGGTAAGGTGCCATGCACAAGGATATGCCACAGTAACTTGACCTAGTATGGTCTGATGGTAGAATTTTAACTTGCACCCTTTCAATTATAAATCTGGCACGTTGATAAAATATATTTTACAAGTTTAGCATGTTTTGCCTATAATTTGATTGCATCGTTTTTAGAGTATCTACACTGTGTACTCATCAGCTGATCTCATGGCATGTGTGAGAGTGAATTCAACATAATTCCATGCAAAATAGAAGTATAATATTTAGTAATTGTGTCACAGATCATTATGTGTCTGAATTCAGTGCAAGAAAGTAACAGCAAAGTTACATAAGGAAGGATGATTTTATGATTCATTATGCATGCACTTTTATGTTCCAAGATCAATAAACAGTGTCTATACAAATTTCAAACCACTAGAATGTATCTGCAGCAACTCAGTATACGTTATCTGTTTTTTGAAAACTGGCTGATTTTCAGCTGCTCTTCCATTATCAAGTGGTCAACTCATGAACATATCTGTCTCAGGTTAATTGTGTTTGTTGAAGACCAGACATAATCCTGTCCAGTTCTTCTTATCCATTGTAAATATCCACAAATTAACACTTTGATATCTGTTTGTCTGAATGATTACAGCAAGAATAATTGTTAATCAACTATGTGGTCATTTTGATAGAGAATGGGCAACATTATTCACTGGCCAACTGACTGTGGCAATTGTATAATAATACCAAGCCACATGCACGTATTTGTGGCTTTCCTTCTTTGATGTTTTATAAATCATTACTCCCATTTTTGGGATGATTTATAAATCATTGGCTTATAATTTAACACTGTTTAGCTGTGCAAAAAACTGTGATGATTGGCAATTGCATATATTAATTGATTTATAAATTAAGGTGAGTGTCATGTGTCCTCTACAGAATTAACCTGGTGAAGGATGGACAGTTAAAAGGTTAAATAGCTCCAAGCCATCCAGTCAGCAAAGCCGATGGTCTAGGTGTATAAAATATACAGATAGTAAGGTGAAAGGTATAACAGTTTAATGAACTATATCTTGGTATTCAACAATTACAGGACAATTTGTTCATTGTACTTGCTTCCAATCAATACAGACCTATCCAAATTGCCATTTATTTCATCACATGATATTGAAGGTGAGAGTGTTTCCTTCCCGTGTCCCTTCTATGTTACTCATCTGTAACTTCCACCTTGTATTCCTTGTCAGTACTTCCTGTACCCTTGTTTCTGTTCTCTTGGCTGTCCTTGTTGATACTTTCATTACCCTTTTTCTGTTTTCCTAGCAGCCTTGTCGGTACCTCTGGTACTCTTGTTCTGTCTCCCAGCTTTGTGCCTTTGCATAACTGCCTAATTCCACTTTCTCTCCTTGTCTTCTCTCTAATCTTTAGGTGGCATCCAATCCCACCTGGTAAGCTTCCTGTGGATTAGAAGGGACATACAGTTTTTCCTCCTTGTTCAAAAAAGGAGAATTAACACAATTTCACAGACCTTTCATCAGCATAATGGCAACTAAATCATTATGGTAAACTCATACACTCAGATCTAAATATTTTATACAAGCTTGTTCTATAAAAAAAGCTATAATAACAACAATAATATCATAACTTCTGATACATACATGCATATCCCTAATTCAACATCAACAATATTCAACCATACAAAGTATAGAAGAAAAATGCCTAATTATATGTGATTATGTGATATGATTTTTAACGTAGCTTTAACAGTTTTTCAGTCATATCGCTACGATGTCTGCAGTGTGGCAGTTTATAGTGATGTTTAGCACTGGGGCATATTGCTGCAGACATGTAGCATAATGTCCCACCCAGTCACATTATCCTGACACCAGGCCGACCAGTCCTAACACTAACCTCTTAATGCTAAACATCAAGCGAGGTAGCCGTTAGTACCATTTTTAAGACTCGACTGGGAATCAAACCCACGACCTCTCGCATCCGAGGTGGAAGCTCTAACCACTAGGTCACTGGATCAGTTTCCTAATTACATGTCCACATGGTCAACAATACCTAATTCTGCATAATCCATACTTTATATTCAAATACAAACAAGTTCAGGGTCTAACACTGCTCACTACTAAATTAAGTTCTGCACCACAATGCAACATCATAGCAGATTACACCATCTACTTTTATTCTATCCTAACAACTACATATATTAATTTTGAATATTACTAATTCGCTATAAGCAACATTATGAAATATTGATAATTTTAACAAAAACAAGTTAATCAAAATTCTATTGAAATTTCTATGGCTTTTCCTACTGGGTGGGTATTTGGCATTGCGTGGTTACATTTCACACAAAATCAGAAAGAAATTTTACCCTTAAGAAAATTAAATAGCGTGAACATAGAACTTGTTCCTAGGCTGCATGAAAACTCCTGACTGGCCACATGAAAGCCCTTGGTGGGCTGCATGTGGCCCACAGGCCATAGTTTGCCTACCCCTGTATTAGATGAGTTTAGATAATATTGGGGTAAGATGGTTTAAGTTAATTATTTTTTTTTTAGTGTTCATACACCTTAATTGGGTGTTCAAACAAATTTTAAAATACGCCAACAGGTAAGAGCCAATTGGCTAAGAACATATAAAAGATACAAATCAAAATGACCAAAACGGAAAACAACAATGTCAATGTACAAGATTTTAGATTATAGTGTGTCCCATGCTTTGTAGCGATACACAACAACATTGTTTTTTGAGTCTCTACACAATTGACTGTCTCTAATTTACTTTTTTTTTTTTTTACTTTATTATCCCTGTAATAGGTTGACCATTGGGACGGAGAAACCATCCCAAGGTCACTTTACAATCAAAATTTCTTGTTTCCAGATAAACTAGGAATAGTAAATATCTATATTAAAAGGAAAAAAAAGTTATAGTTAATTTGGGGTGAATATAATTTCCAATAAAAAGGAGATCAACATTCTTTGAAACTAAAAAGATTTCTTGTTATACAGGAGAAGATTTGTGAGGACAGCGCATCATTTGACCTGAAGTCATCAGATCTGGCAACAGCAATCGAGGAGGTCACACGACTGTCAGAGAAATTACTGGAATACATCCAGGCAGAGCAGCAAAATGTGGTTGATTTCTCCGAGTCCAGTATGCCAGGTAAATTTTGTGAAAGATACATGATAAAAAAAGTTTATTACTATTTTCTTCTATGTAAAAATATGCATTGAGTTGTGAAGGACACATAACAAGATCTGTTGTCACACAATGTGAAGACAAATTCATCAGTTTACATGCATATCAGGGTTTTTTTCTGCTGTAAATGAGTTTTTGAGCAAGCATTATGGACAGGTAAGATGTGTGATTGGTCTGTAAAGGTGAGTGCCTTACACCACTTGGCCATCTGGGAGGCTTTTTGTTATAATTTCAAGCAAGTTATTGTTATTGGGCTTAACGCCATTTTTCAGCACACGATAGGCTATTCATGGCGGCCAGTATTAATGGTGGAGGAAGAAACCGGGAAATCACGGGAAATAACAACCGACCCACGAGAAGCTACTGGCAAGCTTTCTCACATATCCACATTCGCCGAATCCAAGACTCGAACCCACGCAGACACAGGTGAGATGGCAGTGATCCATAACGGACAGCCCTTTAGACCACTCGGCCACTCGGGGCCCCAATTTCAAGCAAGTAGTGTAGAACTTTGATCTCCTGGTACATATTGTGAAGACAGATCCTGGTCAAGGCTGTTTGATCTACTTAGTATTTCAAGCAAGCAGTAGAGAGATTATTGTTTGTATCACTACATAAATAATGTTTCTTGATGTTTAATAGTTCTAAGTCTGGTTTTTAAATTGGGAGTTTCAAGTCTAAGATTTCATTTTGCACCAAGTTTTATGACTGGCACTTTGCAGCAGCAGCAGATCTGGGTCTAGACATTTGGAGTTTTCAGCAGCAGATTTGGGTCTGTACAGTTTGCCTGATGTTTTGGAGTTTTCAGCAGCAGATCTGGGTCTGTTCAGTTTGCCTGATGTTTTGGAGTTTTCAGCAGCAGATTTGGGTCTGTTCAGTTTGCCTGATGTTTTGGAGTTTCAGCAGCAGATCTGGGTCTGTACAGTTTGCCTGATGTCTTGGAGTTTTCAGCAGCAGATCTGGGTCTGTACAGTTTGTCAGATGCTTTGGAGTTTTTGGCAGCAGATTTGGGTCTGTACAGTTTGCCTGATGTTTTGGAGTTTTCAGCAGCAGATCTGGGTCTGTACAGTTTGCCTGATGTTTTGGAGTTTTCAGCAGCAGATCTGGGTCTGTACAGTTTGCCTGATGTTTTGGAGTTTTCAGCAGCAGATCTGGGTCTGTACAGTTTGCCTGATATACCATGGTGTTCTTCAGATTTGGGTCTGTATTGTTTACAGTTGTTTACAGTTATGGTGGTCAGCATTTGTTTAATTAACACTTACTGCACAGGTCAAAATGACAGTATTACATTATGACTTTATCATTGTGACATCACATTTTATCAGGTTGTGTTATAGCACTATTAACTCAAGAAGAGAGTGATTTCAAATTACATGGTTATGACTTCTCTTTTATTAAATAATGAAGAAGGGAAATACTGTTTCATTTATAAAACTGCAATAACAGTCCTGCCAAAAAAATAATGATAAAGTCAATGAAAAGTATGCAAGATCTTTGGAAATTTGAAGCAGTTTATAGTTCTACATTGCTGTGCATGTTTTTTTTTTTTGCATTTGGTCAAATGGTTATATTTCTCATACTCTTCCATGCAGGGAAACTTGGAAATAAATATTCAACTTAGAGCTGCACAAGGAAATGCACACAAACCTATAAATGTTTCAGTGATTTTTAAAAAAAATTCTTTGATCATTGCTATGTAAAACTATCAATTATTTAGAAAGTTAAATACTCAAATTCTTCACACATGATCATTAATATGACATAAGGAAGTGTGATCCATTGAATGTGCCATTATGATATGCCTTCAAAACCTGTGAAAATGAATTATGAGTCTGACATGAATGGGTTCATATTGATGTAAGTCAAAAGTTCATTTCTTAAATGATTATAAGCATATATTTGAAGTATATCGGTATGATAACATGTAATTCACATGAGAATTAGACACTTACAAGGTTTGAAGTTTCGCACTCATAGACGATGTGGACATACTATATGTAGCTGTATTTTTTCAAAGCTAGATTTATGTTTATACCTTAAGTTTTCTGATATATTTTACTTATATTAATCATAAATTATTAATGCATTGTAATTAGTTTTTGTATCAAAATGACTCCTTGATTGAAAAATTTGCCTAATTTCACTAATTTCAATTTTGTTAATGTTCACTAGACCTTCACTAGCTGATTGCCAACAACTAAAACTTTACTAGCCATTGCACTAATGAAAATATTAAAACTACCAGTCTGACAAGAAATTTAGAATCCTCAGGCTAGCACGCTACCACTATTTTTCAGCCCTGTCTGATAGCCAGTATGGCCAACACTTAGGCCATGGTGAAATTTTTTTATCACTTCTGAACAGAAAATTCTTTTAACACATAGTTTTTACCAGAAATTTTCTTATGATGTCTAGTTGGTCCTAATTGAACATGGTGCTCACCTGACCTCCAGTATGACCACCATGGTGGCCATCTTGAAAATTTTATTGCTGCTTCTCCTGGATTGATGGTCATATCAGCAAGACTTTCATCAAAGGATGTCTTAAGATGTTTAATTGGTCCTAAATGAAAATGGTGCCATTCTGACATCCATTGTGGCTCACACAGAGGTCAGTTTGAAATTTTTTTTACTGCTACTCCTAAATGGAGATTCATGTTGATGCAAATTAGAACAAAATATGGCCACCAGCCTGAAAATCTTGTAGTAACTATTTCTTCCTAAAGGATGGTCATTTTCAACAAAATTTTTCCAATGATTATTGGTCCAAAATGAAAATGGTGCTGATCAGGCATTCTGTCATTGGTGGTCAAGTATTGGAAATTTTGTTATTGCTTAAAAATATCTGAGATGGTTTTGTTGTGGAGTTAATAAAGAACAAAGGGTCTTATCTTGGATTTGTAGAAATTCTTTATAAACGGTAGAGTGTTAAATCCTCTCAGAGACTTGAGTTGTTATAGTTATTGCTTTATTTTATCTTGAAATAATATGAGACACAATCTTATTAGCACAATTAGTTCCATAGATTTTAATTGATTGCCATGGAACTGTAAATATTATGGTCATTACGTCAAGATGAATATATTGACAAAAGACTTTGTTACTTTAATTGTGGCTATTGCTCAATTATCATTTAGCTTAACATTGTGTATGACAATTTTTAGTGAAACTATTCACAATTTTTGATGGAAACTTGGAAAATTTTATAGTCATTACCTTAAAAATGAACATATCGACAAATCACTTTGCTCATCACTTTGTATTATTGTCTCTTTTTTTCCTTGTAGCCTAATGTAGTGTATGAGATATTGTCATTAAAACAACCCATTTTTGTATTAGGCTGCACCATTATTTCATCCGTTAACATTTATTTTCATCTTGGGCATACAAAATTGCCTTCATGTTGCTTGTATATGGCACATAAAGAAGAAATTTTAATTAAAAGATCCTTACAGTTGAGTTTAGATTAACTCATTAACCCCTAGCGCTGTGTTTATGAGGCAGAAGGTGGTAGCCTACTTCAGAACTCTGTAGCATCAAGGTCATGTACGAAACAATAAAGTGGGTGGTATTATAGAAAGGTAGACAGATGTAGCTTTACAATGATACCAAATAATATGGATTTTCTAGTTGCATTACAAAATACAGAAGAAAATACATCACTTTTTGGACCAGAGTTTTTTTTCAGCCAAATTCGCCTGAGTTCGGAATCTGATTTTGTGTCCAGATTTTAGACCTTTTGGCCTCAGATATAAGACAGACCGGTCTGAACTGCACACAGACAGGTGAACCTTTGCAAAAATTAGGTTAAGATGTGCATTTAGAAAAAAGAATGGCCTTGACATGAAAATGATGGGTCCGTTAAGCAAAAAAAAAATAAGTCAAACTTTTACCCTTCTGCTAATGCTCGGGCAAAATAGCCAATGAAAAATGATGTTTCTAATGCAATTAGACATTAGGTTAACCAAAAATGTCTTGGAGGTCGATGTATTAGGATGTATTCAGAATTAGCTCCCAAAATGGGTTTCCTACTCACATTTCATGCGGAAACAAAAAAACCTCCAGGAGTTAATGAGTTAAATAAATTGAGTGTACCCCAAACTGGATTACTGAATAGAGTGTTCTTTTTTGAAGAAGCCTAAGGTGGTCAAAGTCATTGACTGACAGAACTTTCTTACAGACTTTGATTAGTTTGGGAACCAAATGAGATACCTTCCTCAACCCTGTCATTACTTTCTCCGACATAGTACACTTGTCTACTACATTACTTGTCCCTGTCATCACTTTGCTCAATAAAGTACTCTTATCAATTATGTTACTCATCCCTATCATCACTTGGCTTAACCCAGTACACTTATTCGCTACATTGTTTGGTTCTGTCATCACTTGGCTCAACACTACACTTATCCACTACATTACTTGTCCCTGTCCTAACTTTGCTCAACACTACACTTATCCACTACATTACTTGTCCCTGTCCTAACTTTGCTCAGCACAGGACACTTATCCACTACATTACTTGTCCCTGTAATCACTTTGCTCAACACTGTACACTTATCTACTACATTACTTGTCCCTGTCACCACTTTGCTCAACACAGTACACTTATCCACTACATTACTTGTCCTTGTTGTCACTTTGCTCAACACTGTACACTTATCTACTACATTACTTGTCCTTGTCATCACTTTGCTCAACACTGTACACTTATCTACTACATTACTTGTCCCTGTCCTAACTTTGTTCAACACAAGCACTTATCCACTATATTACTTGTCCCTGTCATCACTTTGCTCAACACTGTAGACTTATCTACTACATTACTTATCCCTGTCCTAACTTTGCTCAACACAGGACACTTATCTACTGCATTTCTTGTCCCTGTCATCATTTTGCTCAACACTGTACACTTATCCACTACATTACTTGTCCCTGTCACCACTTTGCTCAACACAGTACACTTATCCACTACATTACTTGTCCTTGTTGTCATTTTGCTCAACACTGTACACTTATCTACTACATTACTTGTCCTTGTCATCACTTTGCTCAACACTGTACACTTATCTACTACATTACTTGTCCCTGTCCTAACTTTGTTCAACACAAGCACTTATCCACTATATTACTTGTCCCTGTCATCACTTTGCTCAACACTGTAGACTTATCCACTACATTACTTATCCCTGTCCTAACTTTGTTCAACACAGGACACTTATCTACTGCATTACTTGTCTCTGTCATCACTTTGCTCAACACTGTACACTTATCCACTACATTACTTGTCCCTGTCCTAACTTTGCTCAACACTGTGCACTTATCTACTAAATTACTTGTCCCTGTCACCACTTTGCTCAACACTGTACACTTATCTACTACATAACTTGTCTGTCATCACTTTGCTCAACACTGTAGATACATCCACTACATTACTTGTCCCTGTCCTAACTTTGCTCAACACAGGACACTTATCTACTACATTACTTGTCCCTGTCATCACTTTGCTCAACATTGTACACTTATCCACTACATTACTTGTCCCTGTCATCACTTTGCTCAACACTGTACACTTATCCACTATATTACTTGTCCCTGTCATCACTTTGCTCAACACTGTAGACTTATCCACTACATTACTTGTCCCTGTTATCACTTTGCTCAACACTGTTCACTTATCTACTACATTACTTGTCCCTGTCATCACTTTGCTCAACATTGTACACTTATCCACTACATTACTTGTCCCTGTCATCACTTTTCAACAACACTGTACACTTATCCACTACATTACTTGTCCCTGTTATCACTTTGCTCAACACTGTACACTTGTCCACTACATTACTTGTCCCTGTCATCACTTTGCTCAACACTGTACACTTATCCACTACATTACTTGTCCCTGTTATCACTTTGCTCAATACATTACACTTTTCCACTACATTACTTGTCCCTGTCATCACTTTGCTCAAAACTGTACACTTATCTACTACATTACTTGTCCCTGTCATCACTTTGCTCAACACTGTACACTTATCTACTACATTACTTGTCCCTGTCATCACTTTGCTCAACATTGTACACTTATCCACTACATTACTTGTCCCTGTCATCACTTTGCTTTAACACTGTAGACTTATCCACTACATTACTTGTCCCTGTCCTAACTTTGCTCAACACAGGACACTTATCTACTACATTTCTTGTCCCTGTCATCACTTTGCTCAACATTGTACACTTATCCACTACATTACTTGTCCCTGTCATCACTTTGCTCAACACTGTACACTTATCCACTACATTACTTGTCCCTGTTATCACTTTGCTCAACACTGTGCACTTATCTACTACATTACTTGTCCCTGTCATCACTTTGCTCAAGACTGTAGACTTATCCACTACATTATTTATCCCTGTCCTAACTTTGCTAAACAGAGGACACTTATTTACTACATTACTTGTCCATATCCACTTTGCTCAATACATTACACTTATCCACTACTTTACTTGTCCGTGTCATCACTTTGCTCAAAACTGTACACTTATCTACTACATTACTTGTCCCTGTCATCACTTTGCTTAACACTGTACACTTATCTAACTACATTACTTGTCCCTGTTATCACTTTGCTCAACACTGTACACTTATCTACTACATTACTTGTCCCTATCCACTTTGCTCTACACATTACACTTATCTACTACATTACTTTATTCAACACTGTACATTTATCCACTTCATTATTCCTTCCCGTCATCAATTTGCTCAGCACGATGCACTTATCCACTTATTACTTGTCCATGTTATTCACTACACTGCTTGCTACAAAACCTCAGACACCCTTGGCAAGCTTCATACTAAAATCATCTCAAACCATGCAAATATTATATTCTTAGTGAAAATTTTGAGTATAAAACTCTTCTTTTACATGTAAAAAAGAAACAAAAGTTTATAACTCAAACAATTGAAGTTTTACACCTAGAAATTTTGCTTTTCTTTGAGCTCACAAACATCTTATTCTGTGTAGGAAAAAAATGGAGATTTATATGTTGAATTTTAAGATTCAGAAAATGTCAAAATTTTTCATCTCAAATTGTGTTGATCTTTGATCATATCACTGATACTTTCAAGATTGCAGTTTTACTGAACTTTGTCGTAGCAAATCAAAAATGCCAACATATATTTCTACAAGTATTTAATTATTTTTCATCTGAAAATGTTGCTAACATTTGAAAAAAAAAGAATTCTAATTATCTCAGCAATTTTCACTAGCTTTTGTACTCAGTATCAGTTTCAGTCAAGCCTTTCTTTCTAGAGAACTCCCGAAGGGCCCCTTTCAAATTTAGGATTCCTTATTGGCCATCAGTGTTGAAGTCATGGCAACCACTGAAATTAAAACCAACCAGCATTTGTCTCATTATTATGTACTTTCTAAGGAGGTTACAGTAGTATGGACTGTATAAAGATTGATGAAAACAGCAGACACTTCTTTTGAATGTAGGTTTGAATATCTGTTGGTGTCTACAGTTTGCTATTATAGTATCAATAAAGCTGTAGCCATGAAAATTCAGTGATTTGGTATGAGTGTAAAATTGTCTAATGTGATCAAAATGTTACAAAATTTTTACATTCTTTGGCACTTAACAGGTCCAACTCATCAAGATATGTAATAGATGCTTATTTAAAAGGAACCTTTCTCCACATTTATGTAATGGCCATAGTATCTAACAATGTGTTACTCTAAACATGAATAGCATTATTAGCAAGTCGGGACATGGTGTGAAGTTGAGATTTCTGTATTCAGCATACAAACCTTGTGTCTTGTATATTTTTATAGAGGGCCATGTATATATTGGTTTTCAAACCCACTTTTTTCTCTTGTAACAATATTTTCATGGATTGGACCTATTTTAGTATAAAAGTTTGAATTGGGTACCTGTGGTACAAAGCCAAGCTGGTTTACTTTGCAACATGTTCTTGACTGACAACAGGTTTTGAAAACCAGGCAAAAGTAATCGATAATTCACACACAATATATTTTAGGCAATGCTGAACTTAGCACATGTTAAGGGTATCAAAAGTGCAAAGATTTTTTTTTTTCTCAATGTGCAAATCTTCATCAAATCAGCTCAGGGACATGTATGTAGTAAATGTGTGTATGTGTGTCCAGAGGGTTGGTGGGAATACACAAAATACCAGTCAGCTGCACAACAATAATGTATGTCAGTTAAATATATTTTTCACTTCATATTATTTGTGCATTGATTTTGGTAAGTAATGTTTTAATAAGGAAAAAAAATACATAATTAAGCATCATGTTGCTTTCTCTGAACTAATATTGTCATGCATATGAATGACCAAAAAAAATATTGCTTGAAATTTTTTGACCATGATTACCGATCACTGTCATCTCACCACCACTGCTTGGGTTTGAGTCTCAGCTTCAGCCAGTGTGGGGGTATGTGAGAAAGTTTTCCAGTAGCTGTAATATATATATATATATATATATATATATATATATATATATATATATATATATATATATATATATATATATATATATATATATATATATATATATATATTAGACAGATGGTTTGGAACCACAATTTAAGAAAACATTGTTAAACTTGTGATATCCAAATTAATGAGAGAGAAAAGAAATATGTGGTGTTGTTTTAAATGAATTGCTGCTAAATGATGTTTCAGTATATAAATTTATCTTAATTTTTCTAACTTTTGGATATTGTTCAGTTTAATAATTTGTTCGATGTTGAAATAGAACCTAGTTTTCATTTTGTCTGTATTTATTTATAAAAAGCATTATCATCATAAATATTTAATTTTTCCCATTTATTTATTTTTTTCTTAGAACCTGATTTCAATTTGGATGATCTACTTAGATTAAAAGGTAAGTAAAATTACTAACTTGTTCATGTACGATATGGAATACATTGAATCATTATTTCATTCTTTTTCTTTAGAAACTTTTTTTTAAATTGATCATCCTTGATGTTGCAATTGTTATTGTTGTTCATGCCCTGCTATGGCAAGGTGATGCAGAAATGGTTTCCGTCTATCTGGTCATGATTCTGTCAATGCATCCATCTTGTGGAAACTTGCATCCATATATGTTACTGTATTTATTAGATGATATCTAGGGCGTAACCGATTAGCATTTTTCTACCGATTTCCAATTCTGGATTTTGGGAATGAAATTTTCTGATTCCAGATACGATTCAATTAATCGGAAATGCTATATTAAAAGGTTTTCAAATTATCTTTTTAAACCGTGTTGCACATGTTTTAACATCACACCGATGTCACAAGGGGAAGGATATGGCAGGACTATAGCACAAATGCAACGAAGTTCAAAGCCACAAAGAATCCATGAAATTTTTTTACTTTTGTAAAATGCACTAAAACATTAAAAGCTATAATTATTCTCCTGGTGTGAACAAAATATGTTAGACAGATATCATTTATTCATTGGTTTAACCATAATGATCTGTAGTACAGCTAAGATTCTGAAATATCCGGAACTGGAAATTATTTGTGGGAATGTGCAATGGAACTAAGGGAGGTAATTTTAAGCGCTATGATCAGTAACTCCATTGCAGCCATGAAATGCCCAATAGAAATTCAACATTATTATTTTTATTATCAGAATTGGTCATTCCTGCCTTGTCCGACTCCGATTAATCGGAAGTTCATACTATCTTGTGGAATCCTATTTCCGGATCAAAAGTCGGTTATGCCCTAATGATAACCCAAGCTTGATAACACCCCTACACCTATTTGAACAGATTTGGCGAGTATTTACTTATGAATTCTTTGTCTGATGATTAGCCCATCCCATATTATAAGACAAATTAATAAGGCTGGCAACGTTGTCTTATCATTTGAGAAATATTGTGTTAGATTTGAACAATTTTTCTTGTGAAGCTTAATCTGAATAACAGTTTTGATGAGGCTTCAGTGTTTACCAAATTGTTTGAATGTGTACATGTTTTACAGTAACTGAAATGATGCCTTTTAATCAAAGCAGTTAGAAACTTGAATTTTCCTCATATTTTCCCAATAATCTTACTGAACATTTGATTATTGTTATAGTGCTTGCCTTGCCTTATTCAGGTTGTGATTGTTTCATTTGTTGTAAGTGCTTCACCTTGTACTAAAACAAATTCAATTTCTCTGTCATGACTTTAAAATATATATCTGACAATATCAGAAAAACATAGGACCATCACAATTTTGTTTTATGCTTTTACATATATGTACATGATGAAAACAATAATGGAACCAGATGTGCTCTTCTAGAAATGCACATGGGATGGTCTTGAATGATCTAATACATTTTTTTTTGATGTTACTAATCAAACATTATATTAACAAACATTTTGCTTGAAGGTAACCACTGTAGTTTACATAAATTTTATATTAGCATCAAAAGTAATTAAACTGGATGTGTAATATAGTGTTAAAGACTAATTTAACTAATTCTGATTAACTTTTACTCTTTTCCCAGCAATACCACATTTGATGTAAAATCATGGATTCATACTTTAAAAAAAGAATTAACAAAAAATCCTACTGGATGGTCTTATTAAGGAAGCATGTGGTAATATTTAATTTAATTGGAAATGACTGTTCTTGTGCCATGGCAATCACATGTATGTTCATTTATACCTTTTGTAAATGTTTACGGGCAGCAAACAAAACTAAGCCATTTACACATGTGAATGTTGCAGTCTCAAGATTTGATAAGTTGAGTGGTTGAATCATTCTGATTTTATTAGTGTAAAGGCTTTTGATTTTCTTAGCATAGGCATAACCAGTACACAACCTTGTGAAAACTATAGGTTCAGCATTATTGATAAGATTTTGACTAAATAAATTTTTTTTGTGAAGTACGTTCAGTGACGAGCACATACTTATGGCCCTTGATTATCTTGGCATTCGCATTGCTGATGCATAACCTTATGTACAATTTAGCTTCCAGATTTATCATTGGATTTTGAAGTAAATTATCTGTGTAACTTCATCAACAAGAACTAGCTTTAAATCAGTGATGATCATGTTCTACACACCTATATATCTTAGAATTCAATCAGAAAATTGTTGTAGTATAGGTTTTGTTAAAGAGATGCAGCCAGCTTGATGTATTGTGGGTTTCTCAAGAAATATAATAGTCACACACGTTTAAACGCTTAAAAACTAACAACACATTCAAAAACATGTTCAACTTTTTGACAGAAGATACTTTTTGGAACTATCTAACATATCCAAATTTCATACATGTTTTTGTTTGTGCTTTTCACTAATGAACAGAAAAATAAAACCAAAATGTGTAACTCAGACCATCTGCCATTTTTGTTGCCATACAATTACAGTTTTAGGATGTCACTTCATAGTATCACAAAAACATTTTATATTTCTCTAACAAAATTGATGTTCAGATGTTGATTGCTATTTGTATGGGCAATTGCTTTTTATGGTTGCTTTTTAAGATATACTTTAACACACATCAGGAGCAGAATATTTGGATGGCAGCAGCTAAATCTAGAAGGGCACATTGAGGAACGATGTTCACAGAACTAAAAAAAAGAATAAGCAACCAATGATGCTATTTTTGACTAAAATAAACTCTTAAAATGGAATGATGGATAGAAATAAAATCTCAGTGTATTTTTTCATTACCTGATCATATTAAGTTGCATCTGCTATTTATCTTCTGCACGTCTATAATTTCAAATATATTGGCACTCGGGCAGACAGGATCATAACATGAATAATAAATGAAACTCACACCCATACATTAAAGTTGTGAAATCAGATCTGAATACTGTAAAAAAAGGATGAAGCGTTTATTAGTATCGAGATTTGTTAATATTTCATGAATTATTTAAATACCTAGTGTACATTATTTTTTGTATACTGGATAAATAGCTGCTCAGTAAATTACTAGCACATTATATCACAAACTACTAATTGCAGCAAATTTCAAACAAATATTTATTAATTTCTTTAAAAGAAGAGGATTATTATACATTTTGTTTACTTTTTGTATACATAATTAATTGTTAGCTAAAGAAGAAAAGCATAATAAAATGCAGAAAATCAGAGCTTTGGATATATCTATTAACCACAGTAACTTTACCAGGCCATTTAGTTGTTTATATAAAATAACATTCTCAACTATATTTTGCACAGAGATCAATAAACGTAAATGTAAAATGGTTTCATTTTTAGTACAAATATGCTGGACAATAACTGTTCGAGCCTACATGTAGGCTTTTCCTCTTTCTTTCATTTGCCTAAATTTAAGTCATAGTGGGCAGGGGCATTTGTCACATGTATATTCTGTTCACACCATTTCTTTATTTTTATCTGTGCATATGTAACATGTTTTCAATGAATAACTCAGACTATTATATCCAAAATTTGAATTAGGAGTTTAAAAATAACTCTTGAAGTATTGTTTCTTTAAAATTCTGCAATTCTAAATGGTTGCTTAGATATTATTGTTGTCAAAAAATGGCAAGGACGAGTGGGTGGAGTGTTAACTGCACTTTATACATTTTGATGGCCTTATCATGCCAAAAAAGTTTAAGCTAAGCTAAGTGCTTTTTCCAATGACACACCAAGACAGTCAACCTAGGCTGTGGCTGGGGAAGGTATTGTACCTGTGACCCTTATTTTACAAATCTGATGCTCTGCTAACTGTAGCCATGTTTCCTTCCAATGAATTTGTGTTTCACTTATTCTTAAATGGGTGCCACATGTCTCATGTAAATTGAATTCTGCAAAAATATAAGGTTATACAAAACTTGATGGGCAGGGGCACCTGTCACATGAGGCTTACATACATTCAAAGTTTAGGTCTTAATGGTAAGGGCAGTTGTTGCATGAGGCTTACAGACATCAAAGTTTAAGTCATAATGGGCAGGGGCATTTGTTGCATGAGACTTGCATACATCAAAGTTTAAGTCATAATGGGCAGGGGCATTTGTCGCATGAGACTTGCATACATCAAAGTTCAAGTCATATTGGGCATGGGCATTTGTCAAATGAGGCTTACAGACATCAACGTTTAAGTCATATTGGGCAAGGGCATTTGTCACATGAGACTTACGAGCATCAAGTTGAAGTCATATCGGGCAAGAGAAGTTGTCGCAATAGGCTTACACGCATCAAAGTTTAAGTCATAATGGGCAGGGGCATTTGTCGCATGCAGCTTACAGACATCAAAGTTTAAGTCATAATGGTCAAGGGCATTTGTTGCACGAGGCTTACATACATCAAAGTTTAAGTCATAATGGGCAGGGGCATTTGTCGCATGCAGCTTACAGACATCAAAGTTTAAGTCATAATGGTCAAGGGCATTTGTTGCACAAGGCTTACATACATCAACGTTTAAGTCATAATGGGCAAGGGCATTTGTCGCATGAGGCTTACGCGAATCAAAGTTTAAGTCATATTGGGCAAGGGCGTTTGTCTCACGAGGCTTACATACATCAACGTTTAAGTCATAATGCGCAGGAAATGCGCAGGAGCATTTGTCGCACAAGGCTTACAGACATCAAAGTTTACGTCATAATGGGCATGGGCATTTGTCGCACGCAGCTTACATACGTCAAAGTTTAAGTCATAATGGGCATTTGTTGCATGAGGCTTACATTCATCAAAGTTTAGGTCATAATGGGCAGGGGCATTTGTCGCATGAAGCTTACGTTGTTGTTGGGCTTAACACCATTTTTCAGCACACGATAGGCTATTCATGGTGGCCAGTTTAAGTTATAAGGGGAAGGGCATTTGTCGCATGAGGCTTACATACATCAAGGTTTAAGTCATAGTGGGCAGGGGCATTTGTTGCACGAGGCTTACATACATCAACGTTTAAGTCATAGTGGGCAGGGGCATTTGACACATGAGGCTTACGAGAATCAAAGTTTAAGTCATAATGTCCAAGGGCAGTTGTTGCAATAGGCTTACATGCATCAAAGTTTAAGTCATAATGGGCAGGGGCATTTGTCGAATGCAGCTTACAGACATCAAAGTTTAAGTCATAATGGTCAAGGGCATTTGTTGCATGAGGCTTACATATATCAACGTTTAAGTCATATTGGGCAAGGGCGTTTGTCTCACGAGGCTTACATACATCAAAGTTTAAGTCATAATGGGCAGGGGCATTTGTCGCATGAAGCTTACGTTGTTGTTGGGCTTAACACCATTTTTCAGCACACAATAGGCTATTCATGGCGGCCAGTTTAAGTCATAATGGGCAAGGGCAGTTGTTTGCTTGAGGCTTATGCGCATCAAAGTTTAAGTCATAATGGGCAGGGGCATTTGTCGCATGAGGCTTACATACATCAATGATTAAGTCATAATGCTTTATCTGCTGTAGCTGTTATGAGGGGATTCTGTTGTCCTGTTTGCCTCTACAGGTCACTAGAGAGCTCAGGCTCTACATGAATTGTGTATCATGCACATACACTTATAAATACATATTATATTCTCTTTTATCTAGTTTTATACATGTGTATATCAGTCTTTGATGTTATGATTATATTTGCATTCTAAGCCTTCTATTATTACTTTATCTACATGTGGATGTACATTTACATTCACTTATATCATCTTTGATGATCATGATTATTGGCAGATTGTATTTAAGGTGCAAAGAAAAATATCAGAAAGAAGAAATTATTGTATTTACAAAATAAATGTAACTAATTAATGTGATTTCATGAAAGCGTCTGATACTTTATTTTTCTAATTTTGTTATGATGTTTTGATTTCATATCTTGAGGCAAACTCAAATTGCCTAACTGAAGTTAATTTTCCAGTTAGCTTACCCAAGGCAAGCTCACTTCTATCAAATTTTTAAAGCTCTGAATTACGCCATTGTCTAGTTGGTTCTAAATGAAGATGGCCAGGCTTGGACAAGTGTTATTGGCCAGCATAGGGACCATTTTGAAAATGTTTGTATTGCTCAGTGGATTGTTATATCAGCATGGGGTTTTCACTGAAAGACTTTTTATGATTGTTTTGTTGGCCATCAATGAAAATGGTGCCAATTTGATATCAACATGACTGCTATGGCAGCCATCTTATAGATCTTCACTAACATTCTTCTTATGATGTCTTGCTAGTAATAAATGAAAATGGTGTTGATCTGGGGTCTAGTATGGTTGCCACAGCATCAATTCTTGAAAATCTTGTTATTGCTACTGCAGAAGAAAAAGTCTTATAGACATAGGTTTTTCACCAGAAGACATGTTTGGTTGGTCCTAAACAAAATGGTGCCTTTTGACTCTAGTGTGGCCATCTTGAAATCTTGCTATTGCTACTTCTCAGTCATCTTGACATTGTGTTTTCACCAAAAGACATATGCCTAGTTGGTTCCTGAATTGAAAATAGTGCAAATCTGATATCCAATATGGTCACCATGGCAGCCATCTTGAAAATTTTGTTACTGCTACTCCTCCAAAATGGAAAGTCATATTACCCAATGGCTTGTCATAATGTGCTGATCCTACTTTAAGTATTGCCACAATGGTGGCCATTTTGAAAATTTTGGTATTGTTTCTCTTAAACGGAAAGTCATTTTGATATAGGATTTTCATCAAAAGAGTTCCTATGGTGTCTAGTTAGTCCTAAATGAAAATGATGCATGCTGACCCTCAGTATGACGCAATAGTGGCCATCTTGAAAATATTATTCCCCCCCCAATGGATTGTGTATCAACTTTGGATTGTCACTAGAGATGTATGGGTTACCCAGCCTGGCCACACACCCAGCACTACTTGGAAATATCATAGCCTGCCTTGGTTTTAAGATTAGAATTTGATCCTGCCACAAAATTTCCTTATCTGTCCATCCATAATTGTCACCAACAGACTTCTTACAAGTTGGGTGACCGCTCCAGTGGCCTAGTGGTATTTCATTTACCTCAGATGCATTAGGTTGTGCATACAAACCCTGACTTGAGTCATACCAAAGAGGTTAGAGTTAGGAGTGGTCTGCCTGCTGTCAGGATCATGCGACTGGGTTGGATATTGTGCTACATGTTTGTGGCATGATGCTCCAGTGCTAGACATCACTTTAGACTGCCACACTGCAGACATCATAGCAATATGACTGAATTTTTTTTAAAGCTACATTAAAAATCCAAATCACACACACACACACACACACACACACACACACACACACACACACACACAAGACCTGGTTAGTCCTAAATGAAAATGGTATGAATTATGCATCCAATATGACTGCCATGAAGACCTTCTGGAAAATCATTCTGTTGCTATGCTTCCAGAATAGATGTCATATTCACAATGGATTTGTCTCCAAAAGACTTATAATGATGTCATTTGTTTGTCCTAAATGAAAATGGTGTCAGTTTTCCACCACACAAACTAATTTGAAAATCTTGTTATCACTGAATAATATTAGAGATGGTTTCAGCATTCAGCAGTTTAAAGAAGAAATGGTCTTATCTTGAATTCCTGGAGAGTCATTTTGGTCACTTGAGCATCATTCCCATCTAGGGACTCTTGTCTTGGAATTCCTAATGCACAATCTTTTAAAGACTAATGCTTCCTCATTTAATATTAGATTTAAAGTAAATTATCTGTCAAACTTCAGTAACAAGAAGTTTGACAAATTTAATGATGGGCATGTTCCTAGAGTTACAGCATGACCCCTGGTGGCCAATTTGTCTAGGCACTTGCCTATACACATCACTCACATCTCATCTGTTTGAACTCAGGTTTTGGTTCTACCAACCTGGGTGTGCGAGATAGCTTGCTAGTAGCTCCCAATAGATCATTGGTTCTTCTCAGGTTCCAGGTTCTTTCTCCTCCAATAAGTACTGGTCACCATATGTAGACTATCACATGCTGAAAAATGATGTTAATCCCTTCAGAAACCAAGGATTAAATTTATGGGCATCAATTGTTTTAGCTTAAGCACTGTTAAGACACACACTATCTGTTTGTCATTTAAAATCCAACAAGTTTAAATAGGTTTTATAACAAGAAGGTTCTAAATAGCATAAGCATTGCTAATTCATAATATTGTGAACTCTGCCTTTATTAGATTTCATCTAAATTAATTATGAAGCTGCATATGAGAAAGCTTGTACAACTTCAGTGACAAATCAATAAATAGACCAGCATTCTGTTTTATATACACTCATATAATTCATCCATCTCGTACTTTTGGCTTTTAGTGCATTGGACATTAGTCATATTAGAGGCAAATTCTTGTTACTTCTATCAAGATTCTAAAGGACATGGCTGTGTGATGATGCTAGATGTCAAGCTTTCCAATGACATTGCTTTATGATGTTAGGTTGTGTCAAACCAGATTATATGTTATTTATAATATTATTCTATGAAATATGTAATAAGCATAATGACAAATTATTAACATTAACAATGATGAACATCTTAACATCCAAATGCAACATCTCTTCTTTCATCATTTAAAATTTTGATAAAACTGGAAACTTTAATTTTTTGCAACATCTCTTCTTTCATCACTTAAAATTTTGATAAAACTGGAAACTTTAATTTTTTGGAAGCCAAGATTGCAAGACACCCAGCACTCAAGAGTGTAATTCTGAGAAGTTTATATGGTAGGCAGTCTGGAATGACAGACATTATGATTGCATGTACCATTTATGAATCCAGAAGCAAAGTTCACAGTAACAGATCTGCTGTCACGTAATGTACTTGCAGATATGGGGTTGTGTAGTTTGTTAGGAGTAATCATTAGAACAAACAATGCAGACCCTGATCTGCAGGTGCATTATGTCACGGCAAATCAGGATCATCACAGTTGGATTTGACTTATAGGCAAGTATATACAGTGTTGTTCGTTTGTCAAGTGGACGAAGACCACTCTAGTCATCTGTGAGTTATAGAGGCTGGTTCTGTTCTGTGAATGTGCAGGTGGCTGATAAGGTCATAACTTGTACATAAGTTTCGGTTGCAGAAGGGGCAAGGGATGAGTGGTTCCAGGAGAAAAGGTCAGCATTTTGCTCTTGACATTTCTCTTGTAGCTGCCTTGCAGCAAACACCATCTCATAGTCCCACATTCTTTCCGGAATCCACACTGGCTTTCTGGCAGGAGTCCTTGGTCAAGGGCATAGTGAGGTGGTTCAGTGGGATTCTGGCAAGTATCTTTCCTGCGATTGAGAGTAAAAATATACCCTGGTGGTTGTTGCAAGACTGTCGGTTTCCTTTGCGTTTTGATAGGTAGATTATGAAATCATCTTTGAATTCCTGTGGGATTGTCTCTTGCTGCCACATCAGCAAGAACAGTTCGTGGAGCATTTCAATCAGGTCTGTGCCCCCTTCCTTGTAGACTTCTGCTGAGATGGCATCTGAGCCAGGGGATTTGCCACTGGAGAGCAGATGTATTGCTTTCTGTGTCTCAAGAAAGGTTGGATAGTCATCCAGTGCTTTGTTGATGGGTAATTGGGGGAGGCGGTTGATGGTTTCATCTTTGATGGATGAAGGGCGATTCAGGATGCAAAGTTTTCTGCCCATTGTTCAAGAATCTACTCAGTAATTAGTGTGTTACCATCTGAGCTGAGAAGGGGTGATCATTCAGAGAATGTAGGTCCATACACTTGCTTTATAGAAGTTTTTCATGTCATGCCTGTCTGCGTAGCACTGGATCTCATCAGCATTGTTGCTAAGCCAAGTGGCTCACATCTTACAAAGTTTTTGCTGAACAATTCAGTGTATATTGTTGTATGCATCTACAGTATATACAGTACCTTTGGAAGCAATAATAATGTGCCAAGATATTTGTGAAATAGACACACATATATTTTTAGTGTAGGTACTAAAAGCATATCATATTTATCCATTTTAAAAATCAAATTTTAAATTAATGAGTTCCAGTTCCAGAACAGTATTACATGAATCTTAGTTAAGGCAGTATGAATCTGTATTAGGGCAGTATGCATCTGTGTTAGGGCAGTATACATCTGTGTTAGGGCAGTATGAATCTGTGTTAGGGCAGTATGAATCTGTGTTAGGGCAGTATACATCTGTGTTAGGGCAGTATGCATCTATGTTAGGGCAGTATGAATTTCCATTTGAAAATGGGATGCTTTATTTATGTAGGAGTTTTGACTGTTTCATTAGGCACCATTGACATTATGTGTGATTTTGCCTTTTCCTGTGGGAACTGTCCTTCTGCAGTTATGTCTGCTTGATTGTAGTGCCTGAGCCAAATGCCATACCAATCAACACTTAAGGAAAACTGTACCATTGGGAGAAGGCTGTAACAGAATAGCATCAAATATCCATCTTCAAACAGTGGAGAGAACCTGATCTACTAGCATTCCAAGCAACAGCATATCTGCAACTCTAGCTTTTCCCAACTCTAGCTTTTCACCATTGATGTATATTGTATATTATATGTATGTAAATCAATTACATCTTTTAGTAGTTTCTTAGTTTCTTTTGCTTTAAAGCAACAAATGAATTTACTTTGTTGGGGCACTATGTCACTGACTTTTAGAGTTTGGTACAGCTAATTGAATCATTAGTTCATTTATTGATATACATGCTAACTGATAATTAATAATCAATAATTGATTATTGATGCCAATATTAAGTTTTAAATTTGCAGTATTCATTACTGCTATCAGGGATTCTCTGTTGGTATACAAGTGTTCCTTAACTCTATTTAAAGAAGACTTACATGCCAAAAGGGAATCCCAGACAGCAGCTAGTGAACATTGCAATGAATTGGGGCATATTTTTTTCTTGGGATAACATCAAAGTGCTTGGTAGAGAGAATAATACCCTGAGAAGTAAAAAAGAGAAGCTATTGAAATCATGGAGGATGAGTCAGAGTTGAACTGTAGTTCTTGATTGGAAATTCTGCCATTGTACAGAATAGTTTTTGCATACATGTAGTCAGCATTTAGTTAATCATGTGACTCCAGTCTTGAAGTCATTCCTCTCATGAGGGCTTTTTGGTAAGGTTGAAGACTAAGGGGTCCATAACCTTAAATGCTACAGAAAGGTATTTATTCTTAGTTTCGTTGACTAGCCAATATGTTGTTGACTAGCAGAGAGTAAATGATTCCATTCAGTTCTAACCTTAAACTTACATGCCTGCCATATTCCCAAACAGTGTGTGGGTTTTTTTTTTCAGACTCAGAAAGTGGGTTTTGAGTGTGCATTACCAAAACAGGTGATGTTATCCAGTTGAGAATAAATTATCTTTTCATGTAAACCTAAAGAAAATTATTAGAAAATTCAAATCTGAATAAAAATATAACTTGTCTGTCTTCTTCAAAGCAACTAATAAACTTTCAGAGAAGAAAGTAGTTCAACAATCACACCAACATTAAATAAAAATGCTCACAAGATTCTGTATTTAAAATCTGTTGGATGACAAAATATAGTCTTGATTAGATGCAGTATTTGCTGCTGTCATTAATTAAGTAAGGGCTTTGAAGGTATTGCAAATGCCATTGTGTTTATTTTTGCATTCATTAGACGATGGATGGTACTGTTCAAACTTCCCTGATGGATTTTCCGAGCTAATCCCGGTCAATTGTTCTTGTTGACCATTATGTTAGCATTGTCAGGATTGTGTCTGATGCAGTCTGTGCCTGAGATATGCTTGTCTGTATAGACAAATGAATATACATCACATTTGGGACTGACAATTTTAATGGGGGAAGGGGAAGAGGGACAATATTTTCAAGTTTAATGGGAACCTTGCAGGCAATACAGCTGTAATAAATGTATCTGTCCATTAAGAATATGAAAACTTTATCAGTATAAATCAACTGTGCAATAGGAGTGTGTCTTTATTGTTCATTCAGTCCATCTCCCTAATATCATCATCCAGAAGCACATATCAGTTGATGGTTAGTATTTTAACCAGATTAAGATAATGGATAATAATAATAGATTAAGTTAATGCTAACAATAATGGATTAAGATGATAATAATAATGGATTAAGATAATTGATAATAATAATGGATTAAGATAATTGATAATAATAATGGATTAATATAATGGATAAAAATAATGGATTAAGATAATTGATAATAATAATGGATAAAGATAATTGATAATAATAATGGATTAAGATGATAATAATAATGGATTAAGATGATAATAATAATGGGTTAAGATAATTGTTAATAATAATGGATTAAGATAATTGATAATAATAATGGATTAAGATAATTGATAATAATAATGGATTAAGATGATAATAATAATGGATTAAGATAATTGATAATAATAATGGATTAAGATAATTGATAATAATAATGGATTAAGATAAATGATAATAATAATGGATTAAGATGATAATAATAATGGATTAAGATGATAATAATAATAATTTATTAAGATGATAATAATGGATTAAGATGACAATAATAATGGATTAAGATAATTGATAATAATAATGGATTAAGATAATTGATATTAATAATGGATTAAGATAATTGATAATAATAAAGAGAACTAATCTGAATGTTCAGCATGTTGAATATGTTTCACAAAGGTCATGCTTCTACTTTAATGAATGTTGTACACTACAGAATGATTTAAGTCACTATGTTGTTTGCATTATGAACACAGAATGAATGTTGTTCACTACAGAATGACTTGAGTCACTATGTTGTTTGCATTATGAACACAGAATGAATGTTGTACACTACAGAATGACTTGAGTCACTATGTTGTTTGCATTATGAACACAGAATGAATGTTGTACACTACAGAATGACTTAAGTCACTATGTTGTTTGCATTATGAACACAGAATGAATGTTGTACACTACAGAATGATTTAAGTCAATATGTTGTTTGCAATGTTGTACACTACAGAATGACTTAAGTCATTATGTTGTTTGCATTATGAACACAGAATGAAATGCTTCCCCTTTGTTGCTGTGCTTCACAAAGTAAAACTGACTGTTCTGACATTTATTTTTGCTGGGATTTGCTGTCGTCTTATTGTCTTATTGTCTTTTAAACAACCTTAAAAAAATGAATAAAACTTGAACCTTATTTTTGACAACTGAAAGAATCATGCTTTGTGCCATATATTTGTATTTATCAAACTTAACAAAAAACGTTGCTGCTATTCACAAACATGCCAGTAACCTTTAATACAGATGGCTGAAACATTTTCATTCAAGGCAATGATGTCTTATAACTTTTGTTCTTTATCATGCATCAAGCATCTCTTTGACTTGAAATGAATTGGGTTGTTCCAGTCTGCTTATGCAAATTAGCTTAATGAGCTCCCCTCCCCCACAACAGTCTTCAAAGGAAGTGATATATCACTCAAGCCATTGTCAGCCAATTGAAATGGTGGTTGTTTATACCAGACCTTCTTTCCATTTAGTTGCCTTGTTAACAATTAGCTGAATAAATTGCATCAAAGATATTTTTATATAAGCTTTAAGCAGGACTGTTTAACATTTATGCATGTTACAGACATATATTGAGTGTGATTTGTTTTGGTTGTTTTGTATTTTAAAGATTACTGAAAATTGTTTTTTTTTAAATGACTGTGTGAGAGGGTTTGGGAGTAAATAGTTCATGGTTTCAGTATAACACATTATGTTATGGCAGGTATGCACTTGCTGTATGAATCTTCTGTTTGACAGGATCTTTCAGTAAATATTTACAGTGACAGCATAATAAAGTATTAAAAGTGAATTCCACATGTTGAGTCCAATTTCAATAAATAAAATCTGAGTGAAACTTTTTAGATAAATTTCCATTTGATTTAACTTAAGGTAACAAAAAGATCACTCTCAATCCTTGTTTTTTTTTTCTATACCATATGCTAATAAAATGTTGGAATAACAAATAATCTGAGAATGTTAATGTTTTACTATTTTTTTATCTCAAACCATGCATGACCTTTTTGCGTCATTTACAAGGATCATGGTATGCAGCTTAGAATGTGTTGGTGTACTTTGTAGGCCCATCAACAAAATTTACATCCACTTTAGCAATCCATCAAAGTTCCTTTTACTACATTCCTTGAAAGCATTGAAAATTTATTGTTTATCAATAGAACTGGATTCCTGATCAATACCTGGTCTGGATTCATTTAGCTAGCTCTGGTAGCATAACCTTTCATTTATTTATAATATACATATTTTAAATCCACATATTTTTAAAAATTCATTTTGGTAGGAGCTGGTTTTATGATTTGACTCCACATACATTTGATTTGTCTTGCATGTTTGTTAATTTCTTTTTTTATTATTTGACAATAACATGCTACTGTTTGACTCATCCAGATACCAGAGATTTGTTTTCTCTAATAGATCATTCTGAAACTGATGACCTTATAGGACTCAAAATTGAGTGCTCAGAGGATGTGTAAGTTCTATAGCCTTTATAATCATGAAAAATTTGCTAAGTTGCTTTTAATCCAGGTTTTAGATGTACAATTGTATATACATGCTGAGGGATTTCAAGTCCAGCATGTTTTTATGCACACTGAAAAATTCTTGGAGTGGTGTCATGAAAAGTTAATTTTACTGTTTAAAAAGTCAATGAATCTATTTTAAAAAATCTTAGACATTTTCAGCAAGAAAGAATTTACCTGAGTAACACACACACACACACACACACACACACACACACACACACACACACACACACACACACACACACACACACACACACACACACATTCCTTGGCAATTTTTGGGTAGGCTTTGAATATACCCCCCTCCTGATCTGAACTGTACAAACCATGTCCAGTCATTTTTATCTCTGCAGACAAGAAGAGTTTATGAGATGGTCTGTTTTCCATTGTCTGGCCATTAATTAGCACACATTACTGCTTCTCCTCCTGAACTTGAAGGATTGCTATGAAACTTGACACACATTCATCCCATGGTCTACTTGTTCCTAATTGAAAATTGTGTTGTTGAGGTATCAAATATGGCCTCCGTAGTGGTTATGATGAATATCTTACTTCTGAATGGATGGTCATATCAACATTGGATTTTCACTAAGATATGTCTTATGCTGTCAAGTTGGTCCCATGTGAAGAGACTGATCTCGTGTTCAATATGTGCAGTCTTGAAAATATTTTATCAGTACTCATCCAGAAAAGAAAGTCAGATTGACATTAGGTTTACACCAAAGGTTTCTCATGATGACAAGTTGATCATATGAGAAAATGGCATGAATCTGACATCCAATATGGCCACCAAATTAGTTATCTTGAAAATCCAGTTATTTCTACTCATCCTTTAATGGATGGTCATGTCAACATGTTTTTTTTATATTTTTTTACTGAAATGCCTAGGATGACTAGTTGGTCTTAAATGATGGTGGCACTGATTTATTGTCCACTATGTCCACCACAGTGGCCATCTTGAAAATCTTGTCATTGCGATTTCTCCTAAATGGAAAGTCATATTGACTTGGGGATTTTTCACCCAAAGATTTCTTATAATACCCTTAAAGAAAATGGTGTTGATCTGATTTATAATATGGCTGTGAGAGTGGTCTTCTTCAAAATCTCCTTATTGCTAATCCTGAATGAATGTGATTTTGACTAGAAGACTTCTCATGATGTAGAAAAAAAAATTAAGCTACTACTACAGAATCCAGAGATAGCACTGTCTGTTCTGTCTGGTATATATTTATAATTCTTTGCTACTACAGAATCCAGGGATAGCACTGTCTGTTCTGTCTGGTATATATTTTTAATTCTTTGCTACTACAGAATCCAGGGGTAGCACTGTCTGTTCTGTCTGGTATATATTTTTAATTCTTTGCTACTACAGAATCCAGGGGTAGCACTGTCTGTTCTGTCTGGTATATATTTATAATTCTTTGTAATACAAAAATCCTATATACCTTGATTTCTTTCATAGCAATCTGGAATGACTGTGCATATATGAGAATTATTTACTAGGTCTTCATGCGAGTGTGTCTACTACGCACAAACTTGTATAACACCGACTCAGTGCCATCGCCTTTTGGTGATGTGTGCTTAGTTGGGATGGTATATGGGCTGGTGCGTGTAGGCAAGGCGATGGGTGCCAATTACTCGCGGACCTGGGTTCGAAACTCGGTATAGTATGAATTTAATTTCTCTAACCTGTATGATATTATTGTTTGTATTAAGCTATTATTTCTGCCCACTATTATCAAGATTCTACTACGGAATCCAGGGATAGCACTGTCTGTTCTGTCTGGTATATATTTATAATTCTTTGTAATACAAAAATCCTATATACCTTGATTTCTTTCATAGGAATCTGGAACTTCTGCATATATATATATATATATATATATATATATATATATATATATATATATATATATATATATATATATATATATATATATGAGAATTATTTGCCAGATCTTCATGCAAGTGTGTCTGCTATGCATAAGCTTGTATAACACCGACTCAGTACCATCACTTTTTGGTGATGTGTGCTTAGTCGTGATGGTATATGGGCAGGCAAGGCAATGGGTGCCAATTACTCGTGGACCTGGGTTCAAAACTCTGTAGAGTATGAATTTAATTTCTCTAACCTGTATGATAGTATTGTTTGTATTAAACTATTATTTCTGCCCACTATTAACAAGATTCTACTACAGAATCCATGGATAACACTGTCTGTTCATTCTGACATATATATATATATATATATATATATATATATATATATATATATATATATATATATATATATATATGCTGAAGGCATAAGGAGCAGACTTTGTCCATGTTTTACTAGTCTAGAACGGTTTAGAATTTTCTTGAACATTCATCTATGGGAGGAGGAATTTTTATTTTATGGACAAAGGTAATTCTATCATGGAAAGGTTGGCTGTACATTAGTGAGTTGTAATTTAACATAAAAGTTTTCTTTTACTCTATAAAAAAGTACATTTCAAAAGAAGTTAAATAATGGTTCTCCAGTATTCATAGGTAGTCATCTTGATGGAATTAGAATCACTGCATAAAGTAAGGTCTGTCAGATCCCTGATACCCTCAGATGAGACTTGGGAGTTCTACAATGAAAATATTAATTACTGAAAAAGGATTTCTAACAAATTCATTTTGCCTCTTACTAATGTTAAATATTTTCCCTAGATTTGTCCTATTTTGAAAAATTGGTGTCATATCAGGAAAATGTGTTGCATATTGGTATATCATAAACAGACAGGAAGATTTGTTTGATTTTTTGTCGGATTTGTAAAGCACATTTGCATGCCCCATCATGACAGCACCAGGGGCAAATAGTGGCAGTGACAGGGGTAGATAAGTTTGTCCTTGTCCATCTGTCTATCTGCTTATGCCATCTCTTTTGAGATCATTTCAAGCTCTGAGCTATGGAATCCAATTCCATGAACACATTTCTTGTTTAGAAAATGGAATTTTTTATCTTAAACATTTTTTTAAATTGCTTTGAACATGTTCATACAATATATGGCATGACATGGTCTTTGAGGTTGTTGTTGGAATGACATTATGGTTGAGGTTGAGGTTGGATTTAGATGGTTTTTGAGGTTGATGGAATGGCACAATCCTTAAGGTGGACTGAACCAGAAAAGCTGGAAGTAAAATATGTCTTGGAAAGGTAGCTGCATACCCTTTCACATGCAGGAGCTGGGGATTAGAATGTCAGGCTTAGAAAATCATACAATATTTAATAATCCTTAATTTTTCACCCTCTTTATGATTACAGCGACCCTTAAGGACCTTGAAGAGCAGATTGATTTCATAGAGATTCCTCATTGTGAGAAGGGACTGTCAAAGCCTGGCCTGTAAGTTTTACAGTAATTCATCATTTGAACATTATTCACTGGGACCATAAAAAGCTGCTGCTTTTTAAATGAGGTAGTCTTATAATGAAGTATCCTACTGTAAGTTTTACTGTTATCTCAGATTATGATGTGGTTCAGCATACTGCTTTGTGAGTCAGGTATCCCTTTGTTGAAGTATGCTGCTGTAAGTTTTGTTATTATTCCTAATTATGATGTGGTTAATTTTGACAATAACCGTCCTGCATTAAAGCTGAAATTACCTTATACTGAGGTATGCTACTGTAAGTTTTACTTTTTTCCCTCATTATAATGTGGTTCATTGGGGCCATAAAACATACTGCATTATAAGGGAAATAACCTTAAGATGAGGCATGCTACAAGCAAAACTGTTTCATAGAAGGTTATCTAAAATCATATTAAAAAGGAATTATAGTTCATGTTCATTGTCAGAGATCTAAATTGCAGTGAAATAGATGAAGCAGAAGCTGTATAAGTATATTAAGATGATTTAATAGAAACTTTCACCATACTTGCATTACTTGAGTAGCTCTAATATACTGAAATTATTTGTCACTGGAGACTGGATTGGTTGATAAGGATCTCCCTGTACTAATCCAAGAAATTAGGATCAGGAATTTGCTCAAATAAAATTCATTAGGCCTTCACATATCTTGATGCAAGAGCCATGTTGTAGTAATGACTCTTTCCTTTGATTTGTTGGTAAGGATGTAGTGTTTGTTTAGAGTTAATAAACAAAACATGCACGTGGGTATAATTTACACAGGAACTGCTTGTTCCAATTAAATTGTGTATTTTCACTTATCAATTTAAGATAATTGTTTTGTCAGATTTTCATGTGTTAATTTTTATCTGGAAGTGTGATCTTTGATTTTTTCATTGAATGTGGCTTCACTACAAAAAGCAGAAATTGATGGGAATTTGTTATAATTAGTAACTTATTGATTAATTCAAGTTGTAAGACGTGTATGATTTGGATTTTTGATGTGGTTTTAAAAATTTTACAGTCATGTCACTATGAAGTCTGCAGTGTGGCAGTTTATAGTGATGTCTAGCATTGGGGCATCATGCCACAGACATGTAGCATGATGTCCCACCCAGTCACATTATCCTGACACCAGACCAACCAGTCCTAACACTAACCTCTTAATGCTGAGCATCAAGTGAGGCAGCTGTTAGTACCATTTTTGTAAGTCTTTGGTATGACTCAGCTGGGATTTGAGCCTAAAACCTCCTGCATCTGAGGCAGATGCTCTAACCACTATGCCACCTAAGTAGTGTGTAATACGTCTTCATTGAATTTAAGTATATCAGACAGATAAGGTAAAACAGTCAAGGATCCTTGTGATGGTTATATACCACTGTTACATATATGTATGAAAAAATGGATAATGCAACCTAGCATACTTCCTGAACCAAAGTCCTGTCAACAGACATGTTTTTTTAAAGGCAAATAATGCATTCCTGAACCAGTGCAAATGATGGTTGAAAGAAAATCTTGAAATAATGTTTCTTTTAATAAAACATGTAACATGTCAAAGTCCTGTCAACAGACATGTTTTTTTAAAGGCAAATAATGCATTCCTGAACCAGTGCAAATGATGGTTGAAAGAAAATCTTGAAATAATGTTTCTTTTAATAAAACATGTAACATGTCAAAGTCCTGTCAACAGACATGTTTTTTTAAAGGCAAATAATGCATTCCTGAACCAGTGCAAATGATGGTTGAAAGAAAATCTTGAAATAATGTTTCTTTTAATAAAACATGTAACATGTCAAAGTCCTGTCAACAGACATGTTTTTTTAAAGGCAAATAATGCATTCCTGAACCAGTGCAAATGATGGTTGAAAGAAAATCTTGAAATAATGTTTCTTTTAATAAAACATGTAACATGTCAAAGTCCTGTCAACAGACATGTTTTTTTAAAGGCAAATAATGCATTCCTGAACCAGTGCAAATGATGGTTGAAAGAAAATCTTGAAATAATGTTTCTTTTAATAAAACATGTAACATGTCAAAGTCCTGTCAACAGACATGTTTTTTTAAAGGCAAATAATGCAGTTTAGGGAATAGTTGTCAAGATGATCAGCAATTTCTCAATGACCTTCCAAGGTCAATGACCTTCAATGACCTTCCTATAAACTTCCAAGGAGTATGATCCAAAATTTGGATGATATAGATGAAGCTCTGAGGGTGTGGACTGGTTTATTTATGGATGTGGTCTAACCTAATTGACTTACTACTGAAATTCTAGATGCTATGAAAACACAAGACCAATTCAAGGCTACGGGGAAACCATGCACAATATAAAGTATGGAAAATAGAATAACAAGCATGATTATAAAAATTAAAAAAACTTATAATAAATCATTTTTTGAAAATCAAAAGAGCAACACAAATTCCATTTTGAAAGTCTTTAATGAACTCACTAGAGGAACACACAAAGATCAGACAAAAAAATTCTGTCACTTCTGGTAAATGACACCATTGTCACTGATGACACTGACATTGCAAATATTTCAGTAATTTTTTTCACCAACATTACAACAATGTTGAAAGAACCAGTGATATAAAATAACTTTAATGAACTGAAAAAGTTCTGCAACAGCAAATCTCTAAGAAGGTATGTTTATTTTATCCCACCAGTATCAATAAACTTTGTTAAAAAATGTCTCAATGAACTTGATGCCAAGAGAGCTACAGGACTTGGTTGGTCAATGACTCATTAAATCTTCTGCCTCTGCTATTATCAGTTTAAGTATTGCAACCTCATGCTGATAACTACTGGCCATCCCCAGTACTACCAAACTTGTCAAAATTGATTGAAAAAATGTCCAGGACTCTTTCATGTCATATTTAACCAAATACTTGCTGTTACCCAGTTACCCATATTCAATCAGGCTTTAGACGAAGCATTCATGTGAGACTGCCTTGATCTCCCTATCTGATTAATGGCTTAAAGCAATTGACCAAGGTAGAACAATAGGATGTGTATTTGTAGATTTCTGGAAAGCTTTTGACCTGGTGGATCATGAAATTCTTTTTGAAGAAACTGATAATCCACCAATGTGATGAATGCACAGATTGTTTATACTTAAGTGAGAGAACACACATGTTTATATAAATAATGTTCTGTCTGAACCTGGAACAATTAGATATGGAGTACAACAAGGCTCATTTCTAATTCCATTACTATTTATTTTATTTATTAATGACCTACCACTTTTTACTAAGGGACTAAATATCATCTACAGATCTCTATTCAGATGACACAACATTGTCAGACATCCAAAACACAAAGCATGAACTAAAATTTTTTTTACAGAATGAAGTAAACAAACTGGACAACTATTACACATGCAATGACATGGTGGTAAATACTAGTAAAACTAAAATATTACTTATATCAAAATGGCATTAAAAGAACAAATCTTGATTTTGATGAACAATATCTGACATGGAAGGATAAAAATGTGAAAATGGTCTGTCATGATAGACTACTTGGTGTTTTGGTAGATAATAACCTATCATGGACTGATCATATGAAACATATCAGTAAAAAAAGTCAATTTAAATATATGGCTTCTCAGTAGGATAAGACTCCCTGAGAGGCACAGAAAACTATTTTATAACAGTTATATACAACCCTATTTAGATTACTGTAATACAGTATGGGGTAATTCAAATGATAAGAATATAGCAAAGCTGGCACATCTTCAGAAAAGAACATTTGGGCTAATGTCAATCCAGAAAGAAAGAAGGAAAATTTAGCTTTGAAGTTAAAACCATTACCTATTACAGACCAAATCTTGTTTTAGAAAAGCCAAAAAAATGTACATGATATCTGAATATTTACAGTCACTATTCCAGTATAGTCTACCTGGTAATACTCCCCACCTGCAATCCATGTCTACCAAACAGTATAAAATTCCCAAACCATAAAAGAAATTATTTTTAAAAATATTTCCAGTACTCTGAAACTTTGCTCTGGAATAGTAATCCAGTTAAGATTAGAAATGCCCACTCTGTTTCCTTCTTCCATTATATCCAATGGCTTGAGAGATGCAGCTAAAATAAAGAAATTCCTTTGTATTGGGCCTAAAGGTAGATTAGTTCATTGTGTTTCCCTCTTTAAATAAAGTCTTTATTATTATTTATAATGGACCTGATGTATAGCATGCATTAGAACCAATTCTTACCAGCTGTCTAATTCCTAGTGATGCTGCATTCTGTGTGAAAGTCTTGCATACATTTAGAAAAGAATTTAGAAAATAAATCCTACCAAAGAATTCAATTACTGCATAACTGACAACTATGATCATGTTCATTTACACAATTACTAATTTTGTAAATGTTTTACAGACTGTAAGACTGAGCTGTTTACACGTTTAAACATTGTAGTTGGTTATGGGCCGTTTCTTAAATCTGTTATGGCTGTCCCTTTTTTCCAGACAACCAGTTGTGTTAGATGCATATAAAAATGATAAGAATATTTTGTTAAACTTTGACATGAAAAATTGTACGTATACATACTTGAGAATGTACTTATAATTGAACTGAATTATGCTGGAACATTTATTGTTTCATTCTCTGATTGCATTTGTTTTGATATTTATGTGCAGTCAAGATGCATAAGGCGCAATACATATTTGGCAGTATCATATAAACATCTTGTACAGAATTCATATTATGGCAAGGTCTGTTTAGCAAAGATGGCTGATTATCTCATGAAAATAAATATTTGTATGTAAAACAATGTGGTTATGTTTTTAATCCCTGGCTAGTTATATTTATGCCATGTTTTACTAGCATCAGGAACAACTTCATTTTGCTAAATGGTGTACAGTATTAAATGAGATGTGAAATGCATAGATCCAGATCTGTCTTCACATTATTTATTCACATTTCTGAAAGTGAGTTGTTTTTCAGTCTTGTCCCCAGATTACTATTAAATTCTGTGACCATAACAAGCTTGCATTTGAATTCAGTAACAGAAGCTGCATCCAAATTTCAATAGACACTTTGTTTTTGAGACTGATGAACCATAAAATCTCAAATTAAACAGTTTATTGTTTTTAATCTTGAGCTCTACCTTAAAAACTTTAATTTTACTGTTTGTCTTAGAGTGTATAACATGTATAAGTGATGCTGAATATGAAATATAAAAAGTTGCTTGTAAGTTTTCTGTGTAATAGATACATGCCTGATATCAGCTAGAATATCTTAGGGTAGCACTAAAAACTTTTTTTTGCAATTTATAGATTTGCACATTCTCTATAGATGATATTAGAAATTATGCAACAGAAAAGGCTATCTGGCCAACTTTACCAGTTTTATTGATTTTTATGGGCTTGACCATTCTAATTGAAGCAAGTGCTACAGTGTGCATTTCCTCAATAAATGATCATTTCCTGTTCACTGCAATTACATTTTGTATGCAGGAAATATGAAAGCTTGCCTTCAACCTTTGCTTGCTATTTTCGGCATTTGAGTTCAGTTACAGTAAAACTGTATCGATTTCAAAATTTATTGCTACAGTATTCAGTATCTGTCACTGTTGTATTCCAAAATCTATCACTCAAATACTCACTCCAGTTGCTCAAATACTCAACATTAGTTACTAAAATGCTCAAATACCCCAATACCTGTTATTACAATATTCCATCAGTTACTCAAATACTCAATACCAGTAACTCAAATACTCAATGTTAATCATCTCTTATCAACTCCAAGAGTCATTCAAAGATTCAGTATGTCATGAAAATACTCCATCATTCACTCAAACACTCCAACATGAGTCACTGAAATATTCCATTAAACTCAAATACAATGTCAGTTGCTAAAATATTCCATCACCAGCTGCTCAAATACTCAACAATAGTCACTCAAATACTCCAACATCTCTCTTATATACTCTAACATCATTAATTCAAATACTCCAATACCAGTCACAAAAATACTTCATGATTTAATTGTGCTTCACATCAGTCACATAAACACTCAACCTTAGTTGCTCAAATACTCTAAGATCAATCACTTTCATCATTTTCAACCATATTTCTTGGTTTTATGTTAAGAAGACCTCAAACGAGTTAAGTTTTCAGTTTTTTGCTCAACTGGCCAAAAGACCCAAGTGAGGAAGCTGTATGGTCCTTCATTCAACATCTACAATGTGCAGTGGGTTATCTTTTCACAATTTCTGCTTCTCAAAACCCTTTCAACAGAATTTCACCAAATTTGACAGAATCATCCAATCATGAAGCTTTTTCAGATTCATTAAAATGAAACTGATCCACTATCCAATATGGCAGTCATTACTAAAAATAGTAATAGTCATTACTTAAACAAATTCAAAATTATATCAATCAAATATGGCTGCTGTTCCTAAAAGCTGAAAAAACTTTTTAAAATCTACCTGACAGAATTTGATCAAATTTGACAGTAAGCATCCTGGCATAGATGATTTCTAATTTCATCCAAATGATGCTAATCCACTCTCAAACATGGCCAACATTACCAAAAAAAGCAAAAAAAGAAAATCTGCTAAGTAACTTGTTCTCTAAATGGCTGAACAGAAGTTTCCTGGCATGACAGATTTTCAGATTTATTAAAATGATGTTGATCCATGTTCAAATATAACCACCTTTTCTAAAATAAGAAAAATCTTTAGTATCTTTTCAAAACTAGTGAAAACCACTCCAGTTTCAAAGTGGTTAGATCATTCACTTCAGATGCGGAGGTCACGGGTATGAACACATAAACATGATACTAACAGCTGCCTCGCTAGGCGCTCATCATTAAGAAGTTAGTGTTAAGACTGGTCGGCCTGGTGTCAGGATAATGTGACAGGGTGGGACATCATGCTTTGTCTGCAGCATTATGCCACAGTGCTAGACATAAGTATAAACTGCCACACTGCAGACATCATAGTGATATGATTGAAAATGGTTTAAAACTGTCTTAAAAATCCAAATAACACATACACTTAAAACTAGTGAACATTTCTTTTTATATACAAGATTTGAAGAAAGCATCCTGGCAAGAAGGTCCTTGAAGTTTCAAATGATCATCAGCCTTTATGTCCATCATTGCTAAAAATTGTAAAAACCTTTATGTGACTTTTTTTTTGAAAATCCACTATGCAGAATTCAACCAACTTTGGCAGAACACATCTTGGTACAGATGGCTTTCATTAAATATGGCCAACATTACTGAATATTGAAAAAATTCTTATAACAATTCAAAAACCACTTGGGAATTTCACATTTGCCAGAAACCATACTGGTAGAAAGACCTTTTTTAACATTTGTGCAAATTATGCCAATCTGCCTTCCTTATGGTAGCCACTATACACTGACAAACCCTGAAGTAACTTTTCAAAAATCATTGTCTATAATTTGATCAAATTTTTGTGAAAGCTTCCTGTACATTCAAGTTGGCCTCATAATTCAAGATAAATAACCTACAAGGACTATTAAGAATCACAGGTTTGAGGTTATGAAGAGTTCTCTCCCTTATAGAAAAAAAACAAACATGATTGAAATGATATTGCCATATTAAAATGCCCAAAAGAAATGTTTTTAAATTATCACATGTTTCTGCATTAATTTATGTTATTTCATATATTTAGAGCCATTAATCATACTGTATCTGAAATTTATATTTTATATTTAGCTTTTAATAGCAAAAATCCATAATGATACATTTGCTTTAAAACATTTCCAAATGTAATCATTAAGAGGAATGAAAAAAATGGATTTTTTATTTTTAGAGAAATCTGTTAGTAGCTTCAAACTGATTCAGTGATTGCAATTGAATTTACACTCTTCTTGTCTTCGGTCCAGTGCCTTAACTAATAAGTCACCATTGCAACCCAGGGTTGGATCTCAGTGGTTTCAAAATTAATGGCCAAAATTGGGTAAGAACATACCCATGAATTCCAGGCAAACTGTATAAATATATTCCTCTATTACAAATAATTTTATATATACTTAAAGGAAGTGGTATTTAAAATGGTCCATTTTCCTCTTCATGCCAAAAAGTATATACAGTGGAACCCCGCAATAATGCGATGATCAGGGTCCATGAAAGCGGGGTCGCGTTAATGCGGGGTTTTACAATACAGTATTTAACTTTTTTCTGAGAACATATAAGTGTATACATGTACATGTACAATGATCAAAAGTCGGCTTATCATCAGATGAATATTAACTGGAATGCATTAATTAAAAATAATAATATGGGTAATATATTTATAAGTTATTACTGTGCATTAAAAACATTTACTAATTTTTATTTGTTTGAACGATATTACATATTGACCGATAATATCAGACTATCGCTATACCATGAAAAGTGTATCAACACCGTATGCTATCGAGCCGTCATGGCATGCAGTTCATCCATAATGGATGCAATTTCATTGAAAATCGTACAGATTCAAAATATTCAATAATTTTGAAATAGTCCGAATTCGTCGTGTAAAATATAGGATGAACAAAATATTGAAACCATTTACTTGCCATCTGCAGCTATTCCCGGATCTACATACGGTGTCTGTACAAATTTCATACAGATAAAATTTTATCATATGCGACAACTGTAAGAATAATTAACAATCAACGCATTTCAGCGTGCAAATAACTTTTATTTCAGATTTTGTAAAAATCAAAAGAAACACGTGAAAACTGCTAAATTAATCATTGTGCAAAGTCAGTGTGGTTCCAAATTTGAATGTCATCATTTCTTGAAAAATATATCCAATGAGGTTTGATTTTTTGCCGCGAACTGTTGGGTTCTAGCAAAGTCAAGAATGTTTCTTAATTGAAGGACTTTGACGCTGTCAACATCTTGTTTCCAGCCACCTTAAACTTGCTTCTAAATGTGCTACTGCTTCAGACACTTTTGGTGGGGGAGTTGGGGTGCCATCATCATCGTTATCATTATCGTCACTGTTTTCAGGTTCTGATTGTGCAGCTTCATTCTTCCTGCTGACATTTGTAACAATTTCGTCATCTGACATGTGTTCGTATATAGGGCAGATGTCATCTACTGAATACCAGTTAAGGATATCATGATGACTGTGCTTGTATTTTTTGAGTGCTTCTTCTGCTAAACATACATCGTCTTCAGTGAATCCTGTAAATTCAAGCTCATCGCCACTATCATTTTGTGTCGAGGGCGTAAAAGCTGGCCCAAGACCCTTTATCCAGCATCGTTCAATGCAGCGTGCAGTGATAGCATCCCAGGCTTTACCTCCAAGGTGACATACTTCTTTTAAGTTGAGTAATGACAATGATGTGTCGACGGATGCATTATTATCTGCTACCATTCCCTTTATCATTTCACGGCGATAATTTTCTTTAAATACGGAAATTATGCCTTGGTCAAGTGGCTGGATTTCTGACGTAGTGTTTTTCGGGAGGTACGAAACTTTGATCTTGCCATTACTGCTGACAAGATTTTCCGCTGGGGGGTGGGCAGGGCAATTATCCAGCAGGAGAAGAGTTTTTTCCTTCAGCTTGAGTTTTCGTAAATGAGCCCGAACATCTGGAACGAATGTTTTGTGAAACCAGTCCTCAAATATGGAGCTATTCATCCAAGCATTCTTGCTGTTAGTGTACTGAAATGGAAGTGTCTTCATATTTACATGATGAAAACATCTGGGAGCTTTCGATTTTCCAATCATCAGAGGTCTGACTTTGTGGCTGCCAGACTTGTTAACACAAAATAAGAGAGTCAATCTGTCCTTCCTCTTCTTGAAACCTTCTTGTTTGTGACTCTCAGTCTTGGTTGCAAGGGTGCGATCGGGTAACATTTTATAACATAAACCAGTCTCATTGCAGTTGTAAACTTGGTCGGCTGTGTAGCAACCGTCCTCCAGCAACTTTTTAAGCCCCATCGGGTAGGAATTGGCAGCCTCTTTGTCGGCGGAGCGGATTTCCCCAAACACAAGAACTTGGCTGATAGTGTGCCTTTTCTTGAATCTGTCTAGCCAGCCATTACTTGCCTTAAATTTGGAATCATCTCCGTTGATACGGCGATCAAATTTCTCTGCTTGGGCTTTCAGAATTGGGCCAGAAATTGGAACACCTTCTGAGCGAGCTTGTACAAACCATTGGTACAAAGCTGAATCCAGGACATTGTCATTAGCTAACTTAACCCTTTTACGCTGTAAACCAGTTTCCTCTTCAAGAATGTTGGGTAGACTACGGAGCTTTCCTTCATCTTTTTTCCACCCTCGCAAAGTGGATTCGCTGATTCCTAGATCTCTGGCAAGCTGAGTTTGTTGTTTTCCCTTCTTTAGTTGATCTAGGGCATACAGTTTCTCTTTAGTTGAAAACGACTTGCATTTTTGAACTTGCTTTTCCATAACAGTAAAATAGTTTTTTTTTTATATAAGCAAACAACGTACACAGATAAAGCTCGATAACTACACAGTGAAGGCGTGCAATGGTTACGAATCACTTTTTATATAAAACAAAATTAAGCTGAACGAATGTACAAGTTCAGGCCCTTTTAATTAACAGATAATAAAGTTGGATATTAATTGCTTTCAACTCTTTGTTGTTTGATCACACCGCCAAGCACGGCATGTTGGCGGCTTTCGTCCTTTGATGTTTATCAAATTGTATCAACCATAGCTTTGCCTGCTGCTTGGCTGTGATTGCAGTTAAATAAGAAGCCCATGTCGGCTATTGTTTGAGCAACAACTGTATACCGAATTCATGGAAGACAATCGCAAAGACGATTTACTGGCTTTACTCAAGGATCCGCCATAAGTACATGTAACACTTCCCATATTGTTTACTTTGGCTTAACAATTCAAAAACCTAATGAAACCAGTTTTCTCTTCTAGAGTAGAATACGGAGCTTCACCACAGCCTGTTCAAATTGATAAATTTCAGAAGCCAAGCGTTGTACACACTATTTCTCGTATGTTATATATATCGTATTATTTTAGAATTCATACACGATCACTTCTTCAAAATCATTGATAGAACCTGGATAAATTATTAAGTTCCGATCGTTTATTATGTTTATTATCAAAAGTCATACGCGAATTCTTCCACCAAATTGCAATAAACGTTTTACACACTATTTCTGGTACTTTAAACAAATATTTTCACGGTTCAATAAAAATACACGTAAATTTTAAATTTCAGGAACCATGCCACAATCAGGTTTTTTTAAACGTCACAACTAATCTCATGCCCCAAAGTTAATTTCTTATTTTATTTTTTTTTTTCTTTTTTTCAATTTTTATTTTCTTCATGTGTGAATGAATATGATAATACAAAATTTCGGGAGCCATGCTACGATCACGTTATATCCGAATTCGCGTTATGGCGAGGCGCTTTATAGCGGGGTTCCACTGTATCATATTTTAGTGGATATTTCTCTCTATTAGTCATGGACTAGAAGAACTTTTGGGAGTGTCCATTTTCTGTTGTACATCATCTGTTATCATTTTGTCTATTATCAGTTTATTGCTGATCTGCTTAAAATATTCAGAGATTTTTTAAAAAATTTTTTCACACAATTCATCATATGGCATAGTTGGTCCTAAATGAAAATGGTGCAAATCTGAGTTGCAATATAGCCATCACAGCAGCCATCTTGAAAATCTTATAATTTTTCCTTGAGTGGTGGACATACTGACACGGGTTTTTCACGAAAGGAGTTTTTATACCATTTAGAAAATAGGTAAACCTTACATCCAAAACAGTTGCCATGGCAACCATCTTGAAAATCTTATAGCAACACTGCCAAAATGGAAAACTTTAACATATGTTTTCACCAGAAGACTTCTTGTTGTGTCTAGTCAGTTCTAAATGAAAATTATATAAGACTGACATCCAAATGACAGCTGTGCTGGCTGTCATGCAGACTGTTTCATTGCAGTTCCAAAATATTAATATTATTGTGGAAGTTTTTCCATAAGACCCCCCACCATGATGTCTAGCTGGTCCTAATCAAACTGATGTAGATCTGACATGCAGTATGGCCAACAAATGGCCAGCTTGAAAATCATGTTATGGCTTGAGAATATAAGAGATAGTTTCAGCAGTCAGTGGTTACAAATAAGACAAAATCTTAACATGGATTTGTCAAAATCCTTTTCAGCCATTAAAATATCAGTCCCTTTGCAGAGATGCTACCAGGATGAACTAGTGCACAGATTACCAATTTTTAGGAATTTGCAGACATGGAAAGCAGTGTTGTTAAGGAACTACAAAAATGCACACAGTGTTGTACAGAATTTTTATTAACAGTTAAGATAAACTGAATAAATAATAATCTTCAACAAATTTTAACAAGTAAGGGTACTAGTTTTATCAGAATACCTAATTCCATTTTAAAGTATACAGACATGGGTTAATACACATGGATGCTTGGAAATTCTGCAAATTATGTATAACATAAGTGTGTCTTAGCAGTGTTCTGGAATTGATGCTGTCATTTGCACATGCATGAACTTTAGTCCATTTCCTGAAGATGAGATTGTAAACTTTAGTAAAGTATTATTAATCAGAAAATCACAGATTAGTTTTTCAACCTTAAGTCAGTGCAGACTCAGAAACAGTTTACAGAGTAATTCTTATACCACTAGTGTGGACATCTTGTAAGTATTTATATTATTTCTATAGAACCCTAACAAGGCTACCACCTCCACTAGAAAAAAAGACCAACGAAAAAAAGCATACACACAAACGTACAGTCACTTGTCACTTGAAATTTGAGCATTTTATTCTTGCACACATTTATTGGGTATTATGCTCCCTTGGATTCCAGTCAATAGATATGTGTGTGTGTATATATATATATATATATATATATATATATATATATATATATATATATATATATATGTGTGTGTGTGTGTGTGTGTGTGTGTGTGTGTGTGTGTGTGTATATATATATATATATATATATATATATATATATAGAGAGAGAGAGAGAGAGAGAGAGAGAGAGAGAGAGAGAGAGAGAGAGAGAGAGAGAGAGAGAGAGCGAGAGAGAGAGAGAGAGATTGTGGGTCGGTTGTACTGTTGCAAAAACTGACTAATGACTTAGATCAAGTGTAAATATAATAAAATATTTTAATTACCTCTTATTGGTTCGTCAGTGTTCTTAGTTTCTATTCCACAATAATTTCCAATGTGATTGACATTGTGTTGATTTGAATGATGTAGATATCCAAGTGTTGCTACTTCTCTACTTTTATTAATAAAACCATATTTCATGTTTATATCTTAAGTGTGTATTATATTGATTTAATCAATGTGGAGATAAATAGAAACCAAGAAAAGAAAACAACTTAACTTATCAATATGAAGAGTGATTGTAAATCGCCACTACAGCAGAGAACTACATTTTGTAGCATACACACTCGGGGATGTTAGTAGTTCATTCACTAGGTCAGTACACGGCTATCTGTAGTAAATCCCATCTCCTTTGAAAAGTCAAATATATGTATCTGTATGTGATATAAGTAAAATATATGTACAGTATGTACCCTGTATCAATAATATACCACTCATATAAATTTTTCATTAAAAGGAAAGTCAGCAATCTGTCTTTCCTTTTAATGAAAAATTTATACTATATATATATATATATATATATATATATATATATATTTATAAAGTAAATCGCACAAAAATACACAAGTATTTCATTCAGTGTCCAAAAACAGAAGAATGACAAATTCAGGCAATGACAAACAACCCCTCACATATAATATTAGGTCATCATCTCAAGATATCACACAAAACATGTACATAATGACAGTTGATTGTGATATAAATCTACAGATATGGTAGTCCTAATGAGTTTTGTATTGTTTGCAATTGTGTGATATAAGTACACAATATGCACATAATGACAGTTGGGTGTTATATCAATTAACAAGTTTGGTGGTGTTAATAGCAGTTCTATATCAACATTGTTTGCAGTTGTGTGATATAAATGGACAAGTATAGTTGTCCAAATGACAATTGTGTGTGATATAAATGGACAAGTATAGCTGTCCTAATGACAGTTGTGTATGATATAAATGGACAAGTATATAAGTCCAAATGACAATTGTGTGTGATATAAATGGACAAGTATAGTTGTCCTCATGACAGTTGTGTGTGATATAAATGTACAAGTATAGTTGTCCTAATGACAGTTGTATATGATATAAATGGACAAGTATAGTTGTCCTAATGACAGTTGTGTGTGATATAAATGGACAAGTATATAAGTCCAAATGACAATTGTGTGTGATATAAATGGACAAGTATAGTTGTCCTAATGACAGTTGTGTGTGATATAAATGGACAAGTATATAAGTCCAAATGACAATTGTGTGTGATATAAATGGACAAGTATAGTTGTCCTCATGACAGTTATGTGTGATATAAATGTACAAGTATAGTTGTCCTAATGACAGTTGTGTATGATATAAATGGACAAGTATATAAGTCCAAATGACAATTGTGTGTGATATAAATGGACAAGTATAGTTGTAAAGACAGTTGGATATGATATAAATGGACAAATATAGTGGTTCTAATGACAGTTGTGTGTGATATAAATGTACGAGTATAGTTGTCCTAATGACAGTTGTGTATGATATAAATGGACAAGTATATAAGTCCAAATGACAATTGTGTGTGATATAAATGGACAAGTATAGTTGTAAAGACAGTTGGATATGATATAAATGGACAAATATAGTGGTTCTAATGACAGTTGTGTGTGATATAAATGGACAAGTATAGTAGTCCTAATGACATTTGGATGTGATATAAATGGATAAATATAGCGTGATATAAATGTACAGTTGAGTGACATATAAAAGGACAAATAATATCACAATTGCTGGCACATAGTGTCAAAAATAGTGGTTAATAATTCCTCTTGCCCAGATGAATGAAAAACATATTTTAGTTCAACTATTGTTTTTCTCTTTAAATCCTATGATGTCTTAATACCTTTTGTTTTTTTGATTTCAGCTTCATCTTTGAGCTGTTTGCTAAAGCAAATATTGGTTTTGAGACAAAGAATGTCTTAATTGACCTCCTGGATAAAGTGACAAACTATATTGCAAATGATGGTATGTAACATAATTAAATTGTATTATGTATTTTCATATTATTTTGAGACTGCTCTGGTGGCTTAGTGGTTAGAACGTTCGCATTGGATGTGGGGGGGTCGTGGGTTCGATCCCGGCAGATTCATACCAAAGACTTACAAAAATATTACTAACAGCTGCCTCGCTTGGCACTCAGCATTAAGAGGTTAGTGTTAGGACTGGTTAGCCTGGTGTCAGGATAATGTGACTGGGTGGGACATCATGCTATATGTCTGTGGCATGATGCCCCAGTGCTAGACATCACTATTAACTGCCACACTGTAGACATTGTAGCGACATGACTGAAAAATTATTAAAGCTACGTTATGACCACTTTATCCCTGGCTATATGAGCACTATGAAATATGATGTAGTGCAACCTCATTTATTGCACAGTGAAAGAGAAAAACATTATAATGCAGTTTAAATAATCATAGTAACAGTTCCATGCAAAGAAATGGTAAAGTCATTGTAATGTATACAAGACCTTAGAAGTCTTTAGTAATTATCTCCTATATATTATACAAAGGTTTCTGTTGCCAAAAGACAAATATGATTGCAATGGTCACACCATACTGGTAAAATTCACTCCCTAAAATACCCTTTCTTTGTGTATTTTAAAAGAGGAGTCTATGTCCTTAAGTTCAGGCAAATTTTTTGCACTTGTTCAACATTGTTTTATAGGCATTTTGGGACACAGTTTTTCCATATTTTACTGCTGGTATGTAATGACCCATGCATGGGGGTACATGTTCAGCTGAAGAGTAGAACAGGAAAATCGACTAAAGTGATTTTGGATTGCTTGGACCCACAATGCATCTTTACAGTTCATCATAGGCATACAAGATTTCAGTAGTTTATATGTCAGTATCTGATGTGTAGGTATATTAGATTTCAGTAGTTTATATGTCAGTATCTAATGTGTAGGTATATTAGATTTCAGTAGTTTATATGTCAGTATCTAATGTGTAGGTATATTAGATTTCAGCAGTTTATATGTCAGTATCTAATGTGTAGGTATATTATATTTCAGTAGTTTATATGTCAGTATCTAATGTGTAGGTATATTAGATTTCAGTAGTTTATATGTCAGTATCTAATGTGTAGGTATATTAGATTTCAGCAGTTTATATGTCAGTATCTAATGTGTAGGTATATTAGATTTCAGCAGTTTATATGTCAGTATCTAATGTGTAGGTATATTAGATTTCAGTAGTTTATATGTCAGTATCTTGTGTGTAGGTATATTAGATTTCAGTAGTTTATATGTCAGTATCTAATGTGTAGGTATATTAGATTTCAGCAGTTTATATGTCAGTATCTAATGTGTAGGTATATTAGATTTCAGCAGTTTATATGTCAGTATCTAATGTGTAGGTATATTAGATTTCAGCAGTTTATATGTCAGTATCTTGTGTGTAGGTATATTAGATTTCATTAGTTTTTGTGTCTTTATCTAATGTGTAGGTATATTAGATTTCACTAGTTTATATGCCAGTATGTACAGTATAGATACATTGGATTCAGGTAGTTTATGTCAGGTATATCAGATTTCAGTAGTTTATGCACCAGTATCTTGTGTTTATCTGTTGTCTGATTTAAGTACTTTATTTGTCATTATCTAATGTGTAAGTGCATAAGACATCAGTAGTTTATATTCCAGTATCTAATGTGTAAGTGCATAAGATTTCAGTAGTGTATATGCCAGTATCTAATGTGTAAGTGCATAAGATTTCAGTAGTGTATATGCCAGTATCTAATGTGTAAGTGCATAAGATTTCAGTAGTGTATATGCCAGTATCTAATGTGTAAGTGCACAAGATTTCTGTAGTGTATATGCCAGTATCTAATGTGTAAGTGCATAAGATTTCTGTAGTGTATATGCCAGTATCTAATGTGTAAGTGCATAAGATTTCAGTAGTGTATATGCCAGTATCTAATGTGTAAGTGCATAAGATTTCAGTAGTGTATATGCCAGTATCTAATGTGTAAGTGCATAAGATTTCAGTAGTTTATATGCCAGTATCTTACCCAAGTCAAGTTTGTGTCAGCAAATTCAAAAAGGATACACTTCAGACCAGACATTGCATAGATTGCACTGCATAGACTACGATCTCCTGGTGCATTATGACTCAGTGCAGTTATATGACTGTTATACACAAGTTAATAATTGAGTATATCCCCTTTTAAACTCTGACCAGTAATCTCCAGCGTCAACCATTCCTATTACTGCTAATAATGAGGACTATGAAATTTATCATTAACTCTATAGAGTTAGAACACATCATTAGTCAGCTTCCAAGTTAGAAGGATATTGGTTGCTACATATGCTGCTACCAGGTCATGCTTAATGCTGGAGCATCAACCAGTTTCAACCAAATACCTGGAACACATTCAGTCCAAAGACAATGCAGGTAAGTGATATTTGACAGACTCTGAGCACTTTTTTCAGTTTTTATTTTTTTTCTGTTTACAGCATCAGGAGCTGGAGTCTCAGTGACTAAGGGAGCAGGGCTGACTAAGTTTGTTGATGTTCTGAAGGCAAGTTCCACCAAGCAAACTTTTTAATAGAATCCAAAGTTGTGACCATTCAGAATGAATATTTTTTCAGATCATTATTTTGCTTGTTTGTTTTTAACTTGTAACTTTTAACTTTTTCCATGGTCGGAAAATAAATTTTTTACATTCAAATATATTTAGGCTCTTAAAGTTACCTTTACTTAAAAATGAATTAATAACCCCCACCATCAAAGTGCAGACTGTTAGTGTTATCATTGTCCATCGATATGTGTGGCCAATTATGACATTGTTCCACCATCAAATATGGCCACTTGTACTTTAGATCTTATTCCTTAAACATTATTCATCTGGGTATACCATTATAGCAATAAATCTTTGTTGGTTCTATTGTTGGAATCCAATGGTATTTTATGATAAGACTGTCCAGATTTGGGTTATTTAGGGTGCTGTTATTATTTTAAATGCATGACTAGCTTTCTGGTCAATTTAGAATTGTATAGATTGGTGTTTTAGGGTGCTATTATTATTGTAGATGCATATCTAGCTTTCTGGTCAATTTAGACTTGTTTATTTCTGTTTGATAGAAATCTATTTTATGGATAGTGTATAGTAAACCTGAGAACTAAGTCGGATTATTTGAATAATTCATGTGTTACACAGTATTTGTTAAAAACAAAGACAATTAGTTAGTGGCAGTTCTTGACAGGGAAGGAATAAAATACCAGTGTAAAAATTGGCAGTAAATGGCAACAGTTTAAGACGGAACATAACATATTTACATGAATCTAATATTTAGCAGGACTTCATTGTAATTTTGCTACATTTCCGTTCTGCTACATTACCCCCCCCAAAAAAAACCAGTTGGCAACTATCCATTTATAATATAATTTGTGTGCATGACATAAAGACAGGTACACTCCATAGTTGTATGTGAACCTTGTAGAAGATTTTGTTTGTTTATCTTTTAAATATGATTTTCATAAAAACTTGAATGGTTGTTTCCAGAAGACTGACATATAGTTTATCCTTCTGTTCTTGTTTTTAATTTCTTAGATAGTATTCAGTCAGGATGTAGCAGATGGCAGCTCAGTCACCTTTCTTAAAAATGCTTTGTCCAGATCTTACAAGGTAAGTTCTCACACGTCTCACTGCTATTGTGGATTAGAATTTCTCATTTTAGAACCATAGAAATATTGTTAGCACAAAGTAATTTAAACCTTGATGTTTATATCTCCAAGAAGTGAAGTTTATATATGATGTTCTATTGGTCCTGAAGAAAATGGTGTCGCCAGGACATACAGGATGACAGTCATTGTAGTCATCTTAAAAATATTGTTATTGCTGCTCCACTCAAATGGATGGTCATATCAACATCGAATAGTCACAGTTATGATGTTGACTTGGTCCTAAATCAAAGTGGTGCTGATCTGATACTTACTATGGACACTACAGCAGTGGTGGGACTAAATGGGAATTCCAAGTGAGAATAAAAGAGCATTTGAGTGATATCCATTATCATAAAGATTCCCAGGTGTCTAACAATTTTAATTTATCTGACCACAATTTAGATTGTGTTAAATATCAGATAACAGAAATTATTAAATCTGATCCAGAGCTCTATAGTAGCACTATTATTAGGTGGAGAACTTTATTACATACTCCATAGCCGGTAGGGATTAACATAGGAGTTCAGTCATTTGTAACTTAATGTATTATTTTCCCTGCCATGCGAACTAGAATGTTTTGTCCCCATAGTCATTATGCTGGAATATTCCACTCTTCGGAAGAGATTTACCTTCAAAATGCTTGTGTGACAAATTATGATGCAGTCACTCTGCTATGCAACTGCTACACAGCAAAATGAATTACCAATGTGTGTACTGCAATGCCAAATTTATACATTGCATATGTCAAGATCACACATTTTGACATTAGAATATCATGCACTGACTGCAGAAAAATCTGGAAAAGAAAAGAAGTTCAGTCTCATCATAAACTGAAGTGCTCTTTATCCAGTATAACAGCATGGCAGTATTGTTTTGCATTATGGAAATTAAGTTTATAGAACTAAGTTTCTATAAATAAAATAAAAATTCATAAGTTTTGACTGTCATTTCTTTATTTATATCCCTCTTTAAGTCATATTTCTCTATGTATCCAATACCTGGCCACAAGACAATTGTGTATTTCAGAACCCAGATGCTACAACTTCAAGTCTTGACAGTATTAGTCACATGACCTCACAAGTAGCTATACCGGCTGTACTGGAGACACCAGTGATAAAGGAGTATATAAACCTCACACTGACATAACCAAGTGATCAATGATTCAACTCTTATTATTCCCTCTGATGAGTTACAATAGTAACAAAGCGGGTCAGGGACAGGGGGTCTCTAGGATACCCCAGCAGACGGGAGGGTTTGCCTCAACATCCATTCAGTAATTATCTTCCCTAAATTTTTATTCTGTCTGAAGGGAAGGTGACCCTCTGGGAATCCAATCTCCTAAAACCATTGAGAGTCTGAGTCTTTATGAGAGTGCATTAGTACTCGTCCAACTCTTCTGCAAAATGAGACTTCAAACAAAAAGAGTTAACTGGAAAAACCAGTTGCAAAATTCCCAGAAGCGAAGTGGTTGATACTACTTTCCCAGTCAATATTGCTTTATTACAGAAGCAAGAAAACTTTTTTCCAACTTTGTGAAATTAAAAATGTGTCTTACTAGCCCCAAGAGTGTGCCCGTAAAAGCAAACTTGCTCAAGGATTAGAAATTAATCTATGCCCCAGATTCACTGATTCTTCCAATTTTATCACTGCTTGGAACACCATCCCCCAAGGAGACTCGAAATTAAGAGGACACTGTACCCAATTCATGTCATCTACTCACCTGCACAAAATATATGTGAGACTAAAAGGGAATTCCAAGTGAGAATAAAAAAAATGCTTGAGGGATATTCATAATCATATAGATTCCCTGGTGTCTGAACATTTTAATTTGTCTGATCACACAATAGATTGTATAAAATATCAGATAATTAATATAAATTACTAATCTGATCCAGAGCTCTCTAGTAGCACTATTTTTAGAACTTTATTGGTTATACCAATTACATACTCTACAGCTGGTAGCGATTAACATCTTGGTCCAAATGGGAATTTTTAACTTAATTATGATATCTAGTTGGTCTTGAATGAAAATCATGCCAATCTGACCTCCAATATGGCTGCCAGAATGAGCATCATGAAAATCTTGTCACTAATTCTCCTGAATGGATTGTCATATAAGTGTCTGCTTTGCCCTAATTGAAAATGGTGCTGATCTTATATCCAATATGTCAACCACAGAGGCTGATTTCAAAATTTTACTGCTGAAGAATATCAGAGATGATTTAAAGAAAGAAATTGTTTTATTTTTAATTTCTAGAAAATATTTTCAAACAGTAAACATCAGTCAAATCTTATTACAAAGTGTATCCTTCACTTCATTAGTTACCTTCTTCTGTTATTATCTTATCATTTGAAATATCTTCATGAAATTTGGTGTGCATGTGTCATAAAGAGTTTTTGCCTATGTAATATTTGCTTTGGGAGATTTTATCACTTTTAGAGTTAACTCCCAATGTCACAAAATTTTCTTGTTGCTTCATATCTCATTAACCATTTAAGGTATCTTCACAAAACACAGTATGCATTTGTATCATGACTAGACATTGTGTCTTGTAAAAGAATGGAAGATGTCTGATCAGCATTTTTAGTGCTAATAATAAAATCAGGACTCCAAGGGGTACATGGGTACATGAAGAGAATAAGACCCAGGGACAAATGTATAGAATAAGACCAGAATATTGAATCATTTTTCAAGAATCATGAAAATTGATATAAAACAAATTTAAATGAACTTGCACTGCATTGGTCAAAATTAATTATAAAACACTTTTTTTATGCCTTTGCTTCTCTTATAATTTACACGTAATCTTAGATCTCATTAAATTCAGTTTTATTTTACCCTTGGTACTTGTTTTATCTTGATTTAAGTTATTTGATTTGGAGTAGCAGTTATAATGTGAATTTTTCATCATGAAATACTATATGTACTCAAAAGTTGAGTGAAACAACAAACAAGAAAAATCTTGATCTGGCATTGAATAATATGCCCACAGATCAAGATTTTATTTTGATTGTTCTACTTATTACTTCTGTCCAACAGCACAGATCCAGATCTGCCTTTTCATAATAAACTGGCAGTTCCAGGGCTGTGGAGTTTGTAATTCAACTTAAAAGCAATTATATATGATTTTCTTTTTTTTTTTGTTATTTTGGAATATTATGACAGCTGTTTTGGAACATATCTTGATATAAGGTGTCCTGGCTTGAAACACTGAATACAAATGTGGCTGCTATAAACAATGTTTCAAAGATGGATTATTGTGCGTCTTCCTGGTTTCCAGGTGTATATTAAGCAGGATGATAGTTCTGGTACTAAGCAGAAGAAACTGGACCTGTGGACCAACCCTGGCAAGCCAGACAAATCAGGTCAGATTTGAGTTTGTTTCAAAGAGTATTTTAACGTCATTAAACTTCTCCATGTTTCAGTTTTTTTCCACTTTTTTCCCGTGATGGTGGTGGTGGGGGATACATTTTGGATGTATTTGCAAAGAAAATATATGGATGTATATATTGTGTGTGGATGTATATATTGGGTGGGGTGGGGGTGTCATTCTGTTCCACCCGTGTGCACTGTTATGTTCCAAGTACAATGCAGTCAGTAATTTTGAAGTATTTTTCTTTTGGGACCAATATGACAGAAGGCCATAACCAAACTAACCTGCAAAACCAAAAATCCAAGTATCTTATAGGACAGTTAAAAACAGAGGCCATAGTTCTCAGGTTTTTGCTAAGACATCAATTATATTTGGCATTGCACCTGATCTAATAGACATAGCTTAAGTACTAGTAAGGGACATGGAGTCACATGAAGAACTTTATTTGGATGATAGTTAAATTAGACTTGGATTAGTACGAACAGTGCTAGAGAATCTGATCAGTTTCATAAAGTCTTGCTTTCTCTGAACATAGATGAAGCCACAAGATATAGACTAAAGTCCTTGGGCTGCATTATTGTCATTAATTTCTCTGCAGTAAGCAGGAATATAGTTTTAGATCATTTGGTTTCAGTGTACTTAATTTTGACTGAAACAGCATTCATAACATCAGAATAATCCTTCTCATGAACTCATGTGTTGTTATAAGAGACTCCAAATGAACTCAACTGAGAGAAAGGGTACTTCATCTTTTAAAATGGAGTTTTATACATGTCATCATGCCCACAGTGCTTTCTGAAAAACCATTTGATTTTGTAATTGAATGTCCTCTGTACATCCTTTACAATGACTTCAAATGGTCACCAGACTTAATGCTAAGTGCTAAGAGGAATCAGTGACATGGTGCAAGGTGTCACATGCTGCCCATACACACATATATATGAGGCAACTGTTACTGTGTGATGTAACAGTCAACACAACCTTCTGGTGCATTGTTTGTTACATTTGTAGTGGTAGTAGATGTATAACAGACATAGTGTACCCGATAAAGCATATTTTTATGTCACATGGGATCTGTATTTCATACTTTGATAAAATCGCATGTTCTAACTTTATTTCTCAATGTAATGGAAAGTTACTGTTACCTATATTTAACAATTTTATGACTTGGGTTACGTTTTTGAATTTAGCTTATAGTTAGCTAGGGTTTTTTTTTGCATGTGGTATATATATATATTGTTATGGCAAGAATTAGATCTGAAACACGAAGTATATATATTGTTATGGCAAGGATAAGATCTGAAATACAAAGTATATATATATTGTTATGGCAAGGATAAGATCTGAAATACAAAGTATATATATTGTTATGGCAAGGATAAGATCTGAAATTTACCAATTTACCATTTCTTATCACGACATTTTTCACGTTCAACACATTTTAAAATATATTTTCTTTGAAAAAATCGGGAGCCATGCCGTACACCGCGTTATAAGCGGGTTTGCTAGTTATCCGGGCGCGAGTTATCGAGGGAGTTGTGTATATTGTTATGGCAAGAATTAGATCTGAAAAATGAGGTATATTTATTGTTATGGCAAGAATTTGATCTGAAAAATGAGGTATATTTATTGCTATGGCAAGAATTAGATCTGAAAAATGAGGTATATTTATTGTTATGGCAAGAATTAGATCTGAAAAATGAGGTATATTTATTGCTATGGCAAGAATTAGATCTGAAAAATGAGGTATATTTATTGCTATGGCAAGAATTAGATCTGAAAAATGAGGTATATTTATTGTTATGGCAAGAATTAGATCTGAAAAATGGTATATATATTGTTATGGCAAGAATATATTCTAAAAAATGAGTTTATTTATTGTTATAGCAAGAATTAGATCTGAAAAATGAGGTATATTTATTGCTATGGCAAGAATTAGATCTGAAAAATGAGGTATATTTATTGTTATGGCAAGAATTAGATCTGAAAAATGGTATATATATTGTTATGGCAAGAATATATTCTGAAAAATGAGGTTTATTTACTGTTATAGCAAGAATTAGATCTGAAAAATGAGGTATTTTAATTGTTATGGAAAGAATTAGATCTGAAGCAAAAGTGCTGTTCCTCAGACATCTAATATGGTCATCATGGCAGTCATCCTAAAACTCCATCTTGATGAATGATCATAAGGTTTTCACTGAAGAATGATTGTAAGGTTTTCACTGAAACATTTAGTTTGTTATTAATGAAAATAGTGCTGATTTGACCTACAGTCTTGTGACTAAGTGGCCATCTTTTAAGTCTTGTTATTTCTACTTCTTTAGTATTAGCGACTCAGGGTTTTCACTAATATACATCTTTTGATATGACATTGCTTCTTAATGAAAATGGTGCAAATCACACCTACATACCAACATTTAAAAAACAATACTTTCTTTTTGCAAAATACAATTATTCCTATTTATTTTAAGATGATGCTGATCAAACCTCCAGCCTTAACAGCCATCTTAAAAATCTTGAGATGGCTATTTCTCCTTAATCGGTGGTTTTATTGACATGGGGTTCTCCTAAATGGGTGGTTTTATTGACATGGGGTCCTCCTAAATGGGTGGTTTTATTGACATGGAGTTTCTCCTAAATGGGTGGTTTTATTGACATGGGGTTCTCCTAAATCGGTGGTTTTATTGACATGGGGTTCTCCTAAATGGGTAGTTTTATTGACATGGGGTTCTCCTAAATGGGTGGTTTTATTGACATGGGGTTCTCCTAAATAGGTGGTTTTATTGACATGGGGTTCTCCTAAATCGGTGGTTTTATTGACATGGGGTTCTCCTAAATGAGTGGTTTTATTGACATGGGGTTCTCCTAAATGAGTGGTTTTATTGACATGGAGATTCTCCTAAATAAGTGGTTTTATTGACATGGGATTCTCCTAAATGGGTGGTTTTATTGACATGGGGTTCTCCTAAATCGGTGGTTTTATTGACATGGGGTTCTCCTAAATCAGTGGTTTTATTGACATGGAGTTTCTCCTAAATGGGTGGTTTTATTGACATGGGGTTCTCCTAAATGGGTGGTTTTATTGACATGGAGATTCTCCTAAATTGGTGGTTTTATTGACATGGAGATTCTCCTAAATGGGTGGTTTTATTGACATGGAGATTCTCTTAAATGGGTGGTTTCATTGACATGGGGTTCTCCTAAATGAGTGGTTTTATTGACATGGAGATTCTCCTAAATAAGTGGTTTTATTGACATGGGATTCTCCTAAATGGGTGGTTTTATTGACATGGGGTTCTCCTAAATCGGTGGTTTTATTGACATGGGGTTCTCCTAAATCAGTGGTTTTATTGACATGGAGTTTCTCCTAAATGGGTGGTTTTATTGACATGGGGTTCTCCTAAATGGGTGGTTTTATTGACATGGAGATTCTCCTAAATTGGTGGTTTTATTGACATGGAGATTCTCTTAAATGGGTGGTTTCATTGACATGGGGTTCTCCTAAATGGGTGGTTTTATTGACATGGGGCTCTCCAAAATCGGTGGTTTTATTGACATGGGGTTTCTCCTAAATGGATGGTTTTATTGACATGTAGTTGTAGCAAACCCACTATGATAGCAATGTGTCCTAATTCAGAATGAAAATGGTGTTCATTTGACATTCAGCATGGCACCAGTTTGGCCATCTTAAAAAATTCTTGTTATCATTACTTCTCTTGCATGAATGTTAGAAATGGCATTAGGTTTTTCGATAACATACTTCTTGCAATATTCAATTAGTTTTTATCGGAAAGGTATATGTCTGACCATCAACATAAATGCACTTTCACAAAGGAGTTCTGAAAACCAGAACTAATTTATGTTGAGGTTGAGTCAAAGGTTATTGCTTGCATTTTAGCAGTAGAAATAACACAAATACATGCGAATTTGGAGCAGACTTTGTATTTAGTTGCCTTCCAAGATTAAGGTTGATAGTCAGCACTTTGACTGGCTATATTAGCTTGTGAGCAGGGTACAACAAGTACATATGTACTCGCTTATGAGTCAGCTATAAATTGCACAGACTCATATCTGACATTGCATAGTGCACTGGCAGATCTGGGTCTTTTTCAGTTTGTTATGAGTAATCACTAGAACAAACAGCATAGACCCCAATCTGCATGCCCATTATCCTACAGCAAATCAGGATCTTTGTTGCTTGACTTATAAGTGAGTGTAGATAGTATGAATAAGTTTTCTTCAAACTCATTTTATGGATATGTCTGATGTATACAGTGAATGATAGCTATTAACTATCTTTTCTTTTCTAAACAATATTAATTTTAGGTTTATCCAAATTTTGATGCAAGCATATCTTGACACTGAGACAAGTTCAATGATTTCTCTCCATCATATCAGGTTGTGTTAAAGGTCATGACAAAAATATTTGTATAGACTTAAAGAAATCTTAAATTTTTTAAACTCATAGATGTAACTAAATATTTGTGTTATGAAACTTGGTTTGTTGGATTTGGTTTGCAGCACATTGTCTTAAGACTATCAGACAGTTTCAATACTTGACAATTAAAATCATATAGTGGACAGAAGAAGGATTTTATCTTAGAGTCCTGGAAATTCTTTTTAGTTAGTAGACCATCAGCACCTTAAAGGGACTCTTGCTTCCAAGTTAGTGCCTAAGATAACTAACATACTCTTTGTGTATCTGAACTTTGTACCTAACACATTTTGATTTCATCAGAAATGTAGACAGCTGATGGAAATTACAAGCAACTTGATTGCTATAATAATTCCTTGGGAAGCCTTGAGTAAAATTGTCAAAAACTATATCCAGATATGAAGAAACTTTCCTTTTTAATATGTTTTGAGAAATAGAGAAAATAGTATGATTTCATTTTTGTTTTTTTTAAATTGAATAAAAATTGAGACAAATAAAGGAAATATGTTTATAGCAGTGTTGTCTGTACAAATTTGTGTTCTTTTTTTAATTAATGCTTTCCTTACAGGAAAGACCTTGAGTTACTGGTGCTTTAGTCCAGGACACAGTATGAGTGACCTCATAGGTCATGGTGTCAAGGCCATTATCTTAACCAGTGGAACCCTCTCTCCTTTGGACTCCTTCACTGCAGAAATGCAGATGTAAGTAATTGTTGTTTTGGAGCTTTCCAGAATCAGTTTTTAATTTCAGTAGCAGTGTCTTTTCGTTAGCAAGCTACAAAATTTGAATCAGTGGTGATCATATGGAAATGAAAAATGTTTTGTAAATTATGGACTCAAATTTAGAAACAATTGCAAGATGATTATGGATTTTTTAAAATCAGAATTGCTAAGACCATTGGACCAGGCTACAAGCTATTAGCCACTGACAATTTTAGACAGTTGCTTTGCACATTAGAAAGATAATAAGTTCAGTTTCTCAGTTTTTAAATGTTTGAAGTTTAAATAGGGAAAATGTTTCTGATTTTATATGATAAAAATGAAGGGCAAATATAAAATTATAAGCACTAATAAAACATAGGGTGAAGAGATAATCTCTCCAAGTTGGGTAGATGGAGATGATTTATAGTGCCCCTGCTGTAATGAGGAGAACCCCATTTTCTTCACTTTCAACTGTAGTAAACAGCATGGCAAGTTCATCATCATAGGGCTCCATTAGGAAAAAGCTATCGGTGGTCACTTTTAAAAAAAATTGGTTTAATTCTTTCAAAAAAGGGAAATTCATTCTGAACTCCTGGAAACTTTCTTGAAGTTTATCAATCATTGACAAATCAAATTTCTAATGATCTCATGTTTAAATTTCTGAACAGTGTATAAAGATTAGTTTTGTGTTATTAAAAAAAGCCATTAGATTATGTTACCACATGCAACATCGCACAGAAGCCAGTTGATTTAAGTATATAACTTGTCAACCTTTAAGTACAAACCACATTTAATAACTAAAATGGTGTTAAAATTTCAACTGTAATCTGTTTATGTAAAAAGTAAGAGAGATGGATTGACCCTATGTGCTGGCAATGTATTTGTCTTTCTAAAGCGTTTATTCCACCATTCTTAGTGCCAATGTATCTAAAGCTTTTTTTCCACTTTTCTTTTATATAGAAGCAGTTCTATATCCTTTCTTTTCAGTTAGAGGCCAAGGAATACTTAGAATCAAATGTTTGGTTTGTCTGTTTGTTATTTTGTTTAGTCTAAACCTTTAGGAATTTAGTATTTATCAAACTTTTAATGCTGTACAGTTTACTTCATTACTGAATTATTCCTTGCAGTCCATTCCCAGTTCGTCTAGAAAACCCTCATGTCATAGAAAAGCACCAGGTGTGGATTGGGATTCTTAAGAAAGGTCCAGATGGGACCGTGCTGAACTCTAATTATGAAACAAGGTATGGTATTATATAAATTCATGTCCAATAAAAAATATGATTTATGGTATTGACCATGTGTAAAAATAAAGGATTACATCCAGATAAGACCTTCATTATCTACAGTAACTGCAGACCTACCCATAGTAATATAATAATTAAATTGGTACACTTATTGTCTTCATTAATGTGATCTTTTAAAAAAACATATTGTTTAATGATTATGTATCTGAGTTGTAAAAGCCATTGGCCTGCTGTAAATGAACAGTGGCACATATTGAAATGACAAGCAAACATATACATCACTTGTTATTTGCTTTTGCCAATAAAAAGTTTGACAAAATAACTTAATTATAAATGATATTAATCTTGTTTCTTTTTATATATTGGCTGATATTCTTGATTTATTTTTTACACTGGTAATTCTTTTCATTTAAACATATTTTGCATGAAAATTTAAAGAATTTTATAATAAACATAGCAAGTTTTACATGCCCCAAAAATGTATTTTTTATTTTCCTTTTTTTTTGTCTAGATGGTGTATACATTATTAGAGAGTCAAAATTATGTGTGAATTGCATTACCTGATTGATGAAATCAGTTGAAATATACTATTTCACACACACACACACACACACACACACCCCACACCCACACACACACACACACACACACACACACACATAAACACATACAAATTTTTAGATTCTTACATTAATATGGATTCTGTGATCACAGGGAGCTTGAATTGTTGCTTATTTACCATTAAATATACACAGACAGCACTCTGTCAAGTCCTGGTCCTGTAAACTCAAGGATCATTCCTAGGACCAATCTTATTCATAGACATAAACTAAAATCAATCATATAGTCAAACTTCAACTGCATGCAACCTGAAATTGTACTTAATGCCAATCCAGTGACACCATCTGCTGACATGTTTCAGCATTCTCATGAAGGAATTATTTTGTATCATAGATGTATTTGGTTTTTAAAGTCTTTCGTAATTTAACACATTTTTTTACCTGAGTGATGTGCTTGTCCAAACCATCAAACCTACCATTGCCTCTATGTATTCTTTAAGATCGGCATCCATCCTTTGTTTAAAAATAATGAACTATCCTCAGTTTACTGACTGATATCAGCTTGAAGAAGGCAAGTCAACAGTCTTACCATGTTCAAAGTGGGATGTTGCAGTAGTCTAGGCATGCAATATCTCTTGCCAAATAATCCATCAGTTTCTCCTTTGTTCTGTGCATGTATTAATCAATTACAGATTTCAAGTGAAATATTTGTGACTTTAACTGACAGAATAATAGTCTTTCTTTTCTTGTCTGAAAAGCTTTACTGTAAAAAAGAATTATTATTGTAACAAAATAAATTATTCATACATTACCTATTGGTAAATTGTGAGCAAAAATACAGAAAAATTATCAATATGAGCATGAATTTAGCAATAACTAAAATTATTTAAAATCCTTTGTTTCAGTTGTCATAAAGACTGACCTCATTGTTTTTCTCCTAATGACTGATATTTTGAGCAGGCTGCTATGTGACAGTGTCTCATTGCTTTTCTCTTTTTATTACTTTCGTTTTGGACAAGTTGCCATGAGAGAAAATACCTCTGTTGCAAAGGGATACCAGGCATTTGGATAAAATATATACAGGATAGTGAATGAAGAAGAACAGTATAACAAAGATTTCAGTGGAATTGTTATCTATTTGAATTTTCGTCTTTCCAAAACTGACAGATGCATTGTGTTCGGGCCTAGAATTCATAAAAGTGTAATGTTACTAAGGTGTGTCAGTCATAGTTTTGATTCAGGAAAACCAATGGTATCCCAGATTTATCTCATTAGATGCTATATATATCAAAAAGTCAGTATGGATTAACAATTTCAAATGACTCTTAAAACAATGCAAATAACTACCATGTTAGCTTAACTGCACACACTTAAACTCTCATTTCCAAGCATTGCTGATCTAGTAATATTTCTTAGCCAGTGTTTTCTTTAAATTTATTTTTGAGAAAGTGTTCATTTTGCCATTTTGACATGATTTGCAAAATAAAAAAAAGAGCTACCTGTAGATATACCTTACAAAATGTCTTGAACAATGCACTAACAATTAAATAAGACCAGAAAGAAATCAAATTACTTACTGAAATGTTTATGTACAAATCATTTTGTGTTTAGTCTGTCCATTTTATCTGAACTCTGCCAAAAGGTAGGGGAAATATTCAGTTAAAGACTCAAAAGCCATTACGTGCCACTATTATATATATATCTGGTCTTAAACTCCCTAAATTACAAGCATAAGGGAATGAATTAACTGCTTGTTGTGTACTTGTTCTTAGTTATATTACTCAGCCAAGCATCATTGCACTAGTTGGTTCCAGTCTTCATTAAACTGGTTCTGGTTGGTTTCTGTAATGTGTGGATAGAAGCCTTCAAAATGCTTCCATTTTTTGTTTTAAAATATTTTTGAGAAAAAAAATAAAATTTTTAAAAGCAGTAGATTTCAGCTATAAAACAGTATATGCTATAGGCAGCCATTAAAAATGTATTTTTATCCTATCACCGGTAGAATTAACATGTACAGTCAAACCCACTTATCTTAACCTCAGTTATCTCGACAACCTGAATATGTCAAGCATTTTGGTCCAGTTCTTAAAAAATCCTTCTTTTTTATGCTATTTTTGGTCCATTTATCTCAACCTCGGCTAAGTCGATAACTCTTTTATGTCGGGCATAAGTTTTGGTCCGAAGTGACATGCGGATCCGTTTAATTCGATGAAATGCAAGTTTTTAATGTGACTATCGCAGAAATTATACAAGAAATGGTCAGGAAAAGCGATTGATTTTCACACACAATTTTGGTAAGTTAGGGCAGTAGTCACATGCTTATTTAGTATTCTTTCTATTTTTGGTTTGTAAGAGTAGCTTAATCGATTAGTTTGTTAAGAATATATTATGTTCACTACATAAAATATTCAAGGGTTTACAAAGACAAGAGTGTGCACAAATTACAATGTAATTTTTTTTTATGAAAATGCAGAATCATAGACATCAGCTACATTTGTATTTTTTGTCCTTTTTGTTTCTTAAGGTACATTTCAGATCTGAATTATGTTCAGAAATACATATATGAAAAAAAACGATATAGGAGATACAAGTAATTAAATTAATAATCAATGTGCAGATAGAAAAATGCTGATCAGCTGAATATTCAAAAGTCATGAAATTGTTCTATATGAACATAATATCATGGGGGCCCCGAGTGGTCGAGTGGTCTAAAGCACTGACCATTACAGATCACTGCCATCTCACTTCTGTCTGCGTGAGTTTGAGTCCAGACTCTGCTAACATGGGTAAGTGAGAAAGTTTGCCAGTAGCTTCTCGTGGGTCGGTGGTTCTTTTCGGGGTTTTCCAGGGTTCTTCCTTCACCATTAATACTGGCCGCCATGTATAGCCTATCTTGTGCTGAAAAATGGCATTAATCCCTACTACAACAAAAACAACATAATATCATGACAGTTTATTTTATAGCATTTTATGAGAAAATAGCCATGTCAGCAATATTTTCAAAATATCTAGGAATTATAAACATAATAATCTGCACTGCATTATACTTTTTAGTCCATATGAAGTAATATCAGTCTGCTTTTGTTTAATCCACGCTGATTTGTAACAAATGATTGAAAAGCACTTATATTTTCTTACATATGCTTGGCACTATTGACACTTGCCACAAACAGTTTCATTTTTTTCAATTCATTCAGTCATTTCATGAAACAACATATACATGTACTTGTCAACAGAAAATAAACAGAAGAAATATATTCCTAGACAGAATATAGCCCTTTATATGTGATCATATATATGCACAGAAATGGATAATCTCAAGCACTTGGCTTCTATACAATAGCAGTTGAGGCTCCATAATTTAGTTCTCAGGCTTGAGTTCTTCTTAATTTTGTTTTGTTTTCTTAGTTGTAATATCTCTTCTTTTGGTCTGGCAAAACAATTGGCTTTCATTGTTTTATTTTATTTTCAAAATTTCCATGAATATCTGTAAAATAGAACCACAGTTGGCTGGGAAAAAAAAAGAATAGAAGAATCGGCACACTTAAAAGAATCCAAAGTCAGTTTCCAGGGCTGATTTGGTTTGCAATAATCGTTGGTTGGTTGGCTTCCGTTAGTCTCGAGAGACGATGGAAATGCGCCCATGAAAGGTGTCCTAGTTTGTAGCTGTGCAGCGTCTTCTGTGACTATAAAGTCCCACACGGGAGTGGCAATCCTTGCTGCAGTTGCTACACTTGAAGTATGACTCAGGTCTTGGTTGGAACTGCATCCTCTTCCTCTGAGATCTTTTCTCATCAGCAAGCTGTCGTAACTTTTCCTCGCTGGCTTTCAGACCTGTGTACAGAGCATGTCACCAGCTGGACTTGTCGAGGACAAGCTCTTCCCAGGTGTTGACCTCTATTCCAAGAGCTTTCATATCCTGCTTGCAGACATCCTTGAAGCAAAGATGTAGCCGTGCTATTGATCTTCTGCCTGAGGCAAGCTTAGAGTAGAGAAGGTCTTTGGGGATCCGTCCATCATCCATTCGATGCACATGGCCAAGCCATCTGATGCGACGTTGGCGGAGGAGTGTGACCATGCTGGGAATTTTGGCCTGTTGAAGCACCTCGTTGTTTGTCACATGATCGCTCCAGGTGATCCCAAGTATGCGACGGAGACAACACATGTGAAAGGCGCTTAATCGTTTCTCCTGAGAGGCGTACAGGGTCCAAGTTTCGCTGGCATACAGAAGAGTGCTAAGCACGCAGGCACGGTACACGGTGATCTTAGAGTTTAATGTCAGCTTGTTGTTGTTCCACACTCTCTTCGACAATCTAGAGAGAGTTGTTGATGTCTTTCCAATCCGCTTGTTGAGCTCGGCATCGAGTGAGAGGTTGTTGGTGATGGTAGAGCCAAGGTAAGTGAACTCACTGACTACTTCTAGTTTGTAGTTGTTAATGGTTATGCTGGGAGGGTCTGCGTCCTGAGCCATCACGTTGGTTTTCTTTAGGCTGATGGTCAGCCCGAATTCATCACATGCTTTAGCAAAGCGGTCCATCAGGCGTTGTAGTTCAGCTTCTGTGTGAGTGACTATAGCAGCATCATCTGCAAAGAGCATGTCCCTAATGGTTGCTTTCCTTACTTTGCTCATTGCCTTCAGTCGTGCCAGGTTGAACAGTCTGCCGTCTGAACGCATGTGCAGGTAGATCCCTTCTGTGGACGCCCCAAAGGCATACTTAAGCAGGACAGCGAAGAAGATGCCAAAGAGCATGGGGGCAAGGACACAGCCTTGTTTCACTCCGCTGTGGATATTGAATGGTTCGGACGATGAGCCATCATACTGCACTGTGCCTTTCATGTCTTCATGGAATGACTGGACCATGCTTAACAGTTTTGGAGGGCATCCAATCTTCGTCAGGATTTTGAAGAGTCCGTCTCTGCTGACTAGATCGAATGCTTTGGTGAGGTCTATAAAAGCCAGGAAGAGGGGTCTGTGTTGTTCCCTGCATTTCTCCTGCAGTTACCTGATGGAGAAGATCATGTCGATTGTGGACCTCTCTGCGCGGAACCCACACTGAGACTCTGGATACACTCTGTCGGCAAGCGTCTGCAGTCTGTTCAGGATGACTCTAGTGAAGACTTTACCCACGATGCTGAGAAGTGATATGCCCCTGTAGTTGTTGCAGTCACTTCTGTTGCCCTTGTTCTTATACAGGGTTATGATGTTGGCATCTCTCATGTCCTGAGGCACTGCACCTTCATCCCAGCACTGGCAGATAAGATCATAAAGGTGTGTGAACAGCACACTGCCGCCATATTTGATGACTTCTTCTGGGATGCCATCCTTTCCTGGGGCTTTACCTGTGGTCAGTTTCTCTAATGCTAACTTTAGTTCTGTCTCAGTAGGTTTCTCATCTAGTTTGGTCAAACAAGGGAGGTTTTCAATGGCGTTGAGGGCATTGTTGGTCACATTATTCTCTCTGGAATACAGTTTGGAGTAGTACTCCACCCAGCGCTCCATCAGTTTGTTCTTGTCATGAATGATATCTCCTGCAGAAGACTTCAGTGCAGCTATAACTTTCTTCGTAGGACCCATTGCTTTCTTTTTGCCATTATACATGTCTCTGATGTTTCCGTTGTCTACTGCTGACTGGATGCTCGGACAGAGTAGAAGCCAGTATTCATTAGCGCATTGCCGTGCTAACCTCTGCACTTTGCTTCTGGTAGACCTATATGCATGTAGTGTCCTCACGCAGGGAGAACACTTGAATTCCAGGTGGGCACTGCGACGCTCTTCTATTGCTGGCATGAGTGTGGCGGAATTGGCGTCAAACCAGTCATTGTTCTTTGTCTGCTTCTTACCACCAAAGATTCTTGTGGCTGCACTGTACACAGTATCTCTGATGTTGTCCCATCTCTCTTTGGCACTGCCGTAGGGAGGTTCTGAACTGAACGCCTTGGAGAGGGCGTAAGTGAATTCTTCAGCCTTGTCTGGATATGACGTCTTGCTCACATCGATGTGTAGTTTACCCACTTGCCTAGAATGGTGGATCTTCTTAGGTTGAATCTTAAGTTTAAAGCAGACTAGATAGTGATCAGTGTCACAGTCAGCGCTGTGGAATGTATGAGTAAGTTGCACACCTGTCATGGCTGAACGTCTTGTGATAATCAAGTCCAGCTGATGCCAGTGTTTGGATCGGGGATGCCTCCAAGACACTTTGTGCTGTGGTTTTGTCTGAAAAAATGAATTGGTGATGCTGAGGTTGTGGAACGAGCACATTTCTAGTAGACGTTGCCCGTTTTCATTCATCTTCCCAATGCCAAACTCGCCGAGACACAAAGGCCAGGAGTCGTGATCAGCACCCACCCTAGCGTTGAAGTCACCCAGTAATATCAAGTTCTCTTCCTTCAGAATATTGTTGATGAGCAAGTTGAACTCGTTGTAAAACATATCCTTGGTATCTGTGGTGGCACTGAGCGTGGGAGCATAAACACTGATTAGATTAAATAGCCCAGTTGTGGTGTGGAGGCGAAGAGATAGCAGTCTTTCGTTTCCTTGTTGGCAGTTTTCTATCATAGCCAGCAGAGAGTTTCTGACAGCAAAACCAACACCATACTCCCTTACTTTGTCTGAGCTCTTTCCTTGCCAGAAGAATGTGTAGTTCTTTTCTCTGAGGAACCCAGAATCTGGTAGCCGTGTCTCTTGAAGTGAGGCGATATCGACATGGAATCTTGCGAGTTCGTCGTTGATGACTTTAGTTTTTCGAACATCACTGATTGCCTGGAGATCATCTGAAAGCCCTCTCAGCATAGTCCGGACGTTCCAGGTACCTAGCTTGAGGATTGTTGATTTCCTTGTTTTTCGTTTGTTTTTTCTTGGTGCTGTAGTTGCAGCCCGCTTGTCAGGTACTCACGTATCTTAAGCCCTGCGCACCCAGCAAGGCAGGCGAGCTGTGGCGGGACGGCACCTTATTGGCTGGGGGCTGCCCAGCTTGAGGCGGGCGATAGCTGTCCAATGAGATCTGTTGGTCTCTCCCACCATCGGAAGCAACCCCTGGCATCTAACTCTACGCCAATCGAGTGCTGACTTATAACCGGTAACTGTTGCTTCCCGTGTTGTGTCAACACTGTGAAGCGAAGCTGGAGTGTCCTCTCCAGGGCGCAAGCCTGGGCAAGGTTATATGGAGAATCAGCTGTTGCCCATGCAACTGACTCCCCCTCTCCACGCAGCTGATGGATCCAAGGGAAAGGACAAGCCGATACGTCATGGCACCAGCGGCGTCGCAGGAGTTGCCGAGATGTCACTAAATGCAGTGACAAGTCGCCTTAGGGACTCCGTCTCCGGATTTTCTGTTGGGGTTTACTCCCTTAGCCTTTCTCATGTAAGGGTATAGTTGCAAGGCAGCGAAGGTTTGAAATCAGAGTTTACCTTCTCCTAGACGGGCTACCACCCAAGGTTAATGGGCCCCATCTGCCCGAAGCATCCGGTTTTGAGGCGCCAGAAACTCGCCTGCCATCCCTTCTCCAGTTAGTTTAAACAGGTTCCGCCGGGCTTAGTAGTTAAGCCACCTGTGAAGGCCTGGAGCTGGATTTGGTTGTCAGAGGCTATCACAGATGCAAGCCATTGGGGATTTCTATTTGCACTCACAGTGAATCTACATGTACAATTTTTTTCAGAAACATGTATTGATCTTTATTAGCAAGATACTGTCATACATTAACCTGGATATAATACAATCTTGATTATTTTGCATATAAGTATTCCATTGATATTTCTCTCACTCTCTCTCATTTGTGATTTTCTTGGATTCATTTTTCAGTCATGATATCATATTTAAACCTTAGAGTACAGCCAAATATGATTTCTTTTTCAATAATCACATCAATTATAAAAATGAGATATGTGTTATTGGCATAAGTGATGCACACTACAGTATGGATACATACGCTATGTGTGATATAGGGAGTTCATATATTTTTTCTTTAATAAATTGATCATGATGATAAAGAGGAATAAAAAATAACAACACAAGGTTAGTTTCATTCATTTTATTATCAATTAAGCATCTTGTGTATTTTATTGTGACATGCAGTGGGCAGGGATTCCAGTTAAACATGAGATAAAGATCGGGGAGTAATGGTCAAGGACATCTTAAAAATTATGTTACTGGTTTTTATGAACCCGGATCTCTCGGGACCCGGTTATGTCAACAATTTTTTTACACATCCAACGTAATCGAGATAGCCGGGTTTAACTCTATGTCATTTATGATAGTACAGTTTATGTTTCATCATCTGACATGAACCATTAATGATAGTATAGTTTATGTTACACTGTCTGACATGTACCATTTTGTCTTTACAATGCTACTTGTGATAAAGTTACACAGATTGGTTATATCTTTTAAGTTCCCCCTACTCCCACCAGCACCATCAAAGTTTCTTCAAGTTTTAGAATTGGGACATCAATCTTTGATTTGATAATTAATTTCACTATCTTATGCCAAAGGGCATTAGGGTTAATTCAAGCCTTTGTATATTATCTTTCAATCTTAGCTGATGGAAAATACTGATTTTGAATTTAATTCAAACCATGGTACTACATATATAAGGAATGCCAGGTAGAAGCTGTTTATTTCAACTGGTTTCTCAGCCTGAGCAATATAATTTCTTCAAACACTTAGACCAATAGAGATACTATATATTCCTTCAAGTCCATCTTCAACTGCACAGACCTGCTGTCACATAATGTGAAGGCAGATTGTTTAGAGTAATCAGGAGAATAAGCAACATAGACCCTCAACTGCAGGTTCATTATGATATAGCAGATCATTATCTTTGTGGTTTGCAATTTGACTAATCTTAAAAGCTAGTATATGTGGTAAAGCCATGTGTTTGATGTAGCCACATATGTGTGATGTAGCCACTTGTGTAATGTACTGATTTCATCTAACAAACTGCACAGACCCAGATCTGAAAGCTCATTATGTGATTGCAGCTCTGGGTCTGTGCAGTGTACATTTGGACTTGACTTCTAAGTGAGTATATATGGTATTTCTATTTTGCAAATGGTAACAACTTTTATGAGTGTTTTAGTTGATATTACATATTGAATTTCAAGTCTCAGCAAACAATGATCTTCAGTAGGACCCAATCCCTAATCTACAATATGATCCCATCCTCAACCCATCAATTTAAGTGCCATTGAAATTTTTACCAAACCATACAAATTGTTATCCATGTATTAGTGTACTTAACTGAAAACTCAATCTTTGACAATGAAACTTACTGCAGATCATCAAATACATGACTGAGATTCCTTATTTCATATTTTAATCATAGTGTAAATATGCCTTCAAATTATTTATTTATTAGTATTTTTCTTCTGAGATGAATACATGAATTACACAATACAGAAGACTGTGTGGAAAGGATTTTAATATTGGTCATAGTGTTAACTTAGCTCATTTTGCTAACTCCAGTACTAAGGTAACTTCTTTTTTTACAGCAGAACTAAATTGTGGAAACAAATTTTATAAATGCATGGTCATTATTTACAGTGTTCCTTATAGAACATTGACTGCCCCTAGTGGTAGAATAGAACTTTGGTCCTTTGTTCTAACAGATGCTTCCTGATGCCAGAATTGTGTAAAATATACATGTGCAAGAACAAAATCATCTAACATTGTTAAGTGTTGAGCAGAAGGTACATCACTTAAAATTGCAGAAGCCATGAACATTGGGCCCTTTATTATTGCAACAGACAGGAGCAGTGATTATGAGGACAAAAGGTAGTACCCAGTCTGTGTAAGAGATTTTGAAAATGAAAATGGGCAAGGTCAGATCTCTCTTCTTTCATTACCAGAATTAAAACATTTTCTAATTGCTTGCTAATATTTTGAAAAAAAAAAAGTTGGCAGAATTATCTGGGATTTTCAGTTTCATTCTTTATTTAAAAAAATGTCTCCATCATTGTATGTATTGGGTTGTTTGCTGCTTTTTAAAGCTCAAGATATGAAAACTTGAAGCAGTAATGGATGTTAAAAACCAAAGGGGTAAATAAATCATTTTGTACATATGCTCATTGAATTTTATTATGTTATATGTGGATTACTCTTTTCTGCTCAGATTACTTTTTTTGTCCACTTGGATTACACTTTTTCCATGCAGTGGGTTAGCATGTATGGTATTAACTCCCTGAGTTATGAATTTGACATTATACCGCCTGAACTGCCACATCTGCCCAAACCCTCATTAATATGTATGATTGTTCCAGTAATGATCATAGTCATAAAACCTAAATTATTGACCACTCTGGTGGACTAGGTCATTAGAGTGTCCACATTGGATGCAGGAGGTCACAGTTTTGAAACCCAGCTGATACATACCAAAGACTTATAAAAATGATACTTGCAGCTGCCTCACTTGTTAATCAGCATTAAGAGGTTATTGTTTGGAATGGTTGGCTTGGTGTGGGACATGATGCTGTGTCTGCCGCATGACACCTCAGTGCTGGACATCATTATAAACTACCACACTGCAGTCATCATAGCAATATGACATGAATTATTAAATCTACATAAAAAATACAAAACACACACACACATACACACACATGCACACACACACACACACAAACGCACACACACCTTAAATACTTCATGTAATTCTATTATTTTCTTTTGTCAGGTTTAATACAACATACCAAGCATCCCTGGGAAATTTAGTAGGTATGTCATAATATTGTCTTTTTTACATTTTAAATTTGATTTTTAAAACTATCCACTTTTTTTTCTTTTTACATAATTCAAGTCAAAAGTATTCATCTTCAGGTGTTACAGATGTGTGAAACTGGTCTCATTATAATATTCCATGACTAAATTAGTTCTTTATATAGTTTATACATGCAGAAAGACCACAGTGTGTGCAGTCTAATGCTTAAAAGATTCACTATTAAAGAATCTGAACTAATTGCTAATATTATATACCTGTGTTCTAAATGAAAAATATGCATCCTTCAGATCATACCACAAATTATGCATTTCACATGGAACGGAAGAAAAAGAATCAGATAATTGTTTTCAAATTTCTTTTTTGAGGGATGCTTTAAAAGTCTTGACTGTTTTGTTTTAGCTTATTTGTTTTTTTAACTCGTTAGTAAATTTAATGTAGATGGATAGACAAAAAAATGTTATATAAAATAATTGCAGCTGCACTTGCAATTAAGATACTCAATGTACAGTGCAAGATATTTCTGTTATATCGGAGAAATTAATTTGTTGTTTATAATATATTGAAAAACCATTTAAAGCTTGGTACAAGATGGGACTGGCATTTGTAGGTGGCTGATCAAAAGCAAATTTTTTTTTAAGCTTCGGCCACTAACCAAATCTGCAAAGAGTGACCACAGACATTTGAACGAGAAGTCACAGGCTAAAACACTGAGATTAAATGTTTTGATCTCGATTCAAGAGAAATCAAAATGAGAGCATTATTTTTCACCACAAAAGGTCTTGTCATGCCGTTGCCCAACACTGCTAGTGCCACTGGTCATTTTTATGCCTCTAGAATGTTGTGAGAAGTTGCAAGATGCTTTCATACCACCTGGCCACACAGCTATCAAACAATGCACCACATTAACACATAAATATGTCAAGCTTCCAGAGTAGCACAACATCAAGACTTTGCCAAATTCTCCCAATGGAGCTCCATATAATTTCAGCTAAATCCCATTGTCAGTGGCTTTTTGAAGGACAGGTGAATTGAAAGCTGCCTTGAGGTTAGAAAAGCAGTTTTGCAATGCATGAAGGACATGCCAATAAGTGAATACAAAATGGCATTTAATAATTGGATAATCAGAACATGGGGAATGATTAACCCTGTACAGCACACAAATATTCATAACTTTGTAAATACCCCTGGAATAGTGATCTGTTTAGATCTAAATAGAATGATTATAAAAATCACTGCAGGATTGTATTTCATTCAGTCTTAAATTCATACCTGCAAGTTAATTGAGGAGATAGAAGGGATGATTATCATAAAGCAGGATATCAAGTTCTGAAAGAAAGAAATATTTATTATATGACTGATGTTTTATTTATTTTAATATGAATCATATCATAATTTGTATATATGAAACGTGTGTAACAATACCTTTTGATGCCAGTCATGCAGAGGAAAAGAGTAATGACCAAGGCATCAAAATGTATTTCAGAATCATTTGCAAATGGTTCTGCAGTTTGGAAAATAAAACTGATATAATATTTTTAGGCAATAAATAGAATCTTACATTTGAGCCCACTTTAAATGAAATTTATGATGTTCATCAAATAATTCCATTCTTTTGCTCACCTTAAGATAAGAATTATTTGATTTTGTTCTTCAATTTCTTTAGAATTGACTTCTCATGCAGAACCTCTATAGATATAAAAACTTTATGCAGTAATGATTTTCTGTTTAAACATTTCAGTGAATTTTGCTCGTGTTGTTCCGAGTGGCTTACTAATATTTTTTCCATCATACCCTCTGATGGAAAAGTGTCTGGAATACTGGAAGGTCAGTATGCAAGATAAGCTAAACCATCTGAATGCATGAGCTGAGTTTGTGGCAGTGCATAGATTATAAATTGAACCATGTGTTTAATTAGCATATCAAATAAATTAGATGTAAAGGCAAGTTCATTTAAATTGATCAGAGAAGGGTAGAATGCCATTAAACAATTTTTCTGATTTCAAACAAAGACTTGTCAATGCAGATATTTATGTATCTATAATATTTTCATTTTGAATAATGGTTCAAAATGATTTTAAAAGTTACATTCAATTAAATTCAGTTCATTTTTTTTATTAAATGTGAATTAAGTAGCTTAAAATCTCTTATCTAATTAATATTTAAGATGAATAACAAAATGCTTTGTAGATGTATAGTTTTTAATAAAGAAGTCTACCAAAGCACAAATTCCAGTTGTCTCCCTCTTAAATGCATACTCCACATCACCCACCTAAGGCCACCTGCTTTTTAATTCCAGAGATCCATTGTGCCAATGATTTTGTGTTCAAAAGTTCTCCTCTAGGATGGTAATCCCTCTAACATGGCCACCATTTTCGTGCAAAACTTGCCAGAGTTACTGTTTAAGAGCAAACACACATAGGGTTTTATAGATAGAAATTTCATAAAAATTTGTTGTTTTGTAAATGTTGCAGAACAAGATTTGTTCTAATATGCCGATTAAGTGAGTAATCTGTTTATCCTTGCTGCTGTGTTCCTTGGATGTCAAGTCTTACTATACTGTATGGCATGCTTGAACAACATTATAATGAGGGAGTATTATATCATTTACAACATTATAATTAGGTCTTACTATAGGGTGGTATACTGTATAATGTTATAATGAAGGAATACTGTACAATGTAGTTATATGGCATTCTCAGTTAAGGTTTGATAACTATTACAATGCCAGAGTACTGTACTGTGGCATTCAATTTAAGGCACTTTCTCTACAAGGTTGTATATGGTATGGTGAAAAATGTGTCATAATTAGGATGTACTGTAATTTCATTAAGTTCTGTATTCAAATATATACTTTTCTTTCATACAGGAAACAAATATATGGGGTAGGATAGAGCAGTACAAGCAGTTATTTGTTGAGCCCAAGGGCAAGACAGCATTTAATGAGGTAATTTGTATTTTATTGACTTTTGGGTGAAATGTCTTGTACACAAAATTTATGATGGTATTCATAATGAATGTCTGTACATCTTCCCAACTTTATGTGTTAGGCCTCATGCATAGCAAAGTTTTGATGGAATATACAAAATTATTTAAGCCTAGTTCATCATGTAAAAAAAAATATTTCAGTATAATTTTATTGAAAGATGTTGAAAGACTCATCTTTTGAGTTTGAATTTATAAAAAGTTTTTATTTTATGCTAGGCTGTGAATGACTGGATTTTCCAAGTAAAAGAATTGTAATAATTCACTGGATTGAAAAACTTGAAATAATTTCATTGCCATATCAATAACAAGATAACCATGGAATCCGAATTTTTTCTTAGATGTTTCCATGGCCTAGTGGCAGTTATGGCCACCTCCTATTGAAGATGACTCAAGTTCAAATCCAACAAGGCACAAATGATTTTTAACATCATAATTTGTTATTTGACTTTGAATTGGGAAGGAGTATTGTGTAAGTGTTTATATTCTTTATGTGAATGATAACAAAAAAAACCCAGCAGAACATAACGGCAAACTGCTGACATTTGCATGGGATCCAGCAAGAAATCTGATATTTCAATCAATTATACAGTACATATTGTTAGCCAATATGTTTGAGAATAAAATTTTAAAGAATTGTTTGATATAAGTCAATAATGGATATATTTAATTTCATGATGTTATTAATCCATTATTTACTCTTTTGAGCAAATATCATTTATTTAATATATGTGTCTCAGCAATATTTTAATTTTTGTTTAATATTTTTAAATAATTCCTATTAAAGGTCCTTATTTAATGTAATGTTTCAGGTAATGGACGGTTTTTACAACAAGATCAATGATGAAACACTAAATGGAGCCATTTTTGTAGCAGTCTGTAGGGGAAAGGTAAGTTTTTTCCACTTTATACTTATATACTCCCATCCAGGTTTTTAAAATTCATAATATGTCAAGAAAGATGCATTCTGGTATTCTGCTCTCACTCTTAACTCGTTCACTGATATTCTTCATTTATTTTATACAAGATAGCTGTGCTTTGCTTGGTGTTATGTTTTAATATTTGCAACATTAATTGTTGTATCAATTTGATTCTTACTTGGCAAATATATACCTTTAAGTTTTAGTTATAAAACAAACATTGTTAATCAAATTTCTTTGCTCTGAAGTTTTCTGTTACCTTTTTGTCAGGATTCTATTTACTGTTCACATAACCGCTTCATAAAAATGTTGTTTTGTACTTGCTATGAAATTTTTAATTTTTCTGCTATTTTTCATACAAACATAAACAATAAAGTAGGCATGAAACACCACTATATTATAAGACCACCTGTCCTGAAAGACCATTTTTTTAAAAACGATCACCTGTTTTGAAAAATCACTATTTTTGGATGTAATTGGATGTATACATATCATGAAAAGCCACTAATTTTAAAGACCACCTGTCCCTCAAGACCACAATTTTGGAAGATCACCTGCTATTTGGAAGACAACCTGCTATAAAAGACAGTCTATATATATATATATATATATATATATATATATATATATATATATATATATATATATATATATATATATATATATATATATACAGAGAGAGAGAGAGTGTGTGTGTGTTTGTCGGGGACTGCTGGTTTTGAGAGATGGCAGAGCTTCAGATAAGTCTTCTCAGGAAAATTTAATCAGTTAAAAATTTACTGCTTTACTGCTTGATATCATTCATCTCCCCCCCCAGTGTCATGACTTCAGCATGTTCTTATTTGCTAGGTGAGTGAGGGACTTGATTTTTCTGACAACAATGGTCGGGCTGTTATTATCACTGGACTTCCATATCCACCTTTCATGGATCCTAAAGTCACACTCAAGATGAAATTTCTGGATGAGATGAAAGGGAAACAAAATTTTAAGGTGAGTAAGATTCATGAAGATACAAGTAGATACTGTATTTATGTTTATAGTCTTTGCCTTGTATCATTTTGCAATTTATTTGTCTTTAATGCTAGTTTTATATGTATACTTAAGGAAATGTTTATAAAGTCAAAAAATTATATCAATGAATTTCTAATAAGTTCTCTTACATCAGGACAAAGGTAAATATAATTGATGCTTTTCTGTTTTTTTCTTTATTTCTAATTTTTTTTGTTTCCATCCATTTTATTGCTGTGTGAAAGGTAAAATGTAACAATACAGTAGTTTGTTTCTTTATTGTTCAGTTATCTAAGGTTTTTATGAATATGACTGCCATGCATTGCATCCCAGATATTTTTCTAGACAGAGGTAACTTTGAATCTCTTATCTAATGACTGTTAGAAATACTCTTGTATTAATGAATTGTCGTAATTGAAGTGACAAATCTAAGAGGAAAGGTATCTTAAATTTTGTGACACAAAAACAGTTTTCAGTTTATTTTGGCACAATACACATTTCCTACAAAAGACAAAAAAATGTATGTATGTATTTGTGTGTGTGTGTGTGTGTGGTCAGTGGCAATACATATGGGCTTCTTAGCTTTTCATAGCATTGTAGATGGGTAGGAATCCTTGTTAGGAATAATGTTAAATTAAGTAAAGAAAATACAAAAGATGCATGCAAAGGGAATTATTCTTATATAAGATTGCAAATTAATTGTTGTTGTTGTTGTTGTAGGGTTTAATGCCATTTTTTAGCACAATATAGGCAATATATGGCAGCCAGTATAAATGATGGAGGAAGAATCCAGGAAAATCCTGGAATGAACTGCCAACCCATGAGAAGCTACTGGCAAGCTTTTTCACGTACCCACATTGGCCACATTGGGCCCCTAGATAGCAAATTAAAATTTAAAATAATATTTATTCTGTATGCCTAATTTGTATGAACCATTGAAAGCTGATTTAAATGGCTATGAGAACTTGATAATCATCTAATTATAGGCAAGATTTTAATTTAGTTATAATTATATCTGATTGAAAAGTCCAAGACCCAGAAAGAAGCAAATGGATATTGCAACATGTTACGGTATATATTTAGGCTCATTGATCTTTGCAGAACTGGAGTTGTAGACGTAGCACTCTCAAGATGTGTTCTTTGAGACTTTGAGAAATGCCAAGTTTCAGGAATCATTACTTCTTTTGTGCTATCAAATAGAAGGGTTGTTTTAATAGTATGAGATATCTTGGCAGAGTTTAGATAATTGGAAAATATATAAGACCTTTTAAATAAGTTTCTTTCATTATAATCATATTCTCAGTAACCTAATTAAATAATTCTTGCTGATCGAATGGTTCTGTACATTTATGTTGTAGAGTTTAGGAGGGAAGGAATGGTATCGTCAGCAGGCATCCAGAGCTGTGAATCAGGCCATCGGGAGGGTCATCCGTCACAAGGAAGACTATGGTGCAATTCTTTTATGTGATACTAGGTAAAACACAGTCAGGTCTATTACAAACAACTTTAAAAAAATGAAATCAAATGATACTTTAATATGATCACATGAACATGTCATTCTACTGGCAATAGGACCAAAACAATTTTTATAGACTGTCTACTGCACATATCATGTTATGATTGAAATCTGCCATGTTTGAAAATTATATGACCTTTTTTAAAATTTGAAGCAAATGGTATTTTTACTTGCTCTATCTACAGAGAACAGTCATAACCAGTGTACTGGAGACTGGAACTACCAATGCAGTGGTATGTGTCAAGTTCATTGCCATGTTTGACATGTAAACAACAAGCTATAAATTGATTACCTTATTGTTGTGTTTTAGGATAGTATAAGGCCATATGTGGCATATTTATTGAGTGTTATAAGTAATAAAGATGGTCAATAATGGCTTGTGGGTCTTTGATTAAAAATCAGCCAACCTTTGACAGTGGTATGATAAAATGGAGATCAATCAAAAAACAACTTCTTAAGCAAGTATTTTGATGTTTAGTTTTGTTTTATTGTTAGTATGAATGAAACACTTGGTATATAATTTGTCTTGTCATTGAAAACAGCATTTAGTATCTGGAAATTTAGAATCAACATAATGAATTTCACAAGTTTAGTAAGAAAAATCACTTATTTTGTTACATTTTATTGGAAAAATATTTTGTCACTGCCATGTAAGAAACAATATATGATGAAATAATGATCAATGTCAATGAAAAATGCTGGTAAACACTAACAAGCGGCCACACTGTTAAGAAAAACATGAATTAAAGGTGTTGTGTTTGGTGAATTTTTTTACTTTAATCATTTAGTTATATTTTAATTTAATCAGTATAATTGTATGTTCTCTTCTGATCAACTGTTAATTTGTTCTCTTAAGCAATTCTGTGAATTAAGTTCAAGCTATGTTGTGATCTACAACTTGGGGGAATGTTATTGCATTGTAACAGTGGATTAAAATAGACCTGCTTTGTTGTATAACATTTTGTCATATTAATTGTTGTTTACCCTGGGTTGTTTATTGGTAAATACATTGCTTTCATTATCCTATGAGTTTAAACAGTCTGTATTTGTATTATATGGTGTGTCTTGCTGTATAAACAGTTTGTGTTTGATGCAGTCATTATTTTAATTTGATATGTATTTGCAATATTTGTAAGCCAGATCTAATTCCAGGGTAATATTTTATAGTATTAGTTATTTGCCAAAGCAAAACCATTAGCTTATAAAGGCAGAACTTGTTTTATTTTCCTAGTTGTCATTACTTTAATTGAGCTGTGAATTTGATACTGGTTCAATGTAACTTAGTCCTACAATTCCTAGTGCATTTGTAAATACAATCCTTTAGCTTGTGAAGACAGCTCTTGCTTTGTTTTTCAGTTGACGACCATTTCATCAAGCAATGAATTTGATTCTTGTTCCTTGCCTAATTGAGTCCTATAATCAGCTAACGGAGTTTAACTCCCTCTAATGTGCACAGTTGACATCTGTTCATTTGTGAAATATCTTTTAATAGATTTCACAGAGCATATGCTCAAATTGGCACCACAGAGCACAAGCTAAGTAATCACAGATAAGTAGATGAGAATTTAAGTTGGATGGTGCTTACAATGACCAGGATTAATTCATGGGTTTTGTACCAGATGACATTAGACAATGACATTTATGGGACATTGTGAATCACAAAAGTGATAAAAAGAGAAATGAAACTCCGTTAAAAAAGCTTCTTATTCACTTATTTCTCAATGTGATATTAAAACAAATAGTCAAAATGCAACACAATGGACCCCCAACATTGTTAATCAGTCTTTAGTATCATTATTTCAACATTGTTAATCAGTCTTTAGTATCATCATTTCAACATTGTTAATCAGTCTTTAGTATCATTATTTCAACATTGTTAATCAGTCTTTAGTATCATCATTTCAACGTTGTTAATCAATAGCAGTTACAAGTCCTTCATTCAATACTACCAGATTAAAATATAAATTACATTAAGGACAAAAAATTATTGGGGTTATTTTTAACACTGATATGTACATGTATGTGAAAAATGGTAATAGTTTCAATTTATGCAGATCCCTTTTTTAACATATCTGCCCCCATAATTTAGGAGTGAAAGATAAAGATGGTAGTTGATGAGTCCATTGTTTTTACAATATATAAACATGCTAAACAATGCCATTTGTTACTGAGAGACATTATTGGAATTATGTATTGCATAGTCATTCAGTGAATGGTTCATTTGTCTTGCAGTAAGATAACAGAGTTTAAGAATATTTTATGAAACATAATTTACAAATTAAGAATCCCATTATTTTATATTTGAATGTGAGTAATCTTCCATTTTGTTTCTGAAATAAAAATATATTTTGCTCATGTCCATAATGGAAAATGAAAATCATTAATGGTCACTGGCCACATATATTGTACAAACTTTTGGTATTATTATAGTAATAAAACATTGCATTTGTTATGTATGCACATGACAAAAATGTTTAATTAGACTTAGAAATCTACAATTTAACTTGAAAAAATTATTCAGCAATCACCATAAACAATTAGTTTCCATGTGCCAAAAAGGGATATGACATCCATTTATCCCTTCTATTCAACCTTGCCATTCAAGTGTTTATTACTAAATTGCTGATGTAATATAAACAGTCTTATGCTAATTCATTATATATAAAAAAAAACATTATTATGAGTACTAATGGGATTTTGTTGCCTTAAATGCAAATTTGAACTGCTTGAAATACTTGGGACACAAGAAGAAAAATCATCTTTGAAAACAAATTTGAACATCACATTTAAATCCTGAACTAAACTGAATATTTCACATGGTCTGAATCAGCTTGGAAGTTGTGCCGAATCAGCCAGAAATCTGGATCTAATCAGCCAGTAATTTGTACCAAATTTCTGCAAAACATGTGGAAGATAAGTTAAAATCTATGTTAATTGATATTTTAGAGTGTTTAAAAAATGAACCAATAGTCAAAATGTGAACTTAAAATGGATCTCTATCATTATAATGATTCATTAGCGTATAATTCTTTCATGTATGTGTTATTTTTGTTAATTCCTTTTACACCTCAGCAGCATTAAAATATTTTCCTGATTCAGTGTTTGTGATAATCTACAGATGACCAATTAAATGCTCTTAAGACATAGTTAGAATGACAGTAACTGTTTTTTCTACTTTAGACATAATGTGGAAAATGAAAATGAACTGGAAAATGTAAATTTGGGATCTATGATTATCTTCATTTTATTGGTGCAAAAAAATTAAGATCAACTCACATTCAGATCATTGTCCAGTACAGTGTTTTAGAAATTAGTTTGAATCCTGCAGTCAGTCCTAAATTAGACCCAGTTATTGATATTCTAATTTAATTGGTCATTGTCAGGATTTCTTTTCTTATTCCAGATTTTCTTCTTCTGATTCTTTGAGCCAGCTACCTGTCTGGGTTCGGCCACATGTCAAGCAGCATGAAACGTTTGGCAATGCCATCCGAGATGCTCAAGTTTTCTTCAAAAATGCTGAAAAAATGGTAATGTTAGAGAATTTATTTCTTATTTTTCACATGTTATCATAACTTTGTAGAAATAGAAGTCTGCTGCAGTTTGTATCTCACCAGCACAAGCATGGCAAGACATGGGTATCACTTATGTGACAGCAAGGAAGGCATTTAATTATTATAATTTAGTTATGGACGGTTGGGGAGAGAGTTCCATGATTAGAGCTTGGCTTGACAAAGTCAGATGGTCACTCAAGTAATCACATTTGACTGTTTGCCTGCAGTTGGGTTTTTGAAAGAACTTTTGGGAAGTCTTGGCTTTCAACCAGTTTGCTTAATAAATTAGATTGGTTTGCAGTCTTGGCTTTCCACCAGTTTGCTTAACAAATTAGATTGGTTTGCAGTCTTGGATTTCAACCAGATTGCTTAATAAGTTAGATTGGTTTGCAGTCTTGGCATTTCAACCAGTTTGCTCAATAAATTAGATTGGTTTGCAGTCTTGGATTTCAACCAGTTTGCTTAATAAATTAGATTGGTTTGCAGTCTTGGATTTCAACTAGATTGCTTAATAAATTAAATTGGTTTGCAGTCCTGGATTTCAACCAGATTGCTTAATAAGTTAGATTGGTTTGCAGTGTTGGCTTTCAACCAGTTTGCTCAATAAATTAGATTGGTTTGCAGTCTTGGATTTCAACCAGTTTGCTCAATAAATTAGATTGGTTTGCAGTCTTGGATTTCAACCAAATGGCTTGATAAATTAGTTTGCTTTGCAGTCATGGATTTCAACCAGTTTGGTTAATGAATTTATTTGGTTTTGCAGTCTCAGATTTCAAACAATTGGTTCATAAACTAATTCGGTTTGCAGTCTTTGATTTCAATCAGTTTCCTTAATAAATTAGTTTGATTTGCAGTCTTTTTATTGATAAGACCAAGTTTGATCTTCAGATTTCAAAGACATTACTTAGAGTAGTTATGGCCCCTGAATGCCACCACATCCAATGTTTGGTTTCCACAAATTAACATTACATAGGATCACTGGATTTTGTCCAAATTTGGCAAGCAGATTTACATTGACGAGACTTTGGAGGAGTTAAATAAATTCCAACATTTAGCTGTTGATACATCAGTACATTACTGACCTTCATTTGGAATACTTTTGAAACTCATTCAGATTACTTTAGGAATTGATATAACATTTAGAACTTTAGGATTTAATTCGCCATAGAACTATTGGATTTCATTCTCCATACAATTCTTTTACTTTTTTTATGGAAATAAAAATATTTTTAATTTTGCAAAACTTGCTGGTTTTTTCTTTTTCTTGTTATTTATTTTAATACTGTATACTCAAAATGAAAGTTAGTATAAATAACATCAAAGCCTCTTTCCAGTTTATGGGAGGGGCTTTTAGTGTTATCGGTGACTGTCTATTCAATCCTGTTGCATCAAGTCTCATTATATCCATCACAGATTTCATTTCCACTCGGGTACTTTTGAAGGACTTTGTGGATTGAAAAAATTGAATGTGATATTGCATTCAGAATACCTTGATCAAGTCAATTTTTGACTTTTTTCATAAACAGTCTAGGGAGTTATGGCCCCTGTTTGGCTTAGAATTTAGTTTTTTCGACTTACCAACTTTGATGCACTTTATTGATTCAAATCAGTAAATGACTTTACATTATGATGACTACGGTCCGGTTCCATGTTCAGAATTATCTTGCAAATTTTTAAGGAGTTAATTTCCCTCCTTTAGTTAATTCTTTGTTCATCAGTTTACTTTCCACAAAAGAACTTTTGAAGGAAATGCAATAAACAGAATACATTAAAATCAGATTTAGTATGGGGCTTTACATCAAGAAAATCATGGTCTAATTTAACTTTCTTTGTTTTTTGTCAAAATTGGATGAAGTTATCACTCCTTTTTTTACTTTTAACTTTGTCATTCAGTTTTCTTTTCAGCTCAGTAACATTTTAAGGATTTCATGTCTTTATAAAACCAAGTTTAAGCCTGATTTTTCTGGTGGAGGGTTAAGGGTTGGTGGAATTTTATGGAGTTTTTGCCTCTGCTTGATTTACAACTTTGCTCTTTGAATGCATCATGCTTGCAGGGGCATACACAACATATTGACACATTTCTAGCTGTACTTTATCTTTCAGATGCCAGCACCAAAGTTGAAGAAAAGAAAATCCAACACAGCTGGATGTACAGGGGCTTATTTCATGCCTACGTTAAGCCACAGAGGTGAACCCATGAACCTGGAGAGGGCTAGTACAGTTGCCCAACATGTACCCAGTCTGATGCCTCAAAGACATGGTACAATATGTGTAAATTTAGTTTTGAAGCAATATCCCCATGATCTTTGAAAATAAATTGAAATAAATAAAATAAAAAATGATAATTACTATCCTAAAAGAAGAGCAGCTTTAGGCTGCTAAAAAATGAGAAAGATGTTACAGCATATCCTGGGATTAAGTAAAGGGAGTTAGCTAGTACATGCAGCGTTAAATTTGTTTACAAAATGTTTAACTTGATGCACAGAATCTTGTGATCACCCTGCAGTCCATTTTGATGACAAAGATAAAAAAAGAGCAAAAAAGAATTTAGCATCCAGCAGCTTTCATTTCTAAAGCTAAGTTCAGTAGATGTATATCTTCCATTATTTGTAATGGTATGAAAAATATTTTAAAACATGGAGATTTTTGTTGATAAAAGAACAGAGATCAGTTCGTATTTTAATTTTCAGAGGAAAAAGAACGATTTAAAGGTGCCAGAAGTTCCAAGTTAATTTACATCACATTGCTCTAGTCAAATACTAGTTGAATTAAAACTATGCATAAAATTATTTTAATTTTGCAAAGAAACATGTTTTTGCTATTTAAAAAGTATTTCTTAATGAGCATAGCATAGCATAGTGTCTAGATGGTTATATTGGATGTAACATATTGGATGTAACAAGATGAGAGATAGATGGGCTAGTTGCTCTATATGAAAGATGATTAATATTTTTTTCAGTTTGATTTAAAAATCCTCCACTTTTTGCATCAGTTTATTTATCTGTTGTTTTTTTTTTCATTTTTCCATGAAATACATTACCCAGTCACGTCACACTGACATCATTAAATTACTCTATATTACTTCTGCATCCAGCCTTCTCCAAAAGACCAAATAAAAGGCTTGCTATTTATTAATCACATGTATAAGTAAAGGGAAGTAACCCTTTTCAGAGTAACTAGTAGTAGACTGTATCTTGAATGTAACCATTCTAAACTTTGCTTGTAACATTGTACAATGCCTACAAAGAATTTATTTAAAATTATTGTTTAATTTTGACCATGATATATTTTTTCAGCTGTATGCTTATTCATATTTATGCATTTTTTTACCAGGCATTATTATTGTGTGGTATTGATCAGTAATGCTCAAGTTTGCACCAGTGTATTTGTATTGTGTTGTTGAATTTCAATTTATTGGGCTCCTCTTTAATTGTCAGGTTAATGCAATAATTTGCCTATATGAATAGTTTGTATATTTGTTCTTCCTCATACCTGTGTATTGAGCAGATGTTCCAAATTTCATGAAAAAATCAGTTAAAGAGCATACTCTGAATTGTCTGAAATTAAAGTGTATCACTCCCTTGATAACTTGTGTCCAGATAACTCATGAACATGCTAATTACACAGTGTCCGGCATTGCTCCCGATTTTTTCCATAGAAAATATATTTTAAATTGTGCTGAACATGAAAAAAAATCGAGATAAGAATTGGTAAATCAAACCTTGATACATATCATATTTTATGTAAATTTTTATACACGAAAAAAAAATTATTAATCATTAATTTTTGTAAAAACAAAATGGGAATACAGTATTTTCAATCTTTATTGGAAATGTAAATTTTCTTAGTGGAAATTTTTGTGCCTGATAATTTAACAAATTTTTCAAATAATACAAAGTGATATGTGCAAAAACTTATAATAACATTTAAATAAATTTTATTTTGACAACTGGATTGTGTGCGAAAAATAAAAGGGTACGAAAAATACATGAAATACAGTAGCTTATTTTATCATCGGAAATGGTGATTTTGGCCCATAAAGATAGAATCCATATTGTGAAATTTGCAAGTTCTAGAAAGATATCACATATTATGTTTTTTTTTGTTGAGACAAATAATTGTCAATGCACTGTAAATAAACAGTCTGGTAAAACAGCAACCAACAAAATATTCTGGTAAATACTAACAGGTGGATACAGAGAATTAAAAAAAACACCAATTAAATGTCTTGCTATGTGAAGTTCAGGTTCTAATCCGTTAATTTCGCTTCAATTTAAACACTATGTAAACACTATAATCGCAACATATTCTTCTATGAAAATGTGAAACAAGTCAATCGACCATCACATTAAACCCCGTGAGTACTTCTGTGAGAACCTAATTACATGCCGGCTTTGTTTTGATCAACAACTTGGGGAAGTGTTTGTTGCATTTAAAAAATCAGTTAAAAGAAACCCGTGTTGTTTTATCACTTGGAATATGTTTTTTGTATCAAATCAAGCAAGGGAAGAACAATTAAACAAAATTTAAAGGCATGCCAATAGCGGCATAAGTGCTTGTGGTCATTACTGTTATCAAAATTAATTTTATTTGACCAATCAAAAATGGTTTCATATTTTTATGTACTTAACATCATTAAAGTATATAATATCAGTAATGTATTCTTATCATTTGTAAATGTGACCATGAAGACCAAATGAAGTAAGAGAAAGGTGTACTCAGTGACTGAAAAGCTGTGCATCATAGATAGGGTTCATGATGGCGAAGCGAGATCCAATGTTTGCATTGATTTAAACAGTGGATGAGTTGACATTTAGAAATTGGCCTAATGATAAGCAGAAACTTCGGGATTATCTACATGATGTTGATTCAGATAGTTGGATCAAACGAAAATGAGTACAGACTGCAAACAATAATGATGATGCTGTGTACACATTGTTCACACAGCAATGTGAACAAGATGTTCCCATCTCTCGAATAAATTTCAAGGTCCAAGCAGAAAAAAATCACAAAAAGTATGGAGAATGAATATCGTTTTAGGGCAAGCCATAGATGGCTTTGGAGATTCCAGCACCAACATAGAATTAAATAATTGTTGAGAGAAATATGCTCAGTGAAACAGGAAGCCACACATAATTATTCATACCAGCTCAGAGAGATGGCCATCCGTGAACAATACACAGACAGCTGAGAAATCAAAGAGTAATACAAAAATGAACAGATGTTTTCAAAATGTGAAGTGACATTTGCCAAAAATGTCACAAACTGCAAGTATTATCGTGTTCTAATTTACATTATTTTAAATTTGTAGACCCATAAAATTCATATTTGTAATGGTTAACCCTTGTTTTTTTTTTCATTTTACCTTACCACTCAAATCTACACATTGTTCGATTTTTTAAAAAAAAGTCTGATTTGGATCAAACAATAAAACTAGAATTTATCCAATTCAGCACAAAAACTTGTGATGTAGTACACAATGTGAGAAGTTGTACATGTGCTAGGCAAACTGAAACCATGTGGAATAATGTTTTGATGATCTCCTCAATATACTGTAAGTTATCCTGAAATTGATGATACTCTGTGAGGAAAAAAGTAAACAAAATAAAACCGCTATGAAGAGATATTTATTTGCAGTTAATCTTAGCATGATTATTAATTGAGTATTCAACAATAATATATCAGCCCAACCCAAACCCCTTTGCCTCTATGTCGATCCCTTTGTTAGTTTTGTTGTTTGCTATAGGTCCCTTGATAACTCGTGTTATTGTTTATAACGCATTCGATGTTTTAGGACCCCGTTGTGTGCAAGTTATCGAGGTAGTGGTATATTAACTATTTATCCAAATTCAGAGTTATGAAGGAAGTCAGGTTCTACCCCATCACTCCACCACTGACAAAGTTATCGAGGTAGTGGTGTATTAACTATTTATTCAAATTCAGAGTTATGAAGGAAGTCAGGTTCTACCCCCATCACTCCACCACTGACAAAGTTATCGAGGTAGTGGTGTATTAACTATTTATCCAAATTAAGAGTTATGAAGGAAGTCAGGTTCTACCCCCATCACTCCACCACTGACAAAGTTATCGAGGTAGTGGTGTATTAACTATTTATCCAAATTAAGAGTTATGAAGGAAGTCAGGTTCTACCCCCATCACTCCACCACTGACAAAGTTATCGAGGTAGTGGTGTATTAACTATTTATCCAAATTAAGAGTTATGAAGGAAGTCAGGTTCTACCCCCATCACTCCACCACTGATAAAGATATTGATAACAAATCCTATGGCAATGATCATTTTATATCCAGTTGAAGCAATGCCAAGTGATTTCACTCAGATTTTATTAAAACTTCATATTATATGCAAATCATCTATAATGATGAAGAGTGACTTGGAAGAAAGTAGGACCAGCTGTAACCCCTGTTTGACAACCCACTGGGCATCAGTCCTTATCCCATCCAATGTTGATGCTATGCATGTGGAATTATCTTCTTACTTTGCTAGCTGGCCTTGTCCACAAGCTTTATATCTTTTTTCTGGCTGCCAACCGACCAGTCTACCTGTCTTGATAATCAGAATATAGTTTTGGCAGTCATGAATCAGTCTTTTCAGACTTGAATGTCGGTTGACAGTTTATACATCAATAGGATCTTCCACCCAACAGAACTTCCTTTCTGACTGGACCAACTAAATCCATGATGCCTGTACATGGTAAACCTGCATTGTAGTTGGATCTATCCATTCCAGCCCAACTCAGTACACTAGACCAGCATTGCCCAGTTGGACCAAGTTCTATTCTGGACTTGACTCAGTTGACCATCCTAGCAGATCTGATGGGTAGAATCATTTTACATGTATTTTGGTGATTCAGCGTAATTGCCATAGGAATTCTGTACAGTCTACAGGTTGAGGACAGTCCCCTAGTCAATGGGTGTGGAGGAGGGTCACTGGCCAGATGTAAGTTTCATGACTTTATTTGACATTGATAATGATTACAGACATTTGTGCTGCAGGATTTGCATCAGTTGTCAAAGAGTGCAGTAATTACTAGATGTCTTTAATATAAAATTCCTGTCTGCATTACTTTGAGGGCATTCCTTTCAATGATTTGTTTTACAACACCAGTAATGATCACATACCAATATTTATCATTCAGGTTTACCTGGCCTTGACTAAGATATTACTGCCATCAACATGTCTACTCCACTCAGTTAAAAAATGGATATACAAGTGTTTGACCCTTTTCATACAGAGGGTCAATCAGACAGGCAATTAAACTGAAAATTTGTTGAGTCGTTGGTGTATCCGCTTGAGAGAATGCAGTGACATTGGTCAAACTGGCTATATGGGACAAGTTTTATTTTTCAAAATTATATACCATTTCTAAAATCATACAATTTCCATTTGAAAGTAAAGTAACTAAGAAAATCTTTACAGTTTTTTAAATTAATTTTGATGCAGTTTTACTGTCTTCAATATTCATTTAACTGTATGTAAATGTGTGAAATGTAGGCAAAGTCCAAGGTTATTATAATTTTGTTAAATTTACTCTTGAGATTCTTACTAGAAGGTTAACAAAACTGTTTTTTTTTTTTGTTTTAGTATATTCATTCCATTATCAATTCTAATGTCAAAATATCAAGAGTTTTTGTTAGGTTTATTTTGTTTCATTTCAAGGAATGTAGTAAAACTGCAGTTTTTATGTACACATCCAGCCTTGGTATATGAGTGAATTTTATGAGCACTGATGTTCTCAAAATGTCAGTTAGCTTGAAACAGTATCTTCATTATTGCCAATATACGAGTCAAAAATACCAATTGACTTGTTATCTGTTGAGTTCATTTCAATGTGGACACAATCACTATCCCCACTGTCTAAAATATCTATTTCTCCCACAGCATCCACATGACTGCTGTATACCATGTTGTTTTAAATCAGATTTTCATATAACAAGTAATCATTAACTTTTGATGAAGTAGAGATAATGATACCCACTGATTTCTATAATTTCAACTAATTCATCAGTGTTATCAGTTGCTATTTCAGTCAGACCATCATTTTAATCTCTGTGTGTAAAAAGTAAATTTTTTAATGATGGATATTTGCCAGTTTTAGTTCTTTGGGTTTTTTTTGTTTTTTTTTTGTCTTTTAAAAATTGTGCCATCACTGCATGATACCTTCTACCTTTATTTCCTTCTTTTTAAAAGAGTACATGTAAAACAATGATGTATTATACAATTAAATGCAGACATCCATGAAAAGGTAGATGTAGTGTGGTGGACTTGTATTCCATTGTTAATGGGTTAATGCCACATTGAAGTTGGTCTGGGAACATTGTTTTGACTTCCTCTTACTCAACCTGGCTTCTGTGGTGATCTTTAACATAGCTGAGATGGCTAGAAGTGACTATGCCACAGAGTTAGCTTGCTGCATTGCAAAATTATTCAATAGGGCTAATGATGGTGAATATCCTAACGGCCTTTTGTAATCCTGACTTGATAAGAAGAGGCATACTCCTGCAATTTTCTTTTAAACTCCATCATGTAGTGATCCTGCATTCCCTCTTTAGTTCACCTTTCTGTGTGAGGGTTGAATTAAGGAGGTGAGAATGCAGGCAAAAAGTGAGTTGCCACTTCAACTCTCCACATAAAAGTCTATCTCTGCATGACCTCATCAAGGAACATACCAAAGAAGGGATGATCATCGAGAAAAAGATTGCATGGATCATTCCTAGCAACAATGACAACACTTTTGTTACCATGTGAGTTGTTGGTGGTCATTTTGGTCAGAAGGTTTCTCCTCTCCCATACCTCCTGCCAACCATCAATGACTTGTTGTCTAATACAACCACTGGTGACCCTCTTGTGGGCACCAGACTCCTTTTGTTCCATTAGTTTTGGATTGACCTATTTCCAGCCAACAGTCCAAGTCCAGATTTTTTCATCCAGCCCCCCCCCCCTTCCTTATCATCTCCCTTCATGATGGAGACCCCCAAGTAACTAAAGGCATGGTTTACCAAATAAGGTAAAGCTTTTGCTCATCAAGCAGGCAGTGGAGGTAGTTTGAAAACCCCAGGGTTTCTATTCCATACTTTTTCTGTTTTTGAAAACCAGTGGCAGACTTCTTGTAAACCAGCATACATGTCATACTATTAGCAGTAGCACAAAAATACTGTTTTATAGTTAAAACCTACCACTTTTGAAAAATTCAAATTTTGTTTGGTTTTTAAATTTTAAAAATCTAATTTTGACCCATTCTGTTCTCGTATTACTGAAACCAGCAGGAATCAGCCTTCTGAGTACTGGCTAAAGAAGGCTAATGTGTACTCAACAAGCTGTTAATTGATTGCCTTATTTTTGTAATCTACCGAATGTTTTATGGGGTGTTATAGTTATAAGTAATAAAGGGATTCAGGTTGGTCCATAATGGTTTTGAGTCTTTTGATAAAAATTAGCCAATCTTTGGTGCAGGTGAGATAAAAAAAAGGATAGACAAACTCAGAATTTCAGCAGAAGCACATGAGTTAGCATTAGGAATTTTGTTTAATTGTTAATGTGTTGTTGAAAATATTTTTAGAGGAATAGGTAAGGAAAATTTACATTTTTTTGTTCGGTTTATGTCAAAATGCCAAGCAAGTACTTTCTTTCAATGCGACCCCCCCACCAGCTAAGAAATATAAGACTCTGGAATGCATTTGAAGTCTGACTAAGTCACTTTCTTCTATGGGTGTACATGCCTTAGAGGTGTTTTGGAGAGCAGTCAGAAACATTATAAACCAGATCACAGGAAAGTGAAGTTGGAACTTCTTCACAGGCTGAATGTGGTTCCAAATTTCAGTGTTACATTCTCCATTCTTCACTAAATATAATGTGATCATAGGTAACATCTAGATCAGAGAGCCTGTTAAGTGTGAAATTTAATTATCACAATGAACATCATCAGTAGTCAGTGTTCTTGTGATGGAAACTAACAATGCTTGTAGATTTTATAAAGCAATATTTTAAGTTAACTATGAGATATACAATCTTCCAGTTTCATTTAATTCACCAGTATTCATTCATTATTAGTTGAACATTTTCAGTTAGAATATGATTCATGTTCAAAACTGATGTTCATTGTCATGAGACTTACTTCCTGATTGCACTACTACATCTGGCAGGATGAGTGAGCTACATGCAATTTTGTTCTGGTGGTACTAATGACATAACCTGGTTTCATTTGTAGAAATAAGTTACCATCAGTAGGCAACCAACAAATAACTATCCATTCTCTCTCCTTGATTGATCTGTTGAGAGAGGTGTAGCGCTTCAAGATCCAGTACAATCCCTCGGATGCTAACTATAGTGCATGGAAAATATCCATTTTAGCCATCAGAGGCTCTTCCTACTAATTAAGGCAGGAAATCAAAACATTATCCCACAAGTGCTGGCTAACCAGTAGGAAGAGTGCAACTTTTGAAAATCTGAGCAATTTCCATGAGTCTGGCCTTTGAGCGTAATGGCTCAAATTGAGACATAGTAGAGTCACTAAGCTGACATGCCCAGTCTACTGTCTTGAGCTTTTATTTGCTTGACATGGCACTTCATAAGAGATAGTTGAATCTGTTAGCTGCCCAGACAGTTACCATGCCCCATCCATGACAGCACGGATCTGCCCAGGGAAATGTTTCAATGTAAGGCAGTTGCCAGGTGTATGATCCCACAGGGATCACCCTTGCATGTGTATGAATGCATAATGTTCAGTTGTGCTAACTTCCTAATGGGTTAATTTCATCTTTTTTGTTTAGCAGTCATTGTGCTCCTTCAGAGTGATGGTAAAAGCTGAATGCTCAGGCCTTTCCTCTCATCTTACCTATTCTCCTAATGGTTCATTTAGCTGCTGAGAGTCCTTTGATGTTAACTTGTAAAACTTGTAGGGCTGTTCCAATGGCTTGAAAGTCGGTTGATATTAGTACATCAGATGCTGCTGTTGGTTGTGGCATGTAATTGGGGTTCATTGATGAATTCGGTTTGCAGGTTGGATCCTTTCTTTCCATAGCTATAGGTGGAACCTTAGGTGTGTACTGACAGCGAGCGTAATGTGAAACGCGGATTCACGCTTGACTTCAAAATGCCCAGTCTGGTTAGATTCATTGCTGGAAGATATGAGAGCAATTTTGGCATTGAACATTGAGTCATCTTCAGCAAATATTTTAAACCACTCCTTCATAGCTGAGCCATATATCTGCCCTCCTACCTTCAACCTTCCACATTATCTGTAGACCACACTGAACCACTTTTGGACATAACAGAATCGTTGTGCAGTCAACACTTTGTCTGATTGTACCAGGACACTCATCATGTGCTTTGGAGTTCTTCAGACTATGTCACACATTGTGAACAACTGTCCACTGACAATGTTCCCCGGTGAATTGCGGGCTCTGCTTTTTAAATGGCTGAGCACACTGCATAATAATTTTCCTAATGCTGATATGATGGAGAAAGAACACTTGCTTGATCACATTACTATCAATCCCTCCCATTCTTCCCTGCAAATGTAGGATTCCTGTTCACACAAGCATAAACTGGTTACATCCAGTGGCTATCTAGCTTCAATAAGGGGAGTTAATATGTAAGAGTTGTTTCCCTTGTCTGTATAAGATGAATGGAATGACTCTTTCTGCAAGGACTGAAATCAGAGATAGCAGAGAGTATTTTCCTAATGTTGCCATGTTCAGGTTAGTAATTTCTGAGAAATAATTTTTACTAAGAAATTTCATATTTTGCTGGATTAAGTTGACAACTGATGTTAACATTATGTAGGTGACATTAAATAAAATGTAACATCTTTGGTAATAAATAGTAATGAAAGAAAATTAAGACAGTAATAGTACTCAGTACTAGAGAGAGGGTATTATTTCTTTTGCATTTCATTAATCTGAGGAGACATACAAGCTTGTAGCTTTCTACTAGTTCCCCTGTCATTGTGTCATATACACCATATATATTCACTTATAAGTCTATTCCAACAGCAAACTGCACAGACCCATATCAGCCCTTGCTTAATGTGCAGGCAGATCTGGGTCTGTGCAGTTGTTTGGGAGTAATAAGTAGAACAAACAATATAGACCCTGATTTGAAGATGCATTATGCTATGGCAAATCAGAATTTTTGTTGTTTGCAGTTTGATTCGACTTATAAGTGAGTACATATGGTATACACCCTTTATGCTCTTTCTTCATTAATAATTAAAATGTCCTGATTTAAGGTATAAACTTGAAAACATAGTTTTAGAATCTGAGCCAAGTGATTTAAAAATTTTACCCATTTCAGTGATTAAATTAGAAGGCTTGCATTGGGTTAATCAACTTAACTGTATTCATATAATGAATAATCAAAAATACATTTCTAAAACGTACTCTACATGAAAGGCCTTTTTTGTATGAGCATCATCTGTGGATTTTATTTTCAGATGAGGAGATGACGATCAGCAGTTTGAAACTTCATTATGAAGGGTTCTCAGTCATCAGTACCAAACCAAAATCCCTCTTTGATGCCCTATCTAGTAATGAGGTACATTTTTTTATATTCCACTTTAGCATCATGGTGGGGTCAGTTTTGCCTAATTTTTTTTATAAAAAAACATGGCTAATTGCTTCTAACATCAATTCAAAGTGCAAATTGTCAAGAATTGGAATTATTCATTATTTACAAAAGGATATGTGTTGCATGTGTTTGGAGATGGTCAGGTAGATAAATGGCAACCCACTTGCAGGCAAGGCTTAAATTATAATAGATTATGCATGACCCATCTTCACACCTGTCACGGAATTGTATAAATATTTTTTCTTCATTAAGTAAACGTACTCGGGTTTCGCTTTTAGTGTACAATGATACCCGAGGGTGATCAATGTATATTCCACATTTTGAAAATAGTGAGTTCAGTTCTTCCTTGCTCAGCACGTGCGAAGTGCTTCAGGCTGGAGAAACCGAATACATGAATTACACAGACGATGTTGAGCTACATTGTGTATATATGATTCAAACGGCAACGAAAATATTTCATTATGAACCGTTTTGTCGATCAGAGGTTTACTGTGAGACCTGCATATCTCCAGCTGTAGAGAGCTGTGTTGGTGTTGCAGTGCTGTGTTGGAGCAGTGGTTTGCTATTCTGTCTGTGTTTGTGTAGAGCTGTGTTGGTGTTGCAGTGCTGTGTTGGCATTAATGTGCTGTGTTGTTGCCGTGCTGTGTTATGCTGTAGTGTTTAGTGCTGAGCTGTGCTGTTTACAGCTGTGAAAAGCTGTGTGTGCTGTGTAGAGCTGCGTATGTTGCGTGTGCAGTGCCGAGCTGTGCTGTGCGTATGTTTTCGAGTGCTTTGAATATTCCAACGTTGCCAGTCGGGTTGAGGGAAATCGGGCGTTGCAGACCAAAGTGTCGGGTGCTGATTGTTAAACCCAGGAAACAATAGTGGTCAGGTGACTACAAATCTTTGCTTGTTTGTCCAGTGGAACTGGTAGCAAAGAGTTATGGGAGTATATACATTGCTCCAGATATATAATATTTTGGCCGTTGGCTAATGTAGGGTTTTTGTAATACCCAGTGTTTGCTATTGTGATTAAAATTATCAATCCGTTATTTTGAACGAACTATCATTTGTTTTGCTATCATGAGTAAAACTATCAATTCGTTATTTTGAACGAAAATATAATTTGTATTTTACTATTGTGAAGTCATATTTCTGTTCTTTATATACCGTGAATCATTCTTTCTTTCTTTGTCTTGGTACCGTATTTGTTGCATTAGTAAGATCGTGCTGATTATGTTAATTAGTTCCATATTGGGACCCATTCACGCACGTATCTGTCATACTTCATTTGGTATTTTCATATAATATTAAATGTATTGTATTCCCATCAATGGTGTTTTGTTATCAATCCGAAAATCCCAAACTCGGTTATCTTGTTATAACACCCACCCCATTAATGTTATTTAGAAGCAGTCAGTATTGTAACTTTTTTAAGTTATTTTTATTTCTTTTTACCTATTAGTAGATTTTGAATTTTGCTGAAGTATATTTACAGTTGTTGCAAATATGTTTAGCACAGAAAGGAAGTGATTTAAAGTTTGATAATGTAATGTCATAACCTTCCCACTTGTTTCACTTTAGGCCTAGTTTTGAGAAAGTTCACAGTTTCTAAATTTCATCTGAATCAGAGTAAATATTGGTAGAATTTCAGGACTAATTTAGACTTAACTGTTGCCAAATTAAATGAACTTAAAAAACACTGATACAAAGTACATGGCAGCTTATGCAATGTACCTGGCACTGACATTGGCAAAAGTAAATGTAGACAGCAGTTTGAGGTATGAGTTTAAGGTTTGGCAGACAATATCATCTTGTGATGATGATCCAGCCCCCATTAAACTTGAAATTATTATGTCCCCTGTGATAGACTATACATGACAGCCACTATAATTGGTGGAGGAACAACCTGGGAGAAACCCTTTTAGAACCACCAACCAACAGAATGGCAAGCTTTCTCACTCACCCATATTGGCCTGAGCCCGATACTCACATGTTGAGAGGTGAGATGGCAGAGATCATTAAAGGTGAGAACTTTGGACCACTCAGCCACCAGAGGCCTCTCCAGGTAAAATGTACAGATTTATTTGTCATTGAGATTTATTTGACTCTTATATTCAAGTTATTGTTATATGCAGATGGTCACTGTATTTGTGTTGGCTTTAATTTAGAAACAAATTACATTTGATCTTTTTTTTTCCAGCAGCAGACCTCAGAGAGACTTGATGAGAGCCAGGTGAGTTTTGAAGATTAAAAAGGTATCACTTCACAATATTGAACGTTTAATATTTTCTGTTTGTTTTTATTTATCTGTTGATTTGCATGCCATCTTTATCAAATTCATTGGTAAAACCAGTTTAATATCTTGGATGTTAATGACTATTGTTCAAATACATGCATAATCTTGCACAGCATGGGAAGCACAACTAAGCAATACATAGGAATATGTGTGTGATCTTAAGGGAAGCACATTCATCAAGGCCTTGAAATATATGATCACAGTACAGCTAAACAAGGTCTTGAAATATATATGATCATAGTACAGCTAAACAAGGTCATGAAATATATATGATTACAGTACAGTTAAACAAGGCCTTGAAATATATATGATCACAGTACAGTTAAACAAGGTCTTGAAATATATATGATCACTTTACATCTAAACAAGGCCTTGAATATGTGTGATGTTAAGGGAAACAGTACTTATCAAGGCCTTGGTATTCTTATCAAGGCCTTGGTATATGAGTGAGCTCAAAGGAAGCATAAGTAAATAAGGCCTTGAAATATATATGATCACAAGGGAAGTACAGCTAAACAATGCCTTGAATATGTGTGATGTCAAGGAAAATAGTACAATCAAGTCCTTGGTATATGAGTGAGCTCAAAGGAAGCACAAGTAAACAAGGCCTTGAAATATATATGATCACAAGGGAAGTACAGCTAAACAATGCCTTGAAAATGTGTGATGTCAAGAAAAATAGTACAATCAAGGCCTTGGTATATGAGTGAGCTCAAAGGAAGCACAAGTAAACAAGGCCTTGAAATATATATGATCACAAGGGAAGTACAGCTAAACAATGCCTTGAAAATGTGTGATGTCAAGAAAAATAGTACAATCAAGGCCTTGGTATATGAGTCAGCTCAAAGGAAGCACAAGTAAACAAGGCATGGAATATGTGTGATCTTAAGGAAAATACTGCTAAACAAGGCCTGAGAATGAGTGAGATCTCAAGTGAAACACTGGTAAACATTGTCTGGGAAAATATGTTTGATGTCAAAGGTACACAACTAAACAAGACCTGGGAATATGTGTGATCTCATGGTAAGCACAAAAAAAAACAATGCCTGAGAATATATGTAATCTTGAGGAAAACATAACTGATAAGTCCTGGGAGAATGCATGTTCTCAAGCGAAGCACAAGTAAGCAAGGCCTGAGAATATGTATGGTCCACTGTCTGCATCATTATGCCCCTTTTAAATTACTTTGTGCAGCATTATATGTGACCTTGGAAGCTAGCATATTATACGGATTTTGGTGTGCTCTTTCCATATTTTCATTTCACAGAATTTTATATAGGTTGCGTGCAGCTGCTTTTTTTTGAAATCTGATGAGAAGATTTCATAGTTTTCATTTTTTTAGTTTATGGCACTTCATTGAATCAAATTATAATTCTGTTTCATAATGTAAACTAACTGTTATTTAGTTTGTCCAAACTTTACAATCAATAACAAAATTGACAGCCATGACAATCCCAAACTTAAGCTGCTTAAAAAATGTTGATTGATATAATTAATTCAATTATCTTTTAATATTAATTATATTAGAAGATACAAGTAAGGGTAGTATGTTAAGTAATTAAGGGGATGCATTTCTTACATCTCTTTTGTTGAATTTCATCAACAGCCAATAATTTCAGTATGAAAGTCTCTTTTGAGTTCTTTTTTCTATTTATTTACTTTTTCAGTCACTATTTAAGAAACATTTTTGAAGCATTTTAGCATTAGAAGATGTTATGATTAAATATTGCATTTTTTAAAAAGTTTATTTCATTTCATTCGAAGATATCTTCTGTACACTAGATGCACCCACATTACAAAATGTTATGACTAAATGTAGCTAGAGAGTTTGTAGGATTTCAATACAACAGTCTGTGTGAAAGAAAATTATTTATATCCAAACATATTTTCCTTCTAAGCATTTGGTAGCAAGGTAGCAAATGATCTTGGTCATTGTCTCCTTAGATAGTGTGTCATTACACACATTTTCCATATAGTTCAGTTACATTTACAGATTTCAACAAAGCTTGGACCAGATCAAGAGACATCTTACACAACTAAAGGGAAATGAAAATAATTTCATGCTTATGTAAATATTGACATTTTCAGTGTTGTTAATTGATACTTTTATTTTCTTATTAAGTAAAATTTATTACACGTTGAACTTATATTTTATGGAGTTTTAATCTTGCCAGCAATAACTGGTAGCCAGACATATTTATCATTTTCTAGCAGTAACAACAGTAACCATGGCTACATCAACAATTTTAAGGTTGTTGTATTTCATGGGTCATTTCTGAAACATTTTTAAGCAAGGCAATTACTCTAGTAAACTAGTTGTAGGCAAGTAAGATCTTGAGGTGATTTATAAAATGGCTTTTGCCTCACCTTTATAGAGCAGAGAATAGCTATTGTAATACACACCACTCATGTCCATTAGCATTGCCTTTTGAATAGATTCTTAACACCTCTCCTTGTACTAGGTCCTGGGTAACAGGTTGGAGTGGGTTTCATGGCACCTAACCCCAAGGTAAAGGGGGCAACTTTGTACATGAGTTGTGAATTCTTGCTTAACCATGTCTTTGCACACAGCATACATATTGTTACAAATGGAATCATACAACTTTGTGAGGGGAATGCATCTTTAGGAATACTTCAGTCTCATAATAAATTTGACAAGTTCTACACCATTATTGCAAAGATGTGGTCTCTTTGACCTATACTTCATGCTATTATGACTTTATTGAAATTTTGTGTTTTTAAAGTTGATTTATTCGGTGTCATCAATGTTTCAAACATTGAAACTTCATACGTGGATTAATGTTTTTTAGTACTACACCTTTATAACCAAAGAAGATCACTGTGTCCAACCTTTTAAACTTTGATAATATGTGTTTAGTATTCATGTTTACTTCATGGCTAGATAGATTTTTTGATGCTGTGTATATACTTGTTTACTCAAAATGCTTTCTGACCAGTGCAGTTGGAAGTAGAAATACGTTTGTTGACTATACAGTCAAAGACTGTGATATTCAACCAGTGAGATTTTAAGGACATTTCATTTTAAAACAATTATGTAAAACAGCATGAATCTCCATTTTTTATCAACTTATTATAGTACCTTTACTTAGATACAGATAAGAAATTTTCTTTTATAATTGTTTTAGCTCTACTGTTCATAGTCCAAAAGGGCTTACAGAATGGCCTATTGTCCATCATCTGTCATCAGCTCTACTGGTCATAGTCCAAAAGGGCTTACTGAATGGCTTTTTGTCCATCATCTGTCATCAGCTCTACTGATCATAGTCCAAAAGGGCTTACAGAATGGCCTATTGTCCATCATCTGTCATCAGCTCTACTGGTCATAGTCCAAAAGGGCTTACTGAATGGCCTATTGTCCATCATGTCATCAGCTCTACTGGTCATAGTCCAAAAGGGCTTACAAAATGGCCTATTATCCATCATCTGTCATGTGTCTTCCAATATTTCTTTGTCTGTTAGCACAAGTTTGTCATTTCTACTCCACCTGAACTACTTGGAGGATTTCTATAAAACTTGACATTCATCCCTATGTCTAGTTGGTCCTAAATGAAATTGGTGCCAGTCTGACATCCATTATTACCAACACAGCAGCCATTTGAAAATTTGATTTTTACTTCTCCACATCCATGGTCATATCAACCTGGACTTTTTACATTTTATTGTCACGGTCACTTTAGTCTGATTACTAGAAAAATAATCTTTATGTGTTAATTAATGTTTACAGTGGTTGCTGAGAATTACTCTTAAGATTTAATAGAGGTCAGCTATGTAAATATTGGTTACACTCTCATTTGCATTATCTATAGAGTTTAACTATTTCTGTCAAGTGAAATAGAATACTTAAAATTACCACTGACAACCTGCCATAAGGCAGCATGAATTATGATGTTGTATTATAGACATAAATGTTAAAAGCTATATTGTTTTTAGAAGACAAAGCAGACTAATGCATATAGGACTGCTACAATAGTGTTACATGGACCGCTGTGTAGGTAAAAACAAACTAAATACTGTCTATGCCATAAAAGATACATTCCTTTATAATGGCTGCAATTAAAATACAGGAATATGAAACCATAATGACAAAATTTTCATAATCTTTAACCCGTAAGTTGTTGAGATTTTTGTAATCTCTTTTATTATATTTTTTTCATTTTTTTTATATTTTATTTTGTTGCATAAAGATTTCAAAAAATGCTTGTGAAGAAAAGTGTTTATAGTCTTTTTTTCTAAAATCAATACTATTAATACTACTACTACTACTACTACTTATTATTATTATTATTATTATTATTATTATTATTATTATTATTATTATTATTATTATTATTATTATTATTATTATTTTTGTGGTTGTTGTTGTTATTGTTTAATGACTTCATGACTGGACAAGTTATTTTAACAAAAATTGATAAATATTGAATGTTTTGAAAGGATTAAATAATTCTCAGGTAGATTGTGATTGTATAGGGAAATACATTTAATGCTTGAAGATGGGTATTATGATTCATAATGCATCAGAAGCTGACCATAGTAATAGTGTTTCTATGTTTGTATATATGATTATGCAAATAAGCATGTAGAAATGAATTTTTCTGAACTAATTGATTTAATGTGTTTTTTTTTTCAATGTAATTTTTTAACATTGCAGCTACATTTATTTTTCAGATTCCTTCATTCCAGCCTGGTTGTAATGCTGAGCTAAGGAGACCAGTAGTCAAAAAGAAGATTGTAATCAAGGTATTGCATAGTAAATAAATGTGACAAACAACTGGTCATTTACTTGTTTAATTACAAATCATTCCCGATTTTTTGGGACATTCTGTAGCATGTACTATTGAGTAGCACTAGTATTTGTCAGATTGCCTTACCAGGTATTATAAAATCAAGAACAAGATTTCAAAATAATCAGTTTTATAAAGCAAAGGATAAAATTTATAATGGAAGCAGAACATTAGTCGTCATTTCCTAGTCATCACCTTATACACTGGCCTTATATATATATATATATTACAGGTAGTAAATTTTGAGTTTTGCTTACTTTAAACGGATTATTATTGCAACAGTGAAGAGCTGTATTTACTTTGGATGAATTAAAATAGCCCCAACAATAACAAGCATAAACAGGAAACAAAATCGATTGTAATTGTTTGCAAGTCACTGCTAAACAAATAATGCAAAAAAAATTTTTCTCACTTTTTGTATGCAGAAAAGGGAATTTGACACAAGTGAGATGAAAACGACTGTAATGTCCTCAACAGCCATTCAGTCTCAGGTGAACAATGCAGAGAATTATATTGCTGAGGTGAGGTTATGAGTAAATTTATCCTTTATATCATATCAATTGTACTGCAGGTTCTATGCACTTAAATACTTAGTTACTTGTAGTGTTTCAAACGGCTTGGGGGATAAACCATACTTTGGTTTGTTGATTTGTTGGTCCAGCACTTTAATTTTGGCTTTGTCATGTCTAGGAAATTAGAGCAAAGAGTCTTTCAAAAGGAAACATCACGGCAGCCAACCTGGGCTGACCTGGACAGCTATAATGCAGGCAACCTTTGGATTACAAGTTTTATGTTTGTCCCAGTGAACTGTTGTATTTAGATTTTTGATTAATGAGCAATGGAATATATAGATGTTAAATTACATTGGTGTGAAAACATAAGGAGAGCATGGTATTGGTTTGGTTACAAATGCTTCTTGAATGTTTAGGTCTTTTGCTGAATTTTCAAAACATATGGTGTATAGTTAGATACAGTGTATGGTAAGATGCTAGACATGCAGTTTATAGTACATGATGGTACATTAAATGCTAGACATACATTGTATGGTAAGATGCTAGACATTGTATAAAAAGACATTGTGTATATTAGTTTCTAGACATATAGTGTTAGTAAGATGCAAGACATACAGTATATGAAGATGCAAGATTTACAGTGTATATTAATTGTTAGACAGTATTAGATACTAGACACAGTGTATATTAAGATGCAAGACATGCAGTGTATGTTAAGTTGCTATACATACACTGTATTGTAAGAGGCAGGACAATTAGTCTTTATTAACTACTAAGCATACATTGTACAGTAAGATGCAAGACATATTATTTATATCAAATGCTAGACATAACTTGTATGATAGATGCAAGACATACTATTTATATCAGATGCTAGGCATAATTTGTATGACAAGATGCAAGACATGCAATTTATATCAGATGCTAGGCTCAATTTATATGGTAAGATGCAAGACATACAATTTATATCAGATGCTAGGCATAATTTGTATGGTAAGATGCAAGACATTCAATTTATATCAGATGCTAGACATTATTTATATGGTAAGATGCAAGACATTCAAATTATATCAGATGCTAGGCATAATTCGTATGGTAAGATGCAAGACATACCATTTATATCAGATGCTAGGTATAATTTGTATGATAAGATGCAAGACATACAATTTATATCAGATGCTAGGCATAATTTATATGGTAAGATGCAAGAGATACTATTTATATCAGATGCTAGGCATAATTTATATGGTAAGATGCAAGACATACTATTTATATCAGATGCTAGGGATAATTTGTATGGTAAGATGCAAGACATACTATTTATATCAGATGCTAGGCATAATTTATATGGTAAGATGCAAGACATACTATTTATATCAGATGCTAGGCATAATTTATATGGTAAGATGAAAGACATACTATTTATATCAGATGCTTCAGATGCTAGGCATAATTTGTATGATAAGATGCAAGACATACAATTTATATCAGATGCGTCAGATGCTAGGCATAATTTGTATGGTAAGATGCAAGACATTCAATTTATATCAGATGCTAGACATTATTTATATGGTAAGATGCAAGACATTCAAATTATATCAGATGCTAGGCATAATTCGTATGGTAAGATGCAAGACATACCATTTATATCAGATGCTAGGTATAATTTGTATGGTAAGATGCAAGACATACAATTTATATCAGATGCTAGGCATAATTTGTATGATAAGATGCAAGACATGCAATTTATATCAGATGCTAGGCATAATTTATATGGTAAGATGCAAGACATACAATTTATATCAGATGCTAGGCATAATTTATATGGTAAGATGCACGACATGCAATTTATATCAGATGCTAGGCACAATTTGTATGGTAAGATGCAAGACATACTATTTATAGCAGATGCTAGGCATTATTTATATGGTAAGATGCAAGACATACTATTTATATCAGATGCTAGGCATAATTTATATGGTAAGATGAAAGACATACTATTTATATCAGATGCTTCAGATGCTAGGCATAATTTGTATGATAAGATGCAAGACATACAATTTATATCAGATGCGTCAGATGCTAGGCATAATTTGTATGATAAGATGCAAGACATGCAATGTATATCAGATGCTAGGCACAATTTATATGGTAAGATGCAAGACAATCAATTTATATCAGATGCTAGGGATAATTCGTATGGTAAGATGCAAGACATACAATTTATATCAGATGCTTCAGATGCTAGGCATAATTTGTATAATAAGATGCAAGACATACAATTTATATCAGATGCTAGGCACAATTTATATGGTAAGATGCAAGACATTCAAATTATATCAGATGCTAGACATAATTCGTATGGTAAGATGCAAGACATACCATTTATATCAGATGCTAGGTATAATTTGTATGGTAAGATGCAAGACATACAATTTATATCAGATGCTAGGCATAATTTGTATGATAAGATGCAAGACATGCAATTTATATCAGATGCTAGGCATAATTTATATGGTAAGATGCAAGACATACAATTTATATCAGATGCTAGGCATAATTTATATGGTAAGATGCAAGACATACTATTTATATCAGATGCTAGGCATAATTTGTTAGGTAAGATGCAAGACATACTATTTATATCAGATGCAAGGCATAATTTATATGGTAAGATGCAAGACATACTATTTATATCAGATGCTAGGCATAATTTGTATGGTAAGATGCAAGACATACTATTTATATCAGATGCTTCAGATGCTAGGCATAATTTGTATGATAAGATGCAAGACATGCAATGTATATCAGATGCTAGGCACAATTTATATGGTAAGATGCAAGACAATCAATTTATATCAGATGCTAGGGATAATTTGTATGGTAAGATGCAAGACATACAATTTATATCCGATGCTTCAGATGCTAGGCATAATTTGTATGATAAGATGCAAGACATACAATTTATATCAGATGCTAGGCATAATTTATATGGTAAGATGCAAGACATACAATTTATATCAGATGCTAGGCATAATTTATATGGTAAGATGCAAGACATACAATTTATATCAGATGCTAGGTATAATTTATATGGTAAGATGCAAGACATACAATTTATATCAGATGCTAGGCATAATTTATATGGTAAGATGCAAGACATACAATTTATATCAGATGCTAGGCATAATTTATATGGTAAGATGCAAGACATACAATTTATATCAGATGCTAGGCATAATTTATATGATAAGATGCAAGACATTCAATTTATATCAGATGCTAGGCATAATTTATATGGTAAGATGCAAGACATACAATTTATATCAGATGCTAGGCATAATTTGTATGATAAGATGCAAGACATACAATTTATATCAGATGCTAGGCATAATTTGTATGATAAGATGCAAGACATACAATTTATATCAGATGCTAGGTATAATTTATATGGTAAGATGCAAGACATTCAATTTATATCAGATGCTAGGCATAATTTGTATGATAAGATGCAAGACATACAATTTATATCAGATGCTAGGCATAATTTGTATGATAAGATGCAAGACATGCAATGTGAAGTAGATGATAAAGTGTATGGTAAAATGCTAAACATAAGAGTGCATAGTAATATGCAAGGTATAAGATGCTAGGCATACAGTGTAAGGTCAGATGATTAGACATCATACTAAGTTGCAAGATGCATAGTGTATATTAGATGAAGGCATACAGTGTATGGTAAGATGTAAGATATACAGTGTATATTAGCTGCTAGGCATACAGTGTATGTTAAGATGCTAGACATACAGTATTCAGTAAGATACAAGACTGTAATGGATACTAATCATACAGTGCATAGTAAGATGCATGACATAGTGTATATAAGATGCTAGGCATACAGTGTATGATAAGATGCAGTGTATAGTAGATGTTGGATATGCAGTGTATAGTTAAGGTGCTAGACATGCAGTATATAGTAAGATGTTGGACATACAATGTATATCAGATGCTAGATAGTGCATAGTTTGTGCTGGACTGGCAGTGTACATTAGATGCTATATATCTATATCTATATCTATCTATCTATCTATCTATCTATCTATCTATCTATCTATCTATCTATCTATCTATCTATCTATCTATCTATCTATCTATCTATCTATCTATCTATCTATCTAATCGTGAAATTCTTTATAACTAATGCTTTGATGAAAAATGAGTATTTTAGATGTCAGACAAAAGTGATATTATTTTGAAATTACTTTTTAATTATTGGATTTTATTTGAACAAGGCATAAAAGCTTGATTTTAAAAAGATGAAAGTTGGATTCTTATTTTCTAGATCATTCTTCTGCATAATCCTACCTCTATTTATACTCAACATATTTAAAAACTGAGTTTGGATCTTGGTTATTCTATTTTTTAAAAAATAATTCGTATCACAAAATGCTGTTTAACATGAGTGGTCACAATAATTGGATTGTCCATTGGTTAAACATAGATTTATCAGGCTACATTGAAGGTCACCAATAGTGCTTGTCACACTAATTGGACTGACCTTTGTCTTAACACAGGTTCATCAGTTTATATTGAAGGTCACCAATAGTGTCTGTCACACTGATTAGACTGGCCTTTGACTTAACACAGGTTCATCAGTTTATATTGAAGGTCACCAGTAGTGTCTGTCACACTGATTAGACTGGCCTTTGACTTAACACAGGTTCATCAGTTTATATTGAAGGTCACCAGTAGTGTCTGTCACACTGATTAGATTGGCCTTTGACTTAACACAGGTTCATCAGGTTATATTGAAGGTAACCAGTAGTGTCTGTCACACTAATTAGACTGGCCTTTGACTTAACATAGGTTCATCAGTTTATATTGAAGGTAACCAGTAGTGTCTGTCCTACTAATTAGACTGGCCTTTGACTTAACACAGGTTCATCAGTTTATATTGAAGGTCTCCAATAGTGTCTGTCACACTGATTAGATTAGTTTATATTGAATAATTGGATTGTCCATTTATCTGTCACACTGATTAGACTGTCCTTTGACTTAACACAGGTTCATCAGTTTATATTGAAGGTCACCAGTAGTGTCTGTCACACTGATTGGACTGGCCTTTGACTTAACACAGGTTTATCAGTTCATATTGAAGGTCACCAGTAGTGTCTGTCACACTGAAGACTTGACAAATAGAGGGATATCATTATCCTGAAAAATTTTTTGCATTGTTCTTGTTACAGACATTTTTAAGGTGTTATGCTTGGAATTTCTTGCTTAAGCAGAAAAAATAGCTTTGCATTTAATGTGTGTTTTGATAATATTAATTGTAATGGTTGTAGGAGGCAATTTGGAAGCAATATTTATTGTAGATCAAACAATAAATGTAATATCTTTAGGCATTTTTTTTAGGTGAAGAAGGTGCTCAGTGTGGAATCGTACAAGGTTTTTTCCAAAGCCCTTTTGGAATACAAAAAGGTGGAAGACTTATTGAAGGTTGTTGGAGTACTTGCTGATTTATTCACTGATAACCCACAAAACTACCATTTGCTTCGCAGTAAGCATATTTTATATTTTGTTGAAAAATATTGAATACAGTTAATCTTTTGAAACCATCTTTGCACAGCACAGAAAATTCTACTTTGTTTTTATTCTTTCTCATTCTTGAAACAATATATACATTTTTGATTGTGAATATTGGAAAGTATTGCCCATGATAATGTGTGTTTTTAAACACCTAAATTAGAATGATGTTTTTTATCTTAGTAAACAACTGTAGCATAATCAGTGGTCAGGGAGATAATGGTAAGAGTTTCTTCCCTTTGTCTATGTTACATGCATAGGAAACAAAATATTTTGTCTTTTCCTAATTGCAGATTCATAAGGTGGTAGAGTTTCTTTCCTAATATTAATGTGCCTGAGTTGAGAAACATATTTTTTTTGAAAGTTTTCTTTTTCTTTAAATCAAATACTTAATCATCCCACAAGCAATTGTCTTCAAATATGCATAGATATTATTTATAGGTATCTAGCTAACATTCTTGTGATATCTTTGAAACTTGAGATTTGGGGTTTTAGTTCTTTTAATATTATTATCTTGTTATAAATTTTGACCTTGCCAAACTTTTTTTGTCTTCCAAAGAATTGTGTCACAAAGTCTTCATGTTCTGTGTGTTTGCTGTTAGAGTTTTTCAGATATGTGAGGTCACACCATAAACAGCAGTTTCACCAGATGTGTATAGACCTGACAGGGGAGGGATGTAATTACAAGCCAGAAGATGCTGTGTCCAAAAAGCGTCTTGCTGAACAGTGCTGCAAAACAGATACAGGTAAAACTATTGATGGTCTAAACTGCTCTCTATATGTTTTTGTATACTGTCCTACAAATCTCATAATACCAGACCTGTTTAACCATCCGATTTTGGCATAATTTATATGTATTTCAGCTTCCAAGACAATCAGCAAGAGGGAGACATTCTCATACATTGATCCTTATGTAAATTTATTTTTCTTGTGTCTCAGAAAAGGAAGAAATAATTTATTTTCATTGTCTCAAGACTTATAATAAAAAAATTAGCCCTTTTGGCCAGACTTCAAACAGCAGTGACCAACTTCTGTTCATTTATCATGTTAGTAAACTGTTTTCAACTACACCTCTTCCCTGAAAACTCTCACACAATGGGATCCAAAAACGTAGCACCATAAGTGAGGACACAAGTTATCGAGGGACCTCCATAACAATATGAAATGATACCATCCTTGCTTAACATCGGAAACCACTGGGGGAAAGGGACTGGTCTGTTTAATGGCTGAATATTTGTTTTAAAGTCACATTGGGAATAATTGTCAATAAAGAGCTTTTTCCTATGAAGTTATACATTTTTATGTAAAAATGGCCTTTTTTTTAAGATATCCAACTGCTGAGAGTCCTTAACTTTATTCTAACTGGTTTCAACAACCTTTATGTGTAAGCAAAAACATTGTGTATTACACTGCTTTATGTTGTTGTTGAGTAGTCTGGTTCCCTGATCCACCTGCTCTCTGCATAGCTCTCTAGTCTTGTGGAATGCAATGCAAGAAGCATACCAAGCAGGAAACCAGACTAGTTATTGATTCATGATCAAACAAGATTTACATTGTTTTAAAAAAGAGCATTTAGTTCATAAAAACCCCATCATGGTCAAATGTCAATTGATTTTTTTGTTCTAAAATAAAATATTGATGCTGTAATTTCATTGCAAGTAATAGTAAAACAACTTCTCATCTGTGAGGGAAATTTCTGAGTGCCAGTTCAGGAAGTACAAATTAACTACAAACTCTGAAACTAGCTCATCATTAATAAAATGTAACAGTGAAACAGAATTTTACATCATCAAGTACTCATTTCACTTGGTTGTCTTCCTATCATTCATCATATTTGTGAATGAATATGCCAATTTAATTTAGTTTAATTATATTATAATCACCCCAGAAAATTGTTAACTGTGGTCGATTAATCACTTGAAATGTGTTGACCTGACACTAGACTGGGACTGCTAGCTCGTACGCAGGTTTGGTTGGTTTGCATGCCTTTTATCTTTCTAGTTAGTCTACCCCCTTTAGTTGATACAAAAGATGTAACAAATGTGGCAATACAAGGAGGTCAGCTTTTAATTCAGTGCAACAATACAACAAATACTTGTGCAAATTAGGTCTCAAAATACCATCAGCATTTAATTAGGTTCTCACAGAAATGCTCGTGGACATAGCTGTTACAGTAAATATATATATATATATTATGTTTGAATACAACAGAGCACATTGTATTTATGATTGTTATACTTAAACTGAACTAAAAGATATTACTAAAACACGTTTTACTTGATGAAAAAAACAGGTTATTCATTTAATTGGTATTTATTAAAGTGTTGCCTTAAGTATGCATTAGTGTCAATTTTCATTGATCAAAATTTCGCTGCATACTGTTATTTATGGTGTACCAAGAATGTTGTTTAGAAAGAAATTTTAACAAAATACATGTATTATTAAATGTTGATAATTTCATAATGCTTATTCAAATTTCCAGGTCATAGTAACCTTTTTTGATTATAAAATGAGAGATATATCAATTTACCAATTTTGATCATGATTTCAACAAATAGGGGTCAAAGTTTTGGTACTTTCTATTTAAAAAATGGGATCCACGAGTGGGTTTACCATAAGGGCATGAGTTATGTTTTTATGTTATGTTTTTATATGTGCATATTTTTAGCTTTCTCAAACATGAAATAAAATGGTAAATAAAGACGTCATAAGAGTCTGCATAGCAGATATCAAGCAACCAGAAGTAGTATTCAGGTCTATAGCAGGCATGTGCAAATTACAGCCCACAGACCAGATCTGGCCCATGACCTAATTTTATATGTTAATTTACTATATAAGGTATGATTTTAAAACAAATTTATCTACCTTAGTTATGTGTTTCAGCATCTTTCATTCAGAATTGCTGGTAGATTTGTTTAGGCTAGTTAACTTTACTGGCTTTGGTATTTGAAGAGGAAATGCCAGTACCCCTTTGTTTTCCAGTGTGAATCCATGCCAATAAATTCTTTATAATCTGAAGTGGATTTCAAAGACATATATATGGTGCAGAATTGTGAGACTAAATTAAATGGCCTCCAAATTGATTTTCTTATTGTCTGTCAATTAAGGTATCTTATTGTATATCAATTAAGTTATTTTATTGTCTGTCAGCTAGGATATGAACAGTTGATCGGTTGAGAAGAAATATGTGTTTGATCCCTGGTAGAGTCATACCAAAGACTTACAAAAATGGTACTAACAGCTGTCTCGCTTGATGCTCAGCATTAAGAAGTCTGTGTTAGGACTGGTCGGCCTGATGTCAGGATAATGTGACTGGGCGGGACATCATGCTACATGTCTGCGGTATGATGCCCCAGTGCTAGACATCACTATAAACTGCCACACTGCAGACATAGTAGTGATATGACTGAAAAATTGTTAAAACTACGTTAAAAATCATAATCACATCACAAGAAATATGAAAATTTGCTTAATTGTGAGAGCATGTACAGAACCAAGAGATGCACTTTATTAGGTGCAAGTTAAAATCTTAAATCTACATGTGGTGATTGCAGGAATGGATGATAACTGGTCAGCAGTTTTCCATTCAGCGAATAATGAAGGCAATTACCTGTTTGGTATTTTGACTGTTTTCAACAGCAATTCAGACTGTGTGAGTTTTTTCATGTGTAAGAAATAACAGTTCAGTGCTACACTGGAAATCCATCTGATTATCAGTACTTGAAAGAGATGGTTGTCAGCATAAAACAATCTTACTGCTGATCACCTCAGATTGACATTTTCTGAGATTTAAGGAACATATTTTTAAATATTGATCTTTAAAAAAACTGAATCAATAATAAAATTAGCTAGATTCAGCTTTTTTGTGTTTTTAGTCTCCTGAAATGATAATTCTTGCAATAAATCTGTTAAATGGAATGATTTTCTTTGAAAATTAAAAGCTATTGAAATACTACACTTCTTTACCTGAAGGATTAAACATGTCTTGAAAAGAGGGAGTAAACAGGTCTAGAATATTATCAGTTATTGTGAGATACTCTTCAATGAGCACTTAAATGTTTTAGATAACTTTGTATTTAAGGTTTTTCATAAATTTTAATATTTGACTCCATACCCTCCTTTATTATACATACTCTTCCAAGAGTTTTATATGTAACTAAATGCTGAATAGATTTTATGGATTTTTATTGTTGTTGTGACAATTTTTTCATTATGGCACAATAATTTGCTTTAATTTGGACTCTGGATTGAGATGTGGTAGCACTATAATAGTAGTAAAATGTTTCATCTCTCCATTGGGGGCCCCGAGTGGCCAAGTGGTCTAAAGCGCTGACCATTACGGATCACTGCCATCTCACCTCTATCTGCATATATTGTGGAGATGCATGAGAAGTTGGTTTAGTTGGACCTGAATGAAAGAGATGACAATCTGACATCTAATGTGGCCAACATGATGGTGATCTTAAAAATTTTGTTATTGCTCCTCCTTCAGCCTTTACCATCATATCAGTGTAGGGTTTTCACCAAATAACTTCACATAATATTTAATTGTTCCTAAATTAAAATGGTGCCCCACAGACAGCTGCCACAATGAAAATTTTGAAAATTTTCACACCATTACTGAATAGATAATCCTATTGACATGGGGTTTTCACCAAAAGGCATCTAATGGTGTCTAGTTTATCCCCAATAAAAATGGTGATATCTTACATATGATATGGCTGTCACAGTACTGTGGCTAATTTGAAAATATAGAACAGTTAAGAAAAAAATACTCTTGTTCTGAATTCCAGGAATTTCTTTTCAGTTAGTAGACCATCGGTACCTTCAAGGGATTCTTGTTTTGTATTAAAACTACTACATCAACTCCAGTATAATGTATGTACACAAAAAAAATCAAAAAAAAATAGTAATAATAATAATAATAATAATAATAATAATAATAATAATAATAATAATAATAATAATGATAATAATAATAATAATGATAATAATAATAATAATAATGATAATAATAATAATAATAATAATAATAATAATAATAATAATAATAATAATGATGATAATAATAATAATAATAATAATAATAATAATAATAATAATGATAATAATAATGATAATAATAATAATAATGATAATAATAATAATAATAATAATAATAATGATAATAATAATAATAATAATAATGATAATAATAATAATGATAATAATAATAATAATAATAATAATAATGATAATAATAATAATAATGATAATAATAATAATAATAATAATGATAATAATAATAATGATAATAATAATAATAATAATAATAATAATAATAATGATAATAATAATAATAATAATGTACAAGAGGAAAAGAATATCTTCAAGATTGTAATCCTTATTTAGTTACACATGGAGAAATGTTACACATGCTCCTGTGTTTAAAACGGATTAAATACTTAGATAAAAAAATTAACATTGCACATGTATATAATTTATTTATTCTTTCCACAGATTTAGTCACAATACTGCAAAGTGACAAAAACATGAAATGTTATGCCATCTGCAATCATATAATTTTTACATCAATTTTGCAGATTCTTTAAAGAAGTCAAGAATTACGTCTGACAAGCCACAAGACCCAGGGACTGCCAATATTGTGAGTGTACTCCCAGAATAATAAATCCTAACATTTAAGAGCACTGATTACAGAGGGAACATTTACATTTAAGAGTACTGATTGGACATAGATAATAAACCATTCCATTTAAGAGCACTGATTGAACAGCTGGAACAAACCATTCTATTTAAGAGTACTGATTGGACATAGATAATAAACCATTCCATTTAAGAGCACTGATTGACCAGATGGAACAAACCATTCTATTTAAGAGTACTGATTGGACATAGATAACAAACCATTCCATTTAAGAGCACTGATTGAACAGCTGGAACAAATCATTCCATTTAAGAGTACTGATTGGATATAGATAATAAACCATTCCATTTAAGAGCACTGATTGGCCAGATGGAACAAACCATTCTATTTAAGAGTACTGATTGGACATAGATAATAAACCATTCCATTTAAGAGCACTGATTGGACAGCTGGAACAAATCATTCTATTTAAGAGTATTGATTGGACATAGATAATAAACCATTCCATTAATGAGCACTGATTGGACAGCTGGAACAAACCATTCCATTTTAGAGTACTGATTGGACATTGATAATAAACCATTCCATTTAAGAGCACTGATTGGACAGCTGGAACAAACCATTCCATTTAAGAGCACTGATTGGACAGAGGGTACAGTTACATTTAAGAGTGCTAATCAGATAGAGGAAGCACATTTTCTGATTGGACAGATGGAACAATATGTCCATTTCCTGATTGGACAGATGGAACAAACCATTTCATTAAGGGTACTAATTTTACAGAGAGAACAGCTACATCATGTGTACTGTTGTCATTATAATAAAGCATTATAATTTATACTTTTCAATGAAGCTGTCTTTCTCACATGCTCTTCCTGTTCACCTTGGAGTCATTGCAAGCTTCTGTTTCAAATGGCACATAAAAGCAGTTTGTTTTTTCATGTCACAAAACATTGGATTTTGTTGGTAGCTTATTTTTCTCTTGTCATGGTTTCATTTGCCTGCCAAACCTTTCCTTTAATGAATATTTGTTTCCTACTTACTCATCACTTTGATGTTTTTCCAAAGTAGAGAATGTCCAGTTATTTACAGAGTTATTCTCCCACAGTATGGATCCTCCCCTGGTATTAAAATGCACTTCATATTTGTTCCATTTTCTCCATTCTATTCACTATCATTATTATCACACTCATAAGATCACATGTGGTGTCCATGACAAAACATTTTTGACTCCATATGTGTAGGGATCTCTAAATATAAGGCTGTATGGTTGTTGAAGGGCATCTGATAAAAGGGGGGGGGAGATCATTCATTTGAGAGATGGGCCTTATTTCAAATATATATTTTGTCTTCCAAAATATTCATGGCTGAAAATGAATTAGAAAAAATGTACCATTTAGGGTATTTGTTTAGAAGTATCTCCACTTGAGGGTACTTAGAAGGAGTAGTTTCATTACATCTTCTCCATGACATTGTCTTAACTGCATTACTTATAATAGGTGTGGCATATAATTGTCTCATGCGTTTCATGGAAAATGAAAAATATTAAATTATACCTGCCCATGTTTTTAACTGTACATTCTTCCATTCATCCATCCATCCCACTTGGGCGCTCCGAGTGGCCTAGTGGTTTAAAGCGATGTCCATTACGGATCACTGCCATCTCACCTCTGTGTGTGTGGGTTCGAGAGCCTAAGATTCGGTGAATGTGGATATGTGAGAAAGCTTGCCAGTAGCTTCTCGTGGGTCGGTGGTTCTTTTCAGGGATTTCCCAGTTTCTTCCTCCATCATTAATACTGGCCGCCATGTATAACCTATCGTGTGCTGAGAAATGGTGTGAAGCCCCATAAAAAAAAAAATCCATCCCACTTCTTTTTCTGCTTACCAGATATACTCTCTTATGATTTGTGTCAATCTGCAGGCAACAAAAATCCTGATCTAATAATGCTTAATGCACCTGCTGATCAGGGTCTTTGATGTTATTCTACTGATTACCCCTTACGAATTGCACAGACCCATATCTGTTGGTGCATTATGCAGTGGCAGATATTGGATGTTTGATCGTTTGTAGTTTGACTTATAAGCAATTATGTACAGTAGTTCATAACACCAGAAAGGAACAAAATTTATGTATTCATTAGCCTTTTCCTCTGTACTTCTGGTGTTAAAATGTTGTTCTGTTATTTATCACAGATTTACACACTAAAAATATTTTATAATCGAGCTTTTTATCTCATTTAAATATGTGAACATGTATATGATCATAAAATATATATTGACATAATAAACATAATTAAGATACCTTTTTGTAGCACAAGAATTAATTGTAAATTTATTTACAGAAAAACACAAAGGCAAATGAGAAAACAAATGTGATTGGTGAACAAGTGCTACCAGTATCAAATCAGTTTGGAACAGCATGTGGCTCAGGAGGACAAGAGGTAAAACAGCAGACATCATCCAGTGTCAGTCTGACTGGTTCAAGATTGTCAGAATCTCAATCCCAGAATTCCACATCTGGCAAACTTCATAGCGGAGGTGGACAGAGTGTACTCTCTGATGAAAATGTCAAAAACCATGGTGGGCATTATGTAAATGTATATGATTTGCAGAAGTCATGCCAAAATTTAGGAGAGACAGACAGTATAGTGGAGGGAGGTGGTGATGTCTCTGTGAAGAATACACAAGATCCTCTTGCCATCAAGTATCCTAGGCCATTTTCAAACTCTGGTGAGTAAAACCCATCCAAGAGTAATCATGTTATACCACCCACTGCAAAAGGCAAGATGCTGGAATCGAATTCTGTCTTCCATTTAATCATTGCTAACTGTTCATAATTTCTGTACAATACTATTTATCTTGACATCCTCAGGCCTAAAGTAATACTGTCAACATATTGATTAAATGAAGACCGTAGACAAAAACCAGTTTGAAATATACTTGTATATTGACAGTATACAGTTGTGTTCCCTTTGTGTTTTACAATCCATAAGTCAAAAGCACAGTACATGCACATGAAAAATCCACGCATTCAGTATAGGTCACATGTTAGAAAATTCCAGTATCAGTCAGATCCCATTAGAAATTTTATAGTGTAGAAACATATCTGTAAAAAATGGTTGTCTCATAGTTTCAGACTTGTCTTCATTTATCAAAAGCACATAATTCAATCCCACTTTATTACCCACCCACCCTGGCAATTTTTTCGGTACATTCATAATTATCTTCTGCTAATTGACTTGCTTCGTTATAACGCGTTGAGTTCAACCTTCATATCATAGTGGGAGCATACTGTACTTGCATTCATAGAATGGAAGAGGTTTTATTGTTTCCACAGACAGTTCAGAGTTCATTGGTTTTTTAAATATTTAGTCTGCAGCAACCACAAAATCCTCAAAAATTGGTACCTCATGAAAATTGGTTCTTTGGAAAAAATGAGAATTAACAGTGTGTTATATTTAATCATATTTGATGGGTAGGGTAGGCTTATATTTTAGGATCTTATTATAGATACGTTGAATTTAAATTAAGAATTAAAAAAAATTAGCTATTTTATTTTGCTTTGCAGGTTATACATGCTGTTTATGCCATAATGAAGCTTCAGTTCCTTTCAAGTCCCAATGTCAACATGTCTGTTGCATGAACTGCTGGAGAAAAGTTTTTGAGGTAAGTTGAAATATCTTCCCATTCAAACTTCCCATAAATATTACCTCCCATATAAAATCCAGTTCTTTTCTGTTTCCTCTTATAATTTTCCTCTTATATTTTAATTCCCTTGCTAGCAGCTTGCAACAGGCATCCAAATTTGTTCCATCCCATTAACTGGCTATATAAATTAACTGAATTATAGTTACTGTAATTAATATAAGTAATCACAGTCTTATTGTTTTCAGACAGCATATTTTTCAAAATTTATAATAATTTTCAATACATAAAATTTCTGGACATATTTTTCTTAAAGCTGATGAAAAATGAAAAATATCAAGTTAGAATGTTTTACCTTAAGGTATGTTGTACTCATGAATAGGTTGTTGTTAGACCCTTAGATTGTGAAACCACTGATTAATCTAATTATCATGTATTATAACTGAAGCTGTCATTAATTGGCAGAAATTAAAATTTCTAACATGATCCACAACTCATGGTTTTGCAGTTAACTAAAAAATAGTCCACATCAACAGCTAGCAAGTTTCATAAATTCCTGACATCTCAGTTTTATTAAACGATAGATTCCTTTTATTACGCCATAATGCACCTGGTTTTCAGGTCTGTAGTAGCATTAAAAATAAACCATATTAAGTGAATAAATCCTTGAACAAGTCTTAAAATGATTTACCTCATTTGCATATTTTGGGGGAATCTGTACCATATATTTGGAGTTTAGTAATGTCAAGCTTGGTTTCAAGTAGCCTTTTTTGAAGAAAATATGTCATGTCTTTAGCTTCTTCAGAGGTGATGGGACTGTACAGAAGCTGGGAATCATGTTACAGCATGGTTTCACTGTACAGAAGCTGGCCATCATGTTACAGCATGGTTTCACTGTACAGAAGCTGGCCATCATGTTACAGCATGGTTTCACTGTACCGAAGCTGGCCATCATGTTACAGCATGATTTCACTGTACTCCAGTGTTTGACAAGCTGTTATCTTTAAGGACATATATTGCCAAAATAATATAGGAATATGTACTTTTCAAACAAAGAATACATAACAGTTTTTGAAATCATTTTTGTTAGTATATAGTAGTCGTTGTAAGCATACTGAACAGATGATCAATAGAACTTCAGTTTCCTTATATCAGTTTATATGGATTACACAGTAACAGAACCTGTGCAAATGGATTTTTTTAATAGAGTTGTATGACATTTTTTTGATGCTATTGATGATAGGTATGAAAATATAATGACAAAAAGTTATACAAAAATAATAGACATATTTAATGCACAGTGAACCAAAGCTGGACAAAATCAGGTACAAGTCACATAGATTACCAGTAGGTACATGGATTACAACACAATGAAATGTGTGCAGTTTCAGATATGGCAGAGATATTGATGCAAACTTGCATTTTTGTTCCAGGGGGACAAGTTGTGTCCAGAATGCATGCTGGGAGTTCGTAGGAGACACTTGATCCGACTGTGTTTTGACTCTGGACCTGGGCATACTCCAACATGATTGATGCTTTTGCATACTAAAAAATCTGAAAACCTTACAGTGTGATATAAGTGCTATAGCAGTTTTGTAGCCAAGGAAAATATTTGTATTTGTGTACAATTTAGTATTTTTATTTAGATGGAAATGAAAAATAGCAGTAAGATTGTTGTTATGGTATAGCTAAATTAATCATTTGAGAGCTTACAATTAATAATGTGACTTTGGCAGATTTACAGACAGATCATGCAAAAGCACTGATTTTTTAATAATAAAAATTCAGATTTTTCCACTGACAATTTATTTTCAAATTCCTAAAATTTACTGTTTGATTTTCTGGTAAATATGTCATTTTTTGAAAATATTGCATGCTGGATGGATGAAGTACTGAAAAGTAAACTAAAAAATAGCTGACTTGAGCATTTTTTTCTGTTCCTTTGGATGTCCTGCATGATTTCCATTCAATGTAGATTTAATTTGTTAAATGAGGAAAGGTTTTTTTGTTGGTCAGACCTGTATATGCATTCTCTCTCATTTTCTCTGTCTTAAAACCTGTTTGTGCATCATTTTGCATTGGTAATCATGGCACCAAAAAACATGCAATTAAAAGGTAAAATTCTGGTTTGGTGCATATGATTTTTAATCAAATATATGAATAATATTTTAACTAGTCTTTCATGCATGTAGGATGGATGTGAAACACATTGTCACATTTACAGCATTTGAGTACTGTGTTTGACAATAACAGCATATAACTGTTTTTGTTTAACTCGAAAGTAATCCTTATGTTGATATTTCAAAATTCATGAATTTATCAAATGACAAAGAAGAAACATATTCAGTCATAGATAATTTAATCAAAGATGGAACTTTGGAAATGCATTGAATTTAACCACAGTGCCAAAGGTGCTCAGACATATTTGGAATTTTTAAACTTGGCATCTGGTGCTACTCTCCTTTTTTTGAGCATAAAATGATGTGCTCATTGTTTAGAGATTTTATTTTTCATGACATTGTTTCAAACTTTTACTTTTTTTTATTACCTTAACAATGTAACTATGAAGATGTTTCAGATACTGATGCAGCTCTGAAAACTTTTCTGCATGTGAAATAGTCTGCAGCAAGACAAAATTGATTAAAACAAATTTAATTATATTCTTAACTTTTCAAATACATTTTATATGTGGCCTTTAACACAACTCTCTAAATATTGTGGCATCTAGTTCTAGAAAAACAAATCTTTTTTTATCCTATTGATGGTTAATTCACAGTTGCCTGCTACTTCTGCATACAGTAGTAACCACATCTTTGTCAATTTGATTTTCATGCCCAAGTATTTTCCTTGAATGGTTGCTAACTCAATAGTATTTGGTAATTCTGTTTCTGTTGATTCTTATGGTTAAAAGCTGCTAAGAATTTTAATTCCTTTTCAGTTTAAAAATTGAAGAATACCGTTTTTCTGCATGTATAAAGAGACTCGCCTGTGTAGGAAGGGAAACAAACAGTACAATTTGGTTGACACTCCATAGCATGAGATACACATCCTCACCATGTAATTTTTAATATCATACACTTCAATTGACTTAATCACAATTCTGGCTCCCGAATGACTATCAAGTTAGCCTAGTTAACTTGCTAGTACTACAGTTTTATGACTGACCATAAATCCATTTCATTTAGCCATTCTGCATGTCAGCTGACCACACCATGATATGCTAATAATTAGGCTGTCCAGCCAGCACACTTTCTAGCAATTCATACAAAAGAAGCCTTGACACATGACAAGAAATTTCTTATGGTGTTCCCATCGTGAAGATACCAGGCCACATAGGGATATTGGCAGATATGTTCTACCCTGATGTAGATGCAATGCCTTGAGAGGACAATCACTGCAGTGGAGGACATATCATACTCGGACCCCACAACGGAGTGAATTGAGGTTAATTTCAAGGCAGGCATGGAAAGACAACTTGCTGATTTTCAAATGTCCACCTCAGCCAGTTGCAAACTTAGCTTTATAAGGTAAGGGACGACATGAATTAAAAGTGATTAGTCCTCATTTCATCTATTGCTTAGGTCTTCTAAATTCAGGAAAATGTCCAACAACCGGTCCGGTGGCCTAGTGGTTATAGCATCTGCCTAGGAGGTCTTGGGTTTATTCCTTGGTCGAGTCATACCAAAGACTTTTTTAAATGGTACTAACAGCTGCCTCGCATGACACTTAGCATTAAGAGATTAGTGTTAGGACTGGTCGGCCTGGTGTCAGGATAATGTGACTGGGTGGGACATCATACTACATGTCTGCAGCATGATGCCCCAATGCTAGACATCACTATAAACTGCCACACTGCAGACATCATAGCGATATGACTAAAAAATTTTTAAAGCTACGTTAAAAATTATAAACACTACCACCAACACCTGATAGACACAATAAGAGAAATGACAACTTCACAGCAGTCATTTCTTAATGCCAGCTACCAGTGTATTTTACATCATACTGGTGTTGTTCATACTTTTTTATGCTTATGACGTGTAGCAACATCTTGGGGTGGAGTTCTTTAGAGACCTGTCTTGGAAAAGGCACATAAGCAAGATAGCGGAAAAAGGAAACAGCAACCTTGGTTTTCTGTCCCACAACCTCCAAATCAACAATGAGGAAGTAAAATGTACAGCATATTTCTCGCTTGTACAACCAAGCCTTAACTACTGCTCAGCTGTGTGGGGCCCATCTAATAGAGATCTATTTAAAGAGATGGGTTCAGAGGAGATTCACCACAAACAGATACTGTAATACTAGCAGCGTCAGTGCAATGTTGAATCATCTCCCATGGGAATCACCCAAATCCAGGCGAACCAAGGCCCAGCTGACCTTGTTGTACAAGATGGTGAATAATCTAGTGAACATTACCTGTGGCCAAAATAATTGACGCTAGCATATAGCCAAACTAGGGCAAATGAAGAAGTTTCTGTTAAAGTTGGTATCAACAAATTGTTTCAAGTGCAGCTTTTTTCCATGTACAACAAGGAGTTGGAACAAAGTAATATCAATAATTGTAGAAGCTCCTGACTTGGTATCTCACAGGCAGGAGCTTTCTAATATTGCATTCTGCTGAACTAGTCAGTTACACGTAAGACTTATTGATGCTCAGGGCTATGTCAGTTGATGTTCATCTATATTATTGCAGCTATGGCAGTTGAATTAGTCTTGAGTATGGAGAGACGGAAACACAGACTGACACTCTTTTATTTACTTTTTCCCTTCCATTGCTCTTCTGTCTGTCCTATCACTACCTTGCTTCCTGTATTCTTGTTGCTTAATAATCAAGTGTGACTGTGTCAGCATATTTATAGATAGCACTGAGCTACTGTCCTTGCATATGAACATAATCAAGTGTGACTGTGTCAGCATATTTATAGATAGTACTGAGCTACTGTCCTTGCATATGAACATTGCATCGCATCTAGCCAATATGATAAATCTATTTACACCTTGGTGGATTAAAATATATTTTAGTGCTTTGTCCTAGCAACAGCTATTGGATTTCATGAGTTGCCTCCCTTAGTATAAAATGCTGACTAACCAACAACGTGTAACAGTGGTGCATTGTACATCGGCCTGAAATGGTGAAGGCAACTGACATAAAAAGGATACTTTTTAAATTTAATATTGTTAGTACGACTATGTATCAGAGAGAAACCATTATGAGTTTATTTCAATGAAAGGTATTTTTTAAACACAGACCTGCAATTAAACATTGCTTATTTATTAGTCCATTCAGATTGTTTGCTTTCCTTGTCTCGATCATGTAGGAACATTGTTCAAATTGGAACAACTTAAATGTTGATTTGCCGCATTCAATTAAATTTACAGACCTGAAGTACTGAAATATCTGTTTGATATGCCAAGGTTTAGATAGGGTTGTCATATCGGAACCTTGGCTGGCGAAGATGATTGCAGCGGTGAATTCAACCAACCTGCAATTTTATAAGGTGTATATCTTTCATGTCACCTCCAAGTTGACATCTCTAGCAAATTTTCAATGGCCAAAAATCAAGTCATGATCCTGCATGGGAGCCCATAGCTAGGATTTTTAAGATTATTAATAGAGTTACATACTTCACAATGGCTAATGGCCATATGGCTTAAGTGAATCTAGACCTGGTAAGACGAGATGCCTGTGTACGTTCATATGCACTAAAGATGCATCAGTCCTTGTTTCTTGTGTCTGCACCATTTGGCACACCAATGCTCTTTGGTGGTTTAATAGAGGACGTGCAGAAGCAGGCGTAACAATAGCGGCCTCTCCAACTTGACCCTCTTTTAGGCTGAATTAATCTGAACTGTCAAGGAGAGATCATCATGAGCAAAAGGATGAGAGGTGAAATGTTTCACAGACAACCATTTCAAACTCAGCCGCTCTTCAGGTGGCAATATTCTCCTCAATTCCAGAGGCAGTTTAAAAAAGCAAATAAGAAACAAAGTATCTCCTTCACCAAGTCTCGAGACAATCGCTTTTGACTTACCACCAGACCACATGCAGACAGTTTCATTTTCATTGCACATGGATAGACCTATATCCAGAAAATAAAAGGGCTATCCAAGTTGTTTTGGAGAGGATTTGGATTTCATTTAATCAAATGATCTCCCTAACATTTCCCCTTCCATGACCATCAGTTTTGCAGAAAGAGATCTGGTTGCTACATGAAAAGCAGAAAAGCAAAAAAAAGTTTGAAAGCTGAACTATGCAGGAGCTGTTCTTAGTACCCCAAGTCTAATGGAAATATTGGTAGGTTCAAGAAGTACATACATACTGAGGTTTAAATGGAGACAGCAAGATCAGTCATACATTACGTACAAAGGGACAAATTTGTGGTCAGTTTACACCAATTAATACATATTTTCATCTCCCTATACACATGCTCTCACACAAGTTCCTTCTGTTCTGATCAAAAGATCTATATATCAATTTTGCGCTCTTCCATTCTATCGCTATATCAAACCAAGGGCGTTCACCAAGGTTGTTAGCTGTGTAAGCGCTTTCTTCCAGTCGACTTCACCAAGAGCAACTGCAACATATCTTGTCTACATTTTATAAAGACACATGGTAAGTTTATCTTTAGTGAGAAGCAGAAACAATCTTCTATCCAATTTGAGTCCATTAAAGTTTCTACTCAACCTGGACAAATCAGACCTCAGTCCATTGAGCATTTTGTCCACTAGGGCATGGGATGTTTTATCAACCTCAACCTCGTTTGCCTCCCTTAATTGCGCATTACATGTGATTTCTGCAAAAGAGCCTTTACAATTAAGCAGTCTGATGAATATGATGGTAGATTTTACCCTTCTCAATCGCATCATAGTGCACCATTAGCAGATGGCCCAGTCACACAGCTTTCAAGTCAATTGATCAACAAAATGTGATCTTTTTACGGTCAAATTGATCTTACATATCACAATCTCTTATGAAATATTATTTTTCTTGCATCAGTGGCATGACAAATGATGTTTAACAGCAAGTTAGTTGGGTGCGGGGGTGGAGAGCACTTGTTGCTCAGCTTCATTAGAATCAGTGCAAAGAGGGGCCAAAAGATTTTCTTTTTTACATCAACCTTCTAAACATGAAGGCCATATTCAACATGTGTAAGTTTTGGAAGGATGAGTAAGACTGAAAGGTGTTATCATTACCTCATCATGGACAGCTCAGTGGCGATGGCTTATCTCCTTAACCTGGGGAGGGAGACAAAATCTCCGGACCTATGCATTCTGGTGCCAGTGTGCACTCAGTGCTATGGCCGATTTATTGTCTAGAAGGTACCAAACACTTAACAATGAATGGTTAGTCTGTTGGTCGATGTTACATTGGATTTGTGCACTTTTTTTTAGAAATATTCAGTGATGGATCTGTTTGCAATGAGGTGGAATACCAAACCTTCATCGCAAGAGTCTCGGACCCAATCCTGGGTAATGGATGCAGCACTTTCATTCAGTCAGTTAGAAGGGATTTAGCTGCTATCCCCTTTCCCCTGATAGGTCTGTTACTGAAAATATTTTCATAAAATGAGGTGTCACAAATGCAAATTGATTCTGATAGCTTCTCTGTAATGGAGACAATATAGTCGATCTAGCGAACAACATTCTTAGGGAAATGCCCTAGAGAGCTTCCCATACAAGCAACCATGGTCTCAGCTATTCATCCCATCCCAGATAGGATACTCTGTCAAACCTGGCTGGTCAAGAGAACACTGCAGAGAAACAAATCAAAGCCTTTGGTTGTGTATAAAATTTTTCCGTTGAGTGCCTCAAATCCACAATTGCCTAATTTTTTTGTCAGGCTCATTGAAGAGAATGATCTAGCCTTAGGATGTTGCTCCCTGATCTCAGAACATTCAGGCATCATGGTATAGCCGATATTGATATAGATCAATAGATCAATCAGATTTGTTAGCCAATTTTGACTTGTATAATCCAAAAAATCACATGCCCTGTTTCCTACATGGGATTTGTTATAGGTCTTGACATGCCACAATTTAAGATCAGTTCAGACCAACTTCAGTTTCATTGAATCTTGTGTCATATAGCTTTATGACCAAGTCTTAACCTATGTAAGAGAAAGAAGGGAAACCAAAATGTTTAGTTAAATCAACAAAAAAGTTATTTCTTTGCGAAAATTCAAATGGCACATTATTGTGAATTAAATTACAATATAATCCTAAATGGTCTAACACAAGTCCAAAATTATAGATTGTTCTGAATGAATTCAAAGAATCGTGTATGTTCTGATGTACAAAGAGTTTTGAATGTCTTGATTTACCACAGTGATATAGTCCAGAATGTCAATAAATAATCCCAAAATATTGTTTTGGTCCTAAAAGGCAATGAGCATCTTGTAGTATTATTGAATAATTTATTTAACTCAGATAAAATTATATCTGAACACAATTATAAATTTATAAATTTTGATCATATATTCCCAAAGACTGATATTAATCAGGAATGGATAATTGCTTACCAAACTATATATATATATATATATATATATATATATATATATATATATATACTTCACAGGATATATGTCAAAATATAATGTTCTTGGAAAATCCAATCATCTTAATGGAAAATTCCACCAAGTTGTAAACAGGATCGCTTCCAGAAACTTCTAACTTCATAAATAAGTTAAGTAATTGTTTAATTAAAAAGCAAAAAAAAAAAAAAGATGCAGAATAGAGTGAAATTTCGGGGTGGTGGTGTTTCTGTCATGTTTAGTTGAGACACACAGTTCCATTGGCAATGAAAAGATGCAAGTTGTTAAAAAAAGTAGAAAAGCAATTATACATAAATTCTGCAAGTTTCGACCAGGTTTTGCAAGAGTTGTGTCCCCTTGTATTGCCTAGCTGTGTAATACTTTCCTCCAAGCCGAGTGCGTACATGAAAGTTAACAAATCGTTTCGTCTCGTTTATTATTTTTCCCATTTGACCGAATTTATGTAAGGAACAAAATATGTGAGCAACTGGCGATCTAGGTTCACTGAGAAAATTGTTTAATTATTATCTATTCAAGAATGATCCAAATACTTTCGGATCGACAGACGTCAGTAAGCGAAACATAGTAATACAGAAAATCTTTACTACTTTACTTCAAGTTTTTTGTTTGCAGTAACTCAATTTTTAGCATGTTGGATTCACGATCGAAAAGGTACGAGTTCGAATCGTACCAGCGGCTTTACTCCAGTTACCTCGGCACGAATTAACCTGCTTGTGTTGCAGTGCCGTACAGTACCAAACAAAACCAGTCTGATTCGTATCGAATTACCCAGTTCCGTCAGAAATAGAGAATGCCTTTAAAACGTCATTCTTGCGAAATTCGAATTTTTAAAATATAAAGTCTTTGTGATTAACACAGGAATTTTGACTACAGTATATAATAAATGTAATTTCTGAAGCTTAGCGAAACTTTAGATACGAGTAAGAAATAAATTAATACACCAGGAATAATAGTTCCAGAACACTATATGTACCTGCACCGGCGCATAACCTGCTATCGTACTATTTGAAATGTTCCTTCTACAACAAAATGATGTTGATATAACTCATTATTTTGGTATTTAAACAAAATTTTAAAAAAATGGAGAAACGAAATACAACCTGCAAAGTTGCAGAAATTGCAAATTTCGAAAGCAGCTCGACTGGGGAAGATCAAAATCGTGTTTCTGTGTATATTTAATTGTTTATTTGGTAGAAAATCAAATACAGATTTTTACGAACATGTTAAATTTGAAATAAACAAATTCCGATGAACAAATGCAGAATACGTCAAAACCAGAATAGAAACAACGATTCCGATGTAAACCAAAGAACACCAACAAAGGTGCTAGACTTCAAGAGCAAATGTGCCGTAGCATACGATGTAATTTAAACGAATGGTCATTAGACAAAATGGCATTATAATGAGAATGTAGTATCAATGATTCTGACCTAACTGAATAGTAGAAACAGGGACAGATAAATAAGAATGTAATTATTTACGATCATAGAAATAAATAATGATGAGTAAAATACATTTAATTAGACATATTAGTTAACAATCTTTAAAATTCAATCATTTATAAGTACTAATAGTTGTTGTTGGGTTTAACGCCATTTTCAGCACAAAATAGGCTATACATGGCGGCCAGTATAAATGGTGGAGAAAAAAACCCGGAAAGAACCACAGACCTACGAGAAGCAAGCTTTCTCACATACCCACATTGACCAGATCCGAGACTCGAACCCACGCAGACAGGTGAAATGGCAGTGATTCGTAACGGTGAGCGCTTTAGACCATTCGAGCCCTCAGATGTATTGTGTCATTATGTTCGTCTCCGGGACATTAGAAGACGCTAATTTAAGCCGATATCAAAAGTCCAGTTCTCTCTACCGTATATTTAAAAGATCAGCATTTAGTCCTTCAAGATACCGTTATTGTTATGTACATCTATATTGTGTCTTACTTTTAGAGCATCGCTGTAGATTCCATATAAGCTATTAATAGGTGTTGACAAGTTTTTAAAATTGATTATAATGATGAACCTGTTTGCAAGTTTGGGGTGACTTCCTATTGGATTGTTCAGTTAGGTGGGTTCTGTTGAGACTTGGAGTATTTGGACGTCAGTCACGTAGGAATAATTGCGAAGGGATAGAGTAGGAAAATATTGCAATGTTGATCCGTAAGGGTGTACATAAAGATGAGAATTGATCAATTAATTGATTCTTATATCCTATGTTCTTGTTTTAATATCAGTCTGCAGATGTGTTTAATGTTGTCTTTAGATATAATTTGAAAAGAAACATTCGTTTTGATTAATCAATGGATTTACAAAGTGCTCATATTATTTTTTGGACATATTATTTTTTGGACATATATAATTATTGTGAATGTATCCCAAGGGATAATGGGCAATACCACTGTGAGACATCAAGAGTCTTGGCACACTATCACCTTCGAGGACTTGGAATTCATTCAGAACTCTATTCTTTTGGACTTGTTTAAATGTTTCTAGGATTACTTTGGTATAATTCATAATACTGTAAGTTCCTCTTAGATTTGATTTTTTTATCTTATAGAATTAAATTATTTATTAAGTTTAAAAAAATAAACTTCTTGGTTTTGCATCTTTCTGTTACCTACTTTAAGACCATAGAGTTTTAATAGTCATGACTGAAAAAGTTTTCTTTTTTATGACGTTGAAGATCTCAAAGGAAAGATGTGGATGTATCGACATGTTGAAACTCGATGCTTAAGGTCGTATTAGATACTAGTCTTCTTTGGTTTTGCAGGAGATAGGTGATGATTTAAACATTTTCCACGTATCAGACGTCTTTTCAGTATCATTCCGAGAGCTAAAGATGCAAAGATTACACTCAATTCTTGTTTGAAAGACAATTATAAATGCTCGATGATTTTAATGTTTGACAGTGACAAAATAAATTGGTTTGTAACGAGGGCTATTAGTATAAACAATGTGCAAATACTAGGTTGGCAGGTGACTGTTGGCAATGATGCCAGCATGACGCAGGAATAATATAGTTTGGAAACAAGTTCTGGACATTTTTTTTTAGCAATAAGCGAGGGTGGAGTATAGCGTGTGGTGTTATAACGGGTGTGTACTATATATGCAAGTATAGAGCTGTTGGTATAAGGTGTCTTTGAGGTGAAGACAACCGTAGAACCCGATGCAGCCATTTAATCTTGGATGGACTACCACTGAGGTTATAACTTATGATTTTCAAAACCAATTACTTTCTGGCACGTATGTCGTTGCTTGACGTTTATGGCATACGGATCCTAAATAAAAATCACAATCAGTATTTCGTCTCAGTATTTTGCTTTCTAAAACTGGTCGGCTTACTCTGAGTCAATAGTTCTGCATTAAAGCCTGTAGTAGTCATACCGACATATTTAGTACTTCAGAGAAACTAGTTCACGCCAACATAATCATTCCTAAAATCTCTGTTAAGCAACACGTGATCCAAAAGGTGAAATGTCGGTACTCCGGATTCGAAACTGTGTGGTGGAATCTGAACCTTGAACGATCGCATGTTTTAATATTTAACAGAACCAGCGTCGGATTGAACTATTGGTGACCTTATTTCCGTCAAAGGGGCCCCCGGGTAGCAGAATGTTCTAAGACGTTTGCCTTTACAGATTACGCACCTATGTTCGCGTGGATTCGAGTCTAGGAATCGACCAACGTGGGTATGTGAGAAAGCTTGCCAGGAGCTTCCAATTGGTCGGTGTTTCTTCCAAAGGTTTTACAGATATATTGGCAGCCATTTATAGCCCTTCATGTGCAGAATAGGGCGTTAACATCAACAATAACAATAACAAATTCAGTCAAATATTTTATATAGATTTGGAAAAAAAATCAAGGCGCTAAATACTATCCGAGGTATCAGCCAGAACGTACTATAATGTCTAAATCGTTTTTTCAACTTGAATATGTATCTGAGAGATTTTTACTTTATTCGTATTTCCCTCCTAAATGTTTTCAATAATTGTCGAATCAAATGTGTTTATTTTGTTTCCTAACTTTCTGAACACAGAAAATGCTTTTATTTAAATCTCCCACCGATGGAGTATTCTTTGCAATGTTTGGTTATTTTTCTTCTCAACCTTTGTATTTTGTGCAAAGATAAGTTAACAAATTCAAGGTTAGAATACTATCAAATATCGTTACGATGCATCGACAATATAGTTATTGGTTGTCTGTTCATCCGTACATATTCAGGTCCTCTTAAGTTCTATTTAGACCATAAACTATTCCGATATCTCCAATAATGTTCAGCATTGTCCATGTATAAGTTAGACTGTCTACATGGAAGAAATGTATGTTAGACAATATACATGGTGAAAATGTAAGAGTTAGACAATCTACATGGAGGAAATGTAACAGACAATCTATATGGAGGAAATGTAACTTAGACTATATACATGACTGAAATGTAACAGTTAGACTGTCTTCATGGAGAAAATACATTTAATTGTAAGGACCCTTATTCTCATACGAAAATCGCTGTGACGAACATTATGTGTTAAGGCCCATATTTCTCAGATTCTTACTAATTTCTCCATGAACGTCAGTACAATGGGTCTCTTTACGAAATATATAGTACTGCAACCTCTTTTTGTGCTTAGGTGTCATGGAAATGGCATTAAATCAGTATCTTGTACAGGATTATTGTGATCTTCGGAAAAGATACATTTGAGTCGGATTGAACACCGCTGTGCTAAAATTAGATTACTGTGATCTTCGGAAAAGATACATTTGAGTCGGATTGAACACCGCTGTACTAAAATTAGATTAATGTGATCTTCATTTGGCTCAGAGTGAACACCACTGTAATATAATTAGATTACTATGATATTCGGAAAAGATAACTTTGGGTCGGAGTGAACACCGCTGTACTAAAATTAGATTAATGTGATCTTCATTTGGGTCGGATTGAACACCACTACTATAATTAGATTACTGTGATATTCGGATTCGGAAAAGATACCTTTGGGTCAGAGTGAACACCACTGTACTAAAATTAGATTATTGAGATCTTCTGAAAATAAACATTTGGGTCGGAGTGAACACCGCTGTACTAAAATTAGATTACTGTGATCTTCGGAAAAGAAACATTTGTGTCGGAGTGAACACGGCTGTACTAAAATTAGATTACTGAGATCTTCGGAAAAGAAACCTTTGGGTCGGAGTGAACACCGCTGTATTAAAATTAGATTACTGAGATCTTCGGAAAAGAAACCTTTGGGTCGGAGTGAACACTCCTGTACTAAAATTAGATTACTGAGATCTTCGGAAAAGATACAGTTAGATCGGATGAGCACATGTACCAAAATAAGATTACTGAGATCTTTATTTGGGTCGGAGTGTATCGCTGTACTAAAATTAGGTTACTGAGATCTTCAGTTCATGATTTTTGGAATCTACTTGTCTCTTTCTCTAACAAAATTAAATGCTGTATTAGAGATTAAATTTTTTTGTTGTTGTTGCTTCAAAATTCCGCGTCCAGATCAATTTTTTTCGTGAGTGGAGGTAGAATGTTTAAGGTCGAGATTGTAGGTTTTCAAGAGTGGAGGTTAAATGTTTAAGGTAGAGAATGTAGGTCTTCGTGAGTGGAAGTAGAGAATGTAGGTTTAGATTTTCAGCTGACAAATTAATTTTAGTTTCCAAAATATATTTTATTAGTAAATAATTAAATCAAGAATACGGTTGTAAATGAAAAGATTCCAGTAGTGTACAAAACTATCAGGTTAAAAATTTTTTTATACTATTGCTTGTGTAATTTACTTATACATCTGTAACTATTGATACGGAGTCATATGCATAGATAAGCAACCCTTTAGAGAGCTTGAGATCCTAGTAATATATCTTGTTTCATTATAAAGTATCGAAAACTTTGTTATCAATAAATATTAATGCCGAATGTTAGCAGTAAGCCTAATATCTCTTTACAGACCATTTGATTAAATTGGTAAGGTCGGGAAATTGTTGCTGCTATCTAAGAAATGCGCCCCATTATACATAGCAATTCTTATGTCAAAATTACTAATCTACAAGTTGAACGATTTTCTGACACGTTTGACTTATTGTCTGCTCTTGCCCATTAATATTTTCAATAAACATCGATGAAAAGCTTCCCAAAAATCTGACAGGCGCTATTGATTTTCTTTGAACGAAGAAATTGATGTGTAGATTTTCCACTAGGTGAAAGCATTCAAATTTTTATAGACGTTTTCTGTTTTCTTGTATTGAAATTATAAATTCATTTATTTTCTTTTTGGTTTCGGAAGCAAGAAAATATCGACAGAAAAGAGCGGGGGCGGAAGAGATGATTTTTTTTCATTAGGTTTTTATCCAAAAATAAGAACAAGTGCGGCTTCAGGATTATATTGGTAATTGACGAAGCTATATTGATAAATACCAAGCGGATGATCAGTGCAGATGAGGTTATATTTAATCTCATCATCAGTGACGTAAGTAAATAACACCAATGCCCTTTATTTGCTGACAACTTGCGTTAAACGTTTCGTGCTCGTGCGATCGAGGATAACTATCAACTTCCAAGGGTGTGAAATACGGAATCACCGTACTTTTTTCCCATGGCGTACCTTGCCGATTTGAAGCTATCAACCGATCATTGCAGTTCATCGAGAGGTTTCAAAGTATCCGTTTTAAAAATGGCGTCGTTGTTGTGCGACTGACATTAATGAATAAGATAAGCTTGCAAATCAAATGGAAGATCATAATGTAAACAAGCAAAACGATTTCTAACTGTCCTTTTCTGATTTCTAGAACAGCCCATTTCAGTAAAATATGTGTCGTCTGCGTCCTTTAATTGCAATGCCCAGTTTTAATATTTCTCAAACAATTGAACATATAAAAAATATGAACTATTGCATGCATTATTTCAAAGAGATTTAACTCCAAAATGTACGGAATTATTGTAATTATCAGAGACGGTGAACTGCTTAACATTTTTGTTCCTAAAATTCGTCGGGTAGTATAGGATTCAAATCTGTTTCTTTACCTCGGGTGTCAGAATTGAATTTATATTACCAAAGTTGCAAAAATAAGCTTGCATTCACAGTGGCGTTTCGAAGGCATTTGTAACATCCTCTTTTTCATCCCATTCTAGAAAAGAAAAAGCTCAAATGTATAACATGAACGTCTTCGAACTATCAATCGCATGTTCAAAATAACCTTCAACAATTTAGACGACACTCAGGTTCGTGGTTGCTTTTTCTGGATATTAACTTAAATCATTTACGTCACAATGTATTCGCTTACCCTTCCGTTTTTTTTTCGTAACATCCCCCACCCCTCAACGATTTTAAAAACAAAAAGGGATCAAGACAGGGATATAAAAATATGTACAAAACGTAAGCATTTCATTTATCATTTATCAATTTATCAATTTCTAATAACAAACGGAAGGGTACTATAGGTGACACGTCATCGCTAATAGCAACATAAGGGATAGTTTCAGGCTTTTCAAACCAGGTGATTTCTTCAATTGTTTTAGTTACAAAACTGTAGGAATAATATTAAAAGTTTAAAGCGCAGATATTTCATTAATTGCTGAAATGCTGCTGACATTTGTTTTGTGAACTGTTTTATGTCAATCTGTCCTTCGTACATCTAGCTGATATTCGTCCGACCAAATTTACCGATTTACGAACGTTACGGTAATTCCCATCGGATGATTAAGTCAGGTGGTTTTGTTTTGAGACTTGGGGAGGTATTTTAACATTTTAAACGTGGGAGGTATTGTAACATACATCTGGTGTGGTGATGTTGTGACCTAGAGCCATAGGGTAGATATAAGATTGAAAATGGACAATTCATTCATTCCTAATTCCTTTTTCCTATGTTCTTGTTTTAAAATCAGTCTGCAGATGTATTTAATGTTGTGTTTAGATATAATTTGAGAAAACTCATTCATTTAGACTATTCACTGGAATCACAAAGTGCTCATTGATTTTGGACTAAAATATTATTTTGGGATTATTGTGAACTAATTTAAAGGAGTTCTGGACAATGCCATTGCGATACACAAAGACTGTTGGTACTTCAGCACATTCTGGTCCTGTAATTTATTCGGAGCACTCTTTTGAACTTGTCACATAACAGCCTATCCGTAACATTGTAAATATTAATTTGCCTAATAATTTAAAATGAAAGAACATTATAGTTTCTTAAAGAAATATTCTACCAATATTTCTAAAACACATATGTGGAAAAGAGATATTTGTGAGCATGTAAATTGTCAAAGGAGTGGTACGGTCTGATCGGTATCAAACAAGTTTACTTAAAATGGGTACAGTTTAAAAAATAAGAAATATAAACAAATCAGTAAATAAATAACAAGTATAAAGAGTTATTTCATTATTTTGATAACATTATTTTTGTTTAAATGTACATTTTATTCATTTTTCCACGATGCTTTACTGGTGATAAGAGATGAATATCGGCTCAGCGCTAATTGCAAAACATATTAGTTGAAATAATTATTTATCAGAGTTTAAATTTTAATGATTTATTTCTGGCTTTTTCATCAAATAGATTTAAAACTGCTTGCCAGTGAGCCTTAGTTTTAAATAAGCTAAATCGCATTAGTGAAAAGAAAAACATTGAGTGGTAAAATAGTGAGAGTTGGAAAGTTTTATTTCTGATCAGAGCTATATGCATCTAAATCCGCACGATATCGAAACTTAAATTCCCATTACCAATTTCACCATTCTTCCAATCTAAGTAAAGTTTTGAAGAATGGGAATGATTTCTTCAAAAAGCTGTCTGACATAAACCGTTCATTGAACCAATCAAGAAGTTAGGTTTAGAATTCAGAGGTGCCACCCCTTTAAATACAAATGCCAAAGACCGTATATATTGCATTAATCTCATTAATATCATTATTTAATCCGTGTATCTCAAGTTTCAAATTTATTTATCTTAAGCAACTTTGCAACCGAAAATGTTTTGTCTATTCTGTCATTGGAGCTTGAACAATGAATAGAATCCGTAGATTCTCATGTTTCAGCTGCAACGTTATAAGAGTGCAATTTTTGTTGGGACTGCCACGTATTTTGACAACAGTTTTCTTCCCACGGAATGCTTTTCGCGACTAAGACAACAGAGAGCTTCATTGAGCTAGCAACCAGATGATAACCAACGTTTTCTTTGCCCGGCAATGAGAACGCAAGATGATCGACTCGGAAAGCAATTGTGGAAATGTTGCAGTGTAAACATAGAACAATCATGAAAAAGTAGGAAACACTCTGAACAACGTTTCGCGCGATGGTGATTCGAACCAAAACGAGAGCGAAAGTATATCTCATAGGAAAGAACTGCTTACGAGATCAATCTGGTGCCTGACATCGCACACATTGACTAAATTGCGTCCAAGCTTTTGCAAACGACATTTACGTATTTGAGTGCCTATAAATCCTGGGAGCAGTTGTTTAACTCGGACAAAAATCGTAACGTGCGGATTTAGACGCCTAGAAACCCACTTGCGCGTGCGATTCTGTACTCGTATTTGTGCGCACGAGGCAGTCCTAAGCGATGCACTTGCAAGTGAGAAAATGGTAAAGTCATTGGGTTGGGGGAGGTAGAAGACTCGATTCCCGATCTGTCATATTAATCTTAAACCCTATCTGTTATACTAGTCTTTGGTACTTAAGAAAAGAACTAAGAGAGAAAACCAATAAAATTACACCAAAAGAGTTGTTCCTATGTTTCTCATCGACAAAATCAATCCAAAATAATAAGAAGATAATTCCTTCTTGCGTAATTATAATTTATAAAATATATCTGAAGGTTTGTGCTGAGAATAAAAGTGCAAAAGTTGTTGATAGGGCCCCTTTTACTCCTTCTTCGACGCTATGTAATCAAGACATTCAAGACGTAACTTTTCCAAGAAAAGCACACACATAAAACCAGTATGTTTTTTATAGATGCTTATAAAATTGACAAAGATGAATGCGCAAATCAAATTTCATGACGTACATGCAAAAGTATTTCGGAAACAGCTACATGAATATGCAAGAAAAGAAGAAAATATTCATTGGAAGAGAAAGGTACATTTGACTACTTAAAGCGTGAAAATACTAATTAAATATCATGACAGCATACACAAAAAATGTATGTGATAATTATGACACCCTATGGGTGATAGTTTGAAGTACCTACCATGGACAACGTGCAATATAGCGATAATTCAGCTGGAATTTCGGTCACTTGGAGTTCAACACAAGCGATACAATACATTTTGATGTATCTGCTGACCAGACTTTATTGTGTACTTTCGAAAAGTAGATACGATCGTTTGATAGATCTAACTTGAATATGTTTTGAAACTCTCGTCATATTGCGTATCGCCTCAAATTTTAGTTGCTAACATTAATTAACAAAATATCCACAATCCGGCTTTCGAATGAACCCCACTGTCATGTCAAGCTATAAAGTGTCAAAGGTATCTGAACAGGCACTATAAAATCTGTCTGACGTGACGATTATACCCAAAAAGAATATAACGTGAATTACTTCAAATAAATTATTGTGAGAACGTATTTTGTTTTGAAACCAAATGTTTAAGAATTTTTTGCCCATATACACCAAACCCTTAGCAACGCATGCACGCAAGATTGAAAGGGGGCAATATATAGTGGATAAAAATAGATATTTCTTTATCGTGTGTGTTGTTTTCTTTACTTCGTAAGACAGGATACCATCATTCACCTAACACAGTGGCAGTCCCACATTTTGAACTGTTAAATTTACATTGTTCGTACCGAGTACAGGAATCTGCTAATATGCTCAAACTTTCTTGTTTGAAGAAATCAAAAAATCCCAAAATACCCGTGTCTAACAAACCCAAATCTAATGAAGTGGGCGCTTTGGCGTACTCTAATAAACACAGGAGCAGAACCGCAGATGTCGATCACATTGCCATGCTGGGAACCACCTTCACGAAGATGAACTTTGCTTTGAAACACCATCAATAAGCATCATTACACCGGTGTCTGTCACAAAATATGGTTAATAATTGATTAAAGTTAAAACGTAACATCTCCATCAGTAGTCTATATTTGATTTTCAGTTACGATTTTAATACATTTTGACAATGGATTCCATTATAAAAATAAGAATATTTCGAACGCTTAAAGATAAGATGAGAGAAGAATTCTTTATTTCAGACTACATAGTCTATACATCTAAATTAAAATATAGATATAAAGTAAAAACTTGTATACATAAAAAACATATATATATCATACTTTAGTACATAACGCAATTTATATCAATTTACGTCTCATGAACAATTTGCACCAATCTGATGTAAATCAAGGAGTCGAATAATACCCGAGTCTTCTTTTGAGATGAGGATGCTGATGGTTTTGTGCTTTTCTATGAAACGGCAGCTGATGCAAACCTATTTGCATGTCTAAATTACTTATCTACAAGTTCAAAAGGTTTTCTGACAGTTTTGGAATTATTGTTTGGTCTTGTCTATGAATATTTTCAACAAATGTCAAGCATCTGATATGGATCTATCAATTTGCCCTCTGTCGAGATATTCGATTTTATGGGGATGTGGAAATTGCTTATGTAAATTTCTCCATTGTGCTACATTTAGCTAAATGCCACATCAATCTAGATATGCCTTCATTTTGAGCATGTTTATATAAAATCGAATGATATCGAACTGAAATGAAAGAAGAGACACTATTGATACATAAGTTCTAGGTGAATGGGTTCTTATTTGACGTATATAGCTTAATGTTTGACTGCACATAACGAATGGTGAAAGAGGAAAGAGACACATTTATGGATTTCAAAAACTATCCGTTATTTTGTAAATATTCAAATGAATGCTAGAAAAAACTGCACTCGCCAAATATTCCTATCAGCATCTAGATAAAGCGCCCACTAGACGGATGTAATAACAAATATAATTAAGGAAAAAATTTAACCAACAACAGTGGCGTCTGCAACGAATTTTATTAATTGGAGGTACTATGGTATATTTATGAAATGTGTATTATATTATCTCTCTTTATATACATTTTGTGCATTCTCTCGCATATACATTGTCATCATAAACTATTTTCGACTTCTGCAGTATCGTACAAACAACTTGAAATACAATTAGAATCCATGAGCAGAATACTCCAGGAAAGCTTGGATATTGTTTTCTCTCATAAAACTGGATCTTAAAAAAAACATATCTTTGTTGATAACTATATAAAAAATGTATGAATAGGGATTCAGTTTCATAAATATTCTTATTATGTATAATTCCCTTTTGAAAATAATAATAATAATAATAATAATAATAATAATAATATTATTATTATTATTATTATTATTATTATTATTATTATTATTATTATTATTATTATTATTATTATTAATAAATATATTATACCATGGTATATTACTGACGACTGTTCAATATTTTATCAGAACTCAAATTATATAATAAAACATTATGGTTTGCATAATACTTATAGTCGTAAAATAAATAAGTATTTTATAAACAATTTCTGATGAAATATTGAACATTCGTCATAATATATCAAGGAATAATAAAGGTGTAATATACTTTTATTTTTTTTAAAATGTGCATTATACATAATATTTTTTTTTATAAAACTGTTTCTCTCTCTCTCTCTCTCTCTCTCTCTCTATCTATCTATCTATCTATCTATCTATCTATCTATCTATATATATATATATATATATATATATATATATATATATATATATATATATATATATATATATATATATAATCGTGATGTGTCCATGGTAGGCACTTTACTTAATCTGCTTCGGCACTAAATGACCTACAGGTGGGGGCCCTGAGTGGCCAACCATTGCCATATCACTTCTGTCTGCGTGGGTTCGAGCCTCAGGTTCGGCCAATGTGGGTAAGCTTGCCAGTAGATTATCATGGGTTGTTGGTTCTTTTTAGGGTTTTCCCGGGTTCTTGTTCCACCATTAATACTGGCCGCCATGTATAGCCTATCTTGTGTCGAACAATGCCGTTAAACCCTACAACAACAACAACAACAACAACAACAACAACAACAAAAACCTACAGGTGTTGCCGTGCCGTATAAAATCAAAACAAACCAACGTAACTGCATGACTATTATCTATGAAGGTTCTCAAGATACGGAATGCACTTTTCAGTTCACTTTTCCTTGATAGGAAATATAAGCAATGTTTTATCAGAAAGAAATAATTAGATACGTCGGGTGGTACATAATGAGTATGATGCAGTGTGGCATCTCCTGATCACATTTGTTGAAAACCAATATAATTTATCTAATTTAAAAAAAAAAAATATGTCTTGATTTCAATACGTATTCCCCATACATATGCCCATGGCGAATCCCTTTATGGTTTATCCTTCCCCCATTCTACTCGCCCATTTCTCTTTTTTAAATTAATTATTTTACATTAATTTGAATGACATTTTCATAATTTTTAAGTTTCATTTTGGTTCTTTTAATTCCTCACTTTCCATTTATAGTTTGATGAGGTTTTCATTATTCATTCTAATAACGCACTATTTCACGCATTAGTAAATGCATGTACTGTTAGTCCTTGCCACTTGTCATGTATCTACGTTTGTATTTAGGGGAGGGCTGTTTCTAAGTTGTGAGAACGTGACTCACAACCCGATCCCATGGCAATAAAATATGTTTAAACCAAACCAACCAGAAAATACATTTAAAACGTATATTCAGGGACGGTCAATAAAACAGACGAGTTATTACCTTTGGAATATGTAGCTAACATCAGAGACAGGAATAATTAACTAAAGATAGATCAAGCTGATTTTTTAAAATATCTTTTTCTCAAAGCTAACTGTCCAATAGGTAAGGATAGTTGATGCAATTTGCTGGCAGAGACGGCGTCTTATATGACTTAAACCATTAAACTGACAACAATATTGACCTTACATGATAATTGTATGACATAAAAGGGAGAAATTTAATCATTGCTAAAACTGGTTTGCTCTGGTAAAATCTGGTTCTCATTTTCAATCATGGTGATTTTAATATTTCCACCTTGTTATATTTACATACAAACACGATTGGTCAAATTTTAAATAGAGGATTTGACATGCTTTTAATAATTAATTTTTGTAAGGTAACGTTACTCTCATTTTCTGTTATACATCTAGTCATTGATGCTATTTCATGTTTAAAGTATATGAACTAAATATTATCCCATTCTGTTTATTTTTCTGGCCATTTCTTGTGCAGCAGAGTTACAGTATTCTGGTAAAACAAATACTCAGTATCATGTTCAAATAAAGGGTGTTTTATATTTTTATATTAACATGTGGCAACATCTTGTTTTCTAAGAAATTTAACTTCGTTCCTCTGCAAGCTTTCCAAAGAAAAGTAATTAAATAAAAAGCAATAGTTGCAGCACAGGCTTGGTCGGCGATCTGGTGCCATTTTATGAAGTGAATCTTGTGTGCTGCAGAACCCAGTTCCATCTTTCCAGATCATCATTATCATCGTCATCATCGTCGTCGTCGACTTTTTCTTCCTATATTTGGATGAAAACCACATTCAAAAATTTTAATTAGCCAAAGATAAGAACATTAAAACATACAAAATAATGTCGATTTTGTCACATTATTGGCTTGTTATTCATATTTTTATTTGTTCAAATGTAGACACACACACACACACACACACACATATATATATATATATATATATATATATATATATATATATATATATATATATATATATATATATATATATATATATATATATATATATATATAATTCAATAGCTAGCAACGAGTAAAGCACAGTCAACAGTTTGGTGTAATGAATTAAGTAATCTGAACTCCACAATTAGTAAAACACGGTCAACGGTTTGCAACAAGAAATTAAGTACTCTGTCTTCCACAGCTAGTAATGAGTAAAACTCTGTCAATAGTTTGCATTAAGAATTCAAGTACTCCCTATTCCACAACTAGCAATGAGTAAAACACGGTCAATGGTTTACAATAAGAGATCAGCTATGGTGTTCTGATCTAAGGTATTACGAACTGATATCATTTAACTTCATTGTCTTCTCTGTAAGCAATTGACTTCTAAGGATCAGTTTATGCCAAGTTATGGAAGAACTGATAATAAATGATTTTGTTCCCTAATTTATCCTGATACGCATGCTTCGCATTTTGTCTTTCTTTTTCTCAGTCAGTAACTTAGCAGTGGCTCCTCCTCCTCATCAATCCCTTAACCAAAGAGGTCGCTGAGGCACCACAGTTGACTTTATAATCTATTCTCCCCATCTTCCCCTGTTCTTTACTGCCCTTTGAGAATATCCAAATTCCATGCCTGTCCACTCCATAATGTTGTCTCCTAATTATTTTTCTATATGCCTCTTCGTCTGCACCCTCGCGCTGTGCCTTGCAAGATTGCTTTTGCCAGTCCAGATGATGTTGAGACATGACCGTAACACTTCAGTTTGCGCTTTTTTTTACAGTGGACAAGAGGTTTTCATAGGATCCGATGGTTTGTTGGATCCCGTTGTGGACTTCTTCGTTGGTTACATGGTCAGTGTATGAGATGCCCAAGATCCTGCGATAGCATCTCATTTCGATGGTTGAATGAAGATCTGATGTGAGCGTCCTTGTTTTACAAGCAAACAGAATCATGGATATAACAATCAAGCGCATCAGCATTATTTTGGAACCAAAAGCAATGTTGGTATCTTTTTCCATATTGGTTTCAATCTGTTATTGCTGCTGTTTTCTGGGCAATCCCAAGTACCATTAATATCATCTTCGAAGGTTGGTGATTGTTCTTCCTCCGATGCTGACAGTGCCCTTGTGATCATTTCCAGGATAAAAAGGATAAGGATTAACTCTCTAGCAGTGGATAACTATCTAAACCACGTCCTAATAGCCTCTACAAAACTAACAAGGAGGCCTTCGCAAGGAAATGATATGCTCAAATAACCTATACAATGATATGTTCATAGTTTTCTAAATGGTTTCTAATGATATGTTTATAGCGTTCTCCATACAGTACATTGCCGGATCAGGTCAAGTGTTTAAGGAGCTCCAAAATTTTCAAAAGGGCGTTGACGTTCTTCGAAAGGGCACCCAATCAAAAGTCTTTGTGCCTGTTTACTCAAAGTGAGCACAATATCATGTAAACTTGTGCAATAAAACGATCGTCAAATTTCAGGTGACAGGTGACTACGTTTGTGTGTGCGTATATTTTGATTCGTTACCTGTGGTCTCGGAAATCCTGGACCCTTCCCCGCAATTCTGGCTATGTGGTGATAGTATAGTTTGGTTTTTATTGTAGCCAATTTCTATATTTTCAATATGGCAGTCCTGTAATTTATGTCTTGTGTAAGGTAATGTATTATTGAATAAATAGTACAAAACAAAAGAGCCAATAGAGAAAGACTGAAATACTGGCAGGTAATGTATTAAATCAATAGTACAAAACAGAATGACAAGAAAGAAAGGCTGAAATACTGACATGTAATGTATTTAATAAATAATACAGAACAAAAGAACCAAGAAAAAAGGCTGAAATACTGTCAGTTAAGTTGTTGAATCAATTATACAAAATAGAAGAACCAAGAAAAAAGGCTGAAATACTGTCAGTTAAGTTGTTGAATCAATTGTACAAAACAGAAGAACCAAGAAAAATAGGCTGAAATACTAACAGGTAATGTGTTGAATGAACAATACAAACCAGAAGCACCGAGAAGAAAATATATGAAGATTAAGAGTAAAAATAAATCAGCTCAGACAACTAATAACGTCAAATGACAAAGTAGAAAGTAGGCCAATACTCAAAGAACAGTTAAAGAATATATTTGCTGCTTTTATGAGATATATCCATTAAAATCAATCATCAATAAACAGAAGGTTTGAGAAACCGTCTTTGAAAATAACATTAAAACTCTATATGATCTAATGAGGAATGATTATAAACATGGAACCCACAGAAATATCAGTATGTCTTCAAACATGACTCCAATTTTAGATGAAAGCTGTTTTATTGAAGTTATAGTTAAATTTGTTCATAGAATGAGGACTTTCTAAGTCGGAATCTGATTGGAAAGTTTTAAATACATAATTGTAACTAGGTGAGCGTATCAAACTATGCGTCTTACCAAGGCTCATCTTGCATACAATTATGTCCAAAGTAAGACAGAAATAAATTTATGCATTACTGTGATGAATGAATACACTCCTTGTGTTGAATGGACTGTTTTATCAACTTTACATTCTCAAGAAAAAGGCACACAAAGAAATGCAAAACATAATCAGGGGCTAGGCAAAGAACACGTTTGATACACCTGAATTTCGAGAAAAGATAAAACCCTAAAAGAATGTGAACAATTTATAGAATTTAAATATTATTATTTTGGATAGGATAGATGCTAATATATATTATAGACAAGCAAATATGAAAATAAAGTACTACAACGATCGATATACTTCTCATATAATAATTAAAAGAAGAAACAAACTATCACTGTTTGTGGATAAAGAATAGGTCACGCTTACTAAATAATATTTCAGCCAAAAACGTAATCATAACAGATACTGCTCTAATGTATTTAGGCATTATGAATGATCTCTATGATTCAGGGCAAAGTTTAAATGTGTTTCTGAAACAACCAGTAAAATAATAATGAGTGAAAAAGATACAGCGCCATGTTTGTGAAAAAGAATTCAATAATGACCAGGTCAGTTTTAATTGTCACTTTAATATCACATTTTATATAAAATTTAAAATTACCAACTAAACTGAAAATTCAAGTTATTTTCAACAACTAGCTTTCGTATCATGGGTATGTCATTAAGAATGAAATTGCAACAGCTTAAAATATTTTTGTTCAACATGCATATCTAAGAAAATGAAACACCGTACACCCTTTTTTATTGAGCAACTCAAAATGATCGATATCTTTTAATTCAATTCTTCATAACTTGATATTATAAGTAAATCTATGAAAGATGACGATTTTCAGATAACCAAATTGTTGGCAAGAGAAAAGATGCATTTTTTATTATGAACAAAGGGTGGTTATCCCTATAATTATATGAACAGCTTTTAAGATTATTATTAAAGAGAAAGCAATATTTGAAAACACGTTTTCTTTCTTTAGTTCTTAGAAACGAAACTCTATTAACACTTATGCCAAAGTCAAAATGAACTAGGATAAATTGGAAACGATAAAAACTAATGTTTTTTCATGCTAATATAGTCTAATGCTTTTGAGACGCTAAAAGGAAACAATATACTTTATACCAATGTAATTTTGTAAGTAGTCCATCGTTAGCTCTTGATTACTTCCTGATATTTATAAATATTTATTAAGATTCAATAGGGTGTGGAATATCAATATCTGTAATAAATAAAATATGTGCCATATTATGACAAAGGAAACTACATATTTTATATCGTGACACAAATGCGCACGCATCATATTTGGTCAAATACAGAGCCATATCCATATGGTTTATTTAAACTGATTATCCCATGACCGCTCCGGTTTTCTAGTGGTTAGAGCGTCCGCCTCGGATGCGAGAGGTTGTGGGTTCGAGTCCCGACCGAGTCATACCAAAGACTTGCAAAAATGGTATTAACAGCTGCCTTGCTTGGCACTCAGCATTAAGAGGTTAGTGTTAGGACTGGTCGGTCTGTTGTCAGGATAATGTGACTGGGTAGGACATCATGTTACATGTCTGCGACATGATGCCCCAGTGCTAGACATCATTGTAAACTACCACACTGCAGACATAGTAGCGATATGACTGAAAACTTGTTAAAAGCTACGTTAAAGATCCAAATCACACACACACACACACCATAAAAATAAGACGTTTAGACAGTATCAGATATACCACATGCCGGTTACTTCATTATGGCTGAAATAGATGACTCAAAAGAGTTACAAAGTGTCCACATTGATTATCCATTAGCCCTATAATTCATCACACGGCAATTATTCATCAAAGTAGAATATTTCTGGCTATCTGAGAATCAAAAATCTTTTGCCTGAAGGAAACTTAGAACATAGAGTACCAAATATGTTGAAAAAGAAATCTAATATACATACAGAATTCTAATACTTCATGTGGAATATTACAAGAGGTTTGACACTATTGAAATTCAGTCAACACTAATGGATGAAATCATTTAATACGGAAGCCAATAATTGAGATGTCAAGCAAAACGACACGGTAGTGGTCTAAATAATCTTTATATAAGCCAATAAAGAACATTCATTTTGAGAAAACAATGGAAAATATTAGAAATCATGTAGATATACAAATACGTCGTTCTGAAGTAAAAAGAAATTTAAAAAAAAATTATTTGCTAAACTATTATTTGTATTTAATGATGAACTAATATCATGACGACACTGAGATCAGCAGCGAATTTCTCAAGATGAATACTGTAGGACACGTAGAACAGTATCGGATTTGTCAAGATGTACGACTTTATTTTAATCATTTAATTAACACCTAAGACGATAGCATCAACTTACTGTGTACTAATAAAGGAATTTACTGACGATGTGTATACAAATAGGATATGGATCTTCACGATACAGCAGGATATGCAAAGCACCATTCAGGATATGCAAAGCACCATTCAGGATATGCAAAGCACCATTCAGGATATGCAAAGCACCATTCAGGATATGCAAAGCACCATTTTATAAGGATCACAAACAATTCAGAGTATATTGCGCATTCAAAGACGAAATTATCAGTGAGTTTGTATATCTAAAAACAAAGCTGTTTTCAATCATGATTTTAAATAATAATATTATCCAAAAAAAAAAAGGATTTAGTGCAATTGGATTATGTTGTAAAGAAGCAATTAACACATAATCCGTATAAAGACATTTTGGTTGGAGATAAAGAAATAAAATGCGCATACGAAGGTAACACAACATAACTTGAGAGTTTACAAAATGAATAAGTCCGGTTTGAGTGGATCTGATGATTTAAGATTATAGTAATGCTATTCATCAATATTCATGTGGGAGTCTAAAATAGTTCAGTAAGATATTAATGAATAACATCAATGTTAATATAAACACCATAAAATAGAATCATAATTACTGTCTATCCAATATTTTTTTTCTTCTCATTTCATGTCGCCAATTGAATGTTTCAATATGCTAGTTGTACAATCTACACAGTCACCAAATAATATCGCTTCCGGTTGAGGATAGTAACAGTTGCCTTTGTCCTCAATGATATTTATTAGCTTTTACGGGCGAACAAAATGAATGATTTTTTTCTGGAACTTACTACTGACATACATTTAAGACTTATTTTTACATCGGACAAAATAGCTCAAGTTGTCCAAATTTTGTCTGAGTTTTTGGTAAACAGAATTTAGTGAATGAGCGCACAGTCCCTAAGTAACTAAGACTATATTTTGCATAGGTGCGGCAGAGACAAGCGCTAAGGTCAACTAGAATTGGTATTAGACAAATGGTGCTAACGAAAGCAAAATTGTTAGCCAGCAAGACATATCAATCTAAATAAAATAGAATCTCATCTCTGATAAATAGGACACAGTTGTATATATTTTCTAGATCACGCATATTTTCAAAATCAATTTAGTTGTTGTTCTTTGAATAGTGCCTGCTGAAAATACAAGATGTTTGAAATTTATGGCAAAATATCATGCTTCGTTCTCAAAACATGCTAATGTGGTTTGTAAAGATGATTTTAATGGGTAAAAGAACTACTCTAAATACTACTCAGATGCGTAATTTTGTACCACACTTCTAAAAGCAATTTGCTACAAATACAAGTAAAGAAATGCAATCCATGGAAAACTCTTTCTGCTTGGTTCAGTTAAAAGAAAAACTTTTTGATAAGTAATGGAAGAGACATCGATAGGTGATAAATCTTGGAGTCTCACTATTTCGAGTAGCTTAATGTCGTACACATCCGGCATTTTCTGAGTTTGAAATTCATACCTCGTGAAATATTCGAAAGTACCCTCTCCTAAGACACACTTTCCCCAAGAGATTGAACTTAAGAAGATAACAAATGGAGATGTGTACTTTTTCAGACAAAAATATAAGGATTCGAATATTTAATCTATAATGATAGAGAAATATTAGATGTTTATTATATTGTTTACAAACTATTTTGCACTAGTCAGGTTGATAATTAACTTGGTTTTGGATTAAGGTCAGTTAACAAACTATAGATATAAATAATATATAATCATGGAGGAAAAATAAAACAACCGATAATATATATATATATATATATATATATATATATATATATATATATATATATATATATATATATACATACATACTTATAATGATTCACAGGTGTCAATACATATACTGTTAGATTATTCATCCCTTTTATGTCTCATATGAGCAATATTTGCTTAGTAATATGCAATAATCTTTTGTTTTTATTGCCATCACAACAATAGTTCTTTGGCTAAAATGACAGAGAAAGAGAACAATAGAGAAAAATCTCATAATTCCAGCTTCTTAATGAATATTATGGCAAGAAAAAAGACCAGGATTGTTAAGGACCATGGAGGTTGTGTCTGGAATTTCTTTTACTGGATCCATTTTTTTTAGATTGAGTAGAAGGATGAATACTAATTTCCTTTAATAACGCAATATCAGACCTTCACCATTCTTATTTGTGTCATAACGTATGCCGTTTCCCTCAAATAAACGGAGATATTCGTTCCAAGGAATAATATACTGCCATCGTGAGAGCATCAAACCTATAGCTTTATAATTGAATAACCATTGAAAATGTCTCAAAAACTAAATATTTTGCTCTGTTGTTTTATGTTTGGTTTGATTAATCAAATAATTTTGAAAGACATAATTGCTAATTTGCATCCATTCACATCGGTATTTTCTTAACGCGAAGGCAAGCTCACGTATTATGTTTTAGGCCCAGAAGAACCAGTTTTTCCCGTCTCAAAACAGAAATTTAATTTCTTAAAGCGATGGTCTAAGTTTCCCGTGTCTGTACCGAATCTTAGTACTTAAAATCATTGTCACTACTAGGTAGGCTTCCCATATTATTTATAATTCAAATTCAGTAATATAAATGTCGGAACATAGTACCATAGATATCAAGATTAAACGTAATATTCTAGAGTAATTAACGCGCTGGTCTTTAATAATTCTGTTGCGCTTTATTCAACAAGGAAAATCCACCTGTTCCTATTCCTATAGTATTTTATCTTTTGACCAACACCTTTGAAAAAATTGTGTTAGTCAATAAAATATTAAAGGAAATTATTTTCACGTCGTCCGCTTTCTTGTTTAGTGTTTACTCAGTGTCTGCACTGAAAGACTTTTGATCTTTTACTATATAGTTTTATTACTCCACATTCATGAGTAGATGCAGGTTGGTGAGACGTTCTACGTACTACCTCATCAAAGAAAATTGTCAACAATCACTTTTCTGGATTCTATGTAAATCTTAATGCTCACCAAAAATATAGAATCAAAGTAGAGAGAGAGAGAGAGAGAGAGAGAGAGAGAGAGAGAGAGAGAGAGAGAGAGAGAGAGAGAGAGAGAGAGAGAGAGAGAGAGAGAGAGAGAGAGAGAGAGAGAGAGAGAGAGAGAGAGAGAGAGAGAGAGAGAGAGAGAGAGAGAGAGTGAGTTGGTGGTTGTGTACCGTGATTATTAATACAAACAGTAATTCTTGTGATGATAACAATTTCAGGTATAGCAATATGGGTCGTTCTACAGATATTTTCAACTTCTGAGATAGTGACAGGTGTAAACTGAAGTTATTTGCATTTGTAAAATGCACAATGCATAGATTGTCTACATACCTGGATGCTACCTTTCATGTACTGTGGCTAAAATTTCTTGTATATTATACTTTTGGAATTTACGCATCATCTAAACCCACCTTTAGTCTGTATGGCTGCTCCCATACGCTCGAAAAACCATCGTGAATTAGTGTAAAGTACATTACCCTTAGCAGTCATTAAAACAGAGAAAACAAATTTTGTCAGAATGGACAATATCAGTTTCTGAAATGACAATAAATGAATTACCAAATACAAAAAATGTTAAAAGGTAACCGGATCTTTACCTCTAAAATCCAAGAAGTGAAAATGACCAAGCTGAGCTAGCAGTTTTTTGTGCACATCTGAGGTAAGGTCAAGATGTCTACTCAGTGACGCATATAAATAGTAATTAAACAATACCAAAAATATACAAAGTCTTTGTTTAAATAGCCATCATGATAAGTGAACAAATTGGGAAATTATTTTTCTTTATAACTATAACTCTATGCAAAATACATAGCTGTGGAGAACCGCCATACATATTAATAACAATTAAATTTTTCCGAGCTCAGAAAACTGTCCAGGTAGTTTGCCGAACGGTATGAGATTCCTTCCCCCCGAAGTACTGGGATTAATTGCAAAAGTATGAACTACTTGTATGAATGGCCTTACTTTTGTACTAGAGCCATTGAACTTTAATGGGAATATTATTGATTTCGTGCAGGCATGAAAGAAGAAGTAGCCCTGCGTGACCAAATAGTTTGCGGAAGACGTAGCCATGGCTGACCAAATAGCTTCCGGAAGAAGTAGCCCTGGTTTACCAAATAGTTTAGGGAATAAGTAGCCCTCGGTGACCAAATAGTTTACGGAAAAATTAGCCTTGGGTGACCAAATAGTTTACGGCGCTATCGTTTACAGATCACAGACATCTCACCTCACACAACCTAGAATCGAGCCTCGACTCGGCCAACAAGGGTATATGAGAAATTTGCCAGTAGTTTCATGTGAGCCAGTGGTTTTTCCCGGAGTTTCAAAAAACTAAATTTGCCAACTTTATACTTATTCTGTCGCAAATGAATTTTGATATATTCTCAAGATTTAGAGTCTTTTCCTTGTCATCTAAAATGCATTCTGAAATCTTTGAGATCAGTGATTGAATGTCATGCACGCTATCAGAGTTACTAAGCTTTCCTTTCATGTTTACTCGGGCATAACACACACACACACATACATACATACATACATACATACATACATACATACATACATACATACATACATACATACATACATACATACATACATACATACATACATACATACATACATACATACATACATACATACATACATACATACACACACACACACACACACACACACACACACACACACACACACACACACATACATACATACATACATACATACATACATACATACATACATACATACATACATACATATATATATATATATATATATATATATATATATATATATATATATATATATATATATATATATATATATATATATATAAAGCATACAGGTAAGCTATGAAAACGTTTGGTTTTATCCTACGCTGAAAGCCTTGCATCGTTATTTTTGTAAATTTTTTGAGATCACTCTCCTTCTTTCCTTCGAAGATCTCTCTCTCTCTCTCTCTCTCTCTCTCTCTCTCTCTCTCTCTCTCTCTCTCTCTCTCTCTCTCTCTCTCTCAAGTCCATTACATGTGTCTGGGTCAAGACAAAGTGTGCACGTGATGAATGGTCCAGTAATAGGAAATATCCTGTGTTTTGGCGACTCACTCCTTACGTAAATCTCTTAAAGAGTGAAAGTGGTCATAGATAAATTCTCAGTTCGTCTAGATTTAATACACTGAACCTCCGCTTTCTTCCATCTCACTTGTTCCAAATGCTGTCGACGTTAGGAATTAAACTGAAAGGCGAAATCGATTCAGTCAATAATCGTTTTAGTTGCTTCTTTGTTGTTTGTTTCACACTTCAGTTCTGTTTCACTTTATTTGGAGTTCTAATCCATTTTTTTAACAGATCATAAAGGAATTAATAGATTATAGCTTGAGTCTTGCCCGGTAAAATCCAGCAAGAAACTGAATGTTTAAGTACTCATTGTTCAGTCGTCAATTGCATAGAGGTCAGACAGGTTTGACGTTCTTAAAAATGATAATGGCAAATGAAAATTTAACTGAAAGTTATTAGAATATACTTTTGAAATAAAGTAATGCAAAACTAAACTGCTGCGCATAGATACATTGAATGGTTACCTACATGCGCACGTTTGAAGATTGGTTGTTTATTGTTGTTGTTGTTGTTGTTGTTGTTGCTGCTGCTGCTTGGGGTGAGGGAGGCGGGACCTGAATGGTAAGTTTCAAAGTTATGTTGTTTGCTTCTAGCCAAATTACATTTATACCATATGACGTCACGAGTCCAACATTCAGGTAGAACACAAATTTAACACTCTCAAGTCACGACAATATTCTCTCATTCCTATATGTAAGTATGATTGTATGTTTCGGTGTAGAACACCGGTGCAGGAAACTATATCGTACCTCACACGTGACCCTTATCCTGACTCGTGGACTATTTTGCTATATGACTGATTTCGTTGTACACACAGAGCAGTAAAGACTTCACAATTTCCATCACTACTTGAACATTCTTTCACAATAATCAAGATAAACATGAATTGTAACATATTTATCAACTAAAACAAGCCATGTGTTGATGTTAAATCACACGCAAACGTTCCATTTCGCATTGATCAGACTAGCTACATTCACGGTTTGTTTAGATACATTTTGAGTCGAAAAAGCCGCTGTTTTAATTCTTATATTTTAAGATTCATAAATGCATTAGTATTTCTGAAGGGAAATCCATTTCCTGATCCAAGTTCGTTATTTTACGTGTGTCTTGTTTTAATCATATGTATAAGGGAGGACTTTATCCTTTTTACCTGACTACATTTGTACAATTGCGCAAATTATCTGCAGTACACTATCCGGTCGAACGCTGTGAATTGAAACCGTTTCAGCCAATGTTCCATTGCTGGTTAAAATGACCTTAGACGTCAATGAAAGTTTACTAAATTTTTCAGTGTAAAGCAAACCATTTGACGTTTTGATTTAAAGTAAGAAGTTCGTCAGTGGCTGTTTTGCTTTTTAAAGTATTAACAACGCGCAATATTTTAGTCTGGCCATCAATATTCGTTCAGAAATGTGGGAAAAAGAATAATTATTTATGCTTCAATATAGGATTAAAAAATTCCAACTTCGTGAACCACTTAGCTAACGCAAAACTCTGACTCAAAATTCTAATTTTATACCAATGCAGATGACGAAATCTGTTAAGTATTCATGACGATCTGAATAACAAACACGTATCAGTCGCGTCTCTAGGGTTGGTGTCTCCCAGTGCGGTAACTCTGTTTCAACCCATGGACCTCTTACATGCAAAAATAAAAATAAGAAAATGGTATAAACAGTTATTTTGGAATCACCCTCTCTGATGGTATCACCCAGTGCGGTCCACAAGCCACAAGCGCCAATCCGCTTACATTCTTTGATCACGTGGCTGCCTGTTTACATGACTATTATGTGGAAACTTGCTTAACAAATGATTGCGAGAGTAGAGTTACGCATGTGCATATATTATATACAGACAACACTGGCCCATCGTGGAATCGTGTAACATACTAAAGTTATCATCGGAAAGCACTGGCCCATCGTGGAAGTTAATTTGGACAAACCTGTAGTAGCCTACCGGAGACCAAAAATCCTTAAGGACATCCTAGTCAGGGAGAAGCTAGCGCCAATCACTAAACAAGACCACCCTAGTAAATCAGGCCTCTGTATCGATAAAAGGTGCAAAACCTGACAGCATACGATGGAGACCAGGACATTTTATAGCACAGTGGCTAAAGAAAAACTGAACATACATGGTACAAACAAAACGTGCAAAACAGAGAAAGATCTGTTACCTTCAACATGTCTGAGAAACCGAAAAGCTATATGAAAGGATCAACCTTCATAGATGTGATTGGATGACAAAGAAGCCCAGTCGCAGAACACTTCTTTTACCGTGGCCACACTTCAAGTGAAATAAAACTTATTGCAATTGCTCAGATACATAGCTGGAGTTCAGAAACCAGGAAAGAAAATGAATCTTACTAGATATACCGCCTTAGAACATTTAAACCAAGCGGTTTAAACCAAAAACACTAGAAAAAGATAGCCACGCACAAATAATTTTCTGCTGACATATTTCCTTTTAAATAATTCTTTAAATTTGTTTTTTAGTCACCCAATAGCCTATAATTACTAAGATAATAATGAAATATCCGGGATATAATTTACACTGACATACATTTACATAAATTAACAGGCTATGGCTCATCGATTTCTAGGTCAAAATAAATATTTTTTAACATCCACAACAAATTGAAGTAAACTAGTTGAAGCAACTTAAAGGTTTCATTCCTGTAGAAATAGTCATGTAAAGATTTGTAAACGCAATAGTTTTTTTTTGTTTTATTTGTCTGTCCTTTGTATATGTTGTGTATTTGTCTTTGAAAAAGACTCATTAAGAGTCGAAAGCGCTCAAGCAGTGTAAACAACAGTGTAAAACGTTATTATTATTATTATTATTATTATTATTATTATTATTATTATTATTATTATTATTATTATTATTATTATTATTATTATTTGTATAAAATAGGATTGCATACATTAATTTATATTATGACGATAAAGTATCAGAAATACCATTTACAAAGTGCTTGTGTTTATCATGGCGCAAAAAATGAAACGATGCTTCAAATGTATTCTTTGTTTCTAGGGCATTTTAATCGACAGACGTGTTAAGCGTTTAATTAAGTAATTTTGTCCTATTTTTCATAGAAGTTGTTGATTAGGATCATGTCAATATACTCTTTTAAAGACCTACGTAAATTTTGTCAAATGAGAAAATTATGCCATTTTTTGCAAGTTTTATACCTGGGTTCTATTAAAGATTTTGCAATTGTTAGACACTTATCTAGATAGGTTTAATGATCAGCATAGGTTAATGATGTGTAGGGGAAATGAAGATGATGATATTTCATTGATAATGTTAAGATTTTATCCTTTCTGTTTTGTATTTTCATATTTTCATATGCAGGACATTTTTTTCCAAGTATTGTTGTATGATTATAACTGATTTTACCGTCATTAATAATGTTCATGTTTGATATTCCACAAGCCCCATGGAGAGAGAAAGCATCAGTAGCAGCCAACGTGTCTGTTTAACTCAAATCCTGTAATAACAATCTTTATTCTTCTTTTAGCATGTTATAATGAATCTCATTGACTTGTCTACTGTATGTTGAATATAGCAAATATTTATCCGACTTCTGAAATAGCGCCGGTCGATGTGCTTTGCATAAAATGAGTTGGACAGGACATGCCGTCTCAGAAGACATTTGTTTTGGTGTTCGGAAAGAAGGTGTCTGTTTCGGATTGAGAAAGCGAGTGGTACATGAACAAATATGGCGATTTTCTCTCAGCTACCTAGTATTTTGGTACATAAAGTATATCGTGGACACCTGTTTCCGCAGTCTTGCTTCTGCTAAAATAAGTATACAACTTGGTTAGACTATGTTCGGACCAATCACGTCAAAAGACACAAGGAGGGTCGCCAAAACGGCTGACCAATAATTAAAGTGAAACGAGTTCTTACCTAGAACTAAGTTCAATCACATCTTAGTACACTGCTAGTCTTGTAAGAGGGAAAACACGTTAACCACTGCACGTGTCCCTTATCACCATATCCTACATTTCCACTCTAACATGTTTTCTTGATACAAATGAATAAAGGAAACCAGTGCATCGCATCATCGTCTTTTGACGACCGTAAAAAAATTTGATAACGATACACGTGCTTTGAAGTTTTGGAAGACCGTCGATAAGAAACTTATCTAAGGTCTCTCAGATAATAATCTGACTTAATTATACATGGCTGAGTTATCTACCAAAAGAGATTTATGGATTAAGGCTGCAATTCGCTACCCTCTGAGATTTATATGCCAAGAAAATTACGCTGCTTACATTATCGACTTGAGAAGTCAACATGTGTATAGGACATCATAAATTGTTTTCCACCTTTAGACTCATAAGATTCTTAATACATTGTTTCTGGACGAGAAATAATACCAGTAATCAACTCGAGATGTTTCATCTAGATTGTTTAGACTGCTTCAGATAATAATCGCAGGGCAAATACCTAAATAAATAGGGAGCATCACAAATTCTTAAATGTTTCAGCAAAACACAAGTCATATGAATGACACTTTCATACTTTGATCAACCTATTAAAATTAAGGTGGATATCTTCTTATTTCACATTGGTTTTACCCACCTTATAGGTGGAAGATTAAACACAAAACATTTTAAAACATTTAAAATTTAATTGTCCATCCAGTTCCATTGTGTTTGGAAAACCCCTGTTTACATTTGCATACCTTAATGCAGTGCAGGGCCAAATCAATTCAAGTGTTGAGAGAATGTTTCCAAATTTGCTCGAAACGGCATTAGTGCAAAAGCCTACGTATCTATTTACTCAAACTGTGCATCATTCCCAATTAACGTGCGCAAGATTAAAACAATGGTCAAATTTCAAGTGACATGTGTACGTGTGTGTGAGTGCTTTTCTTGTTTTGCTTTTATCCTGTAGGCGGAATCTGAAACCCTTTACCCCAACCCACCCACCCACCCTATTCTGGCCCTTTGACGCAGACCAAACAGTTTACAGGCACATTTTGTTTCAAAAACATCTACGTGTATTGACAATCAAAGTACTGATTATTGGAAGACCTTTCCTGCTCATTTGTCTTGTTTCTGCAAGTTATAAGTTTAATTATACATAGTATATAATGGTTAAACTTTAACATTTTGTAGTTATTTAGGTCTATTTCTCACAGGCTACGACAAGACCTCATTTTCTGAATCTGTAATGACTCCGAAACCGATTTTATTATTACGATAAATATGCACTTCTGACGAATACAAATTATGTTACGAATCATGAGATTTATCAAGTCTGACAATATCATCTAAAGATAGTATCAGTATCAAAGTAATATCATCCAGTGTTATGTCAAAATTAGTATTGTTTTGCAGAAGTTCAAGGTCATACAGGAAAAGAATAAAAATGATCGGAGACAACACCTCCCCTTGCTACAAGCAAATATTAAAATCGAAAATATCATAGCATCAGTTACATTCCCTAATATACGGCTTAGCATTGGTACAGATATATCGTACGATCCTAATCAATTTATCACGAATACCACATTTATATAATTTATACCAAAGACCAGAAACTGTACAAATATTTACTGAGTGTATATCAAAATCGACATCATAATTACAATTTACAATTTCAAAACCAATATATTCACAAAAATCCATAATTTTATCGTTGTTAAGATCTGTAATACCAACATGTATTTTTTTTTAAAAAAAGCGTATAAAAATATGTACTAGGATTATTTGCATTGAAAGACCTTTTTCTTGAAATTAACCTCCGAAAATCACTGGCTACGCAAAAAGGTAAGCGTTAAATTTCCTTAATTTGATTTGGATGAAATAATTGTCTTACAATTACACTGATTAATAAGACAGCCAAGCTATTCTCCTAATGTTTTAGAAAGGTTTAATTTATTCAAAGAGTTTGTAGAGAGATTTTAAGGAATAATACAATCTCAATCCATGCATTTGTCTTTTTTTAAAAACACTATCACGTTTCTATGTGGGCTCCGAGTAGCCGAGTGGTCTAAAGTGCTGTCCGTTACGGATCACTGCCATCTCACCTCTGTCTGCGTGGGTTCGAGTCTAGGATTCGGCTAAAGTGGATATGTGAGAAAGCTTGCCAGTAGCTTCTCGTGGGTCGGTGGTTCTTTCCGGTGATTTCCCGGTTTCTTCCTCCACCATTAATACTGGCCGCCTTGAATAGTCTTATCGTGTGCTGAAAAATGGCGTTAAGCCCCAAAACAACAACAACAACAACAACGTTTCTATGACTCCTCGTTAATATCAGTGATTTTCGTAAAAGAGTGTCGGAAACCTCGTGAATTACAGTTTAAAATAGTCATTCAAAGAATTATCCAAATAATCTCTTCTACCTGTTTGTAAATATAAAAACGTTTCGTAATTTAGAAATCAAACCTCTTCTAAATCCAAATTGCCACATTTCTCGACTGCTTTCATTTCTCCGCCCCATTAACTGAGTAAGACTACAGCAAAAGACATCAGTGTCTAAATAAGAGCAACTACGGGTGGTCATGAATTTCAACATTTGTCATTTTGACGCAGGTAACAGCTGTAAAAGATACAGATCTTTGATATAAAATGATCGTGTACGAGAGGTGTAGTCAAGGAAGTATTCAGCACTAAGGATTTCAACGCAAGCTTTAAAAGGTTTTATTTTTGTGTTTTGCTTTGCTTTGGTTTATTTTGTTTCCTTTCTTTTTTTCTACCGCAACAATTCGGGACTTGTAACACTGAAAACTATATATATGCATTCATTTTGACTGTTGATTAACATAACAATGACACTTTAAACGTAGGTCGAAAGAAGAATTAAAAAAATATTCTGTTGATGGAATAATTACTACCACAGAGCAGGAAAGCAGACTGGCGCTAATGAACGTTTCTGAGCAGATGTAATTAAGCGTGAAAATTGCATAATATTTCCTGTATAAATGTGATGACATGTACGGCATGCACCTAAATGTTTTAGTTTTCGCACTTATAAGCCTTTCATTCCTTTTAGTATTGCTTTATAAGTCAGAGAAATACTTAATTGTCGTCTGCAACTAATGCGGAATATTAAAGCATCACACTACTGACTGCATTGTAACTAATCATGTCTGAATCATTAAGCAGAATGTTAAACGCAAATTCATGTCTTCAAAGGCATAGAATGAATCATAACAAGGTTATGAATTGCTAAATATTGACCAGTAATATAAACCAATTTGTGATTTGCAACGGTATTATTAAAATGCCATTTATCAGATAAAAATAATTTTCAGCGCTTCAGGCCATGTTGGGTGATTCAAGATGAGAAAATATTATCACTGAATCACCAAATTAGCCCTCCGCCTAACCCCACCCTTGCAAAATGAATATATACAAATTTGTTAAATTTAAGTCGGTTAAAATCTTGATATCATTCAGTGTTTGATAATTATTAACATATTTGCTGGTCTGCGTCACCATCGCTATGTTATTCTGTCATTTAAGATGGCATTTAATTGGCTTATGACGTTACTAAGAACTTTATCTTGCAACCAAGTCTATGCAGTGGGATCCGTATTTCATCACTTTAAAAATGAAGATAATATGTTTACTGCCTTTACTGACATCTTTTTTTTATGACACTGGACAACAAAACTCCTTAATCTATAGCTTCTGCTTCTGTACCGACACGTGCATTTCACACTAATCCGCAATAGTTTTAATAGTCAAGATAACGTGTATATTCTTAAACCTGTTTACATACCTTATAAAATAACAGCTTGGTGATTGCAAAAAAATTAGTTCTACACTTCTGTTTATCACTATCAAATAATCATCTCTTGAAAGCAATTAAAATCCTCTAAAATCACTACTTAAACCATATTCGTATTACATTTGTTTGAGATTTAATACCTATGGTTTCACATATATTTGCAAACATTTAACGAAACATTTAAGCTATTTTCAAAATATAATTATTAGAGGATTAAATGTGTCACGGGGATTGTAAAATACTGGTATATCTACGAAAAGGATATCTCCCAAATTCGCTATATGCATCAATATTTACTATCGTCATGGTAACTTGTAGGATAATTTTAAAAAAATGTAAGATGTATCTTTCTTTATAATTGTACATGACCTGGTATCTCTGATGCATTATAGAGTTAACATATGTATACAAAATAACTAAAAGGTGGTTTTCAATGCATAATTACAAGGTTTTTCATTGAAAGGTTATTCCGTCAATAAGCGCTTATAAGTCGAGTTAAATTTCAAACAACAAGGATCATGATCTGTCGTAGCATAATGCGCCAGCAGATCATGGTTTTTGTTGTTTGTTCTACTAATTACTCCTTGCCAACTGTAGAGATATAGAACTGCCGTTGCATAATGCGCCGTCAGATCTGGGTCAGTGTACTTTTCGGCTGGAATGTCTTATAAACGAGTTTATACTGAAAATTCATAGAATTTAGTTCAATGAATGACAAATATTCCAATTATAGGTCAGAGAGACATGACTTAGTCGGTATTACCGTTTAAAATGATACAAATTTCATGTAAGAAAATTAACATTAAATGTCGAAAGGCTTATTATGCCAAACATCTCTATTTTTCGAAACAATGGACGCATGGGATCACACTGATCTGCCCGAAATATTAACAACATCTGAGAGTTACTGTATATGAAGTACAGATGTATATACTTATACTATCAAAGTGATGGCTTTAGGTATATTTTAAGCACGGCGACATATATATATATATATATATATATATATATATATATATATATATATATATATATATATATATATATATATATATATATGTTTATATTTGTCATATAAACAATGTTTATGTATATTTGTTTCTAGCAAAATACGGACACGAAACGTCTAAATGATTTTAAAAATGATCTAGACATTACAATAAAATAGTCGTTGAGTCCTTAGATACTTAATGTCTTTATTTAGCGTAACGATTCATCGTATTTCAAAAACTCATGAAATCGTCATTCAAACGTAATTCTAAAGTCATTGAACCATCAGTTATAACTTACGTTTCTCACATATTTTCCTATTTAGCCATTGCTGGTATTAACAAATTCATAAAATGCGAGCTGGATTTGCTTGCTAATAGGAATATGTGATTTACTATATAACGCTAAAGTCACTTAACGTTGATGATGACCACGCTGCTGATTTTTTTTGGGGACAGTATACTTATCACAAATAATCTGTTAACATTTATTTCCAGCACTGTCCAAAATTAATTCAAGAGAAATTCAATAATTATTATATTTCATAACGTATGGAAAACACGTGCTGTAAGAACAGGATAGACTGGTTGTATACCAAAACAGGGCTTTAGCCTGTAGCCTGCCTGTAATCACGTAACCTGGCTGTTGAAACCACGGAGAGGTATCTTGTTTCATGTTTTGTCTCTAACAATGGTTTTGCTATGTATAGCTTTTACACCTGTCCAGTCCTGGTGCTAAATTACTTACATGATATGTATTGATATAAATATCATGATAATATTTTCATCTAAAACATAACGTACGATTTAAATTTTTTGCTATCACAAGTCAATAACCACCTTTGTATCATTTACTTTTGCAACGCTTAAGTAATTGTATAGTGCATTTGAGTCTCAACGAAACTTCCCAATGAAAAGTCTAACGACCAGACTGAAAAAGTGGCCTGAATTGGTAGGTTGTCTTATTCTCGAGGATTAGTGTCCTTATTGTACACGTAAATGGAATAAAATAAATTATATTGCAGTGGGGGTGGGTGGGTGTCGCAATGGGCGATTTTATTGTAGCTATAATATGAAACAGTTTACAGAGTTGAAACAAAACAAAAATCCAAAATGAAAAGCTAAAATCAGTCATTAGATCTGTAAATTTATTTCTAAATATCAATGCATCTTAAAGTTTACATATTTATCTAAAGTCCAACTGTTGCATCGATGGTATCACAAAATAGCGGTGTTGATTATTTATAATTATTTATGTGCTATAACACAAGAATATAAAAATAGATTCAAATTAATTCGAAAAAAAATTGAAACAAGTACGTGGAATTATTGGTAGCTCTTTCTTTTCTTTTCTCTCTCTCTCTCTTTCTCACTTTTTTGTTATATTGAAACTTAAGTTTTGGTAAAATAAAAAATCGGAGTAATATAGTCTAGGTTCATTGATTAAATTGACCCGTATTAGTTATGCGTTTACTACTGTTTTGCCAAGGACGATATTAGAATGCGAAAGACAAATAATTGAATGTTCTTTAACAGAGTTTATAATCTCAACATTCTTTTCGTATTTTATCGTATACCACAATATCATTATATTCTCGACAAGCAGAAATAAACTTACGATTAAATTATGCATACTTGTTTACTTTGTGGACGAGTAATCTAAGACTCTCGCTTTTACGGATCACTGATATTTCTGCTCTATCCGCATGTGCTCGAGTCTCGACTCCGCCAGCGTCGGAATGCTAGAAAGCTTGCCAATAGCTTACCAACGATCGATAGCACTTCCCGGTTGCTTTTTTTCTTCGGTTCTTCTTCCACCTACTACATATATACTGGCTCTCATGTTTACAATACTATGTATTCATTTGATTCCTTTTTATTTACAAACCCTTCGGACGTTTTGGAGTGATTAAATAAACCTAGATAAATAAAAACGCAATCAACTGAAATCATTCGAAATAAAATGTATGTAATGGCCAGGGTCTATACGTAACTTTTTATATAAACACACACACACACACACACACACACACACACATATATATATATATATATATATATATATATATATATATATATATATATCTATATATATATATATATATATATATATATATATATATATATATGTTACTGCATCTATAGCTGCAAACATGTATTACTGTAAATGATATGAAAAATATTCTATTGATTAGTAAATATAATATGCTTAATTTAATTTAAAAATCATAAATTACTATTAAATATTCATAATATGTAAAGACCTGATTATAATTAATTCTAAAATAAAACTTAATAATTATTGCTTGTACAGAATTATTTATTTTATGACTGTTTCTATTCCAAAAATGTATAGAAATTTAGATAATGCATTTAACATTGCTTTATAAATTAGCTTTAATTTGGAGTTGTAATAGTTGTCATAACTTTCCGATTAAAAATGTGTTGGTTTTAATTATATTCAGATATCTTCTGCATTGGCTTCCACTTTCATGGTAAGCTCAGGATACAAATTGTGAATATAACTCTTATAAACCAACTACATCGCTTTTCCATTTTGGGTTTTGTTATGTTTATTCTCTTTCTCAAAAGTACGTATGTTAAATACCGGCCTCCGTTATATGATCTTCCCCTGTAATCATCACAAAGAGGCAATATGGGATTATTTACGCTTTCATTGATATTTGAACAAATACTTTTATAACATTAGGAACAAAATGCAGATTCAACTGTCCTTTATATCATTGCTCAATATGAAACAAGATAGCTTCAATTGTCTGTATGTAGAAAAAAATGACACCAGGATTGCTGTTAACTTGGCAGTTTTTTTTCTGGGTTGGGTTGGGGTGGGGGTGGGAGAGGTTGCTATGTTTTGTCTATTTAAATAAATATCGACATGTTCTAGTTTTAATTTTCATCATTTTAACTTTTATATAGGTTCCATTGTATTTCTCGATTTCTTGATCATCTAAAACGGAATGATCACAAGGCAATATAACTTTTGGGGAAAGTTAATACAATACAACGAAAAGTTGAATAAACCAATAAAATGACTGGATAGTCTAAAATTTAATTTTGTTTTTCTTAAGACATTTCTTAAGACGTTTGACTGATATGTTTTAGGAATAGCAATTAAATAGTTCTAGGAATAGCAAAGAAATAATTCTAGGAATAGCAAAGGAATAGTTCTAGGAATAGCAAAGGAAGAGTTCTAGGAATAACAAAGGGATAGTTCTAGGAATAGCAAAGGAATAGTTCTAGGAAGAGCAAAGGAATAGTTCTTGGAATAACAAAGGAATAGTTCTAGGAATAGCAAAGGAATAGTTCTAGGAATAGCAAAGGAATAATTCTAGGAATAGCAAAGGATTAGTTCTAGGAATAGCAAAGGAATAGTTCTAGGAATAGCAAAGGAAGAGTTCTTGGAATAACAAAGGGATAGTTCTAGGAATAGCAAAGGAATAGTTCTAGGAAGAGCAAAGGAATAGTTCTTGGAATAACAAAGGAATAGTTCTAGGAATAGCAAAGGAATAGTTCTAGGAATAGCAAAGGAATAATTCTAGGAATAGCAAAGGATTAGTTCTAGGAATAGCAAAGGAATAGTTCTAGGAATAGCAAAGGAATAGTTTTAGGAATAGCAAAGTTATAGTTTTAGGAATAGCAATGGAAAAGTTATAGGAATAGCAAAGGAATAAATTTAGGAATAGCAAAGGAATAGTTCTAAGAATAGCAAAGGAATAGTTTTAGGAATAGAAATGGAATAGTTATAGGATAACCAATCACGGATAATCTAAATTGTTTCTAAGAGTGAATATAAATGTATTTACCTCACTGCTTTATTTTAGATTTCAATATGCAACAACGTGAAACAAGTTATATGCAAGAAACAATATATATGCTAATACTTGATTTCAAAAGTGGACAAATGAGTTTGCTTGATTTTACTTTTAAGTCGTGCGCTATAATTTACAAACCACTATTGAGTTTCCGAAGAAAAATTAAACAACAAATACCTGCAATCAACAACAAATGGAACTGAATAGACCACCGGACAATAAAATTGATATTGATATTATTAGACTCATTTATGCATAAATAACATAAACAATATTGTTAGTCATCGCTTATATTATGAAATTAAGAGAAAAAGAACAGATTGATAATTTTTGACTAAGGGTAGAAAACAACGTTAATGAGAACTTGAGTGCTTGAATGTTTTTTACCACTTCAACGACACGGATTTAATTGTTATATTTAAAATTTGTATAAATAAAAACACACCTATACAGTAATTTTGTACAAGACTATGTTGAAACATTTGTCGGATTAAAAAGGTGTATAGTTCTGCATGCGAAGTGTAAGCTCCAGGCTGAAATCATGATCTTTTCAGACTCAGCAAAACATTCTATACGCCTTCTCAGACAATAATCCGTTGAGGAAAAAATAGCGAACGTCGTGAAAATGACTTGACTTAGCTAAAGTGTTAACTGTTACACCTACCATATTGGGGCACATTTTAATTAATTCAAGAAACAAAGGTTTGCTTGATTAATATATTTGTATAATTTAATTAAACACGGACGTGACTGATTCCCTTGCTCGAGAAGACAGACAAATTGTTAATGAAACTAGAAATATGCTTTGACAAATTGAAAAATTAGAATTATAAATCAAAATAGATTCGGAAATTAATCAAAAATGGAGAAACCTTCACAAAGACAAACTCGTTCCACTACAACAACCAGGACTTGGAAGGTTAAGGTTATAAAGAACTTACAATAAAACAAATCAGTTGAATCATCGCTGAAGTTTTAAAATGTATATCAGTGCCACTTATACCTGGAAATCGTTCCACCTACATTTACATATTTAGATGCACAATTATATGAAATACACATACATAAATACAATATTCATTTGTGTGTATTTCATATAATCACGTATCTACAAAAACACACACAAAGACATATATATATATATATATATATATATATATATATATATATATATATATATATATGTATATATGTATATATATATATGGATATATGTATATATGTATATATATATATATATATGTATATATATATATATATCTATATATATATATATATATATATATATATATATATATATGTCTGTATCTATGTATATATATATATCTATGTATATATATCTATGTATATATATCTATGTATATATATCTATGTATATATATCTATGTATATATATATGTATATATATATATATATATATATATATATATATATATATATATATATATATATATATATATATATATACATACACACATATATATATATAGATATATATAGATATATATATATATATACACATATATATATACATAGATATATACAGATAGATATATATATATACATATATATATATATACATATATATATATATATATATATATATATATATATATATATATATATATATATATATATATATATATATATATATATATGTATATATATATATATATATATATATATATATATATATGTATGTATATATGTATTTATATATATATATCTATGTATATATATCTCTATGTATATATATATATCTATATATATATCTATGTATATATATATATCGATATATATATCTATATACATAGATATATATATAGATATATATATATACATAGATATATATATAGATATATATATATATATATATACATATATACATATATACATATATATATATATGTATATATGTATATATATATATATATATATATATATATATATATATATATATATATATGTATATATATATATGTATATATATGTATGTATATATATATGTATATATATATATATATATATATATATATATATATATATATATATATATATATATATGTATGTATGTATGTATGTATGTACAAACACATATATATCACACACACATACATATATATATATATATATATATATATATATATATATATATATATATATATATATATATATATATATAGTTACGTCTCTATGCTCGTACACATTAGCAAAGAAAAGAGTGAAGCCAGCAAGTTTTGTAAGTACTGCTTGTGAATCTAATCCAAAAATTAATCATAGAATTAAAAATATGTCACAACACAAGTTTGAAATGAATCAAAGTTCGAATCCCGAAGAAGTTCCAAGAAAGAAGACAATGACGTCTTCTATATCCTTTTCTTTTACTGTTGTGTCAACAGATCCGTGATGAATTTTAGGTATCAAGAGTAATATTCCGGCTTTAGAATTCAGAATAATTTTTAACAAATATCTTTGTCCAACAATACAGATGAGCACAAGTATTTTCCAATGTGAATAAATTATTTGAGGTAACAAAATTAACTAGAATTGGTCACATCACAATAATACCTTTGAACTCTGAAGGTATCGAATTCAATCACTATAAACCATTAGTTTAAAAGCTGTTTAGATCATGTAATGGGTTTCACGTGGTCACTTAATTCGAATGGCACAATAAGACCGTATGACGATTGACACGTACGCCATGGATGAATTTTATTCTACCTAACGAATTTTACTGTATGATTCAATAATATTTTTTTTTAAAAAGTTGTTTACTACAGAGTTGACGCACAAGCTAAATATGACATGGATTACGACAAATGATTTTTACTCTGTGTTTATCAATTCTGAATCAAGGTCAGGAACTATGTCAGCAAAAATACAACGTCAGGGATACACAACAAATTATAATTATACAATGCCGATATTTGCATAAAACAATTGATCCCGATGCCTGCAGTGCACGTACATGTGGGCAAGTCCAAAAATTTGAGAGAGGAATACAAGATTACACTATTTTTGTTCATATACAAAATCACGTGACAAAATACATAAACTTTCTCTGGATCAGTTAGTAAGGAAAAATTGTATATTTATAAGAAATGTCGATTTACTTACCAGGCAGCTCTTACTTGGTTATTAGCTTTTTTTTCTAGTGTATACATGTGTTAGACAAACCTACTATCCTGTTGGATTACATACGAAATGGTTATCTTTTCACCTAACGTCTTTTGAAATAGTTGTTTTTAATACTGTATTTGCAAGATGAAATGATGGATTAGTTTTGATGTGGTTTGGTGATTTACGGCACAGCGACATAAATAGTTATTTAGTGCCGAGAATTTTGGAATAAAGTGCCCTGCCCAAGAACACACAAATGACCCTGACTAGTCCTTTTGTCTCTCATATTACGTCATGCAAGATGGCGCATGAGACTTTGTTATATATTCCCAACACGCAGAAAGTTGAAATTATGAAATATGGATGGTAGACCACCTTGATTCTTATGCATCAAGATCTATTTATATCTTAGTGAAGAAATCGTTCTAATCTGGTCTTGTTTTGCTGTATTTAATCTTTTAAAAATATCGTTTTTAGCATATCTTAAGTGTGATATCAATAATCTTCTTTAATTTGTCCGTCGTTACCTTTATCAGTTGTCGACTCCGTTCACCTCACAAAAGGGTTAATAACGCATATATTTGGAGTCCTATCGCAACCCTGCCTCACTTTTTCTTTCATTATAAATTATGTTGCAAATCTGAAAAAAATCGAAAATCTGAAAAAATCGAATGATAAATTTAAACTGGAACCTTTTGGAAATATTTCAAACAAAATATGAGCATAGAAGAAAGAACAAGATGGATGTTGACTAGATTGAATGTTGAATGTATTGTACATATATAGGCATCAAATCCTTGGAGAAAACTCGTACATCTATTTGAATGGATTATGACAGACAAGCTTTTATTAACATAAACAATGCCGATAATAATTTTGGTATGACATGAATATAAAGTCAAATACACCAGTAAAGATCTACAGAAATCATCATCATACAATTTAGATACTATTAGTTACCAGAACCGTTTAAAGAAGTTTGGAGGCCCTAGGAACAAACTCTAACCTTAAAAGCAACCATAATTGCGCCTCAATCTCTTAGTCTCATATATAGAGTATTGCATTACATTTTCATATGCATGTGTGTCATTTTGTTAAATTTATTCATATTGTACTAAACTGCTATCACAACCAACACCAAAATTTGGTTTTGGGCCGCCGCGGGGCTCCCTGCTTTGCTGGGCCCTAGGCACATGTCTCGGGTGCCTATGCTTTAAAACGGCTTTGTTAGATACCTTAATTGGTCAAATCGATGTCCAGTAAAATTTGAAGGCAGAATAAATTGAAAATGAGTTGAATATATCTGTAAATGTTAATGAAGCAGTTATACATACTAAATTAAACTAGTTCTAATAACTTATATATTCGTAAACAATTAGTTAAATATTTCAACACACTACAACAAATTACCAAAACAAAAAAGATGATGTAAAAAACTTTTAACTTGATAGATATAACGCCAGAAGAAGATTCAGTTGTAAAATGTAGAAACTATAAATGTCAAGTTAAAGTTTGATGTATTATTAAAATTTCTTTTTTAAAGTGGCATTGCATCAGGTTCACAAAATGATAAACAAGATAGCGATATTTCTTCGAACATATCGTCACCGAAGGCGTTGACTGCTAGATTCAGCTCATCATATGCGACGAAAATAACCATGAAAATAATCTGACACATTCCATCGTGAGGTTGTACTTACCTAAGATGAATTCAACCAATAGTTTACTAGGAAACAGACCATATAGAAATTTTTACAATGCCTTGTGTAACACTAGAACACACACACACACATGCACGCACACATGCATGCACACATACATACATACATACATACATACATACATACATACATACATACATACATACATACATACATACATACATACATACATACATACATACATACATACATACATACATACATACATACATACATACATACATACATACATACATACATACATACATCCGTGGGAATGAAATCACGAAATATAGCGTGAACGCGAAGTGTCCAGTACAGTTATCGATGACACAGTTAGAAGGGCCTAACATGAAATTATATTGGTCAAGCAGGAAAGGAATATAACTTGAATATTATATACCAAAGAACATACATACTATAGTTCTTTGATAACATGCCAGGATATGACAGTCATTTGTGCACCAAAACTGTTATAAAACTGTTGCAGATCAAGAAATGGACATCATACCGTAGTACGACTTGAAATTTTGCATTCATTAACGTTTTTAAGATCGATAGAAATAAAGAAGGAAAATAAATAATTTAAAGGACAATAAGGTTTGCGGTAGGTATGGCTTTAGATGCATAAGATAATCTATAAAACACATCCCGACATTTTAAGTGGCGAAAAATATATAAAATCACTGAAACATTTTGGAAGTATGAAATCTAAATATTCCTTCAGAGACATGTATGCAAACGAATGGATAGTTTTGAACAAGGTATAAAAACACCTTTACCAGAAAGAAAAGTGGTTTTCATCACTTAACGATTTAAATACAAGATATAATGGTTATAGGCATGTGTCTATGGAACTTTAAAACCCCGTACACTTTGATATCAAGATCACTGTTACGAGTTGAATATGTCTTGGTATGTTTATGAAGCAGTTGAACATATTACATTAAACTAGTCATAATAACTAATATATTCCATTAATAATGTATAATTCATAGATACATTCAGGTTATGTAAAGTTATCGAAGAATTTCGTGTTGTCTCCTGATAAATTACAGTTTAGCCCATGCTCATTAGGGTAGCGCATCTGGATTAGCAAATGACAAAAGCTTAAAAACAACGGGTGTAGAATTTGAACACATTAACAGACAATGACATTTTTCTGACGATTTGGAATTTAATAAAATATAAGAAAAATGGTTCGTACGAAAGGTCAAGGTGAAGGCCATCCATTACGTACCAATAGTCTTATATCCTTCGATTTTGACATGAGCCATTACATGCCGATAAAATCTTGAAATGGAAAACTAATAAATAGAATGCATAAATAAAGACACTTTCTTGAAAACGCCAAATGACTAGGATACAGCTTGCATTATAAAAATTACACACGCATGACTACTTCAGGGAGTACCCTTTAGCTCGATAGAAATTTATTCCAGTTAAAGACGTTTCATCTCACTGGATTTCAAAAGTACAAAACCAATATGGCTAAACCTATTATGCAAGTTATATATATAACGATATATTTGAATAGCAAGAGTGGTTAAACTCCTACATCATCCTTAAAATATTTTTTTGGAGGGTAATGTAAAGATAATTTGGAAAATAACTTCTCGCTCGATACTAATGAATAACTGAGTTTTATGGCAAACATGCGAAAAACCTCAGAGGACGAAGAAAAGTATCAACGATGTAACAAGGAAAATGCCAGAACGTTAGTTTTGGCAGAAGAACAGTTTGAAAAAACATCAAATTAACCAAACCATGATATAAAGGAAGAACGGTGCTAACAGTAGCGGAGTGGCTAATGTACGAAAACCAGCTCCAAAACAAATATTGTGACATAATGAGGTTTTTCAAAACCACTAGAGACAAATTTGTGTAGGTACTAGTATGATCAAACTGAACCTGTTACAGTAATGTCAATGGTAACATAAAGTTAAATTGTATTAATGATCAGCCAAAGGAAACATATTTATTACCTCTACAATTGAAAAGAAAGTTCCAGAACACTTCGAGGATATGTTGAAGGATATTCCATTTAGAGTGCTTGTGACTTAAGGTCAAAATATTATTCAGCTATAGAGGAATTTAATGTTTATCAAAGAAACAATCATGTAATCCAAACACCGGAATCTGCAATGTACAGAGATTGCTTTTTAAGTCACAAGAAAAGTCAGATAAACTCGGGTCTTACCAAAACGTGATTGCCATCATGACAATGAATAAATCAGCATTGTCTATGTATTATTTCAAATATTTATTGATTGAAAACGTAAACACGTTATGCACACTTAAGTTGTTTTGTCGTTAATTGGAAACTCAAATCGCAATAATATTGTGTTTCCGTTGATCTGTATGAAAGTTTCCACCATTTCTCGTCATATTTTATGTGGAGAAGGATGGCTGGTCCATGTTGTAAACCTCATGAGTTACACTTGCGTACAATCACTGAAACATATATTTTAAAATGTCTGCATTTAAAAGCTTTTTTACTTAATTTGATTAGTCTGCGTACTTGACTGTTTAATTAGGCTGGATATGTTTTGTTTAGATCATCAAGATTGTCACAGTCAGTGAAAACCAAAAAAAAAAAAAAAACTCCCAAGAAAAACCAAAAAAACACAAACTCCGAAGTGTTTGTACCTTGGTACACATAAACACGTATCTCTAAGCATCTAATTTATTTTCATAATATATCCTAATTATTATCGAGTAATAACTTTCTATCGTAAGTTTGGCTGTATAAAAAATGGACAGATGCTAACAATTTAATGTAATAAATGGACAGATGCTAACAATGTAATGTAATAAATGTTGAATTCTGTCTTTGTACTGTTACGAGTCTGTGCTATTAAAATAAGTAACAAAAAAAAGAGTGAAGACAACAAGCTTTGTCAAATTTAACAAATAATTTATTTCCATATTTATTTGCATAGAATACAAAACAAAAAATGAGCAACAAGAATTTACGTTTCGCGAATTAGACCATACAATAATCCAAGAATTAAAGAAGCAAATCCTAGTGATAAAAAGTCCTGAATAAAACTCAATTAAAGTCCCGAAGAGATCTAAAATTGAAGGCGATGACGTGTTTGTCATAGCCTACCAGTAATGATGCGTCAGCAGTCTCTAGTTGACTCGCAGAAATATTATTCCAGGTTTGAATTCAGTATCAATTCCAATTAATATCTTATTCAAGAACATTGTCAGAGCACTTTTGTATTTCCAGAGAAAAAGCATCACTTGAATTCAATAATTTGAAAAAGAAAGTAAAACTCAGCAAACACTGGTCACAGCATAATACAACTTAAAATGCTAGATGTTAAGGCACGACTGGAAAAATCCTCACAGCCACAAGATAATATAGTTCTCTGCTTGACCTCAGATCAAAATAAGCATTTACTAAACACAAGCATTAACTAACGGAAAATAACCTAGCTGTGAATATTTAGCTGAAGCTGATTGCTGTGAATATTTTTTCTAAAACTGATTGCAGTGAATATATACCTAAAACTGATTGCAGTGAATATTTGCCGAAAACCGAGAGCTGCAAATATTTACCTAAAGCTCATTGCAGTGAATATTTACCTAAAACTGATGGCAGTGAATATTTACCTAAAGCTCATTGCAGTGAATATTTACATAAAACTGATTGCTGTGAATATGTACCTAAAGCTGGTTGCATTTAATATGTACATAAAACTGACTGCAGTGAATATTGTCGTTCTAGTTGATGTCTTGTTATTCAAAAACATGTGTCCTAACATTACGTGTTACTCTTTAAATTGCTTGAGAGTTTGTTTGATATCAATATGCAAATCTCCATTTTACAGTTCCAGACAAGAGTGTAAAATGTCTCCGAGATATTTCTTTCAACATTTCTCTATATGTCTTTTTAAGCATCCATTCTATTGTTTATGGTCTATTCTTTATTTGTGTATATATTGTTGAATGTAAAGTATTTCACCAGATCTTTAACTTACTGCATGCAAGACTGTCATTAGTCATGTGTTTTATTATTGTTTTAACTATTCTTTGCATCCAAAATATTTGTCATCATCAACCTATTTTTATAATTCTACGCTATTGTTACCTTATCAGCGCCATTTTGTTAAACATCCGTGAAGGCAGTATCAAGGTGCTCTCCAAAAGTTTACAATGATTATCTTCTAAAATATTACGTATTTAGGTATCAACATTTCTTTGTACAAACTGACTGATGTGTGGTGCACGCGTACGTGTGCGTGTGTGTGTGTTTGTGAGAACTACATTATGGAAATGTAGATCTTTACGGCTGTACGGTTGTTATTTCTTGCGTCATCTTTTAGCTTGCTTTGCAGAACAGAAGTATAGTTCTTTGATCCATTATTACGCATTCTTCTTCAGAGATGTACACCAGTCTGCTTTTGGGATGTTATATTATATACTTAGTGACTAATTTTGTGAAATATGTATTGAGTAACAATTGTATCTAGTAGATAGCCATCGTCTTTAAAGTAGTCAATTGTGACTAAATGTAACTTTAATGATTAGCTTCAACGGTTCTTCAAAATCCATGTGTGTGTGTGTGTGTGTGTGTGTGTGTGTGTGTGTGTGTGTGTGTGTGTGTGTAATGTCTCCAATTGTATTTTTGATGTTGGATTAATCGATAACTTAAGTAAAGTCTTCAAAAACAAGATGTGTACTTAAAAATTATTTTTGAACATATTTAGCTATTTCATCAATTTTAAAAAATAATTTTGCCTTTAAACCAAATGGCCAAGACATGCAGAATGGTTACATCACCTATCAATGACATATTGTTTTGAACTTGTACCATTTTTGCACGCTGTGTGCTGTGTACTGAAGGTTCACATACAATACCCTATGATATTTTAGAGTGTTTTTTCGCTTTCTTTAAATGATCAGGTTTGGTTTTAACATTCTTTTATATGTTTCTCAAGTTGTCTGCAAAGTTTAAGACTATATTGATCATTTGGCTTTTGGAAAGTAATCTTCTGCTGTTAGAAAAGGTTAAATGTAAGTCATCTTGCTAAAATCAATGTTTATAAATAAGAGTCGTTTGATGTTACTATGAATAGTGTAACATAGACCCATTGAAGGCTTTTTCTGTGGTCCCTTGAAGGTGTAATCAGCCGGTAGACTATTTAGTTAACCATTTATTTAATTCGATGCATACCATTTCATTTTTGCCCATTTGCTTTAATTGGGGACATTCAGAATATTAGTTGAGATTTCTTAAATACAGTTCTTTGTTAGTCATTTAATGGAAAACATGTATCAAGAGACTAATTTATGCTCGACAATTTGTCTGAAGGTTTAATGATGAAGTCACTATGACATCCATCTAAAACAGTAGCGTTTGTTTAGACGTTTAAGACGGTGTTTTAAAATCCGTTTAGACTGAGGAATGATTTTATTTTTATATCAAATATTTTTATCTTTTTATAATGATCTAATCAGGCTGCCTCAATCTTGAGTTTGTACTACATGTATATAAATTCTGTCTGATTTATTGAATCATTGGCCTTGTCATGTTTACGAGATGTTCAAAAACGTATTGCTAATTTAGTCAAATAAAAATTTGTGTCATTAGCTATGTTAGATATGTCATTTATTATTTGATTATGTTGCACTGTTTCAATCACCTTGCTCTCATAGTTGATGTTTATTTTCTCAATCTTATCATTATTAAGATCAAGCTGTAAATCTGCATTATTGTAAACGGAATGAAGTATATCTTCCTGATGTTTGAAAGTAAGAATTGAACACTTATTTCTTGAGTGTTACTCTTCAACACAGGTAGATGTACCACTGTAATAAAGTCAAAATTTGCACACCAGCAAGCATTATTTAATGAAACCTTGATTGCTACTTTATTGTTAAACAGTTGATCAATTTCTGTCACATTTCTGAAAACTCTTGAAGTTAATAAGATGTAATTTATGGCATTATTTATCATGTGCAAAATAAAATGGGTCGACGCTGAAGGTTTCTGCTGTCAGACAAAGCTGGATGTCGCTCAATCAGTTCTATTACACGGCTGAATTGATCCCACCTACTGAAACCAGTATGGTGATAATAAACTAACTACGCGAACTAGTAAACATTGCGCGGTCGAGTCAAGGGATTTAACGCGCACCAAAGTTTTTATGGCCTTTAATTTGAAGTAGTGTTCTTTCATATCTACGGATACATTGATTGAATGTCATACTCTCTTGTATTCAGCATCAATCATCCCAATTAGAACGTACAACGTCATACTTAAGAATAAATGAACTAGAGGAACCACATATACTCACATATTGACTACGTTAATTTCCTTAGATGATATTATCGTCACCCTTAACATTTCAATAAATCATTTAAATATGAATTTTTGTGTCAAATATGTTTCAAAATGCACAAGCTCTTTTGAGATTTTAAGAGATAAATGCAATCAAATGTTTTATTTGAAAATCTATTCGTTTTAAAGTTTCACATCCGCTTTGTAGATTTGTATTTTAATACTAAACAACTAAAACAAAGCAGGACAGCAACTGACAATGTTTATAATAAATGGGTTTCTGTGGTCATTTTTGTCTTAGTGGTGATGGTGGTGAATCGAGATTAGCTTTAACATCGGTTCTTTATTTGTTCGTTTACCACAAGATAACTATTGTTTGCAAATAATGTGATGGATATAATTGGTTTCGTATCTAAGAGGACGAATATTATTTCAAACTATCTGAAGGCCTAAAATTGTTTTCTTCCGAAAATTAAACGTCTCGCTATTCACCTACCCCTACGATTCAATAGGTAGCTTCTTAGTTGAAATAGTTTTGCATATACTCGTTATGAGAATATATGTTAGATGTCCTAGTGATGAAGGTCATTGGAAGCACCGAACGATGAATAGACTACAAGCTTATAATTTCTAAGCTCAATATCCGAATTTAACCTAAGAGACGCCACAAGGCACAGAAGTGCCAGAAAGGCTTCATATTACCAGAATGAAATAAGAAAATTTGAAACAGGCAAAAGAATGGTCCATCCGACTGGATACAATCGAAATAAACTCCAAGAATATCGCGGATCCATCCCTTGGAGAGTGAGGTCTCAAGTTCAGCCAAAGCCATCGGTCTCACACACGTAAACATCAAGATTGCTTTGATGAGAACGATCCTGCTATACAGATAATTCTTATTGAAAAACATCGGCAACAGAAGTTCTGCTTAGTAAACAGCAATTCGTCATCTAAGAAGGCGACTTTTAAGCAACATCAATAGAACTATCCAACTCGAACTCTGAGAGTTTTAAGATGCATGGCTGAGCTATAAGGCAGATGAGGATCAGTCCTATGCAGACAGGACTGACACGAAAAACTTGTACGATGTTTTAAAAACAATCTAAGGTCCACAGCGGTTCTGCTCTAAATGGAAATCGATGTAACAATTGTTGATCCTCCAATGCTGATTGAAACTGGAAAAACATTTGATCTGCTGACAAAGTGCAAATACCTTTTAGCATGAGTTTTACCAGCATATGTTTACACAGAAGAATACTCGCACATAACAAAGAAATTGCCGGGACACTTCTAGTCAGTCTGGACTCAATCATGGTGCTTGCAGCTTGTGAACTGCAGAAGAAATGTCAGGAAATAATTAAACTTGTGCACGAAATTCATTGGCATGAAAAAGCCTTTGGCACAGTCAGTCGCCTGACCTTTGGAAGATTTTTGACTATTGAAAGAATATTGTTATGTTTTTGAAGCAGATCCATGATGGTACGTACGTGAGCATGATACTGGAATAAACATTAGATACCGGACTTTTGCAAACGCTTTAAGTTCAAGCAGATAAAAGTGAAGGCAAAGTTACAGTAAATGACTGTTAATGATCTTCTGAATTCCAAGTCTGAGACTTACATGCAATATGGTATGGATCATATGTCTTCAGCTTGTGAAGATATCGATCACACCTTCAAAATAAGAAGACAGAGCTGATGTACCAACATGCAACTGGAAATCCTGGTGGCAGTGACCTAGGTAACGTGTTTCGGCAGATCACTGCCACGTAAAATCCACATGGATGAAGAAACCAGCATGAGAGGTATTCAAGCAAGTGTGGTCTTTAGCAGACTACGTGGGAAAAAAATGTGCAATATCACAGTGGGATTAGTCTGCGAACAAAACCGAAAGTCTACAAAGTCTACAGAGTAATCGTGTTGCCGATAGTGCTGTACGGTGTTCAGGCTATATGTCATGGGCTGCATGATGACATTGATTGGATAAGATGGTAGTACAGGTTCCCAGACAATGAGTTTCTCACACGAATAAGTATCACAAACATCAACACTGCTTGTGTGATTGGCAGACCATCAGAAGAGAAACTATCTACGAAGATTCAATCATGTGATACCTGCAACAATGCTATCTTGACCATGAATCATTGAAAGATCGCATACAGGGTCGCTCCATCTGGCGCTACAAACTTTGAGCATAACAGAATTGTAGAGGCAGTTCAGGAGCGAGAGCAGAGGAAATCTCAGAGTTTTAGCAGACTTCCATTGATAAAGCAAACCCATGCGGTGTATCTTGCCAAACGTGACATAGAGACAGTTCGGAGCACAAATTGACTTTATTGGCCATTCACGTACTCACAGAAACCAAACGAATTAGTAATGCCTTTGTCATATGAAAACTCGAAAGACAAACAGCAACAACGATAACCGGGTTGATGTCCATCTATATTGTCTTATTTATTCATAAACAGCATGCTTAACATGCTTAAAAATCCAACATAATCTTAGCATTGCATTCGCCACAACCATCAGCGTCAAATTTGTTTATGGAGGAAATGGCATATCATTTGTTTGTTGCTGCTTCGAAGAAACATAGTCAAGATTTAAGAAACTTTAATAACACCTTGCGTGTTTTATGTAGAAGGTAACTGAAAGATAATCATAATTATGTAGCATAATTATGTTCAAAAGCATTTGGTCCAATCTTTCTAAATGTATGTTTCAACAGAAGGTTATGATTCAGTTTTCACATATAGAAAACGTTCATGATGACGAGACATTTAACTTTTGGCGAACAGAACTGCATACTGTTTTTTTCTCTTGTCTTTTAGGTTTCCATTTGTTTCTCTGCGTGTTGTACAAAGAATATTGGTATTACATCATTATTTATGTCTATATCCAGCCTAATACATTTTAAAAATTTACTTCGAAAACAATTAAAACGGAAGGCAGCATAATGTTCAAAATAAATCAATACGTAAATGATTGGAATTAAGATAGGATAGTAATCGAGTGAAACGGACTTCATATTTCAATTTATTAAAACTATAGAAGAATATCGTTATGAGTACATTTGTTCATTTCATTGCTTGAAGCATTTCTTTTTAAAGCATTAATCTTCAACTGTTGTTACGTAATTATGATATACGGCAAGCAGGTAGATATTAGCGCATCGTTATCTCTCTTTTGCAATAGATTGCATTTGAGTACGATGAAATATTGAGTCAGATGTCGTTTTCAGAATGTTTTGAGACCAGAAGTGTCGGATCGCTTGAGAGATATCTCTTTTCCTGATTGCATCCAGATCTTCACAACTAGCCTCGAGGCAAGAATTGGCTCATTCATTATACACATCGCAATTGCAAGACATCGCACTTTCCAATTTAATGTTACTCTGACTTTTGAGAAGATATACATTATTTTCTTTTGTTTTAGAGAAGAAAAAAAAAACGGTTTTGGATGAAATTGTCAGTCTTTGGAAACAAACTAAAATTAAGTTTTCTTTATATTGATTGCCAGTGACAGAGACAGTACTTTGGTGTTATATTTATTTATTTATTTTGACGTGAAAAATAATATGTTAATGTTAAATTAATTAGAGACAAGTATAAGAAAATGAAAACGGACAACTATTTGTTTACTTAATAGTAAGAATAAAATGTTTTTCTCGTATTTCATTCTGTTGGATAAAAATTTAGACTGATGCTGGTTGATTCAAGATAACCAGGTTCCAGCAAGATAACCGGGTTGGATTTCGGATTTATAACAGAACACTTTTGTTCGTGGTACAAATCAATAATTATTGATAAATGACTTGAATGGAAAAGAATTATGATTAATACGTGCGTGTATAAGAGCCAAATATTGCACTAATTAATACAATCCGCACGAACCTAATGAATAAATGTGAATACAAGTAAATGATTCCACATAATACAAGGACAAAGGTTAATGATTCATAGTAATTTCACACGACGATAAGAATGATGAGTTTTACTCAAAAAGTGAAATATCATGTACTTTACTCACCTAGTTAAATGATGTAAACTGGGACAGGTGTCATGCAAGTATATCGTTAAGTCTCAAAACACTGGGTATAACAAACCACAAATTAGTCCACTTCTACAAAATACACTTATGGAGATACGCAAAACATTCTGCCACTAGAATACGTGCCTAACAATGACACTGGTCAATCAAGCAATCAGCATTACAGGTAGTCACAAACCATCATTCAATCACTTAGTCAGTCAAGCAATCAGCGGCCACACATTGGTCAGCAACGCCCGATTCCCTACTTCTCAAGCAACAGAAACACTATTCAGATCAGCTAGTACGGCTGCTATGGTCACCTTTACAGCAGCTGTGGTCAACTGTTATAGCTGGTACCCCGTCAACTCTGATCAGCTGAAAATAAATCTAACACCGTGTACTAAGAATGACACGGCATATACGATAACACATAATGACGTTATAAACGGTAAGTTATACAAATGAAATTATCGGCATAACATTACAAAACAATAAACAGGTTCGAGAAGTGAACCTGTGTCCGAAGAGTATTTTATGGTACTAAACTGTTTCTTAACAAAATGTATCTTTATTGCTAATATAGATCTCTTGTTAAGTAACATACAAGAAGAGAAAATATTTGCATTCTACTATGCAAGAAAGAGCTGCATATATACTATAAAAAAGAATAGTGGTAGTACAATAGTTATAACATTTAATAGACCTAAAAATTAATAAATAACTCACATACCTCTTAGATGAAGATGCAAGTCCTTAAATATACTGCTCACTGACAACACATTTCCTTAGTGTAATGATTTCGACCTACTGTGAGGTATTTATGCACAGACGATGTAGTCCTACATTGTTTATGCGCTTGATAAATATCGGCTTTTTTCCATCAAGAGCACTATAAGTACTTGAGGGTTTAAACCCAAAGAGAGTATTATCTAAAAAAACCCACTCCATCTAAAATAAATATATTCTGACATTTTTTCCATCACTTCAGAAACCCCATCTCCTTAAAACACCACCCTTCTCCAAAATTTTATCTCAAACCACGATGAAATGTTAAATCCAAAAGAGATTTCTAGATCAATAGATAGTTTCATATAACAATGTACAATAATAATCGAATCCGACATGTTGGGTTTGATCTGAAGTATCAGTCTTAAGCTATACCTGCATAACAACTAAAATTATAAGCAATAACATAATAAGCGATTGTATGAAAATGTTGGTTATATATTAACAAAATATGGATCAGTATGGTTATTAGTGACTGAAAATGGTGAATGAATAAGATGTTGGGCAGATGATCTAATATTTACTAACAATATAGTTGATGCTTTTCTTGATAACGATATTTCTAAAAGTGCACAAAATTAAACATCTACTACTATTGTAACCCATATTGTATGAAAATCTTTTTCATATTTGCTAACACTCATTAGCAGAATATCTGTTAACGTACTGTCAATAATATGAAACTTTCGTATTAAATCGTCCATATCATACTTTATAACACGCAGATAAGATCATATCTGATCAAGTAATTTTTATATCTGATACTTGCTGTTTAACAAGAACTTTTTTAGTTGCATGTCGAGGCTCAATTTTTTTTACATGCTGTCGCAAGAGAAACACCAACACCGGATATTATTAACAAAAACGGATTTAATGATGCTCCATTTGAAATTATACCAGAGCTAGTCATTAGCATTTCAGCGACAAATTCCAAACACCACCAGTAAGAAGTTGCGGTTAATTTTTTATCAATTGGTTCAAGTAGAAATATTTATTCAGTATCTTTATTTAACAATAAAGATACAGTTAAAAAATTATCAGTTGAATAACACCATAGATAAATGGCAAATAGTCTAAATTTTGCACCACTAAATACGGACAGCCTATATACATCAGTGACTTCCGCGATATATTTGATAGTGTTATTTTGCGGTGTCCATGTTGTTGATTCTGATGCTAATATGTATACCACATTAATGATCAGCTTGTGAGACATTTTAATCATATTCGTTTGTTCAACGATATTTGGAATGCCAATGATAATATCTTTGAGATTTATGTTAATGTCAGCGGGTTTATTATCCACCATCGCTGGACTTATAAAAAATTATGTTTACATTTTTACGAAAATTTATGAACGTTTGTATGTTTTTAGAAAAATTAATCCTGCATGTGGTCATCTCATCAATGATTGTTGTTATTGCTGTCACTGTTGGAATGTTGCTATCGTCAACGTAATTTATCAAAATTTGATTCTGGTGTTTTGAGACTATCAATGCCATAATTATTCATGTTGAGAAATGCACACATAATATTACCGTTAGCCAACACAAACTTGATTCTTGATCATCGATGTATTCTTCGTTGCTGTGTCTGTTTCTGCAGTTTGGTTTCCAAGGTCTATAATTTTATTTAGATTCATGATAATGTTACCAGTAAATGGTGCACCACCTTTCTTAATATTATCGTTAACTGACTTACCGGAATTTTGTATTCTACCTTGATTAGCCAAGTAACGATATTATTAACAACCGCTGTGGGAATTCGTATTTCGGAGAGTGGTATAATATGTGTATTTAATCATCCTTGTTTATACTGAAAAGTAACTTCATTTTGATCCACACTTGTAATTTTTAATAAATTATTGCTTTTGTTTTTGAGCTGATCAAGAGTTTCATATTTAGATAAGTCACATTGTTGAACTTTAGCCGATGAATCTTTTAATAATGTTTCAAATTTGGTATATAAATAGTCTATATCAAACTTTGATACAGAGCGCTTGGTGAAAAGTAAAAATGAAAATGAAATTCCAGATTGTCATTAGCTTATTGTTGAAAGAACCGGATCTGGGGAAAAAGACTCGCTTATGAATTTACTTCTCAGAGATAATTTTAACTACGTTTGCGTTTATATTTATACAATTAATTCACATCAGGATAAGTACGATATACTTAACAATTATAATAACAAACTTCGTGATGCTGGTGAAGAGTTTTTTTTATTTTCAAACAACCAAAAAAATATGTTCCAACTAATCAACTTGATTCTTCCGAACACAAGATAGTTGTTTTTGATGATATTCCGCTAAAGAAAGGGAAATGAATAAAAAAAGGATCATCTTTGTCATTATCACGTAATAAAGAATGTAATTCTATTTATTTAGCTCAAAGTTTCTAAAATGTTGACTCATTTATTAGGAGAAATACTGATTGTTTTATATCACTTCCAGGACATGACAATGTCGATGTTAGAAATATCGCAAATGAACAATGTGGTGATTTAACAAAAGATAACTTTTCTGAATAATATAAAGCAATGTCAAATAACTATAATTTTTGCATTTGATCATTTAATAAATGATACGAGTAAAATGTTTCGATGCTGTATTGAAAAATATGTACAATAATTTTATAGAAAATAGAAGAAAAAGGTTTACTAGGATTGATTCAAGATGAAAAAGAAGCGGCTTCTGTAAAAAAAATTATTGAAAGATCTCAAGAAGTCAAAAGAAGACTAGCAGAGCCATTTGCAGCAAATATAGCTAATCCTGTTGCAAGGCAAGCTGAAATAGATCTGCTGATAAGTAATCCCTTAGAACGTCAACAAAAATTATAAGAAGCAGCAGTTAGACCAATCAAAAGAAGGTTAGAGGAAGAAGAACTTAGAAGAAAGATAAAAAAATTTGACTATGATTTAAAAAATATACAGAGAGAAATAAGAGATGACGAATGTAGGAATTTTAATAAAATATATAAGAACGTTAAGGGTGTGAAAGTACAGTGTTAACAAAGATACGTTTAAAGCCGACGAAAAAAATAAAGAGCTAGCCAAAAAATAAAAGAGAAAGGTAATGAGCATTTAGAAAAAGTAGTTTTGGGAAATATAAATTAGTATAACGAAATTAAATTATATCGACATGGAATGATCAATGATCTTTATATTAAAGCTATTAAAAATATTAAAGTAGCATATACATTCATCACAATAAAATCTAAATTATTGAAGCAAAGTTAGTGGATGAAAGACCAAAAGAATCAGCATATTCAAACGAAATTACTATGACTGATAAGGTTGATAAAAATCAGAACGTGAATATAAAAGATTTGATGAATATAAAGACAAGTCAAAAGAAGAAATAACGTCATTAGTATATTCTGAGTTTATTAAAAACATCAATATTTCTGACGTTGACAATGTTTATAATTGGGAAACAGATAAATACGATAATCTCATTAAAAATTAGATGTTATCATAGTAAAAGGCAGAGGAACGTACAGAGAAATTAGGACAGCTGCAATGGACGATGTTGAAGAAGGTTTTGAAATAGTTTGAAATGATACTATTGCTACTGTTTTTAAAAATAATGCAAAAGATATAGAGATAAAGAATATACTGAACACATAAACTAGATCTTTTATAAATTATGTAAAGGCTATGACAAAAAGCGATTAAAGTTAACTGAAGAAGAAGAAAGAAAGAAAATAGGAATTGAGTAAGAATATTTGCATCAGTTACTGAAATGATAGGCATATTAATGTTTTGATATCATCCAGACAAGCTGGAAATGTGGATGCTGAAATTGACAATGAAATTATTGACATACTGATAATCTGAGATCGGAAATTTATTAACATCTGACTAATACGAATCTTTACATCGGGACTTATTCGAGGTGATTTAATCTCGTAGAAATATAATAAATGTCAGCAACATTATTACTATTCAATCGGATAAAGATTGCCCAACTGTTTTAGTATAGCATAATCCAGTAATAGAACTTGATCGTGAAAAACAATATGAAATTGGCATTTTATGGCTAATGTAAAAACTGCAGTAAACGATTAATTTGCATCTGATGTTCATATTGCAGATGATAGGAATACTGGAGCTTGGGAGACACTTAAAATTCCACAAGGAGCTTATAATATTACTGATTTAAACAAATAAAAGAACGTAATGGTATAGCTGATAATTTTAAGTTGACACCAAATTATAATACGTTACAATCAAGAATAACATTAAAAAGTATGGGATATGATATTCAGAAAAAACCTCAATTATATCACCATTGATAAGATTTGAGTATAAGATGTACCATGGTTTTGCAGAAGGTGTTACACATGACGGCCAACTGTCAGTAGATATAAATGACATAAACACAATATTAATAAATTGCTCTATTGCATCTGGATCTTACTCAGCTAAGGGCAGTAAAGGACAAACGATATGCAGTTTTTCACGAGAAGTTACTCCGTGTTCTCTTATGTAAATTAATCCACGTCATAATAATTATTATCGGTTAAATGTTGAAAATCAAATGATAAAATTAAATATGCAGCTAATTTATCAATCTGGTAGACAGGTTTAAATAAAGAAGTTGTTACTTGTTACCTTTAATTGCGCTAACAATAGCAAACAAATTTTCTAAGAAACGCTAAAAGATTTTAAGTAATGGGAAAGATTTGGTAATAAAATTATGCAACCACAGATATAATGAAACAAAGAAAAAAGTTTACAGAGGAAAATAATCGGAGGTTTCGGAATCATATTTGCTAATATTATAGGAAATGTTACAGGAATAGCTCATAAAGTTGAAACAATTGCAATTGACGCGTCAAAAGCGTTTGCAACTGGAGCTGCATCTGCAGCTTTAACTGCTGTGGGACAAACAATAGTTGATAAAATAAAAGGTGGTATACGGACAATCAAACAAGCTATTTCAGAAATCACACCAACAAAAAAAAATCAACGCGAAATGATAACAAAGGAAAACAAATTACAAAATAAAAATAAAATCTAAAGTAACAACGCCAATTACTACATGATTGGCAATTATTTTATATAATCTGATAAATTAAAAGTATCTAAAAATTATCTCGATTTAGCAGAAACTTATGACACAGACGACACAGTAACAGAATTTCAAAATGTTGAATATCTCGATGAAAATTCTAACGAACATAATAAGGCTGGCATCAGAACATTTAATACTCGAGACGAGGACGTACTTCTACTACCTCACAAAGCAAAGTTGGAAGTTCGTGGTCAAATTATGACAATAGCTAATATACCTGTCGCAAATGCAGCTGGAACAGGAGTTACTCTTATAAATACTGGCTGGTGTTTATTTAAAAGTGCTAAATATCAACGACTTAATCAAGATGTTGAAGATATTTCAAGTCACTTACAAGTTTCAAGTACATGCTTAAATACTTTTTCTTTTTTGATGATTACTCCAGTTAACTGCAACTAATATGATGTGGTTTAAAGATGCTGGAGCTGGTTCAGACGGATGTGTAAAATATATTTCGAAAGGAACATTAGATTATGGAGCTAATGCCGCTGCAAATGTTGTAACTGTAAGAGATTTTTCTTATTGCTAATGCTAATAATTTTGTTATAGACGCACTAGCTGCAGGTACTAATCTAGACGCTACAAGAGTATCACTTATTGCGCCAGGAGCAGTTGCAGACGGCGTTGGATTGTTAAATTTGATTAATAACGCAATTAGTGTAAGAAATAAATTTTATAATGAGGGCTATACTGAGAGAAAGGCACTTGCAACAGAATCACGTTAAATTACAATGATGCTGCCACTAAGTACAATATTTGCCTTTTGTTGCGATTACAATTATGTATTTCGTGGAGTTAAACATACACTTATCTTAGATCGAGCAGAAAGAAATAATTGTTTGTTCAGAACTGACGGGGCTGTTGTACAATGTATCATAAACAAGCTTACGCTGCGTATGCCACGAATAATTCCATCAATCACTAAAATGGCTGAATTAAATGATATACTGCAAAAACATACGAATAGAATTTATTTTCAGCAACATAAAATATATCAAACAGCAGTTCTAAATACTTCCTACTACACATGGCGAGTCACGACAAAATCAACTGAACAACTAACACACTAATTATTTGTTGTATTTAAGCAACAAACTCAATGTGGAAAGCAATAAGAGAATTATGCAACATTTGATAACGCTGATATTAGACGAATATATGCTAGAATAAATTAAAACAATATCCAGAACGAACAAAATAATTTTGCAGATAACGCTAATAAAAATATTACTAGACCGTGCATTTATTTACTCAACGCAATGCAGAAATATCAGGACGTTGGAGATGGATCTTAGATATCAGTCGAGGAAGTTAGTTCCGATGTTTTATTTTGATGTTAACAATCATAGCGAGCGAGCTGTCGACAGCACAGCTGATATTGAAATTACTTGGACACTAAGAGTAGTTCCAGCAGCGCAGTTGTATGTATATGCGTTAGTGATAAGCGATAGACTTATTACAATTGACTGTCGGAGGTGAAGTGTCAGTCCATGTTCAACCTGTAGTCGTTATATAATGACAAAATATATTGTAAAAGAAATATATTTGAATGATGGTCAAAGTACAAATATTAGCAGCAATTGTTGCTAAGCAGAGGCAGATATTATTAACAGCAAAACCCAACACAGAAGGTGTTTGGGGGTACTTTAACCAAAAAACAAGTAAAGAAATACAATCGCAAATTTTTCTTTTAAAATTTAAGTCCTGCACAAATAACAGCAATGTTGAAACAAGGTGGTTTCTTCGGTCCGGCACTATCTGTAATGACCAGAATATTCATACCTGAAATTTATCAGTGCTTTTATATTAGGATTAGAAGCAGCGTCTGAAGTAGTATCTGGCACAACGAAAAAAGCAGTTGAGGGTCATTGAATGAAGACATCTTTTAAAGATAAATATAATGCCTAAACGAGAAAACAGCAAAAAGAAAGACAGCGACGAAAACAAAAAACATGGCCGAGTGTAAAAGGTGAATTTATTTCGATACCTCCATTTCTAGCAGAATTAGTGGTAAGTCTACTGTCAAATCTGTTAGGACGAAGACTAATGTTGCCAGTAAGAAGGCGATGAAATCTCAGCCGACAAAGTCGGCTGCGTTAAATAACTTTGATATACTTGATAAACTAAAGAGGTAAAAATTTTCCGTGTAATTTATTTTAAAGATGAAGTTTAGGCGATTCCAGAGACGCTAGGTTCGTGCGTTATAAGTGTACAAGTTTTCGATGCCGGATCTGGCACACATTGGGTAGTTGTTTCTGATAACAATTATTTTTAATCGTTCGAAATTCCAATAAGTGATGCAGTAAACAATATATGAACAAAAATAAATTATTCGTCTAATCAAATTCAGCCAGTTGGAACTTCAACTTGTGGATACTATTGCGCAATGATTATTAAACAGATGATCAAAAATCCACATTTTTTAAAGTTTATTTTACAATTTGACGAAAAGCCTTCCAACGCTTACGATATTACTGCAATTAATTTTCTACAATTAATTTTTTACCTAAACTCACTGATAAACAACGGCAACATATTGTCTTAAGTGTAAAACTAAAACAGAAAAAAGATGAAAAAACAGAAAAAATAATAGAAAAATGCTGAAAAGCATTTGTGCAATCTGGAAAAATGTGTTTTTGCCGATAATAAAGTTTTCCGGTTTGGGTTGCCCTGACAACGTCAGGAAAATGTTTTAGTAGATGATTAATAAATAATGACATGCGAGTGCGATTATTATAGAGATGTTTTTCTTGAGCAAAATAAAATTGTTACATATTGTCAGAAAAGTAACAGCATATAAATAGTTGGAACATGTATAGGTCTACATAAATTAATTTGCAAAATGCCGAAACCAAACGTTGGTTGGACATAAATATACTGAATCTTATAATCTTTTTGATAAGCAACTTGACGAAAACGATAATCCCATGCCAGGACAAGAGCTTTACAATCAAGTTGATGCAATAATAATGATCCATGGTATCTGATACAGAGATTTTGAACGTCTAGATAACGAACAAAATACACACAACTGCTATAAAGTAATGTTAGACGAATATGAAACCTGAAATATGTGAGAATGTGTTGACCGGTGTTCAGGGTTTTATTAGAGCAAAATATAACTTCAGTAAAAGGAATTATATGATGATCTTGCGTCTGAGCTACACAAACCTAAAATATTTCCGCGACATAAAGCTGTCGTAAATGATATCTTGGTGAGAGATTTAGTTAATGTCTCAATTCTAGCTCAGTTAATGATAACAAGAGATATCTTTTAAATGTTGTAGATGTTTTTAGCATATACGCGTTTATTATACCAGTTTCGGATAAAACAGGGACATTGATGACTGATGTATTAAAATAAATCATTGTTAACAGAAAGAAAACCAAATAGAATCTGGACTGACCATGGAACAGACTTTTTACTAAAAAATTTGAATAGTTATTAGAACAAAATAGCATTAAAAATGTTACAGGAAATGAGGTGAAAAGCGTCATCTTTGAAAGATTTAATCGCACGCTCAACGAAAAAATCCAGAAATATTTTACAGCTAAAAATGTGAGTAAAAATATTAACAATTTACAGAAAATTGTTGACGAATATAATAACACGAAACACAGATCCCTACAAATGTTTACAAACAATGCGATTGTAAATCCAATACGAGCAAACGAAAATATGTACAGCAGACACAAATTTAAAGTTGGTGATAAAGTTTGAATTTCTTTAACAAAACAAAACATTTAAAAAAGGATATAATTATAAATGGAACGAAGAAGTATTTGCTGTTGATAAAGAACTTGTAACTATATCAGTTACGTATTCGTGGAATGATTTATTAGGCGATCCTATAACTGTTTTTACTAGCAAGAAATTCAGAAAACAGAACACGATGCATTTGTTATTGAAAAAGTTCTTAAAAGCGCGGCAACAATAGTTTAGTCAAATGGCGTTGATATGGCGATAACTTTAAAAGCACGGTGCCAACTAAGTCGATCATATAATATTATTTTAAATTTCTTCGTATTTTATTTTTACTGATTCACATTGACTGGTTGACGTAGAGAAACTAAATATAATTTTCTTGCATCACAAACTGACAGTTAATTAAATATTTTAACAAAAATAACACCTATTTTTTTCTTTATTGTCCAGTTATTTTTACGTGTAAAAAAGTTTTTATAAGTTATCATAATATTTGATAGTTTATGATAGTAAAATTAATTTAATCATATAGTCCAATTGTTTGTCTGCTCAAATGTTTTTACTAACAGTAATACCATCTTCTTCATCGTGATAGTTATGTAAAATATTTTTTTCCGAATAACCAGCAAATATATAAGTAATAATTTGTAATGTAAAATTTGAAACTGAAACAATATCTCTCGAACATATTTAGCCACATTCGAAATTAAGTTCTTTATTATAATAATCTTTAATCTAATTAATAAATAATAAGATGTTCGGAAAAATAAAATATCATTAGAGATTTCAGTATAGTTAATCACAAAAAAATTGGCTAAGGCAATTCGAAATTGTTTGTAGGGAAACATTTTTTGTTTATAATATTTTAACATTAGGCGAATCGGACAGATGTTCATTAACAGAACACAAAAAATAAAACTTGATACAAATAAAATAAAAACATTACTATTTAATCGAGACGATATTATGGAATTTAGTCATAATTGTCTTACTCGAAATGACTTGGAAAATATCATTAATTATCGTATCTATCAAATGACAACAATAACGTTGCTGATATAGTTACAATATCAGCTACATTTGTTACAGTATTTGGATGAATTTATATTTTCTAGCAGCTGTTATTGATATAACGTTTATTTTATCTCCAGTTTCAAGATTTATTGATATAAATGGTTTGAGATCTTTCAAATTAGAACCATCATAACCGGCTCCACACCTTGTGTTTTCTTTCTGTGTAATAAATCGAAATTCTCCAAACGATTATCTCTTTCAATACCATTTTTATGCTCAGCAACTAGACCGACTTAAATGACATCATTAAAAGTTTCAAAAACAAATCTGTGTGATTTATATTTAATAAAATCAGTTTGGTTCCACGTACATTAAAATTAATATATCAGTTATTTTGTAAACTTCTAACAACGTTTTTTTTTATATGTCGAATCGTTACCTTGTCATTTGCCCCATATTGATCAAATACTGGATGAAGTTTAAACTCATTTTGTAATGATAAATGTTCAATATTATCATCAGTATCTGTTCTTTTCAATCGATGAACTCGTTGTCCTTCTGGAACATCGTCAAATACAAAGTGCAAAAAGTCTTTTCTAAACATTTTAGTTCTTACTGTATCATCGCCTTTTACTGAAAATATTATTGCAGCTAGTGTTGATGTGCCAAGAGATTCTTTGGATATTTTGTTAGTAACACAACCTAACATATTTGCTGCATATAAATTGTACTTTGGGTGAAAAAGCGCTGTCCGTTACGGATCACTGCAATCTCACCTCTGTCTGCATGGGTTCGAGTCTACGATTCGGCGAATGTGGATATGTGAGAAAGCTTGCAGTAGCTTCTTGTGGGTCGGTGGTTCTTTACAGTGGTTTCCCGGTTTCTTCCTCCACCATTAATACTGTCCGCCATATATAGGCTATCGTGTGCTGAAAAATGGCGTTAAACCTAATAACAACAAAACTTTTGGTGAACGTGATAAAATTCTTGTTCTTCAGCCATCAATCTCAAATACCTCAAAATTTCTGTCATTTTACTATAAGAATTTCGTATCTCTAATTAAAAACAATTCAATTAAATATAAAATATTACTTTAAAATAATGTTAAAAGTGCGAGGTATTGCTAAAAAAGAACATTATCAGAACAGAAAATACCGCTACAGAATTTTCAGATCATGATAGTCAGTTTTTGTTTTCCTTTACGCACAGTTGTGCGTCAGGGACGCACACTGGAGAAAATTGACGCACATAAATTTTTGATGTGCGTTTTTTGACGCAAAGGATTTGCAAAATATAATCACGATTTATTTAATATCCAACGCGTTGAATTAGACATGGAATCGTGTATACTTCGATTATTCATCATTAGGGATGGCATCGTGAATACTTCTTCTGGTTTCCTGTTTTGTATGCTCTCTGTGTTGCACACTGTAATACTGAGCATACAAAGCAGAGAACCAGACTATCATTAGGCAATATCATGATAGAGTTGCTTCCCCTGATCTCGCGATGAAAACAGCGTGCACTAAGAATCATTAGCGAAGAAAGTGAAAGAAGCAGAACACGAAAGAGTAAATGTGGATCTGACTCTAATGAAAAACGAATAAAATATCCCCTTGACTAGAATATGGCACATCCAAGGCATTGGGATTACGGGTGCGATTTCGTGATTGCAAAGACTACACAAGTGAATAATCCTTTCGTGACGTCGTTTGAGAATTTTTAAAATCTGCCCTTGATCACCACAAGATATCTTTTGAACACATTATTACCTAAAACATTCTTTCAGAACAAATAAATAAGTAATTGCAGAGACAAATTCATTATTTGGATTACAAATTCAAGGGGTTGTTGCAGATGTTGCTCACTTTGCTGCAATGATAGAAAGATTAAAAGTTCAACTGTAACTTGTTAAAGAGAAAATGAATCATTACCCTCTGAGTTTTGGATAAATGTGTTTTAGGACGACATACAATGAAACCCATGATAGTACACATTTTATGTCAGGCAGTAAATTAATTGTCATTTTTTTGTTAATAAGATATATATGGAGTTTTGTAATGGCTTATATGTAATGTATTGGTCTATAATATTGCTACAGAAATTATAAAGAGGCTGTTAAAAATACGACTTTAAACTAAACGGAAAATTAACTGATAAACGAATCCTTTGAATGGAAAATGCATTTGTGTTAATTGTGCCTGTTGGTTTATTTGTATGAAAGAAAAAAAAAAAGAGAGAGAGAGAGAGAGAGAGAGAGAGAGAGAGAGAGAGAGAGAGAGAGAGAGAGAGAGAGAGAGAGAGAGAGAGATATATATATATATATATATAGAGAGAGAGAGTGAATATATATTGTGCAAATTGCAGTATCCTATTCCAGCTGAAAAAATATGGACTAGATGAAAATTTGTCGGTACATATTTTACCCCAAGATTTTTTATTTGACCCCCAGTTTTGACACCAAGGGTTTTTTAAACCTCAGTTTTACACTCCTGAGGGATACATTGATGATAGTAGTTACAAACTTTATCAAAATATGTTAGCAAATTTTAATTCCACAAGTTTATTTCATCTTTCGCAACTAGTTTAGCTCAAGAACTTGCGGCTCATAAAGTTTCAAACTTATAGTCCAATATCATACGATTTTATCAAAGGTACGTCCAGTTCAAGATGTACGTGATGTAATTTTGAAAGAAAGAGTTTTGACAGTTTTCAGAGTTGCTATTTACTGATACCGGCTCGCTAGTTTATAAATACAAAATGCGAAGATGTCTATCAAGATATTTACAATAATAAAAATCTATTTTATTTATCAGATTATCCAGCATGTAGTGGATATCAAGATAATTTAAATAAGAATGTGATGAGAAAAATGAAAGATGAATTTACGTTTATGCCAGTTAGGGAATTTGTCGGACTAGAAAGGAAAATGATGTATACAATCATATTAGATGACAGTAAACTTACAAAAAAGCGAAATTTATTCCTCGAGGCAATGTGACAATGATAATGAATTTTGACGATTTTAAATCAGAGCTAAATAATAACCTCAGTTTTCTCAAAACAAATGTTATCAGAACAAATCTTCACAAAATTTAAACTGATACTATTATAAAACGGGGACTATCCTTTTGATGATTAAAGATATTGCAGAAACGGAATTTATACATTAGCACTTAGATATTATGCAAGTACTTCTGTCTAAAGACAAGAAATAATGTTCGAAAATTTAACATTAGTCGATGGAGTTAATAGCAAAATAAATAACGGTTAATAAGCAGCAATGATCATTTGAATTTAACGATGAAATTTCATGCAATTGTTTTAATAAATTTGGCAGAATCGAACTCTCCATTATCAGATCAGACGATAGCAAATATTTTAATTATCTTGAATGTCTGAGAGACGAGCATGCACTAAAATATGACAATTTTCATGATCCGATATAACAATATACAAAAATTCATATAGATGTAGACCGGTCGAAGGTTTTTATAAAAGGTTGTATGTATCTTCTCAATAGGATGGCAATGAAAGAACTATTTGAATGTCGTCGAAAAGTAATCAAGATAATGAAATCTTATTTGTACAACTTTGAAAATAAATTATACTTGACACCAAGCGATGAAACATTTGTTCATTGGCCAAAAAAATAACTCTGTATGCCCTTTCTGTTTTAAAATGGAGATAATACTGTTCCAGCTAAGTTTAAAATCTTTGTAGTTATTGAACATTTGCTTTGTATATTTTTTGGCTAATAAATGTTATAGAGCTGTAAATCTAATATCAATTTTAAGACGTTAATCTTTGGTGGCAGTTCTGTATTTACCGAAATGACTAACAATTCCTCTTACGTAAACGTTAGTAGATAGCGTTATATAAACATAGATACTGTGGATTCTCGCTTATAAATTGAATCCAACTGCAAACTGTACAGACCCAAATATACTATCGTATAATGCACCAGCAGATCTTGGTCTGCGCAATTTTGCGAAAAGTAATCAGTAAAACAAACATGATAACTCTGATATGCAGGCGCATAATGCTTAGGCAGATCTTTATCTTTTTGTCTGCAGTTTTACTGGACTGGTAAGCGAGTATATATGGCATATCATTTACATAAACCCCATTCATATAGAATATTGTTATTTCTCGAAGTCTATATATATATATATATATATATATATATATATATATATATATATATATATATATATATATATATATATATATATATATATATATATATATATAGTCTGTGTATTTCATTCAACCAATTCATTAACAATAATCATTAGTATACTTGTCAACTGTCGATCTTATAACAGCCTCTGTATTCAGCCAATATTAGGATTTTGTTTTTCTGTACAAAGTATTTATATAGAATCAAAGATTATGTATTTCTCTATTATTTATAATAACGTTTCAGAATCAGAATAGTGATTGCAAAATTTCGTGTTTTCAAAATTAGGAAATGTCATGCTGCTTGTTAACTTCATAACAAATTTTAGACAAGTACTTATAGCTGAGATTCCTATCTCAGTGTTAGAAGACTTGATTCTCATGTTAACCCCCTGAGTTCAGGTTCCATCACCGAAAAAGTCGACGGGTAGGCTCTGGTCGCAATTTGTAAAAGGGTGGGGTCTAGAGCAATCATCGATATCCAAAAAAACCCCAAAACACTTTCTCCTACCATTTCAACAAAAGGTAGGTGCACTTTTGCACTTTCAGCGTATTAAAATGGTGGGAGAGTGTACAAAATTTGTTGGACGTAGATAAGCCCCCCCACGTTAGGATAAGTTCATGTTGTGTGTTTGTGCAGTCTGTGCCGTTAAAAAATCTAGCAGCATGACGTGAGCACGTGACCTTGTGACCTCACTAATGGGGTACCCCACACAAGAACCATTCCAAAAAACATCGCTAAACTAAAACAAACTTCGTACATGTCTGGCCTTGAAAAAGACAGATATCTAAGTTCCGAAAAAGTCCCCCAAAAGCCTACATAAAATAGACAGCCTTCTGAGTTTCTAAAGTTTTGTCTCGTATAATTAGAAATTCACGGGGGGGGTATGTCTTAAAGAGATTTTTAGGATCTCATTATGCTTATCTGACAGACCTCGTAGAATGGTAGACCGAATGTCAACCTGCTGTTTATATTTTGTCTTTTAGTTTAGAAATATCGTTATCAAATAAAGCATTAACTATATTCGCAATAAATATTCGCAATAAATTTCATTAGATCATCTTCCCAACATCCTGTTTGTCATTTTTAGTCACGAATAGCCTTAGAGATTCATATTTTGTTGATATATGATTACCGACATTTTGATACAATTGCTTATTATTTTAGTTGTTATGCCAGTATAGCTTGAGGCTAATTTGATTGAATTATATCTGTTACAAAATTTGTTTTCAGATCAATCCTAACATGTCGGATTGGATTATAATGGTACATTGTTATATATAATATTTTATTGTTTAATATTAAATTATCTATTAGTCTATAAATCCCTTTTGGTTTTAAAATTTCATCATATTTTGAGATAAAAATTTAGAGAAGGGTTTTATTTTTTTTAAGGGAGATGTTTCTGAGATGATGGAAAAATGTCAGAATATATTTATTTTAGATGGAGTGGGGGTTTTCTAACTTAAAACTTCTTTAGGGTTTAAATCCTCGAGTACCTATACTACTGTACTTCGCACGTGTGGTACAAGATAAACCGAAACTCACTGTTTCAAAATATTGTACAATATACATAAATCACCCTCTGGTATCGTTGTACACAGAAAACGCATTCTGCGTACATGTATTTAAGAAATAAATGAATTTATATAATTCCGTTACACTGATGTTACTAGTTAGATTGCATGAAGTCTTACAGAGCATGGAAAACATAGTCCTGTCTCTCAAATAGTAATTTTGGAACAATCAGTCTGCTCCACGATAATCTGCTTTGTAAATATTAAATTTCCTGTAAAATTTACTTCAAAAGGTCCAACTAACTGTGGTTATTGTTCAGTAACTAATTCCTGAATTATTTATTTCTTACAAAATCGTTTGAATGTTAAATCTACGCCAATTTTACATACAACAGTTTTTTCAGTTCATAACGTCAATCATGACCATGCCACACACAGAGGGTTACTGAATTGATGAATTGGAAGCATTCTGCCTTATTCATGCAACGAACTGAATATGGGAATGTGACTGCCTTGAATTTGTATTATACGAACTTAATGTCCTTCAGACCTATCTGTAACTTTATTTCTTTTTTGTTTGCAAACTCAGACAATTCTGTCAATCCAAACAGTCAGACATGTTGAACGTTTTTAATACCTACTTAAATTTTAAAACTTAATTTTAATCGTTACCATACAGCCAGCATTTTATTGGCTTGCTGATAAAAAAGTAATAGATATATTTGCACATGATTGTCCAATAATTGCATATTTATCAAGATATATCGTCTCAAAATAACGTTTCCTCCTTATCTCCTCCGTCCTTCTTCTTCTTCTTCTTCTTCTTCTTCTTCTTCTTCTTCTTCTTCTTCTTCTTCTTCTTCTTCTTCTTCTTCTTCTTCTTCTTCTCCTCCTCCTCCTCCTCCTCCTCCTCCTCCTTCTTCTTCTTCTTCTTCTTCTTCTTCTTCTTCTTCTTCTTCTTCTTCTTCTTCTTCTTCTTCTTCTTCTTCTTCTTCTTCCTGATATTATTATTAGTAGTAGTATCATCATTTAATAATAATATTGATAATAATGATAATAATGATAACACATTAATAATAATAATAATAATAATAATAATAATAATAATAATAATAATAATAATAATAATAATAATAATAATAATAATAACAATAACACATTAATAATAATAATAATAATAATAATAATAATAATAATAATAATAATAATAATAATAATAATAATAATAATAATAATAATAATAAAAATAATTAATAATTATTATTCTTATTATTATTAAAATTATTATTATTATTATTATTATTATTATTATTATTATTATTAATTTTATTATTATTATTATTATTATTATTATTATTATCAGTAGTAGTAGTAGTAGTAGTAGTAGTAGTAGTAGTAGTAGTAGTAGTAGTAGTAGTAGTAGTAGTAGTAGTAGTAGTAGTAGTAGTATTATGTTTTAAAATTTTTTAAACTATCTTGTCTATCTGGTTTAGGAACTTTGCAATTAAGACAGGACCCAGCAACACACTAGATTGGAGCTAGTGTTTTTCAACCGCTTGAAAAAAAAATTCTGACATTTTTGGTTCTTAAATTAGTACGAAACTAATATTAAAATTTTGCATTTTATAGGTTTTTAAAATTGTTACTTTTTTTTCTTCAAAAGAATTATTCATGAACGTGTCTCTTTGATATTTTGTATATAATACCTAAATGTTAATAGCCCGTAACTTAGTGCTATCTATCAAAGAAGGATTTTGAGAATAGCTACTAAAAATATAATCTGCTTTGGTATACATTTTACGACGAAATGCTTTCAAGGTACATGAGTTCTGGAAACCTGGGATCCATTGAAATACTACGAAACCAACACTTTATACCGCATTTCAAGACAAGTTTTGTAGTACGCTGCCATTTGCAGTAAATGGTATATTTGATATGGCGGCATAAAAGACAAACTTGTCCATTTTCAGATTTGCTGGATGCTGATAACTCAATATTTTTCACCTTAAAAGTGTATGCGTACATTATTAACATTTGTTTCCATGAGAGTATAATCTGTGTTTGTGCGCGTGCCTATGTATGTGTATGTGTGTGTGGTTTCGTGTGTGTGTGTGTGTGAGAGAGAGAGAGAGAGAGAGAGAGAGAGAGAGAGAGAGAGAGAGAGAGAGAGAGAGAGAGAGAGAGAGAGAGAGAGAGAGAGAGAGAGAGAGAGAGAGAGAGAGAGAGCACAAAATTTATTTGATTCTAAATTCTTTTAGAACGGGTTACGCTGTTGAGAAGACATTTCTCTCTTCATCAAGAGTCTTTCCGTAATTTCTATTCCTGTGAGAGGTCATCAATCAAATATGTGTTTGATACTGGATGAGTTGGAATGAGTTTAATCTCCATGGCACAATGGAATGCTGAGTAATGGTCAATATTAATGACAGTAGTAATAAGTCAAGTAATTCTCCAATACGTCGTTGCTATAAACATTTATTAAGGATCATTACTTGGAAATAACTTTTAAATAAGATTTACGCTTCACATTTGTGATTGAGCAGGCGAAAGCGTGCATCTGCTTCAACGTTTCAGTGAACTACTAGTCTGCAGTTGTGACTTTTCTCAAAAGTAATTTTGAACTTTTTGTCTCATTTTAGCGAAGCCACTAAAATCGAAGGCTATAAGTGATGATATATTTTCAAATCTATTGAGCATAATACTTTTCCGCATGAAATATAAAATATCTGTTAACAGACAATACACATAAGTGCTAACATCTCTCTCTCTCTCTCTCTCTCTCTCTCTCTCTCTCTCTCTCTCTCTCTCTCTCTCTCTCTCTCTCTCTCTCTCTGTATTAGTAGGTAATTGCAAATAACGCGTCTCATATTCTGTTGCTAACTTCTCAATTTAATACAATTTACGACTTCATCAACCACAAACGCTAAATTAAATTTCACCTACGCAAGAAAGCCACAATCAGATGGGTAAACCAGTTTCAGCTAGCCTCAATACATCCGTATTTTTTCAAATAATCTAAAATATTGCTTACGTTTTGTTAGTGAGGACACGTCAGCTGATCGTTGTGACATTATGAAGTTATTATAAATAAATAACATCCATGGGTTTGAGGTCAAATAAATACGTCCAGTCCTTAAATCTGAGATGATTTTATCTAGCATGCGATAGAAGAGTCAACCTGAACATTTCGGTTTTCATCGTTATGCAATAACGAATATCGCCTCGCACCCACCCTATCCCCCGTCCATCCCATATCCGGAATGGAAATGAAAGGCAGTGAATAAAGAATGAGGCTAAGCGGAGATGTAAATTGACATCTGTCTATAGCGCGCTAGATAGTGCTGTAAGTTGTGTGTGTGTTTGTCTCTGTGTGTGTGTGTGAGAGAGAGAGAGAGAGAGAGAGAGAGAGAGAGAGAGAGAGAGAGAGAGAGAGAGAGAGAGAGAGAGAGAGAGAGAGAGAGAGAGAGAGAGAGAGAGAGAGAGAGAGAGAGAGAGAGAGAGAGAGAGAGAGAGAGAGAGAGAACGTAGCTTTAACAATTTTTTGAGGCATCTCGCTACGATATATGCAGTGTGGCAGTTTATAGTGATGTCGAACACTGGGGCATCATGCTGCACATTACCCTGACATCAGGCCGACTAGTCTCTTAAATGCTGAGCGCCAAGAGAGGCAACTGGTAATACCAATTTTATAAGACATTGGAGTGATTCTGCCGGGGATCGAACATGTGTGTGATCTCCCACATCAGAGGGGACGCTCTAACCACTAGGCAACCTGATCGGTCTGTTAGCTTTGACAAATGTATGTATATGTATATGTATATATATATATATATATATATATATATATATATATATATATATATATATATATATATATATATATATATATATATATATATATATATATATATATATATATATATATATATATAATTCATACTTTACAAAGAATAATTTAATCCCATGTCATAGTTTTCCCCCGATGTTTATTTGTCTGCATACATTTTCTTATTGTCTAATCAGAGTAGGATTTAACGAGTCCACTCCAACACTGTTGGATTCCATTCTAAATCTTGCCGAGTCACATTATTTTGTTATGACCACTTATCAGTATCAAAATTAATAATTCAATCCAAAATAGTTTTGCCTATTTAAAACCTGGAAAAACCAAAGAACTTGAAGAGTAATATAAATACGAATATTATCATTTTTCTTTAGATGTTGGGGTTGATTCCCATTGAAAATGCTTGAAATAAAATTGCATGAGAAGGGAAATGCATGTCAATCTTTAGCAGAAAAAGAAAATTCTAAAATGAATAAATCAAATTTATTTCAAAAGATTTTGCGACAGAATATGTTAGCTGCTAATTTGGTAATTTTGTCCATCTCTTGGCTCAGCTCATTGATTTGCGGTTCATTTTTACGTAGCTTTTTGGTTAAACTTGGATCCATATACTATATAGGCACAATGATAAACCATTTAGTTTAACTGTGTAAATTTCTAATAATAATTCTCTCACAATATATATTGTTTTATAAATAAAAAAAGCGATACAAACATCCATTAAAAAGTGCCCAAAAAGATTATCGTATAAACAAAGTTGCTCTTTTTAATTTTACAGTGGACCAACTGGATCAGAAACAAGGAGACAGAAAAGAGAAAAAGAACAGAAAACTGAAATTGGCAGGATTTCGCGCGCAACAAACAAAACGAAATGATTGTTGTTTTAAGCTTTCCACAAATAGAACGGTATAATGAACAACTGTCATGATCGATTGCAGTGTTAGCCATGAGGGTACTGGAGTGGGAATGGCATGGCATGAATCACAGGTGAAAAGGCTATCATTATTCGGAAAAAGACGATCCGTCAGCAGCTGATGGTCCGATTCTATCTGTATTCCGGGAATAGAGATCAATAAAAATAAGAATTACCCATATTTAGGGATTTGTACAGGATATTCCTATTTTATCAAATACTGTTTGCAATCGCATGATAACACTAATCTTTTTGACAAGGGTCCTTGAGGCATGTTATTTAATGTCAACGTGCAATCATATTACATTACAACCAATGAAAATTATCTTGTGCAGAAGCTATTAAGAACTGAGCCTTTCTCAGGAACACACCAAGTTAGCCGACCAGAGTTTATCCCGTCGAAGGATTCGCACCCGCATCTTTCTGAATGCTTGTCCAGCATGATAGCAAGCGAGATATCGGAATCTTTTAAATCCAGTTAGTAATGGATATCATACTAGTTTTTAATGATACTAAGATTTAAATGGTACTATATTTGGTCTTCACTTGGTTCTCGCACATGTAAATAAATTCATAAATAATTATTTAGACAATTACTGAAATTCAAATTCCAGAATGCACAGGTTACCTATTATTCTAACATTACTTGAACATTCTTACTCGGGATTCTTATTTCATAAATTAAATAATTACTGGATGATTCATATTTTGAAAACAATCTGTAATGTGAATATAATTATAATTCAGAAAACAATAATTATTTTAAATGCTTTACAGGCGATAAACTATGGCAAAATGTAGATAAGAAATGTATAAAAAGAGAGAAATCTCTTTGTATGTTGACTTTGCTCACCACATGTACCAAAGATACAATTATTGCCAAAGGTACGATAATGCTGTTAGCAAAGAAGCTTAGTATGCCATTATCACGGATACAATTAGCATGATACCAAGGATACGATTGTGATGATTCCAAGATACAGTTATGATGTGACCAATGATATAATTATGTTACAAACAAGGATACAATTAAGAAACGTATAAAAAGAGAAACATCTCCTAGTATGTTGACTTTGCTCTCCACATGTACGAAAGATAAAATTATTGCAAAAGGTACGATAATACTGTTAGCAAAGGGGCCTACTATGCCATTGTCACGGACACAGCATGATACAATTGTGATGATTCCAAGATACAATTATGATGTAACCAAGGATGTAATTATGTTACAAACAAGGATACAATTATGAAGTTATTAAGTGTACAATTTTGATCTCAACAAGGGTACAATTATGATTTTGCCAAGGTTACAATTATGCTTTTACCATGGGTACATTTATGATGTTACCAAGGATACAATTATGTTGTTACCAAGGATACAATTATGATATAGCCAAGCATACAGCCATGCTAGTATTTACTGCTTTCCTAATGAACTGCACATGCTTCTAGAATAGCTTACCCTATTTGTTTTTGTCTAGATTATTGAAAATGTAAGAGATCAAAAATTTAAGAACTTAGAGAAATAAAGTTTTGTATTTAACTCTATCCTATTTGTGGAAAAGAAGCTCAGAATGAGCATGCGCCCTTTTAACATTTTGACAATGTATTGGAATATAAATGAACCACCTGCCATTTAAACATTAACGCTGACAAGAAAGTAAAGTAAGAAATTAGCGCCCTTAGTAAACAAGAACCGCCTCGATGTCTATGCAAGTTACAATATAATATAGAGCAGGTCTTCGTCTACGCAACATCATGAATAAATTAAGATTTTGGAGTAGAAATGAGTTTAAATAAGCTCACAAACTATGAACTATTCTTGAGACAGCTATTGTGTGTACACATGAAGCGCTTTGGAGTTTGTAAAATTTTTATCGATGAGCAGGCATTTCTGTGTTGACGTCATACATTTCAGCGGCATGACACAATGGGAACAAGTCAGGTTGATACGTACAAGTTCAAAGTTCTCTGGCAAGCTATAATGACTCCATGTATTAGCTGGTCTCACGTGAACTTGCGCACAACACGGTAACAACAAAATATAAAAAGAACCTATTTATACAAATAAGTGCTTCTCATTAAAGAAACCTATTTCATTTTGTACTGCTTTTTTCACCGTTGTAATGCAAAATGACATGAGTTTTATTTGATAAACGTTTTTAAAAAAGATATTTTTAAAAGCATGAAGGTCTTTCTAAGGGACATCAAGAATAGGAGATACAATAAGATACTTTTTAAAATGCATTTATTGATTTATTTTTCATATTTAAAACATTCCTTTTCAAATCTCTACAAAAAAATCTAGAAGAAATAATGGTTCGTTGCACCAGAATAAACAACGGTTGTGTATTAACATTGGACGTACATCGAAATAGTGTAATTTTACAACCGGTAGATACGATCAACACACTTAGGGAGTTATCTCTCTTGACCATTTCGCTCGTTGTACTGTGCCATTATTTATGATGTATATAAAATTTGAGTCTATTAATTTGTGTTTGCAAATTATTGTCACACAATAACTGGTGCAGTGACTGCTTATTTGGGACATAAATGCTATTGGGTCTGATTGACCAAGTAATATTAGAGTAGAAGGTAAGTTGAAAGTATTGGAATTTCTTTATTTATTTACCGAGGCGAAAATTAATCGTACTATATTAAATTTGACTATGCACCAGCAGTTTTATATATTTACCACTCAGACAGACAGACAGTATTAATAAACCGAAGTCATAAAATTAAAAGCAAAAAAAAAAAAATAAAAAAATAAAAGAAACTCAAGAAAATAAATTTAGACAAAACATTGAGTGACTTGATAATGATCAAACTACCGAGAATGAAAAAGGAACTCGATTTTATTTTATTCCATTTTAGGTTGGGTTTTTTTTTCAAGCTTCGTATTCAAAGTCCTTACGCTGTCAGAAGTCAGGAGCACATCGTACAAGAGTGACTCATCATCTTTAAGTAATTGCTCAGAAATTTATTGAAATTATGAACAAACGTTCCTTTCATGTTGATTTGGCACAAAGAACCTTTCTCGTTCCTGTTCACTGCTTCGACATAACACTTTCCACCAGAATTTGATTAAAATGCGTAATCTAGTTTAGGCAATATTGGTGGATATGCGCTCTTTTGCTGTTTTCCACGCCATTCGATTCAATTGCCCTAAATCTGGAATATGTCTGAAAAGAAAATGACGATCAATTTTAAGAAGTATTAAATTGATTAAAATACAAATGTTAGAGAGATGAGAAAGGTACAGAACAAAGTTAAGCGTTAATAAAATTACGAGTTCCAGTTTGAGATTGAATTGCCACCATTAGCCAATCAAAAGTGAAGTTAGTAAAGTTTGTTTTGTCTCTATGAGCAAATCAGAAGTAAAGTTACTAAAGTTCTTTGTCTCTATCCGAAACAAAATCCCAAGCCCAAACTCGAGCTAAGAAGTTTTGTGATTTTCAGGCTAAGATGTTTGTATTAAGCTTCATTGAATTGATGTCATGATATATCACGTTATCAAATTTTCAACTATTAATAGAGTTTTACAAAAGAATTCAAAGATGTAATCAAGTTATGCAATGTTGCGAGGCGGAAAATTTAATCAATGTTTGAGAAATGAAAGTGTGAGCTGAAACATAAAGGAGAATTTCTCAACATTCCACTGTTCCCGTATATTTTTGCAGATGAAATGTCTCTTTACACATTATATTTTGATATGGCTCAAATACAATTATCGATTATCAGTTATTAGAAAATTGTCAATAGCAATATTGTTAAAAAAAATTAATTTTCTAGTGTTATGTTTGCAATGAATATACCAACCCAAATTGGTTTAGTTCGAAGATAAAAAAAAATCCATAAAATTAGAAGTCAATCCACTTGTTTTGCCCGATGGCGGGCTGCGTCCAATTCAAAACATGTCTGCTTATGATTGCATTATAAGCACATGAAAATGATGTAGAACAACAAGACACTGAAGTAAAAGCTAATTATAACTCATATTGTTTGATTTAATTGTTGTTTCTTTTTCTTTGTGTGAACGGCTTTGATTATTTTTCAAATCTTTGGACTAATTATTGCATTTGGCTGACATAAAACTAAAACACCCGGCATTTTACGTATGGTCGTGACATATTGTGATAATGGAGTTCTGAGAACAAATTATTATTATTATTATTATTATTATTATTATTATTATTATTATTATTATTATTATTATTATTATTATTATTATTATTATTATTATTATTATTATTATTATTATTATTATTATTATTATTATTATTATTATTATTATTATTATTATTATTATTATTATTATTATTATTATTATTATTAGAGAAATAGAAGCAGATAAGCCAGTAAGTTAGAATAAAAATGAATTGCTAAGATGACATGAGTTGAATTTTTAAAAAAATAGATGAAAGCACAACATGTGGATAACTGAACGATTTAATCAGCGATCCGTAGTAACTTTTGTGGTACGCATTGATTAATACGAGAGATGATTAGAATGAAGAACGAAGACTTCTATTTCATAATACATATTTTAAAGTTTAGAGAGTGTAAGAAGTGTAGGTAACACATTCAGGTTTGTTTGGTGTTTATATTAAAGTTTATATACATTACATTATTGTATCAAAAAGTATCACCATAACCCAAGTGAAATGCTGACCATATACGTTATGACTGTATAAAAATATTTTCTATATGTAATCATAATCACGTCAACAGACGGAATATGGGTCTGTCTAAAACAATATGCTAGACAATAAATTAATTAATTTTATATTAGGAAAAATGTGAATATTCATTGGAGTAAATCAATCAATTATTGAGATTTATAACATAAATAATTTTGATAATTGACTGGAATGAATTCATCCATATTTTGGTACTGGTTGGAACTTATATTCGATTAAACATGCTTACTTTACCTTTCATTTTTACTACTTTTTTCTCATCTACATGTCACTCTGCTGTCTCTGGCGTCTGCAACCAAAATTAAAATGGAGAAACTGATTTCTGATGATATTGCAGTAGAACTATTACTGTCAGATGTAACAAGTGATGATGAAAATCTAAAAAAAAACCATAATTGTTTTTAAAATTATCAAGTAAAAATATTTATTTCAATGTGACAGATTTAAGAAAGTGACTTCTGCAGATGTTGATGCCTTCTTAGAATTACAGTCAAATATCAACAATGAAGAAATAAAAAAGTTACTTGAAATTGTTCATGGCATTTCATCAGAGAGAAGGAAAAAAAAAGATTTCAAGAGTTTTTTCCCCCCTCCATTAGAGATAAACCAATGCGTTGCTCATTTAATCTCAAGTCAAGAAAAAAAAAATGATACTTCACTAAGAGGTATGAATTCATCAATTGATTGATATCTACACACTAAGTTGTATGGCGTTTTCAATAATGAATGACATTCAATTCAGCAAGTGTACGTCTGTTCGAAAAATACGTTTTAATAAGTCAGCAGATTGGGTACATAGAAACAAATCTATTGTATATCAGCAGACTGGGTACATAGAAATAAATCTATTATATATCAGCAGACTGGGTACATAGAAATAAATCTATTATATGTCAGCAGACTGGGTACATATAAACAAATCTATTATATGTCAGCAGACTGGGTACATAGAAATAAATCTATTACATGTCAGCAGACTGGGTACATAGAAATAAATCTATTATATGTCAGTAGACTGGGTACATATAAACAAATCTATTATATGTCAGCAGACCTGGTACATATAAACAAATCTATTATATGTCAGCAGAATAAATACACAGAGCTCAATATATTAAACGTGTACAAAGAGGATAAAAGTAAAACCAAACAGAAAACAATAAAATTTTATAAAACTACTAATCTTTATGTCTCCACGTTGGCTATGATGCTATTTGTTACTGAGTGGTGTGAAGGTGACTTTCCAGTTAGCAAGAATATGGTCGGTTGGAAATTTGCAATGTGTAACAAAAGGTACAATTAAAGTCATATAAATCCATCACATGATTAAAAGTTGATTTCTTTTGACTTAAGACAAATTTGTCTAATTGACAAGATAAATGAGCATGGAGAAAACTCCACCCATCAGCCTCATAATCAACTTTTGGAACCCCATATACCAGAAATCATTGGCCCCTGTGGTAAACATTGTTTAATCAACCAGACGTATCCTTTAACCAATGTCTACTTTTATTTCGCATATATATTAAACACTTGAAGATAAATACACTAAAAATGTTGATTCCGATTAATGAATACGCGAGAATCAGTTTACTTACTTAGGTGCATGGACAACTGGAACTAAGTGGAGTCTTTCTGGCTTTTCGACTCAACCAATATATTTTGACAATGAAATGCACCGTAGAATCTAAACGGGTGTAAATATCTAAATTGTCACCAGCTTTTATAGGTCATGAGCTTGAAACATTATTGTGATGCCATTTTCATTGGTAGCTGGCATACTAGCTCTATGAAATTTATAACGGGGTGGGGTGGGGGTGGCGCCTTTGTTTAAGGTTACATTTGGGGTCAGAAACCAGTTGCGTGTAAAAGTGCGCTGTTGGAAGATACGTAGTATAACTATTGCCTCGTGCAATACTTAATTAGTTCTAGATTGTTAAGAAGTGAATCCGATTGGTCGAGGGAGACCCTTATCATGTTTACAGATCTTTTACTGGATCCCTTTGATAACTGCTTATAGACAGAAGGCGACATCTATGAAATAAATGCTTTTCAGAATAATGGTATGTTATGAATTGGAGAATGCGCAATTTTAATATTATTTCTATTCTTTAATTGCAACAGAAATTCTGATTTTAGTCTGGAAAATAAACCGCATCTTAATTACTGAAACCTCCAACCTTGTCTGGCCAATGTTTGCACTAGCTGGCTTTCGTATGATATTGGAAGATTGCTCCCGGGCGTCACTGGGGGTGGGGGTACGGTTGGGTGGGGGTGCGGAACGTACTGGGTGACATCATCAGAGGGGTGACACCAAAATGACTGTCTATATAATTTTTGATTTTTTGTGCAGGAAGAAGGTCCATGGGGGTGACACCATGAGTTACCGCACTGGGTGACACCAACCCTAGTGATCCCACTGGCACCACGCAGAGGGGCGCCTTCGTGAGCTTAGTTTCTGCAGCTGAAATTTTCATAGTATTTCACCGTAATCTTAGTCCAGCGGGGGCAGTTCTTCACAAAACATATAATGGACTGCGGCAAGTGACATAAGATCTTACTGTCTCAAAAGAGGGGCACCACTAAAGAACATTATCCACGGGCACCTCGAACTCTCGCACCCCCCACTGTGTCAGGCTATAAGTGGTGGAAGTATACAAAATCAAGGGTCTATCTAACTGAGCGCTTTTGACTGTACATGAATGAAACCTTTAAATTTATTGTTTCAACTAGTTTTTCTTAACTTGTTGCAGATACTGGAAAATATTTCACACACACACACACACACACACACACACACACACACACACACACACATATATATATATATATATATATATATATATATATATATATATATATATATAGAGAGAGAGAGAGAGAGAGAGAGAGAGAGAGAGAGAGAGAGAGAGAGAGAGAGAGAGAGAGAGAGAGAGAGAGAGAGAGAGAGAGAGAGAGAGAGAGAGAGAGAGAGAGAGAGAGAGAGAGAGAGAGAGAGAGAGAGGACACTCCAGCTTCGCTTCACAGCGTTGACACAACACGGGAAGCAACAGTTACCGGTTATAAGTCAGCACTCGATTGGCGTAGAGTTAGATGCCAGGGGTTGCTTCCGACGGTGGGAGAGACCAACAGATCTCATTGGACAGCTATCGCCCGCCTCAAGCTGGGCAGCCCCCAGCCAATAAGGTGCCGTCCCGCCACAGCTCGCCTGCCTTGCTGGGTGCGCAGGGCTTAAGATATGTGAGTACCTGACAAGCGGGCTGCAACTACAGCACCAAGAAAAAACAAACGAAAAACAAGGAAATCAACAATCCTCAAGCTAGGTACCTGGAACGTCCGGACTATGCTGACAGGGCTTTCGGATGATCTCCATGCAATCAGTGATGTTCGAAAGACTAAAGTCATCAACGACGAACTCGCAAGACTCCATGTCGATATCGCCTCACTTCAAGAGACACGGCTACCAGATTCTGGGTCCCTCAGAGAAAAGAACTACACGTTCTTCTGGCAAGGAAAGAGCTCAGACATAGTTAGGGAGTATGGTGTTGGTTTTGCTGTCAGAAACTCTCTGCTGGCTATGATAGAACCCTGCCAACCAGGAAACGAAAGACTGCTATCTCTTCGCCTCCACACCACAACCGGGCTAGTTAATCTCATAAGTGTTTACGCTCCCACATTCAGTGCCACCACAGATACCAAGGATGCGTTTTACAACGAGCTCGACTTGCTCATCGACAATATTCCGAAGGAAGAGAACTTGATATTACTGGGCGACTTCAACGCTAGGGTGGGTGCCGATCACGCCTCCTGGCCTTTGTGTCTCGGCAAGTTTGGCATTGGGAAGATGAATGAAAACGGGCAACGTCTACTAGAAATGTGCTCGTTCCACAACCTCAGCATCACCAATTCATTTTTTTTTCAGACAAAACCACAGCACAAAGTGTCTTGGAGACATCCCCGATCCAAACACTGGCATCAGCTGGACTTGATTATCACAAGACGTTCAGCCATGAAGGGTGTGCAGCTTACTCGTACATTCCACAGCGCTGACTGCGACACCGATCACTCTCTAGTCTGCTGTAAATTTAAGCTTGAACCAAAGAAGATCCACCACTCTAGGCAAATGGGTAAACCACACATCGATGTGAGCAAGACGTCATATCCAGACAAGGCTGAAGAATTCACTTACGCCCTCTCCAAGGTGTTCAGTTCAGAACCTCCCTTCGGCAGTGCCAAAGAAAGATGGGACAACATCAGAGATACTATGTACAGTGCAGCCACAAGAATCTTTGGTAAGAAGCAGACAAAGAACAATGACTGGTTTGACGCCAATTCCGCCACACTCATGCCAGCAATAGAAGAGCGTTGCAGTGCCCACCTGGAATTCAAGCGTTCTCCCTGCGTGAGGACACTACATGCATATAGGTCTACAAGAATCAAAGTGCAAAGGTTAGCACGGCAATGCGCTAATGAATACTGGCTTCTACTCTGTCAGAGCATCCTGTCAGCTGTAGACAACGGAAACAGCAGAGGCATGTATAATGGCATAAAGAAAGCAATGGGTCCAACGAAGAAAGTGATAGCTCCACTGAAGTCTTCTGCAGGAGATATCATTCATGACAAGAACAAACAGATGGAGCGCTGGGTGGAGTACTATTCCGAACTGTATTCCAAAGAGAATAACGTGACTAACAATGCCCTCAACGCCATTGAAAACCTCCCTTGTTTGACCAAACTGGATGAGAAACCTACTGTGACAGAACTAAAGCTAGCATTAGAGAAACTGACCACAGGTAAAGCCCCAGGAAAGGATGGCATCCCAGCAGAAGTCATCAAATATGGCGGCAGTGTGCTGTTCACACACCTTTATGATCTTCTCTGCCAGTGCTGAGATGAAGTTTCAGTGCCTCAGGACATGAGAGACGCCAACATCATAACCCTGTATAAGAACAAGGGCGACAGAAGTGACTGCAACAACTACAGGGGCATATCACTTCTCAGCATCGTGGGTAAAGTCTTCGCTAGAGTCATCCTGAACAGACTGCAGACGCTTGCCGACAGAGTGTATCCAGAGTCTCAGTGTGGGTTCCGCGCATAGAGGTCCACAATCGACATGATCTTCTCCATCAGGCAACTGCAGGAGAAATGCAGGGAACAACACAGACCCCTCTTCCTGGCTTTTATAGACCTCACCAAAGCATTCGATCTGGTCAGCAGAGACGGACTCTTCAAAATCCTGACGAAGATTGGATTCCCTCTAAAGCTGTTAAGCATGATCCAGTCCTTCCATGTAGACATGAAAGGCACAGTGCAGTATGATGGCTCATCGTCCGAACCATTCAATATCCACAGCGGAGTGAAACAAGGCTGTGTCCTTGCCCCCACGCTCTTTGGCATCTTCTTCGCTGTCCTGCTTAAGTACGCCTTTGGGGCGTCCACAGAAGGGATCTACCTACACACGCGTTCAGACGGCAGACTGTTCAACCTGGCACGACTGAAGGCAATGAGCAAAGTAAGGAAAGCAACCATTAGGGACATGCTCTTTGCAGATGATGCTGCTATAGTCACTCACACAGAAGCTGAACTACAACGCCTGATGGACCGCTTTGCTAAAGCATGTGATGAATTCGGGCTGACCATCAGCATAAAGAAAACCAACGTGATGGCTCAGGACGCAGACCCTCCCAGCATAACCATTAACAACTACAAACTAGAAGTAGTCAGTGAGTTCACTTACCTTGGCTCTACCATCACCAACAACCTCTCACTCGATGCCGAGCTCAACAAGCGGATTGGAAAGGCGTCAACAACTCTCTCTAGATTGTCGAAGAGAGTGTGGAACAACAACAAGCTGACATTAAACACTAAGATCACCGTGTACCGTGCCTGCGTGCTTAGCACTCTTCAGTATGCCAGCGAAACTTGGACCCTGTACGTCTCTCAGGAGAAACGACTAAGCGCCTTTCACATGCATTGTCTCCGTCGCATACTTGAAATCACCTGGAGCGTTCGTGTGACAAACAACGAGGTGCTTCAAAAGGCCAAAATTCCCAGCATGGTCACACTCCTCCGCCAACGTCGAATCAGATGGCTGGGTCATGTGCATCGAATGGATTATGGACGGATCCCCAAAGACCTTCTCTACTCTAAGCTTGCCTCAGGCAGAAGATCAATAGGACGGCCACATCTTCGCTTCAAGGATGTCTGCAAGCAGGATATGAAAGCTCTTGGAATAGAGGTCAACACCTGGGAAGAGCTTGCCCTCGACAAGTCCAGCTGGCGACATGCTCTGTACACAGGTCCGAAAGCCAGCGAGGAAAAGTTACGACAGCTCGCTGATGAGAAAAGATCTCAAAGGAAGAGGATGCAGTTCCAACCAAGACCCGAGTCATACTTCAAGTGTAGCAACTGCAGCAAGGATTGCCACTCCCGTGTGGGACTTTATAGTCACAGAAGACGCTGCACAGCTACAAACTAAGACACCTTTCATGGGCGCATTTTCATCGTCTCTCGAGATTAACGGAAGCCAACAACAATATATATATATATATATATATATATATATATATATATATATATATATATATATATATATATACTTTCCCTTTAAAAACTGTGAGGTGTCCTCACCCCACCCGTCATATTATCAGGGCACTATTAACAATAAAATATGGGTATGTCTAAGATTATAATGGGAAAAATACCCACAGGCTGACACTTTAAAAATGGTACTAACAGCTGCCTCGCTTGGCGCTCTGCAATAACAGGTAAGTGTTAGGACTGGTCGGCCTGGTGTCAGGATAATATGACTGGGTGGGACTTCATGCTACATGTCTGTGGCATGATGCCCCAGTGATAGACATCACAGTAAACTGTCACACTGCATACATCGTAGCGATATAACTGAAAAATTGTTAAAGCTATGTTAAAAATCTAAACACACACACACACACACACACACCACACGTACACACAACACACACACACACACACACACACACACACACACACACACACACACACACACCAACAGGCTAATAACTCGACTTACAAAATAATTTGTACATCGGCTAATCAATAGGTCGAACATTTTAATAATCACAGAAAATGTTTGGAAGACACCAAAGTCGTATATATCCGACTGGAATGATCGTACAGTTGAGAACCGAGAAGATTTGGACCAAAAGTCACATAATAGTCAGACAAATTAGTGTCTGATAGTTAGAAAGAAGCAAATAGAACCAATAATATCGATCATGGTCTGAAAGCTTATCATGCCGCTTTCGACCTGGGTTCATGCTGTTCACAGTGGGGAATACTTTAGACAAATAGAAACACCATTAAAAATGTGATACGTTTGATCTTTAGTACAGGATGCAGTTGGTTCCTTAGAAATTTATTTCAGACAAAATGTAAAACGTGGATCGCTTCGGTCACCGTTTGAATGTAACACCGATTCTTATCTCTGATGACCGTAATAGTACAACAGAAAGTAGAGAAATAAATTCATTATGCTGTAACCCAATATCACAGAAGGTCAAGGAAAATGTATTCAAAGCAGGACTTCTTTTAATAATGACTGTTTATTGCAGAAATGGCGTACGCATCACATCACACCTAAAATTAGACATGTATGAAGAAAAGCAGAAAACAGCTGCATGGCACCTGCATGTTGTGGGACTATTAAAGATGAATGAAATCGACACGCTTTTCTTTAAGTACACACTGACATATATCTCATCTTACCTAGATCTGCCAAGGAGATTTCCATTCACGATCGACCATCAAAGAAATATCAGGAAGACAGGAACTATTGAAAGTGACAGAAATTCGAAGTACGATGCCAGTTTGACTCCAAGATATCTACACAACGCTCTTGATTTTGTTTAAGAAGTCAAAATATATTTGTCATGGAGAGAACTCAAAGAAAAATTTATATGGCTTGTTCAACAATACTCTATTAGTATTTTTGCATGCAGTATAACTGTAAACTTGTCATTTTACTAAATCAGTTATGAAAATAGTTCGTCAGTAAAAGCCAGAAAAGTGAAAAATAATTAAGAAAAGAAAAATTAGTCTGACCATTTTATCACCCCTCCCGTATTACACATTATCATTGTAATGTTCGTCATCACCAACATCACAACCACTACTACACTACAACACTTACCGCCATCATCATCTGCTTTTGCTTATTTAGAATCCGACAGTATAGTTTGAAAATTCGGCCCAGTGTTGATTGTTTCACGTGTGTGTTCTCAGACCGTCATACATTATTCTTGGATCAGACAATGTAATTTTCTCGAGACAAATTAGCGTCATGATTTTTTGTGAACCATTGTAAAGATCAGAAGCGGAGTGGAGTATTAAAAAAAATTCGTATAAAAACAGTACTACTGTAAACCAAGTATTCTTAAGATTTTAAAACCAGTTATTCTTAAGATTTTAAAACCAGTTATTCTTAAGATTATTATGACTACAATGATGAGGACGACGACAATGATGATGAATATGATTATGAAATCTTTTGAAAACATCACGAAGATCTTAACCACTTAATTCGACAATCTTGTACATTGCGAATTTTGCGATAATTTTTATTAATTCAACAAGATTAATTTCTTTCAAAGAAAACATTTTGCATGCGATTAAAAGACTATTTAAAAAAAACAAAACAAACTCTTTCTAGTAAAGGACGTGAAAATCTAGCTAACTGAATAACTGCACGACACGGTAATTGTAAGTGTATTACCCTGCCAGACTGCAAGACAGTTAGTGTGGTAATACATAAGATAACAACCTTGGGACCCCGGATGGCCTAATAGTCTAAAGTGTTCGCCTTTACGGATCACTGCCATCTCACCTCTGTCCTCGTAGGTTCGAGTCTCGGGTTCGGACATTGTGGGTGTGTGCGAAAACTTGCCAGTAGTTTCCCATGATTGGTTGTTCTAACCGGGACTTTTTCCTGGTTCTTCCTCCACCAGTTAAGCTGGCCTGTCTATCTCGCACTGAGACATGGCATTACCCCAACCCCAATAACAAGATAACAACTTACATTAAGTATACCATTATTTGGTATATTGATGTGTTCGTATACAGGCATAAACAGCAAATTGCATATGGGTGGTCAAACATATGGTTTTGTTTAGGGTATCAGCGCAGATAATGTCATTGAGAACCATAACGCTATTTAAACTTTAGCTATTCAAAAAAGGGTAATATTTCAATAACATTTTATGAAAATTAAGCATTACAAACTCGCCTTTATTTTTCACGTTGTTTCATTTACAGTAGAGAGTTTAATGTATGACTGTTCTTTTATGGATGCCCGTTGTATTTATCTGTTTCGTAGATTATGATCTTTAAGATTATTTACGCATCTCTGTGAAATCCAATGTCTATGAATAAAGTTAGCGACAAATATCGCTTATATACACATGATGGTGTGGGGTTCTTTGTATGAAAGTGTGTGTATTAAGATATATATATATATATATATATATATATATATATATATATATATATATATATATATATATATATATATATATATATATATATATATATATATATATATAGGTATATCTTGTTCAAACTTAGTTTCTTCGCCTGCCATCAGGGTAATCAAGCAAACCTGAAATCAATAGATAAAGGAAGAATACATTTGACAAATGTCAACTAAGACAAATATTGCAGCCTTGTAAATTTAATTAAATAGTGCATTTGACGTTAGCTAACTTTTTCAAAGGTGTTACCGTCTATACTCGCGTACAAGTCTTGCCAAACTCAAACAACAAAGATCACGATCTGCCAAAGCATAACGCACTTGCAGATCAGTTTATATGTTGTTTGTACTACTGATTACTCATAACAAACTGCACTGGCCCACTTCTGGAGGAACATTATGCGACGGCAGGTCTGGGTCTATTTAAAATCGAGTGTATACTTATTAGTGAGAATTTCAAGGGCCGGCCGTAGAGGTAGGCAAGATATTCCGGCCCTATATGTGGGCAACATATTGAAGGTGTGTAAAGTTGGGGATGAAGTGACGCCAATTTCGCGGGAATGAGGAGATGATTACACATATGTAACGGGGGTGGGTGCGCGCTGAATTCTAAGTTTGCACTGGGTGCCATCAAATTTTTCTGAGTCATTTGTTGTTGGCGTTGGGATTTTTCCTAATATATTCGCCGCTAAGTATAGTCATACCTACCTACCAACCTATCTACCTACCAGCCTATCTATCTATCTATCTATCTATCTATCTATCTATCTATCTATCTATCTATCTATCTATCTATCTATCTATCTGTCTGTCTGTCTGTCTGTCTATCTATCTATCTATCTATCTATCTGTCTGTCTGTCTGTCTGTCTGTCTGTCTATCTATCTATCTATCTATCTATCTATCTATCTGTCTGTCTGTCTGTCTGTCTGTCTGTCTGTCTGTCTGTCTGTCTGTCTGTCTGTCTGTCTGTCTATCTATCTATCTATCTATCTATCTATCTATCTATCTATCTATCTATCTATCTATCTATCTATCTATCTATCTATCTATCTATCTATCTCTCTCTCTCTCTCTCTATATATATATATATATATAGAGAGAGAGAGAGAGAGAGAGAGAGAGAGAGAGAGAGAGAGAGAGAGAGAGAGAGAGAGAGAGAGAGAGAGAGAGAGAGAGAGAGAGAGAGAGAGAGAGAGAGAGAGAGAGAGAGAGAGAGAGAGAGAGCAGTCTAAGGTTTCATTAACTTAAAATTTCATGGATGCCCTTTATATATTCCAGACTAATATTTTCATGGTTTTGTTCTTTTTCTATTGTCAAGCATGATTTAACACTCTTGTTTCACTGTATTAACATTCGATTCCCATGCCATGTGAATTATGCTGTGATAATGGACCACACGGGAACAAATACATTTACAAATTGCAGGGTTATTCATCTTCCTTTTATGCTTGTCCTGTCATGAGATGTACGAACCAGGGATCAAACTGTCATTTCACTCCCTAAAGGGCGCCCCCACTCCAAAAAATGAAAAGAATATAAAAAAAGAAAAAAGAACCCAGACTCATCTCACACTTAAATCAGTAAAATATGAATGCGGAATAGAAAACTTGGTGTGAGAGGTTTATGATAATGATAGTCCATTGGCCAGACATTTTCAAAAATATTTCTTATTATTTTTAAAAAATAACAACAGAAATATATTTCATGCCAATATTTTTTAATGTTCAGTAGATACAACATATGTAGAGAATAGTACAACGAGTTTACAATACTTTTGTTATTTCTAGCTTTATACGAACATGCATACTTATATTTTTGCACCCATTCTTTAGGGTTTAGGATTGGTTGCTTGGTTCATGGCATGACAACACAAGACAACTTTCTAGAATATATATATATATATATATATATATATATATATATATATATATATATATATATATATATATATATATATATATATATATATATATAATCTCTACTTATATGTGTAGTAAGTATACTGCGTCTTTGATATAACAAGCGATGCATAAAGTTTTCGTTAAGAGAAAACTAGGCTGGCACACTCACACACACACACACACACACACACACACACACACACACACACACACAATCTGGACCAGAAACATTCACATATGCAGCCATATGAAGTCTGGCATGAAACGTTCTTCTTCATCCTTCCAGAGTATCAAGGACGTGATTACATCTGGTCAAAATAATTGTGACGCTTATATCGATGATGTCATCATCTACAACTACACCTGGACTGAGCACATAGGGACTATTCGGAAATTCTTAGATTCAATGACATAAATTTGACAATTAATTAAGGTGAAAGTGAGTTTGTCGCGCTTATGTTACGTTTCTGAGGACATATTATGGGACTCGGTGAAGTGAAACTAATGAAAGTTAAGGTCAAGGTTATCTTCTGATTACCTATGCATGTTAGTAAAAAGCAACTGATACGATATTTTTGGATATTATCGGAACTTTTGCTCAGCTGTGTCCAAAATTGAAGAACCCATGACCAATTAGTTGAGTAAGGAAACCAAGTTTTGATGGTCTGACAAATGACGACTTTATGATAATTTAAAGGTAATGCTTAACAGGCGCCAGTTCTTTCAGCTCCAGATTTAAGTCAGTCGTTTAAAAAAAATGTATGTTGATGAAAGTGATGTTGAGTTCAGTGATAATTGATTTAAGAAGACAAAAATAGTGTGCATATGTATGCTATTTTTCTAAGAATAAATACGCAAGCACCAAAGAAATTTTTTCACAGTTGGTGTAAGAATGTTTGGATTCGATACTGGCTTCGCAACATTTTGACGTGTATATTAGCTCAGATCCTTCTCAGATTATTGTATTTAGCTGATTACAAACCCCTTATTTTCATCAACGCTATCCAATGCTATTGTTACATCAGCACACTCAAGATTAGAATCCATTCGGAACACCACTGGAATTCATTCGGAAAACTGTATACTTTTGGATTTGTGATATAACTTTTGGGACTATTAGGAATTTAAATAACAAAACTATAAATTCTTTTTTAAAATTTCACTATGTATTCTAGGAAAAGAAATTATTTGTTGAATTTTACCAAACTTGTTTAGTTACATTAAGAAAATTAAGACAATAGGGTGGTAACTATATATATATATATATATATATATATATATATATATATATATATATATATATATATATATATATATATATATATATATATATATATATATATATATATATGTGTGTGTGTGTGTGTATGTGTGCGTGTGATCTTCTTAATACGATTATTCAATATTAATTTGAATAAATATTATTTGATGCCATGCTCCATGTTACCTTTTCTTGAATAGACGGCGAAGATTCAATTATATTTACTACAGTAGACGTAAAATATAATATGCACACTTGAATTTACGGCAGCCATTACCTTTAGAAAGTCAACTATTTTTCAATGTATACAACATTGGAGGACCACCCAGAATCTGTTATATGAAGTGCACGAGTGAGTTAATAACTTTCATTCGAAATGTGTTATCAATCTCAATAAACATTAATATTTTATCTGAGGATATGAAAGGATTTACTAATGTTGTAAAGTTACTTAAACGAAAGCCAAAATTAGTCTTCGCAGTAGTCAAACATTATTTTGTAAATAGGTGAGAATAACGTACATGTATATGATAATAATTATAACTTTTGCTGCTGAGAATATATATATATATATATATATATATATATATATATATATATATATATCTATATATATATATATATATATATATATATATATATATATATATATATATATATATATGATGTAGTAATCATATCATATGAGAGAAAACGACAATAATTATATTTGATTAAAAATATATTTAGACATTGTCAACACGTGACTTTTAATAATTTTAAAGAAATATAATGAAAAATGTAAAGAAAATAATTAGCCACAGTATACACGTGCAGTAATGTATTACATAATTAAACTTCACAGCTTCAACAGAGAAATGCGAGTTATTTTCTTTTTGGCACCATGACACATTCATCTGACAATAGATCAGACGGTACACAAGCTGTAATAATAGGAACGTAAAGCGTCATCTTAGCTTTAGACCAACCATTCTTTCTTAATGCAGGGGATCATCGAAATCGTTTGTATGTGGGTAAATATATGATTTTGAAAATGATTAAACCCTGTGCGAAGACTATTTTTTTAAAAAAAAAACCTTCTGAACGCTTTAGGAGTCAACGGATCCCCCTGCTCAGATACTAACATCACACCTTTCAATGCAAAATCAGATTGTACTTGTACTGAAATGGTTTTGTTCCAATAAACAGCCAAATTTAACATTTTAAGAATGAGACGGGAACAATAATAGATCGTGTAACCTCACTGTCAATACTGATGGTCATTGTACTAATCGGTGACAGATTATTAGGATATTGAAAGCAGGGCTTGATATGGCGATATGCATAACAAACAAATGCAATCAATACTGCCTGGAAAAGTTGTTATTAAATTGCCGAATCCAGGATGTTTGGAAAAAATATACTTTGTCACTTATCATTGATAGGCAGAGTTTTTGAAGCTCTGATGATAGATGTAGATGATAACAGATGCAGATGATATAAGCCACTGAAAAACAAACGAACGAAAAATGGCCAAGAATGGAACAAGCACTGGAAAGACGCTAGACCGCACTATTTCAGTCCTGGTCTTTACTATTTTAGTTTATGTCTTTACTATTTAAATGAACGTCTTTACTATTCAGTGTTTATGTCTTTACTATTTAAATCCATGTCTTTAATATTCAGAGCCGATGTGTACTATTTTAGTCCATGTCTTTACTATAACAATCAATGTCTTTATTATTTCAATCATTGTCTTTACTATTTTAGTCCATGTCTTTACTATAACAATCAATGTATTTATTATTTCTGTCCATGTCTTTACAATTTCAATCAATGTTTTTACTATTTTAGTCAATGTATTTACTATTTCAATCAATGTCTTTACTATTTCAATCCATGTCTTTATTATTTCATTCAATTTTTCTTTACTATTTCCATCCATGTCTTTGTTATTTCAATCAATGTCTTTACTATTTCAATCCATGTCTTTATTATTACAATCAATGTCTTTATTATTTCAGTCCATTTCTTGACAATTTCTGTCTATGACTTTAATATATATGTCAGTCAGCGTCTTTACAATTTCAATCAATGTTTTTACTATTTTAGTCAATGTCTTTACTATTTCAATCTATGTCTTTCCTATTTCAATTCAGCCTTTACTATTTCGGTCAATGTCTTTACTATTTCAATCCATGTCTTTACAATTTCTATCAATGTTTTTACTATTTAAGTCAATGTCTTTACTATTTCAATCCATGTCTTTACTATTTCAATCAATGTTTTTACTATTTTAATCAATGTCTTTACTATTTCAATTAATGTCTTTACTATATCAATGTCTTTACTATTTCAATCAATGTTTTTACTATTTTAGTCAATGTCTTTACTATTTCACTCAATGTCTTTGCTATGTCCATGTCTTTACAATTTCAGTCCATATCTGTGATAAACTCCAGGGCAACCCGAATAATACTGAAACTTCCTGTTATGACTCCCTCGAATGTTCTTTGTTTTTGCTTCTACAATAGCTACCCATACAAAAACGTGTTTTTTTTTTTTTTTTTTTTTTTTTTTTTTTTTTTTTTTTTTTTTTTTTAAGAAAAGGAATCACGACAGATAAATCTTTAAACGGTCTTTCTCCAGATTATATCTCTAACCTAATTGAACTAAGATCATAAAATACTGAGCGTAATTTCCGATCAACGACTAACAACGATGTCCAGATCCCGTGGTCGAAATCCAATCATTACGAAAGCTCATTTACTGTATCAGCGCCTTCTTTATATAATTCCTTACCACTCAGGATACGTAATTCAAATTCCCTTGCTTCTTATAAATATTGTTAAATTCTTTCTTGATGAGCTGGAATGACATATGAAAATCTCTAAATAGAAAACTTTATCGTTACGTCCGACCTAAGCTGAAATGCACGTACATATGTATAGAATATTGTTTATATATGTATATGTTTCCCAGTATAGTCACATATATTCATTTAATATTAAATATATATGAATGAGTTTGCGACAATACCTGAATACGTATATAATCTTAGGGATATTTTATTGGGTTTTTTAACATAGCCAATTACAAATGTGTTATCCTCATTAAAGAAATTTTTTAATAATAACAATAACAATAATAATAATAATAATAATAATAATAATAATAATAATAATAATAATAATAATAATAATAATATTATTATTATTATTATTATTATTATTATTATTATTATTATTATTATTATTATTATTATTATTATTATTATTATTATTATTATTATTATTATTATTATTATTATTATTATTATTATTATTATTATTATTATTATATTTATTTCAGTCATTGCTTTTATTATTTCAGTTCTTGTCTTTACTATTTCAAAGTTAATTTTAATCATGTAACAATATATAAAGGAAATATACGCAGTCGTCCACAAATTAGGGGACCTTAGCGGCCAAGTTTAAAGCGCTTCCTCATACAATCACATCAATTTCATACTTGTTCGCGTGCATTTGGATCTTGGGGTCGGCCAATGTGGGTATGTGTCGAAGCTTGCCAGTAACTTCCCGTGTGTCGGTGGATCTTAAAGGACCAGGTAGAACATTTCGTGTTTGACCTCTCAGGTTGGATGGAGATAGGGTAAAGTCATGCATGTTACGAGCTGGACGGCCTGGACAGGCAAGGAAACCAGTCAATGCATCTGGGATAAAAAGTTCATATCATGTTTCTTTCAACTCGACCTCTTAGACTATTACTCGACCTTGTCAGAGTTCTCCATATTAGAAAGCACCGCATCCGTCACGGATAAATGATATTCTTTTTTAATAGGCAATAGTTTTGATTAAACACTATGCAATCACGTAAACTGATCCATGCGCCCTTGATGTATAATGCTTGGCACGCTAAATAAAATGTGGTTCAATACAATTCTCTTGCAATGCCAGTTTGCCTTGATCAGTCTTGGTCAATTACCAATCTTGATTTGTCCTCTGGTTTCTTCCCAGGAGAAGATATGCATACTTATCTGGCCTCTTCAATAACGGACTTGAGTTCAAATAAATATTATTTTGGGTCTTTTTGGAGACTTTGACAAAATTAGAGATGAATTTATGCTCAATTTAAAGTGCTTATTATTTTCTTTTATCGACCAAAAATATACCATTATTGCAATGTTATACAGTTTGTATTCAAAGTTATAAAAAATTAGGTCACTGAAAGGTAATATATGTTCGATATAATTGTACATTAAGTCATAGATCCATGAGCTCTACTGAAATACTCTCCAGACCCTCTAGAAAGAACTTGATGGAATTTTACTAAAATTGCAGGAATCAAGGGTGGGGTAGGGTGATGTTGATAGTTTCACACTTCGGTTGTATGATCTTTTATAAAGTTCAAGACGATATTGTTTATATTTATTAAGTGTACAGCTATGAAATACGACGCTGAAAATATTGTTCTTCGTGTTTTCAAGATTACCTGCACGTGGACGTCGATGCCTGAAGACATTGTGCTCACATTGTTCACAAAGTATATAAGGGAAGGCCTAGCTGATGATTAATGGGAGGCCTAGCGGATGATTAAGGAAAGGCCTAGCTGATGATTAAGGGAAGACCTAGCTGATGATTAAGGGAAGCCTAACTGATGATTAAGGGAAGACCTAGGTGATGATTAAGGGAAGGCCTAGATGATGATTAAGGGAAGACCTAGCTGATGATTAAGGGTAGGCCTAGATGATGATTAAGGGAAGACCTAGCTGATAATTAAGGGAAGGCCTAGCTGATGATTAAGATAAGACCTAGCTGATGATTAAGGAAAGGCCTAGCTGATGATTAAGGGAAGACCTAGCTGATAATTAAGGGAACGCCTAACTGATGATTACGGGAAGGCCTAGCTGATGATTAAGGGAAGGCCTAGCTGATGATTAAGGGAAAGCCTAGCTGTTGATTCAGTTTCAGTCATGCATGGAGCGATTGCAGGTTATTCGTGCAACGAAAACGTTAAGGATGACACTCACAAGAAAATTTTTGTAGAGGAGAGGATCAAGTACCATTTCAAGCCGGTGAAAATACGCAGGAATTTAACGAAGGCCAAATAATATTGATCTTACTGGATCTTTCATGAGAAAATATACATGCAACGTACGGAAGACAGTCGTAGAAAGATAGTCATTACTATGAAAAAAAATCTCAGATGCCACTAACTTAGATTTCAACGACTAGATTGCAGAAGGAGAAGAGTCTGCCCAGAGAGAAGCTGAAACAGAAACAGTATGCATGCAAAGACTGATCATAAACCTAGAATTAAAAAAAAATAAAACCCTAATTCATTGCATTACCAAGACTAGCTCCCTTGTAAGTTCTATGTTGTTGTTGGTGTTGGTGGTGTTATGGGCTTAATGCCACTTTTATCAACGCATGATAGGCTCTACATGGCAGCCAGGTATAACTGGATGAAAAAGAATCATGGAGAACCTCGGTAAGAACCACCGACCCACCGGAAACTACTGGTGAGGTTTCTCACATACCAACAATGGCCGAGTCTGAGACTCGAACCCATGCAGACAGAAGTGAGGTAGCAGTGATTGGATTTTTTAAAATATTATAAATGTTTCACAAATCTAATAATATATGCACTCTATTGTACTTATTATGTGTATAACCATTTAATTTTGTTAATCTATACATATAAATTACTTGTATCTACCTTAAATCTCTCTACCCCAACCCTTACACATATAATGCTTAACTCAGTGATGTCTTCATAATATTTTCTTTACTTGCTTTCTGTCTTTCAATTTTCTTTCTTCATAATTTATGTTTTCAGTTCAACTTTCTGTAGTCGAATCTTCTTCACAATAAAACCTGTAGCAGGTTCAGTAAGACCAATATAAAATGTTAGACTAATTATCGGATGCCAGGATTCAGAAGTCGTTCTTGTTTATCCCTTTGATCTACTTGCCTAATGATCAGTATCATTATTTTCCGTAGCGTAAGCAACAGACCATCTTCCTTAATCGAGCCGGATGCCTGCGCTGGAAGAAACTTTGGAGCTTTAACGATGTTTCATTTGCGAATCCTCTGATGATTATAAGTCTTAAGTCGCCATTGGTAACGACAGTTAGACTCTGGTGATATGATTGTAAATATTCACATGGGGTAGACAATCTTAATACCACTAAAATATCATTTCTAAGCTGTGTTGATATTCATTTCTTAGTCCATCGGCAGTATCAGTAGCCATATTTGTAATGTGAAATTTGCTCTCTGTTTTGTTGTCATGGGATGTAGAACTAAATCCACGTCCGGTGACACAGCTGACTGCCTCATCATCATCGTCGTCGTCGCACTCATGTAGCAACACTTATCAAGCAGATAATAAAATGTCGTTAGTACATTTAAACATAATTTATACTTCGTACAGACCCATCTTGATGATTTGTATATAATTCAAGAAGTGAAACCCATCTCGATAACAGTACACAAGGCGATGATCGTTGAAGGATGTCATAAACCAGTCAGAAACGATAGGTCCCAATTTGGTGGCGGTGTTATGGTTTATGTAACCAACAAGTTTATGTTTTACAACACGGTTTTAGTGCTTAGACAAATCTATGGAAGTTATATGGACGGAAGATTTTGCACAACGTTATAATTATTTGATGTTTGTAGTTTATAGACAATTATCTGTAGCACTGAGTTAGTGGGATTCCTTAAATAATAACATCGAACGTGCCCCCAGTCTCTCTAAAGCATTATTCTACGCGAGGGTCCACATGAGGATTTAAAGGTAATTTGAGAAAGCTCAGAGATGTAATAACAGTAAACTGTTTAGCAATCTGATTAAAATAAGATCTCCATTGAAGACCGTTTACATGCCATGTTCTGGCGACCTTTAAATTAGCCAATGGAAATGCAGCTTTAAAAAATCTGAAAGTGAATTAAATCGTACACTTTCTTGCTCCTTGTCCACACTGCTCAGTCTCCAAACGCAAAGATACAATACCTTATCTGATTAGTTGATAAAATTCGAGATTATGGTAATAACATAGGTCGTCAGAACATGACCCCTACACGGTCGCTGTCAGATTTTAATGTATAACAGTGAAGATTTGATTTGAATCAGATTGGTTTTTTAGAAAATATAAAAAGCCTGTCCTACGAGATCACTGATATCTTATCTACTTTACTTGACCGAATCATACTCTCGAGTACAGTTGATGTGGTGCTTGTAATTCCTGCCTAACCAACAACAACGTGACCAACGAGCTACATTTCTGATTATCAAAATGTAACTGAATTTGTACCGGCTGCAAACATAAGTCTGGTTCTGCCAGGACCGAATAAGGTAAAGTGTTTGGTGGTGGTGGGTGTGGAAAATTTTTTTAAATGGGCCCTGACTTTCATCCTAAGGGCACCAAAGCAGAAGCAAATGTGTCTACTTACTCAAAGTGAGTATAATACCCAATAAACATGCGCAGGAATAAAATGATGCTAAAATTTCAAATGACAAATGACAATTAGTGTGTGTGTATTGTGTGTGTGTATTGTGTGTGTGTGTGTGTGTGTGTGTGTGTGCGCAGTAGAGTACTAAGGGGGGGCTTTGCTTCGGGCGCCAGAGGTCTTTGGGTACCAAAATCCCTTTGGGCTTTCATATTCACATCTGGCAACATTTGCTTTTAGTATGCCACTGTGTAAGGAGACGGAGGAAGGGGGAGGAAATCGGTCCTGGCTATATAGCAAAGCAGATTTTAACTATTTAAACAAGATTTTCTTAAATACAAAGAAAATGGAAAAGTGTAATTCAAAGTTGTTATAAAATTATTACAATTGTAATTAATTACCTCCTTGTCAATTTGTTAAAAAAAAATGTTTACCTTTGCAACTCCTAAGTTTGGTATGATAGTAAACTGGGGAGAGCCACAGGAAAGCAGAATTGCAACAAAAATAATAATCACCAAAAAGAAATAATCCCCACCTATCGTCACAATTTAGAAGTCAAAATATGATTACTCTGAAAACGGGAATATTGGCATCATTAGAAATTATATTTTTATAAAAAACCCTCCACCACTGAAGTACATAATAGACGGTGGAACTATAGTAAATGAATTGACTGACTTGGAAAAAAGTAGAATGCTTAAACACTGTTTTCAGTACAACATCCAAAGTTGAGGATACCATTGTTTAACTAACTCAAATCTATTGCAAGACAAATTAAGAATTATCAGAAATATCGATTATATAGAAAGATAGTCTCGATATATAAAGGCTATATACAATCAAAAGGCTTGTGGACTTGATAAGTCATCGAATGTTAAAAGGTACTTTCCCAGCTATTCCCCTACCTCTGATTCAACAAATCATAAAGAGAGAAATGTTTCCAAATATTGAGATAGAAGCTACCGCAATGCCAGTTTTTAAACAAGGGAATCCCATCGATTAGTCAAAATACTGACCTACTCCTTTGTTAAGCTGTGTCGGAAATTATGACGGATAATCTCCTTTACAAGTATCAGTCTGGTTTTCTACCTTAGAACTCCACAAAATTTCAGCTAAAAGATATATACCATAGTACATGCAATGCTTTTGACTGATGTAAGGATGTGTTGATAGTATTTTTTGACGTTTTAAAGTCTTTTGATCGCGTCTGGCATATAAGTTTACTATTCAGATTGACAACATACGGAATATACCTGCACGCGATTAGTTGGTTAATCAATTATCTTTCTGTCCAACCTCAGAAAGTATTTGTTAATAAGTCTGAATCAACAACGAATAAATGCGTGCTTGCTGGAGATCCCCCCTCCCAATCTTCCCGGTGATCTTATATGTCCATTAGTATTTCTTGTAACCTGTTAAGTATCAAACGACCTTTTTTTGCTGACGACAGTTCATCAGATTTGTCCTAGTCTAATAAAACGACATCGAATATGTGCTTATCTTGGATCTTAAAACTATGACTAATGGTCCAAAAATGGTTACTCTTAAAAAAACACGAAGTTTTGTTATTTGTGACAAATTAGATCCAGTTTTACCCAAGCTAAATTTAAAAAAATGACATACATTATGTTGAGCATCATAAACACGTTGGTCTGACCTTCACTAACTTTGGTCGCTTTGCGAAACATATTGATAATGTCTGTTTGCATGCAGCCAAAATGCTGAATTAAATGCAATTTAGGTATGATGCTGTGTGGATGAGCTATCAAATGACCTAAACATGGGTTTCTTTGAAATATTTGAGACTTATATTAACGATACTAAAATATTTATATAATCGTTCACGACAAACTACCTTTTGACATGATCTTCCTCCAAAACCTGGCACCGAATCCCTTTATAGTTCTCCCACACTCCATTCTCCCCTCCTCTTTTCTTTCCCTTCTTTAAATTAGCTGATTTACATCATTTCGCATGAACTTTTCTTAACATGTTTTCGTTCTTTTTATGCTTTGAGAAATAGATTTTTGTTTAAATCAAGTCATTGAATATCTCATCTTTATAATATGGTTCCAATGCTATCTTGGACTTCTGGCATGTTTAGCAAAGTATTTTTAGACTTTTACATTGTGTTTTATTCTGGTGCGTTGGCTCTGTTATACGTATTGAAAAAAAAACGACGTTTAGGATCTGAACATAATTTAAAGGAATGTTTTGCGTACTGTTTTTGATGAGTTGGAGTTAAACTTGTTTTTAGGAGCTACACATACTTACAATCTAAAAACGCTGTTTGTGTCTCTAAAATCTAAACTTGTTTCGATTCGAAAAGCTCCACACACGTTTAAATCCTAAATATTTTTAAATCGTAAACACATTTAAAATCCCAAACATTGTAAAATCCTAAACACGTTTAAATCCTAAACGCGTTATATGTTCAAATTCTATATAGCTGGCAAAGTTCATTTTTATGTTTAGCTCCAAACGCATTGTATATCCAGACAGCATAAATAGCGTCAGAACACACTGCATCAGACCTTTGAAACTTCTTGGATCATTTCAAAACAAGCTGTAACACGTGGGTTTTAAGAACTGCATTAAACATGTGTGTATTTTGGCTTAAACATATTTAATCGCTGTGGAAAACATTTATACATTGGAAATTGCACCAGATGGAAACACAATGTTTTATGGTGAGTTTCGGAAACAATATTTGTCTTTGTTTATCATATAGTCTAGACTCAGAAATAAAATGGCAGTAATTTTCTATAGAAACGAAAGGGAAGAGACATTAAGTTCGCGGGAGACAGATCTATACATTAAGAGTGCAACATTTACATTCCAGTCTTGCTAATAAAACAGAAGCTCTACAATCGCCAAAGGCAAGGTAAGATGGTGAGAAACACAGAGCGTTTTGCTTCACTGTGTCGAAACCATGGTATTTATTCCTGGTTATAAAGATAACTCATTCTGTGAATTCACATGTACTTGCCCCATTAAACGATGGTGTCTGTGTTACCGAGACGCGATATAGTTAAGATGTATATAAATAATATTTAAACATTGTCTGCGAAAAAGGATGACTAGGAAAAACATTCCTTATAAAGACCAATGTATTAAAATATTTATCGAATTGTAAAATGAATCGTGATCAAAATTGATTCAGACAAGACCATGTTTGAAAGCTAACCGCTCAGAGCTATTTTCATAGTTTTTTTTGTGACATCCATCGTCTCTCCAAGGGTCCGTCCTTCTTTCCGTAAGTATCATTCCACTAAACCGACGAGTGAAAATTCATTAAACTTGATACAGTGGTTGTTCATATGTGCTCTCCCCTCCTCTGTTGTCCCTGAGAGGGGTCACATGTAGTCATAAAAGTTTCAATTGTAGTGACTCGCAATGTATGATATATGTAAATTGCTTTGGTTTCCGTCCATTGGTGCACGTCCTGTGGTGGATGGAGTGTGTGTGTGTGTGTGTGTGTGTGTGTGTGTGCGTGAGTATATATATATATATATATATATATATATATATATATATATATATATATATATATATATATATATATATATATATATATATATATATATATATATATATATATATATATATGTGTGTGTGTGTGTGTGTGTGTGTGTGTGACAGACAGACAGAGGGTATGTAATAAATGGCGTGGGTTATTCATAGGCTCAATTAAGATGCTAAGAGTGTATTTTGATAGGGATTTCTGACGCAGATGTGGTTTTCGTATATAAGAACAATTAGTTCTTTTGTTTTCTTATAATAAAAAAAAATTAATATAAGTTCTAAAATAGCTAAAGTTTTCTGCAATTATTGTTTCTTTTTTAAAGATGAAAGCACAAGGTATGGAGGAAAGAATAATTGAGGGAGTAAAAATAATTAATGAATGGTTAATATTTTCCTTTACTTATCTGAAACTTGAAATTACAAATTTTGCGACAAATTGCAATTAACTAGATATATGAGACCAATAGACAAAAAATAATTTCTGAATCAACCTATAAATAAAAAAGATAATGTCACTTTTACCGCACATTCGTCCTCAAACATGTCCATTATTTTAACCCAAAATCCAGATGAGCACAGACAAATTATTTTTGGAATATTTTACATAAATTATCTGATTATTCTTTATGCGAAAATGTTATATTGCAGTTTTGAGTTTTAAATGAGCAGCCAAGTAATTTTGTCCAGTTTTGTTTTCCAGAATTTAAATACCTTCTCAATGTATTATTGTCAGGGGTTTTCTCGACTTTTAAACATGATTGACTTTAGAACTCTAGGAATGCACCCACACTTTTGTCCAAGGATTCTCTCAATATATAGAAATTAAGGAGCTACCCGTCTAACCTGTACATTATTATGCTACCTTTTAAACAGAATTAACAATACGGTTTCAAACGTTTGACGTATGGACATTTGTTTGATACGTCACATCGGTTTAGATGCTATGTGGTAAGAGTGATTGTTACATGTAAAAATATTTACGACACACACCTCCGTAGGAACATTTTTAGTTTAACAATATATAAAGAAATTTTTTAAGAATATTGGTATTTTTGTTTTGTTGCCCGAAAATGTATATTGGTGTTTTTGTTTGATTGTCCAAATATGTGTGACCTTGTCAGAGACTGATAGTTGATTCCCTCCTAAGACAAAAGTGCTATAAACAGGCGATGAAAATTGTGATGTGTTTTGATCATAGCATTTCGACCAAACATGACGAGTAAATTATCAAACAGTAAGTAACTCTTTTGCTCAAAGTTTAAAGTATTAAATATTTCCAAAAATCCTTTGAAATTAAACCCCAACAATCTGTATGTCTATGAATATGTTTAGTCTACGTTTATTATGTGTCTTGTGATATTACAAATTTTTACATTCTAAACACGTTTCATTAAAAATTAAACATATTTAATCGTGATTGCATTTAACGAATATATGTTGAGGTTTTTGACATACTAGTAAATTATGTTTAGCACTATGCGCTATTTCACGGTATAGTTTCAACAATTATATATTTGAAATATCACAAATGTTAAAGAAATTTTTTATCATAATATCTTAATGAAGTAAATGGGAGACTATCCATAAAAAGTTTTAGAAACCTTTGATTATATTTCCATTGTTCAATATATATATATATATATATATATATATATATATATATATATATATATATATATATATATATATATATATATATATATATATATATATATATATATATATATATATATATATATATATATATATATATATATATATATATATATATATATATATATATCATTTGTGAGTTTCAGAAATTGATAAAAGCTTCCAAAATAAGTCCGATATGCAATTAGTATTGATGTACTGCAAAGACGACCATTTATAATCTGGAACTAAATAAGGCCATGAAACTGTAGCTGTAATAAACGTAAGTAAATTTATAGCATTGCATAAAAAATAAGACGATATATATTTTCTTTATGTCAAGAATCAAAAAATATTGCTTGTCAAAAATATTTACCATTTTAAAGTAAAATTAGAAGAAGAAAAAATCATAAACTGCTAAAGAGTTCGAAAATAATTAATCCATTGATTCAGAACAATATTAGACATCACAAAACAATCAAAGGAATCATTACGTCGTTAGTTATATAATAAAGTCTGGGAATATAAATACATTTCAATTATGCAAATTCCTAAAACATAAGAACGAATTTAAGAATCTCCCATCTTCAGCTAAGTCTATTTTCCCCACAAATTGTTAAAAAAAAATAATATTTAGAATTCACACTATTGCTAGATTAAATCATAAAATTTGACACCATTACAAATACAATACATCTTGCATAGGTATGTGTGTATGTATGTATATTTAGTCTGTGTACGCACACACACACTCACACACACACACACAAGCGCACACACACACACACACAGAAGATGTATTATAGGACATTACGATACTAGATTTACCAGAGGGAAATCACTTTGTGAAACCTGAAATTAAATTAGAACTATTAGAAAAATTTAAAGTGTGCATTGCGCACAAATCTGACATTTTTAGCATCTAATTTCCTCTTCTCATCACTAATTAGTTCCATTGATTTCTGGTTCCTAACATTTGTGATCATCGACGAGTATACGATAAATGTATGTTCAAAATAAAACTGTAACAATAAAATAAAACTAGAGACAATTGGAAAATATACCATAACATATATTATGTTTCGAAACAGAGAAATTTTTGGTAGTTGTTATTATATTTGTGTATGTATAAAGCATGGATGGGCATCGCCTACGTTGAAAAGATTTTATCTGTATAACACGGATCTATAGCCTCTGTGTAAATATTTGTATTAAAGCTAGGTTTCAGTTCTATAATATGACATTCATATAACAATTGCATTCATTTGTCATAAATTTCAAACTGAAAGAAAAAATGTTAATGATTCTAAATATATGGGACGAGAAATTTTAAACAACATTTTAAAGTACTCTTGCTTTGAGGTTTGGTTTATCTTTATGTTATGCTGGCATATATATATATATATATATTGATATATATATATATATATATATATATATATATATATATATATATATATATATATATATATATATATATATATATATATATATATATATATATTGATATAATTTCGAATATTTGGAAATAATACTTTTTTCAATGCATATTTTACACAAATAAATACAATTCAAACATAATTAACTTAGGATGGTTTTCCAGCAATACGATTATGTACACCTCAAAAAGAAATTTTATCGTTATACGCTAGCATTTTTACTCACCAAGTACAAATATATTACTAAAATTGTTAATTTGGGAAGCAAAATATTTTAGATGTAAGATCTTTTAAATAAATTTTTATTTTAAATAACAATAAACTTAGCTTCAGTATCACTTAAAATTCTACAACGAGTCGAAGAATAGTTTACGGTTTCTACCGATTTGAAAGTTTCACGTGAAATAAACAATGCCGTTTTTCATGTTCTAATTTAGGTTATATCAAAGATACCATTTTTTTTTTCAGATGAAAATCATCAAGTTATATTTACTACACATTACTATTGAAATGTTTTTTTTTTCGGCATTGTTGTACTTTCCACAATGTAGGCTGGCACACAAAATATATAAAAATATAGAAGTTATTGTGTAAAATACAGAATGTATTCATTGGATTATGATATATAAACCAGTGGTATTGCTTTTTACTAAAAGAAAATTTTATCAGTCGTAAAAGTACAGCTAGTAATTAAATCTAATTAAATCCCTTTAAAATATGAAAATCTATGTGACAATTTATAGACAAAATGTTTTTAATAATACTCAGATCATTTCTATTGTCAAAATGTAATACGAAGTTAAGGTAACTCGGTGCTGTAGAGAGCTATAAAGGGAACGTTTTGACTGTCATGCATATATCAGGATTTATCAATATTATTTGATAATAATTTGTTTTATTCAATGTGAAAAGACTTGCACAAATTTTTTGTAATTGAACCATTTCTCAGAAAATGCTGAATTCATTTAATTGTTAGTCATACATTTAGACCAATGAGTTAAGAATATGCGTCAATAAAGCTGCATTCCCAGCAGCAGTAGTAGCAGTAACTACTACTACTAGTAGTAGTAGTAGTAGTAGTAGTAGTAATGATAATAATAATGATACTACTACTACTACTACTGCTACTACTATTATTATTACTACTACTACTATTATTATTATCATTATTATTACTATTATTATTATTATTATTATTATTATTATTATTATTATTATTATTATTATTATTATTATTATTATTATTATTATTATTATTGATAATCATGATAATAATAAGAAGACGAATATGAAGAAGAAGTTGATGATAATGATGATAATGATGAAGTAAAAGAAAAAGA